>VCAZ01000006.1:5342522-5975844 GCA_005784505.1 Bagarius yarrelli | reverse complement strand
AATAAAATATATATATATATATTCTGTATATTCACAAAAAATATTTTTCACAATATAAGAATATAAATTTATAAAATAGGATTTACAAATTTGAAACACAATTCACAACTTGAATGTTTAAAATGTATTGTGATTGTGCAAATTATTTATACCTATACTATATGTGTGAATCGATTTGTGTGGCTACATGTGAATAAAAGAATGTAATAAATGCCCGGATGCTCTACTACTCCTATCTGGATTTTCATACTTTGTATGCATATACTTTACTATCTCATGAGGACACATGAGAGACGATTTGTCATATACCGAAGTGGCAGAAAGTAGCAATGTGACATTTTGACTGATTTAAGTAGCTGTAAGTGCTTCAATAAAAAAAAACATTGTTCCCCAGTTAAATGGAACCTGATTAACATTATTCAACATTATCCAACTTTAAATTCAAGGTGCTGTGACATCAAATGTCATGTGTCAATATCAAAATGGCAGATGTAGTACATCCAAATTTTATTCCTACTGCCCATAAGCATATTATAAGAACATGCATTTTTAACAGTCATGATCTGCATACTTACTTTATTGTAGTATATACTTAAGTAGTATGTGATTTCAGATGGAGTCCGAGTGTTTAAGTGATGTTTCTCCACTCTCAATAAGAGAACAAGTAATGCTAAATCCCTGGTAAGTGCTGTATAAACCCTTTGTTTTATTTTCCTGATTCAATATTTTTTTATTCATGTTATTTTTTGAAACATTATTTTCTATAAAGTACAATAAAGTACACTAACTACAATATTTACAACATTCTCTACTGAAGAGTCAACCAGACGGGCAACTGTTATCAAAGGGTTTCTACTTGTTTTATTGTAGAAGTGCCATCTTTTTGTTAGTGCTATTTACTGCATGGTACTAAATTCCAACAAAACTCGACTATGAAAGCAAATCCAAATGAAAGAGTAGAAACTTAGCTGCCGAACTGAAAGTTATTTAACAGAAACCTATATGGATTTAGCCAAAAGCACTGTTCATTGCTGGCCTGGGAATGATGACAGATTAAACACACACACACACACACACACATGGGGACTCTCCATAAGTGTAATGGTTTTTATACTGTACAAACTGTATCTTCTATCCTCTAACCCTAACCGGAAACTTCGTGCATTTTTACTTTCTTAAAAAATCTCATTCTGTAAGATTTAGAAGCGTTTATACCCATGGGGACCTAAATTTTGGTCCCGTCTGTGCCACGAGTCCCCATGAGTATTCAGGTTTGAGCCCCACCAGTATGTAAAAAACCCGTACACACACTATTTTTGTTGTACCACCATTTGTGATCCTCTTACTTTCAGGTGCACACACTGAGGCACACATCTCATTTGGTAAAAATATAAAATGGCTAGATGGAATATAAATGTGATGTAAAGCAAATAAATGTAAATATTTTTTGTCAATCCTTTGTTACACAGCTTGAATTCTTGAAGGAAATTTAAGATAATAAATAATAATTTCTTTTTAATAAACAATACCATGTTTCATCTTGCTTTACTCTTATAATCATACCTTATGTCTTATTTGTATATTTTCTCTCCTCTAGGCTTTTGTTCTTTTCTTTTAAGACTTAAACTTGAACAAAACCATCACACTTTTGTAATTATCCAAATGACATCCAAGTCCCTGACATTTGTAAACAGAAATTAAACCATGTATAAGCTTGATTAAATTCATACACAGAGGCGCCCTCTCTCCGAAGTCTCTCTCTCTTACACACACACACATACACACATTTATTTATGCTTATTTAGAATGTCTCTATGTTCAAAAATTCTATTTGTTTGCTTGGTTTATCTTGCTATTCCTTTTCCTATTGATGAGGATAAAAGGAATATGTTGGAGTCTTTCTATCCCTGTCAATCACTTACTCAGAGACAGATCTTAGTCTAGTCTATATTTCGCTCAGGAAGGAATACAATTGAAACTTTGTTTTAGCTAAAATTAAGAGACCTGGAAATTATTAGTTACTTATTATTAATTTTTATTTCCACACTTTCATCTTCTAGATTGCAAACTAATAATACGAGTTTAAAACTTTGTTGGAAAATAATAGGACAAGAAAAACATACAGACAAACACACACAAAAAAAAATAAAAACAAGCAAGTGAAGCCAATTAAAGTATAACAGGAAAAGTACGGGTTTATCTCTTGTTAAAAAGGCCAGTGACTCTGTCTTTTTGGTGCCAGAACAGAAATTGTTCATTAAGCATACCAGTGGTGGCTTAGATGGTTAAGGCTTTGAATTGTTGCTTGGAAGAGGATCTTAAGCAAGGCATTTAACCCTCTCCGCTCCCGAGGCTAGGCATCATTGCTGACCCTGTGCTCTGCCTAAGCATGTGGTGGTCTGTTCAGGCTTTGTATGCAAGCGTCAGTGTTTTAAATGTAATGAATGCAGTTATTAGAACCCAGTTAGGGAGCAGTGATTTGGTGTGGGGGAACTATGGCAGCTTGACAAGTTATGCAGCTGCATTTTGGATCATTTTCAGCAATTGTATTTAAAGGTTATCTTTAAGTTAAGTACAAGCCACAGATGCTGCATCATTTTATCTAACCCAAAATAGAAAATTGCATCAGGGTGGCAACAAAAAAATTGTGGAAACAGGCGAGCTTTACTTCCATGGATACAAGAGCAAACAGTCAAATGAAGCTACAAAAAAAGAAAGACTGAAGTGATTAATATAGCTCTGGGTAAGGCAGGCTGTTCATGTAGTGCAGCACATATACTTCACTACATTAAACACTTTATATGATCAAGAATGTTTAATTTGCTTGTTTTGGAAAATGTAACCAACCAAACTTCTATTATAATAGAAATGGCAGATACAGTCGAAAAAAATAATAACAGTTAAAGCAAGCGGCATTAGTCCAACATAATAGGGTTCTTTAGAATTCCTTCAGGAGCAAAAAGAAACGAGAAACAGGTTTAAATAAAGTTTCTATTTTAAGGTTAATAATAAAGTTAAATATATTGATATACAAAATCATAAGAAGTGTTGCCAAATAGTTTTTGCAATATGCAGATTACGGTATAGTTAATTATTTTATAGAATACTGTTTAGGGGTATGATGCACTATTGCATGATGATATATTATACTTTTGAATTTGCATCATTGAGTATTTCCTATAACTTCCCCATGCTTTTGGGTGTTTTCACCCGCGGTGGTCAGTAGAATAATTTGCATTCTTGTGTGTTGGTGGTGCTATATTTATGGTGGCTCAGATTCCAGTAGAATATAATTGCTTACTCAGACTTTTGGAGGTTGGGGCATTTTGGGATTTAACCCGAGGAGGCAGGTAAAAGTAAGTGGGCGTTAAAACTTATCCAGCTCAAGTTTTACGCAGAAAGGAACTGCTTTTTGTCATTCAGATCCAGTACTGTATGTATTTGCTCTTATCCAACGGTCCGTGTTAGAGACTTGCTACCAGCTTGCAAACATATTTGTATATTCAGCGGTTAATGAGGAATGAGGCATTAAGGCAACTTCTTGAATCTAATTTGTTAGAATATAAATGCCAGGAGCAAATTTAGCCAAAAGCTTTATAACCGTTTATCATGCCAACAACATTTTGTTGTCTTTGTCTTTGTAAATGTTTGATGCATAGAATCTTGAGTCAAAGTATCAATGTATCAGTCTCTTAAGAGACTAGTAATGCTCAGCTTTTCATTTTAGCACCACTATTTACTGGGTCTAATCGATGATTTAGAAATAAGAAATAAAATGTGCCTTTTTAAGCACCATTTGAATAATCAATTACCATTTGAGAAATATCTACCATTTGAGAAATTAATTAGGCGTAGATGTCTGTGTTGGGTTTATTTTAGTAGGCATGATAGTCGGCTTTTTGTACATATCCAAATTGGATTTTTTTTAATAAAAGTATTGTATATTTGACTATAGATGTATATTTACTATAATTTACTAGTTAATTATTATTAGTTATTAATTAATATTTACTACAAATCAGCTAGATATTTTTAATGTAATGTCTTTCACGATGATGTTCTGATTGATGCCATCTATTTATTTCATGACTAGTTCCTTTATTTTACCCTGCCACTCTTCAAATTTGTATATAAAATGTTAAATGTCAATGTTATGGACAAGTGGACAATTTAGGATGAGTTAATAAAGCCTTACGGACTGGGTGGTGTAGTGGGTTAAGGTGCTGACACCCACATGTGCAAGCACTGCTGTCCAGTGACCCAGGTTCAACTCCGGCTTAGATGCCAGCTCTGAATCTGTACTAACTATGTCTAAAATCCAACTGTCTTTTTCACTGGCTCTTTCTCAGTGAGCACAGTCAATATTGCTCTAAGTAAACATTGAGTGACTAAGAGATGAAGAACCAACAAAAAAATTGGACTTCTGGTATTGTTCTACCAGACAGCAGGGATTTTGATCAATAGATATCTGCTTCCTATTTGTCTACCAGCCTCATAGTTCAGTTTCATTCAATATATTTTATTATACCTGATCCAAGGTGCTTTAAAAGATCATGCAGGAGATCTGCAGGAGGGTATGGCCACATCTATTTACAGCTGTACTTCAGGCTGCTTCAATTAAACCACAGCAGATGCATCTCATTCGCATTAATCCTGCTGGTCTCCCAGGGGTCATTCTCTCATCTGTGTATTTGTGCCTACTCTGTCAATAACCCAGATCACTGAATATGACGAAAGACTGCTATACAGTAAGTATTCAACAGCTATTGAAAATTACATTAGAAAAGGTTAATCTTTAAGATCTGTATAACATTCTTAAAATACTGTAACAGTGGTTTGCTTTTGAAATGTTAATGTTAATATTTATTTTTTTGATTATTATTTTTTTATAGGTCAGATTAAAATAAAACTTGACAAAAATCACACACTGCTTTATACTTACATAATCACACAGCTGGTTACCTACTATTTATAAAAGGAAACGTATGAAGCTAAAAATGACAAAAAAATATTACTGCATGGTCAAAAAGTACCAATTATAAAATGGGTTTCCTAAACCACCAGGAATGCAGCTGATCTTTGGAATGCATTGACTAAGTCCCAGAAGATCTGCAGGTTTTATATTACCTAAACCAGCTCATCTGGCATAAATGTGCCACACCACCGCATTGTGCTGCTGCCACTCGGTTGGCTGGTTTATTTCTTCTACTTGTAGATGCTTCAGGTTTGGGAATAGTGTATCTGTATCGTAATTAGGCAAACTTTAGATATGCCTGTATAAATGCACTATTATCATGTATTAAATGAGTATTTTTATTGCGTTTTATTGGAAAGACCAGATAAAGTTGTTATTAAGGGAATCTAATGGGCACTTAACTAAATCTCTTATGACAAAAGCAAAAAGGCTGCCTTTTACCCTTCTCCTAGCATGGAGACAAATGTCTCCTTATTACTACCTTCCCACACATAACTGCTAATGCTTTCACTAACACCAACCCAATTATTATACCCAAATTAACATGATTTTTTGAAAAATTTTGGATCTTGCTACTGACAAAGTAAATTGGGATAGAGAAAGAACAGACCAGGAAAATCCATAATCTGGGATTCTACTGTATATGTCGACGCATTACCCAAAAGACTATCATGCCAAGATAATGGTAAATTCATGTAAAATTTGATGAATTACATTAAAGGTAGTTAATTTTGCTTGTAAATGAAGATAAAGCAGCAATTTTTCCTTCTGCAGCCCACCCACCTTTCTCCTTACAGTCAGCACCCACCTTTCTCTGACCTCATCTAATACTCAATTTAAAAAAAAAAATTCTTTGCTTTTCCTGGCCTTAAGAAGATCATAAAGATATATTTTAGAAATCGAATCTTTACTGTTAGGTTAGCTCTCAGAGACTCAGAAAAGCTTTCTTTCCCATGACCCCTGGATGCATGTTGATAGAAGATTGTGCACAGTGCTTTGCGCAGGGTAACATGTATCTTAACCCTGCCAATATCCATTTACATTTTTTTTACCAGTCACAAAGTTCTCAAAAAAAAAAAAAAGAATTCTGTGATATTCTTTTGATAAACTAGCGTAAATTTGAAGAAGCAGCACAAGTACATTTCTATAAATAAGGACACTTTTCTTTTCCCTAATAGTTTTGCAAGACACGGTTTTCAGGAGAATAAATAGATAGAGTAAAGAAGGAGTTTTAAATGAAGTTGATTTAATCTGATTGATAAGGTCTGATTGTCTGCAACAGAATGTGTCCTGAACATCAGTATTATCTTGTGCACAATTTATTGAGTGGAAGAAATATAATCATTTGCCATTGGAAAAAGCTCATGTTGTGTATATTCAATGTTGTAAGTGGCAGAGTATGATATAATAAGACGAAGTAGAGAAAACAATATTTTATATATATATATAAAAATGATGCAGATGCATAATTTTATCTTCTACTGGTCACCAGCGTCATAAAATGCACGAATTCTACCTCCCACTAACAAAGTCATCAGAGCTTCTGTCATAAACACTAAATCTAGAAACTTGTTTTTCTTCTAGACAGTGATCATGTGATACTTATCAAGCAAACTTGCAGTAAAAAAAAAACCAGATGCTGATGATATCTTTTTTTTCCCACGCAGACAATGAATACTGCAGTCATGGGCTAAAATATAAAAGATATTACAGGCTCAGCCATAATGAGTAACATACACACACACACACCTCATTGTTACAAGGAAAAAAATTAGTAAGATTACATGTAAAGTGTAAAATAATAAAATAATAAAAATAAAAATAAGAAAATAAGAAAAAATTAAAAAAATTAAAAGTGTCTGGTCACTTGCAAGACTGTAAAGTCAGTTAATACTTACATATCATTTTAGTTATGCCTGAGTGTAGGACTCGGTACATATATATTACCTGAAATACCTGCATTGGTTGAACCTTATTAGCCAATTATCCTCTCCTATCTTCATAAGATAAAAAAGATCATAAGTCATAAGTCATTGGTGTAGGGGTTTATAATGCAATTATTTTGCCTATTATGTTGGTTTTAAGGTACTGAAAATTTACCACCTTTCCCATCTCCAGAAAAAAAATAGTTTAGTGGTTAAAATATAAGTATTTTTGAATTTTTTAAGTAAGTTCAAATGCTACCCAGGGGTACAGGAGACATTTTCAAAATGCAGGTGAGCAAAATATCAGACCATCATGTAGCAAACTTGCCTGCAGCCTGATCATTATTACAATAATATTCATTATTAATGTAATGCAAAGTTAGTAAAATAAGGCTTTACCACATAATAATATTAATTAGTCAAGAATGCTTAATTGATGTATGAAGACCAATGATTATTTTTTGTTATTATACATCATGTTTTAACCTTTCCTTAAGCAACTTCAAGTTCAAAAATCTTTATTGTCATTTCAACTATATATAGCAGACGCAGTACACTATATAGAAATGAAACAATGTTTTCTCCAGGACCCTATGGTGCTACACAAAACAGCACAGAGTTTCACAAAACAACAAACAACAAAGAACTACTGAACAGAACAACACAAAGCTAAAGACTTTAAGTAAATTGTCTAAGCAACATAAAGTGCATGTGTGCGACCAAACATTACAAACATCCTGTTTATTGCAAACAGTGCAATAAACAGTACAAACATAAAACCAGACTATATCGTACAAAAAACAGGACGCTGTACAGAATGTTAAATTAAACAACGCCGACCAGATTATAAAAATGTGCAAATAGAAATGTGCAATTAAAAAAACAAGGTTATTGTGCAAACTGCATTTAAAGTGACCGTGCTTACAATGTATTTTTGTGTTGACTTGTTGTACAAACATCGAATGTATTAAGTATGTGTGTGTGTGTGTGTGTGTGTGTGTGTGTGTGAGTTGAGGTAGTTTTAGTCAGTTCAGCGTTTTAAGGAGCCTGATGGCTTGAGAAAAAAAGCTGTTGCACATTCGAGATGTGAGGGCCCGAATGCTACAATACTTTTTTACGGATGGCAGGAGTGTGAAGAGTGTGTGTGTGAGGGGTGTGTGGCGTCGTCCACAATGCTCTTGCCTTTGGGGATGCAGCGTGTGGTGTAAATGTCCATTATGGAGGGAAGAGAGACTCGGATGATCTTCTCAGCTGTTCTCACTATCCTCTACAGGGTCTTGCAATCCAAAGCGGTGCAGTTCTCAAACCAGGCAGTTATGCAGCCGCTCAGGATGCTCTTAATGGTCCCTCTGTAGAACATGGTCAGGATTGGAGGTGGAAGATGGGCTTTCCTCAGCCTTCTTAGGAAGTAGAGGCACTGTTGGGCTTTATTTTCTGATGGAGCTGGTGTTGAGTGACCATGTGAGGTTGTCCACCAGGTGAACACCAAGGAATTCGGTGCTCTTGACGATCTCTACCGAGGATCCATCAATATTCAGCAGAGACTGGTCGCTATTTGCTCTTCTAAAGTCAACAACTATCTTCTTAGTCTTGTCGACGTTCAGAGACAGATTATTGGCTTTACACCAGGCTGTTAGCTTTTGCACCTCCTCTCTGTATGCTGACTTGTCATTTTTGCTGATGAGACACACCAGAGTCATGTCATTGGCAAACTTCACGATATAATTTGAGTTGTGCATTGCTACACAGTCATGAGTCAGCAGTGTGAACAGCAGTGGGCTAGTCACACAGCTCTGCGGGGCCCTAGTGTGATGGTTCTGGAGATGCTGTTTCCTAAACGGACTGACTGAGGTCTTTTAGTCAGAAAGTCAGGAATTCAGTTGCAGATGGAGGTGTTTAGGCCCAGCAGGCTCAGCTTCTCAATCAGGTGCTAAGAGATGATTGTGTTAAATGCTGAACTAAAGTCTATGAACAACATTCGTATGTATGTGTCTGTTCATAGACACATACATATGTATGTTGTCCAGGTGTGTGAGAGCCAGATGGCGGGTTGTGGCAAAAGCATTGTCCGTGGAACGGTTCGGATGATATGCAAACTGTAGTGGGTCTAGTGTGGGAGGCAGCAGGGCCTTAATGTGCTACATGACAAGCCTTTCGAAGGACTTCATCATGACTGGTGTGAGTGCGACAGGACGGTAGTTATTGAGGCAGGAGACTGTCAACTTCTTCGGCACAGGGACAATGGCAGCGGTTTTGAGGCATGTGGGAACGACAGCTGTGCCCAGGGAAGTGTTGAAGATGTCAGTAAAAACATCTGCTAGTTGTTCTGCACAGTCCCTGATCACTCTGCCGGGGATGTCGTCCAGTCCAGCAGACTTCCATGGGTTAACTTTACTTAAAGTTTTCCTCACATCGGCCTCACTATCGTTAAGTTTCTATTTATTTTCGCTGATCAATGTTTATCTATTTCTCCATCTTCGCTTCCCAGCCACATGCTGTGTGCTGTTAAACTATTCTCGAAGCAAATAAAACAGTTGTTTTGTCAGTTAAATCTTTTGCTGACATGCAAAGGTTAACACTGATAATAAATTCTGTAACACATATAGTAATGTGAAAATACTTTTTTCTGCCTGTGCTGTAAAATGCAATATAAAGACAGCTTAGTGATACTGAGAGCATCCAATTGATATACATCCCTAGTACGCTGGAAGATTAAAAAAAAGACATGCAGGATTTTAGAGCATTAAATAATATAAACAGCCTGTTCGTAGCTTCATGTTAAATGAATCACAAGAGGTTTGAAAATGCTGTGCCTTATTTTGGATGTGCATCAGCATGTCTGCCTTGTGGTAAAAAAACCTGCAGCTGGAAAAGGGATTCTTATATAATTTTGTCTTATATAAGATTTTAGCACGGAAAAACATGCAACCCATTTCAAGTTTAATGTGAGGATTATGCTTCATGTTCTCGTTTTATGTTTCATGGTTCCTGTCACGTGATCTCCTTGTTCATGTGTCTTGTTCTATTGGTTAGTTTTGTGTATCTATAGCCCTTGTGTTTCCCTTTATCTTTGTTATGGATTTAGGTTGTTTGTAGTCAAGTTTATGTTTGCTGTTTATGCTTATGCCAAGCCAAGTCAAGTCAAGTCAAGTCAAGTCTTGTCTATGTTTATTGTTTGGTCACTTTTGCAAATAAACTGCACCTTTGGGTTCTAATACCACTACTCACCACAGTAGAATCTTCACTGTTAATTTGTGTTTTTTTGTGTGTTTTGATTTTTAAATTTCCTAGTCACATTTCCCCCCAAATATTTAAAAAAATAATGCTTCAAATAACATTATCTGTGTTGTTGTTCTATTTCCCAACATAAATAATACTATGCAAAGTATAAAACTACTAACTGTAGACTTAGTACTAATCAAATTTATAAGCCCGCTAGCTGGTGCATGATGACATCAGCATTTTCCGTCCTCTGACTGGTTGATCAAAATAAATTCTTACAGACTAGCACAGACAAGAAATACTCAGCTGTACAGTTGAAAAAGAATGTTATGCCCACAATAGCTGATAGAGGAAAAGAAATTAATTTTGTCTCTGACATACTTAAAAATACTTTTTTGAGGTGGACTTTTCTGGAAAAGTTTGACAATGTGAGGAGAGGTTGGCTAACCCTGAAGATAACTAGCTTGTCTCAGCTTGGGAAAGAGTTTGTTCGCCACTTCCAGACCAGCTTCCACGACTGGTAACACTGGCTTACAGCCTTTAAATATGTTAGATATTTTATTAATTTTTTATGTTCATGTGATGTTATATTAATATTGAGATAAATTTTGATTCTGAACTGCTCCAGATGATCTATGTGGTACAGTTGTGGTTGTAGTGTAGAGGTTTGGAGTTGTCTTAATGGGGTTTCTTGCTTTATTAAAAATGATTTTCTTTCTCAATATGTGAAATGTCTGGCTACCTGTAATGCCACGCCGTGTTTTGATGTGTTTTTTGTATAGTATTGATGATTTTGGTGGTATTAAGACGTGTATCAGTCGGGTAAGTCCCCACTGAAGGCCCAGGTACCAAATGCACTGCCTGCCAACAATAAACAAGCAAGCAGAACTGTAAATAAAAGAGAAAATAAACAAACAAAAGGCCAGATTAGAAATCTGCAGAGGACATAGGGGACTTGTCAGGGACAGGGAGAGAGAAGATTGAAAACCATTTAAAAAAAATGAGAGACTGTAGGAGGAGGAGAAGATGTTAATAAAGCAGACATGAGACAGGTAAAGAAAATCATCAATAGTAGTATAGGAGGACAGAAAGAGAGAGACTGATGAGATACAAAAATGATATGTTGGAGGCTGAGAGAATTAATAGTATGGAGACAGTCTAAGCTTTTTAGTGGTACAACAGGAGGTTAAATGGTGCTTCAACTAAAGTGTTTCTTTTAGAATATAGAAAGAATAAATATGTTCTGTGATATAAATATATTTTTTAATATGCTTGCAGCTGTCAATGAAATATATACTCAGAGGGAAAAAACAGAGTTTATGTGGTTCCCCAGGTTCAGTAAAGGAGGGGAAAAAACATTGTCTGTCCATTCGTGAAGCTTTGCTTTTTTGTAGAGTCATCTAGATGTTCTAGCGCATGAATCATCTGTGCATGTTTTAGAAGCATCATCTTAATGTGCCTTGTGTGAGATTTTATTTTAAATCTTTTTACATTTAGGTTATTTTCAGGCATGGACAAGGTTCAAATGTATATGCAGGATTTTGCAGAAAATTACAAGTGCAAAACACCGAAATCCACAAAGAACACAAATATAATCAAAATCTAAAGACAGGCAAAGTTAAAATGAAATCAGTGAACAGACTGAACAAGGTAAAGACTTCGAGAAATTCTAAATGTTTAAACCAGATAATGACTTTTAAAGAAAACTCCAGAATTAGATTTTCTGGTATTAGTTAATGTAAAAATACATTAACTAGTACCTTGTAGACCTTGTAGGCCTATCCCAGCTGTCATTGGGTGAAATGCAGGGGAACTCTGGACAGGTATACAGTTCATCGCACGGCCACATATCAACCGAACATACATGTTTTTGAACTGTGGAAGGTAACTTGAGTATCTGTATATTGGAATATCAACCTGGGACCTTCTTGCTGTGAGGCAACAGTGCCTACCATTATGCCACTGTGCTGCCCTACATATTTTCATGTGCATTAGATTTTGTGAAATATAGTTTTGTTTCAGGGGCTCTGTTTTAATTCTGAGCTTAGTTTATTGTCTGTGTTTTTATGTACTTTCCAAGTAACCGAGCCCTGAAAATGCCATTTCTTTAAACTAACAATTAAGAATGTAGTAATAGTGCTGGAAAAATGATCTACAGTAATGACATACTGACGATAAACTACTGTAAATTTACAGTTTTCTTTAAAGGCAGCAAAGAACAGAAACTGTTTAACATTTTTATTGTATTATTATTTCTTGTATTATTTATTCGATTCCTGGTATGATGAAATTTTTTGTGACGAAACCAGCACCACTTAATTATGCATTGCACTGGGTGCTGCAGAGTCGTGTGCTGTGCCAAGATTATTAATGAGTGGTGTTTCTTGATCTGTGGTGCTTAAAGTTACCACATTTTGCTTTCCATGCAGTTAAAAGCATCTGTTATGAAATGTTCAGTAATTATGCATTTCATTTTGTTTAAAACCAAACAATAATAAAAAAAGACAATAATACTTACAGCTCAAATCCATTGTTATTACTTTAATATACAGCATTTCAATGCTTGGAAAGTTTAGTTTACAAAACAAACAAATTAATATAATTTTTTTAACTAAGACTGGTGGTTGGCAGGTTTACCCCACACCTCAAGGGTGGAGAGTTTGTATTCCCCTCCTCTGGGGTTCACCTCAAAGTATTTCAAACTAACAGCTGGTGGTCTGGATTATATATCAACCTTTATTGTTTTATTGTCAAAAAAACCCCATTTTGTTCCAAGTCACATTTAGAGGTGTGAAGATATGAATGTCAATGTCAATAAAAAAAAAACACTGCCGTGTAACCATAGATTTGCAGATCATCATGCATCATCATAAAAATTCAGCATTTACCTGATTTAACAGAATTCACTGTTTACATTTACTCAGATGTATATGTATTCAGATGTTTACACTTAGTTCATTTATATCTATTCATGTACACTGTTGTTACCTTATTAAAAAGTCTGTTCTATATTGCACTGACTGTAAACATTTGTTTACATTCATTCATTTATTTATTCATCTTCTATACCTGCTCATTCCCTAATTCAGGGTCACAGGGATCTGCTGGAGCCTATCCCAGCCATCTCTGAAAGGGCAAAGGACAAAAGGGGCACAGGTCGCCAGTCCATCAAACTCAGTCCTATAGACAATTTAGAATCATCAATCAACCTAACATACATGTTTTTGGATTGTGGAAGGAAACCCAGAGTAAACACACACAAGCACGGGGAGAACATGCAAACTCCACACAGAAAGGCCCCTGTCCAGGAATCGTGCCCAGTCTCTTATCTTGTTTATGATTCCACTGGTAAAGTATTCTAGACTCTTTGCAACCCTGCAAAAGATTAGCAGTTCAGGAAATGAATAAATAAATAAATAAATATCATTGTTTACATTTAAAACGAAGAACTGCCATTTGGTGTCAAAGTGCAAAGTGCACCTGAGGGGTAAACAGAGAAAAGCAGAGGGGAAAAAAGAGACAGACAGGCTTGCAGACTTGTAACTGAGTTAGTGTTTGGTACAGTGTGGAGTACGTAAACTAGTCAGCGCGGGTGCAGAGCGCAGTGAGCTCATAAGCGCGTGGAGGTGCGGGAGCAGGTGGATGCGCGCGTATTAGCGCACGTGTTTTTGCGTTCAATTTAACGGCAGCTCGGCGAGGCGGAGGCGCGCGGCGCCATTTGCTCCTTTTGTCCTCGTGTTGAAGGGAAACGCGGAGACTTGCGCATGTTTCTTAGAGAAATGCTCGCTTTTTCGCGTCATCGGCATCACGGGTAAGTTGGGGATAGACGCACGGCTTCCCTTCATGCTTTATTGTTTTTTTCCGCATTTTTAAAAAAAAGTGATTGAGGTTATAAGCTCTATATTACTGTTAGAAATAACTTTGAGCGGATCATGAATGTTATATGTGTGGAGATGTGATCACTGTGCGCATGCAGGGTTAATACATCAGTCAAGAACCTATTGCTTCACTGTGAATTAAATCTTATTAATAATAATAATAATTATTATTATCATATTTTGTGTTTATCAAGACATTTTTTCCACAATTAGGGTTAAATGAGGTAATTAATTCATTATCAATATGGCAATAAGGGTATTCTAAATATGATTTTTTGGAAATCATTCAGTTAAATTTTATGTGAATTAAGTTTTTTCATGTAAGTGTCTGATTTTATGATTGTGGATGGTCAGTAAAAAAGCCAGACGGAAGACTGGCAGGAGCTGTGTGTGTCTGTGTTTTGAAAAACAGATTTAATGTATTAGACAGTTATTAGATTATTGTCTTAATTATAATCAATTTATCATCAGCTTTTAATTTTCAGTGAAATACTTGCTAAGATGGATTTATTTATTTATTTTTTCCTATAGGCTCTTCTTTTTGTCAGTTCTAAAAAAAAGTTATTTTGAAGAATGTATATATATATATATATCTATATATATATATATATATATATATATATATATATATCTATATATATATATGCTTTCTGCTACAGATTTTCCTGAATCATTTTAGAGGTTTTGCAAATGCGCAAAATGCTTTCGGTCGAGCATGACATTACTGTAAAAGATACTGAAAATAAACAGGATTATCATAAATAAGGTTTTAGGAATAAACTGCTGAGGAGGTGTGAACACATCTTTATTACCGAAAAAAATGCAGAAGTTTGTATTGCAGTCATTTTAGAAAACAGACAGTAAAGAGAGCAAGCTAACACAAGCCCATAAATTATAACTGATATAGATAGAGGCCCATGATTAGAAATTTCTAACCCGATTTCCTCATATTATTTTTTTGCATGTAAAAAGGAAATATATGCTTTGGAAGTGTAAAAGAAAGACACTACAAGAAAGACATGGTTCTATCATCTGTTTATAGTTTTATCCATTCTGTCCCCTTCACATGTAGCTTTGACTTGACTGAGGCAGGTTGTAATTACTAGAAATTCAATGCACAAGTCAACAAATCAGCCTATCATCAAGCATCTATTTAATCCACCAGCAGATTGAGCTAAACTATTCATTATGACCATTTAAAGTATAAGCACTCAAGCAAAAAGCAAAAGGGGGCTAATCAAAAAGTGCTAGAATTAAATTAGCTGGACGTAAATCTTACAATTCAATAAGCACAAAGTGGCCATGCAACCCGCACTGGAACATGAATTATAATCAAACGCACATCTGTTCTTTTAATTCTATTTAAACTTAATCATGTTGCACTTGGGTTACCTCTAACTGCCTTTATACACTTTACACTATAGAAAACTCTGTAACTCAGAGAGTATTATGGTTACATTTGTGTATATGAAAAGCAATATCTATCTGCATACACACTATATGAGTTATGTTGTTGGACACCTTTCCAGCACCTACACGAGTTTTTCTCAAAGTGCAGTCACAAAGTTTAAAGCACACATTTGCCTAGAATGTCTTTGTGTATTGTAGTTTTACATTTTTTTCACTTAAACTAGGATGCTATAGCATAAAATTATGCAAGCTCAAATGAGGCATGGTTTGTTGAGGTTGGTGTGAAAGAAAAAAAATAGTGATCTCAGTATCACAGCATGGTTGTTAGTGCCAGAGGGTGCAGATCTTATACATGTGTAATTTTTTTTACACAGAATGGGTCAAAAAACATCTACTGAGCAGCTAAGCTGTGGTTAAAATGCCTAGCTATCGAGAGGAGAGTGGCCAGAAAGGTTCGAGCTGTCAGGAAGATTTAAATAACCAGCAGCAGTGCCAAGCCGAAATCGACTGTTTGCTTTCTTTTCTTTTTATAACTGATGAATATTGCAAAGAAAAGTTTTCCACATAACCCATCTGACATTGGTTTATTCCACAGTTTAAGGACAGGTGGCAAGCATGACCCTTGGGGATTTGAAGCTTGCCTGATGCATTAAGTGTGGTTTGGATTATTAGTCAGTTCAGACATCCATTTGTCTATCATAACACATTCTCTTCACTGACTGAATTATATTTTCCTATTTTCATAAAATCATATTTTCTCATCTGCATAACTTAAGCTGTATGTGCTTCTATTATAGGAACTGGATCCACTATGGCCCACCATGATCATTATTATAATGATTACTGGAGTTATGGAAATAATTCAATTTCTACTCTTCTGCTTATGATTAAAAGATTTTGCCCAGATTTTGTTAAATCAGTATCTTTAAGATGACATTTTATGGATAAAGATTATAAAGAATTTAGGTTCTGGAAATTGCATTCAGTCATTCTCCACTGATTTTGTGGTCGATATATTGATATCTGGATCTCTTATTTTCTGAATTAAACCATTTCCTTTGGCACATTTGACACATTTCTTCAAAGCTGATAACATTTATAAGATGAGTAATAATATACAGGAAACATGGTGCACTGTATTGCTTATATACCTCCTTTTTAGATTGCTGACTTTCTTCCTTTCTTCCCCAGCTTCTAAAACTCTTTACTTCCCATTTAATATATAAAGGAGCTTCTACTTCATCTATAGACTTTATATTCCTGAATCATACAAAGAACTTTAGCTTACAATAAAGATCCTGGTACATTTTATTGTGAACCTAGGGCGAAACTTGAACAGAGAGAAAGCATTTAGATCGAACATTTAAATTACATTTACAGCATTTGGCAGACACCCTTATACAGAGTGACTTACATTCATCCCTTTTTTTATACATCTGAGCGATTTGGGGTTAAGGGCCTTTCTCATAGGCCCAGCAGTGGCAACTTAGTGGTGCTATGAATCGAACCATGATCTTGCAATCAGCAGTCCGATACCTTAACCACTGCGCTACCACTTCCCATCCCAAATAAACATTTCCCATCCATTATAGACCAACTGCATTAAACATAACCCTTTTATCCATCTTTTTTATTTAGTGACTACATTACATTCAAAGTTACAAGTTCAAGTGAGCCTGTGACCAAAAAGTATACAAAAAATATTAGACATGCTATGGCATTGAAAAAAAAGGATGAGATGCTAATGCTTTATGAACATTTGCCTAAAGCAGGGGTGTCCAAACTCAGTCCTGGAGGGCCGGTGTCCTGCAGAGTTTAGCTCCAACCCTAATCAAACACAGCTGAACCAACAAATCAGGGTGTTGCTAGGTATACTTAAAACTTACAGGTAGGTGTGTTAATGCAAGTTGGAGCTAAACTCTGCAGGACGCTGGCCCTCCAGGACCAAGTTTGGACACCCCTGGCTTAAAGGGGCTTTACCACTAGAATTTTCCTCATTCCCATTCTTGCAGTCGGATATTATTAACTTTAGGGTGTTTATAATGTGTATGATATAATATGTATATTATAAAAATGTAGCATTTGCAGTAAATAGTTTGGCGACCCCTTGAATCAGCTTGCAGCCATGTGTGCCATAACAGATGTATAAATTGTGCATTTAAGCAGCATGGCACGATTATTAGCTTCACATTGCAAAATTAGATATTTAGTTGGAGCATTTAGAAGCACATTGTAAATTAGCGGGTTGTTGTGTTCAGCCATTAACAATGGGTATGAAGCATTTACATGGGCCTGCAAGGTTTTTATAAAAATATGTGCTTAAAGAATAATTAAATGAATGAAATTCACATTGTAACCATTTTCGCTTAATAAAGTGATGTGTGCATGACTCATTTAGCACATTTAGTTTTACTGTCAGAATTGTACCAACTGCTGCTGTGCATTTTATTCTTTTTCTTTAGGCTCAGTGGAATCAGCTAAATAGAACCGAGAGAGACTTACTGACCTCTAGATTTCTCTACCAAAATATCCAGATATAGTCATAGCTGGCTATTCTAGTTCATTGTGTTAACAATATTGTTTGGCCCAAGGCGTTATAAATAAGCAAGTTAGGATTTACACTTGGTGACACTTGCACCATGACCAGGAAATGTAAGAAAGGTTAAAAATGAATATTGCATGCAATTTCAACAAGCACATGGTATTGATTTTTATTGGCTGTCAGCCTTGTACCAGCCTTGATTCAGTTTATATCTTATTAAATCCTCAATTTTGACATGATATTGTAAATTATATGCTTTATAACACTTATTTTTTTTAGTCTTAACTTGTAGAACCCTTTATAGTACCTTTAAGCAACCTTTATTTAATAAATCTACTATTAATAATTGTTTTTATTTATTTGTTGCAGATGTGAATCGAATGAAATTTGCAAACAGTAATGTAATTTTTTAATGTATTTGCATTAGCTTCATATTTGCTGGATAGAAAGCTAAAAGTCTGCAGAATTCGGATACCAGCAACACCTGCATCACAGTTACAGGGTCTGCTCCTAACATCAGATCTCTGTTGTGTGGCTCACCATGACCATATGGGTTTTTCAGGGTTCTCTGGATTCCTTCCATAGTCAAAAAAAACATGTCAGTGAATGTAATTTCCCTTTACAAGTGAATATATTTGTTGATGTGTGTAAGGATCTATGGTGCCTTGTCTACATTTGTCTCATTAAGAAAGTTTACTCCAAGTGTGGGAAGTGGTGGCACAGTGGTTAGGGTCTTGCTCTGATACCAGTAAGCCTGGGGTTTGATTCCCAGCACCACCAAGCCACCACTCTGGGCCCCTGAGCAAGTTGTTTAGTTGTGTAAATAAGATAAATTTAAGTTGCTCTGGATGAGGGCGTCTGCCAAATGCTGTAAATGTAAGTGTCTTCAGGTTTGTTTCTGGATCCACTGCGACCTTCACCAGAAAGGACTTGACTTACAGAGTGGCTTTGTTGTCTCCTTGTGCTATCAGGATTTTAGAAAAAACACAAAGACTTATTTTTTTCTAAATTTATTACTCTTTCTGTCTCTCTATTAGTCAGAGAAGGACTGTGCAATATCAGAAGTACAACTATTGCACCATTGTATTATCAGAAAGGTAGGCATGAAATGTAATTTTGGGATTAGTCAGAAGATATGTGAGTTGATGCAACACAATTATATGCTGGTTGAGTATGAGTTACCTAAGAAGGATGTACTTTAGCAAAGTACTAAATAATGTACTTGAGGTAATTCATATATGGTTTAGTTACAGTACGCCTCACCAGACAGTGAAATCTGCTGAAGTTAGCATACAGCACACATGCTGTATATACAGACAACACAATAAAACAGCATAATATAACATCACACGCTTCCATACCAGATTTAATATATCTATGTATAGTTCCCCTAAAGCTGTTTAAATTAACTGTAGAAACCTCACTTTCATAAATGATATACTTTCAGTTTTACCTTTTAATAAAGGTGTTTTGTATAACATTGCTCTGAAGTCTACCATCGGTGTTCACTTTGGTCGAGATTTGCAGATTTTAAAAGCAATAGCTTATGATTCAATGCACTTTCGCATTTGGTATAGATAGAGGAATAATACACAAAGCTAAAAAAAAGAGCTATAAAATGCAGGTCTATGTTCATTCAGTAATGTAATGGCCACTGTTATATAAAAGTAAATATAAGGATTCAGACATAAGAAATATAAGATATAAAAATAGGATTCTTTCTCTTAGTATAACCTCCAGTCTTCTGGAAATAATTCTTATTATATTTTGAAGGATTTTGCCTTTTAGCCACTTTAGTGAAGGGTGAGAAGGTCTAGCATGCAGTCTGCGTTTTAGTGTCTCTCAAAGGTGTTTAGTGTTGTTGAGGTCTCGTATATTAACCTATTAACCTTGGCACAACATGTCCTAATAGAGCTGTTTTTTTCACAGGGGCATTGTAATGCTGGGACGGTCTGTGGGTTTCTTAGTAAATCAAATGTAATGTAACACATACAAAGATATCCCAGACTGTGAAATTGTGTGCATTTAACTCTGGAAAAGACACGCTTATGTGGGTGTATCGTTATGGTGTCCACAAATTTTCTGACTGTATTGCATATATTTCGAATGAAAACTAATTAGGGGTGGTTCTCCCGTTGTGTTTTTCTGGCATATGTTGCTGTTTATTAATAAGTAATAAGTAATAATGCCAGACCAATATAACTTTATGTTGGAATAGATTCTCTTGGCACAAAACGTCTGGAACTGTAAAGTGTGGAACAATGTGTTTCCAAAAAAATATTACTTCAATTAGTGTCGATGGTAGCGGCGGAGACATACAATACACAAGTCTTTAAATGATTACTTTTACTCTCAAGGCTATTTTTTTTCCTAAGACAGATGGTGTTATTTATTTTATATTTATTCAGCAGTGTGTGTGTGTGTGTGTGTGTGTGTGTGTGTGTGTGTGTTGGTGCAGCAAAATTTGTTGGTTTATTTTTTGTGTTAAGTCTTCCAATTATGTGACCTTAAATGACTTATAGAATAAAATAGGATTTTTAAACATTTATTATTGACTTACTATCTGTTTTCCACTGACCATAGAAGAAATTTATAAGTATATTAATGTACCTGACATTTGTGGGCAGAATATAAACTCAGTATTAAATGTACTGTAAAAGTTACTATTGTTTACACGTTAGTTTTCTTTGATGACTGTTGTGGTTGAATTTTTGTGCGTCGACAACAGATTGCTGTTTTATAATGAAAGCAATAAGCAATCTATTTGCTAAATTTGTTTAAGCACTACACATCAAAACATGCATAATGAAAACACAGTACATAGCATTCCATTGATAACAAGCCAAAAATTAATCCACTGCCGCAAATCCCAGTTTAGTTAGAAAGGTTAGGGTCCACTGAACAACACCTCATACAGCACTTTTAGTCCAATGAAATAATAATGTTGAAATATGAATGCTTATTCCTTTGTTTATGCCATATTTCTTCGGGAAGAGTTATTGTTTTTTTCGGTGTCTTGGTCGTGAAAAAGCACCTTTTTTTTTTGTGGCATGCATTTTCACAAACAGAACAGAAAGTCTATTCCTCACATGGAAAAGTTTCTGTGTTTATTTGCATTCAGACACTTGCAGTGGTCAAAGTTGTGACGCACCTGTCATACTCTGTGATGCGATCTGTCTGTGTGCTTTTATAATAGAAACGTTTGGAAAAATGTTGAATATATGAAACATAATTATTTATCCTTGTTCATCTGAATGATCAAAAAGATCATTATTTGCGAATTGCTACATATTTATTACACTTATTCCATGTATTTTTAATAGGAAAGTGTTATGAACAAAATGTATTGTGTGTGTGTATATATTGTGGAACACGTGTGTGTATATTGTGGGGGCACACTTGCTGTATAGAAAAAAAAAAATCAAAAAAAAAAAAATTATATATATATATATATATATATATATATATATATATATATATATATATATATATATATATATATATATATATATAATAATACCGCTTCAAAAATAATTGCAAAAAAATATACAGTACATTATTTACTTCATATTTTAATTTTAATAATAAACCCCTTTGCTTGCCAAAAATTCATTTGATTATAAGATAAATTAAATTAATGTTTTATGCATTTATTTGCACTGTATTGTAAACTGAATCTAACAGACATTTCTAGTGTCACATAGGCCAAGATTGGTATTACAAAAATGAATAAAGGCTATAAAGTTTATAATGTGCATGTTGCTGTTGCTAAAAAATGAAAAAAGTTATAAGCCCTTTGTAAATAAAACATAAGCCGACCAAATAAACCTAAGCTATTAACCAGAGTATACAGCTTTATTTGCTTTAGGATTTTTATTCGGCTAATATTTGTGGTAATATTTATATTTATATTAATAGGTTTTTTGGCTTACTTGTGCACTGTCTTACAATGTTCCTTCTTACTTATTAAAAGTGTTTATTGTTGGGCATAATAAGCATCATTTGGCATAAAAGCAGTACAGTCGATCACATTCTTAAATATCTGAGTGTGCTTCTAAAATTTTTCGATTAAATATTTAGTTTTTAATTTACTTCTAAATTAAATGTGCCTTTTTAATGTTTACTCTTTTAACATTTGCAGTTACAACTAATGTGCCTAGAAAACAATTAATTCATATTATTACTTTTGTTTTAGCAGTCTAGACAGCATTTTTCCTAAAGATTTTGCTGCGGTAAAAACACTTTAAAAATCTCTATATTATAAACTTAAATTGTTAAGCAAATAAATTTACACTCTGGTGACGGAATTCTATTATGTTCTGCTTAATTCTGTTCTGATAATGCAAAAGCTTTAGATAAACACAGAATGAGTTTTCCAGGCAGTTGAGTGGCAGGGCAGTCTGTGTGTTAGAAAAAAAGACATGGTTCTGAGAGAGAGAAACTACCCTAAAGGCTCAACACAGATGTGAAGACCACTCAGGATAGTTCGTTTTAAAAACAAATTAAAAAAACTTCCAGGTTTTATCACAGGTTTATGCAGCCTATAGGCAAAACACCATACATGTGCATTCTATATAAACACCTTGTAAACATCCCCCCCTATGGGTTTAACAATTATACTCAAAGCATCACAATTGCCAGACCTCACAAATCCCGGCAGCCAGGTTCTAAAATCTAGAGGAAAGACGAGTAGACCCCAAACGAGTAGAGGCTTTAAAAGAGGAAAACTGTCTTTATTAGTGTCAATGCTATTGGAACAGAATGTTTAACAAGCAGAAAAGTTAGTTGAGATAGCCAGATGTCTACAAGCCTTTAGCTGTAGAAGTATTATATAATTATATAGAAGTATTATATAGTCCAGTATGCCCCTGTTGCCAATGTGAAGACAACATGATTAGCTCACCCCTAACATCATATTTCTAGGATAAATTTGAACAATCACCGTCTCTCTATATCTATATGAATGTACGTTAGAGATGGGAATCTTTAAGTACTTTACGATCCGAAACCGATTCCGATTTTGGGAGTTACAATCCAATTCCAAAACAATTCCTAATCTACATATTTGCATCTTTACATTTTTAACCACAAATGGAGTTTCTATGCTTTTTGTTTATAGTTGGAATTTCTGTATGACAACATCATCCATCTAATTTGGCTTCATAAATTTCCTTTTAATAACAAAAGAATTATTATTTAGTTTATTAATATAAATAAGTTATATATATTTCAGAATAAATGAAATATGGAAACGTCAGATTATTATAACAATTATAAAAAACACCTAAATAACGCTGTAAGTGCACACTGTACCTTGGCTCGAGCACCTGCAACAGTGTGCGTTTGAGTAAAACTCATAGTGGACACGGCTGGAAGAGAGGTTTGTTTGTGATTAGGGGTCCAGTAGTGGCAACTTAATGGTGCTGGGAATTAAACCCCAATCTTTCAATAAGCGGTCCAACACCCTAACCACTGTGCTACCACTTCCACTTATATAAACAACTAAACAAACAAATACTTTGTAAATACTACATGGTCAAATGTCTGTGGACATCTTACCAGCACAGCCATAAGTGTGTCTTCCCCAAACTGTTTCTAGAGGAATAAAGATTTTGAATATCTTTGTATGTTGTAGCATTACATTATTCCTTCACTAGAACTTTTTAAAGCCATTGTAATGCTGGAACAGTGTTTGGCACTTTATTCTTGGGAAATCCATACCTAACATTAGTTCCTAAACCTACAAATCAGTTGATGTCTGAATTTATTACAAATCCCAACATCTATGCCCCTGAATCTAGTTTAGTAGATATTTTCAGAAGTGTGGAGGTTATTTGAGGATTAAGAGTGAGATATCTTTTTTTGTAAGATATCATTAAAATCATTAAAACATCTAGTGATATAGCATTTCCCCCCCACTGCCTGTCTGCAAACTCGCCGCTAGCAGCTAAGCCATTTTGCGTCAGTAAAGCCACTGTATGCGTGTGAAGTGAGCTGTGCTGTCTTTTTTTTTTATTTTGGCAGCACACACTGCTTGTCTTGTATGATGCAATACAAGTCATAAAAAGGAAGCTGCACATTGTATGTGGGGCTCATTATCTATAGCATTCAAAAGTAACCTTAAAGACAAACACAGAGAAATGTGAGCATTGAAGCGGAAACAGTTTGTCTTTCTTCTATATCCCTGTCTTCTTCAAAAGACACCCAGAGCCAAAACTAAAAGTTATCTAAACGTTTTTAAATGCACAATTAAAAATGACACGAAGCTCTGCTTCAAGATTTTTCCAAAAAATTAAATCATTTGTTCAGTATATTTTCGATTGTTGTGAGCAGTAATTGGTAAGCTAGTAGTTCGAATAGATTGGAAACAGTATTGGAAGTTCATAACCACAGGCTCACATTTACACTGCTCTTACTATACTATTCTATTTCGAACATGGAAATGTATAAATACCTTATATAGAGGAGGTTATATCAAATCTAAAGTTAAAGTGCTTCCTTCAGGCTGGAAAAGTTAATGAGGTGGTACTTAGCTCCAGTGATGTTCATAGCATAAATGCTACATTTTTTAGTAGTTCTACACTTTCAAGAAGTTAAAGTACATATTTTCTGCATCCTCTGACATAAATAGGTTTAGTAACCCATACCATACATTCACAGATCTTTTAGTCTACTATATATAACGATACACAACCAAATTTACAAAGAAAGTACTATTTTATCATTTCTACAATAACCACATCTGATCCAAGCACTCACTATTTTCTAAACTGCAATTTTAGTAGTTGTTTAATTGGTAGCGCAGTGGTTAAGGCGTTGGACTGCTAATTGGAAGAACAGCATCGCCAAGTTATCACTATTGGACACCCTGAGCAAAGCCCTTAACCCCCAGTTCATTAGTTGTGTAAATGAGATGTTTTGGGTAAGGGCGTCTGCAAAATACTTTAAAAATACTTATTACTTATCCTACAGCTAACACACATGATACTAATAACATTTGTGTTGTTCTTTATTCTAGTTAAACTTTTGGAGACACCTGCAATCTTCCTAAAATCATGACCATGATCCTCTCCTGTTTCCCGCTGTTTGCCTTTATTCTCTTCAGCAGGTAAGACATGCTGGTGATCTTCATTTAACTGCATGTTTAACTGCAACTGAATGCGAAATGGCTACAAATGCCTGTCATTTACAGTACACCAAGTTGCAACTGTGGTCAAATCTGTAATGATTTATTAAATAAAGATAAGTATCTAAAATTAATTAGAGGTTTAGCCCAAATTTTCATGGGAATAAATTTAGAATTTTGAAATCTTGATTTTAAATTTGTGTGAAGACATTGCTTTAATTACACACCTAATAACAGAACATAGCATCTTCATCTTTTAAATGAAAGCAGACCTTCATAGTGACTTTAAATAATTTACATGAGTTTTTCTGTGTTTCTTATTTATCTGCTTACCATGTCTGAGCTTACTTTCTTCTGAGAAAATAATAGAATATATTTATTGAACTGTTTTCATTTTATTCCTGTCTGAGCAGAGATAATTACTGTTTGTGAGTACTGCATTATAAAAAAGGATTATTGACTGCTGCTGCTACTTAAAGTCTCTCAACAACTTGGTAAAATATTATATGAGCCCATAAGCATGAGCAAGTTATAAAATAAAATCACAAGTGTGGTGCTGAAGGCTGAATAAAAGAAGTTAATGTAATGTAAGCTACGGGGAAATTAGATGCCTTATACCATAATGTTAAATTGTAAACATCATAAATAAACTTGATCATATAACCTTTTGCAATGTAGTAATCCAGGTTGAAACAAAACAACCTTCAAATTTTTTCAACTCAAATAAATAAATAAAAACAATCTTCCAGCGGATGTTGTGTGAATTGGTGTCTAGATCAGTGAAGAATGATATCCAAACCAATGCTCCAAAATCCCTTATAGTTGTTAGGTTGAGAATGAGTTCTGCAAACTTTAGGTGGTGGGAAGTGGTGACTTAGTGGTTAAGGTGTTGGACTAATACCAGAAAGACTAGGGGTTCGATTCCCAGCACTACCAAGCCATCACTGTGGGCCCCTGAGCAAGGCCCTTAACCCCAATTGCTCAGTTGTATAAAAGAGATAAATGTAAGTTGGTCTCGATAAGGCCGTCTGCCAAATGCTTCAAATGTAAATGTATTAACAGGTATGCTATCCAGTTTTACTTAGCACTTATTAGCCTTAATTTTTACAAATCATTTTACTTAGCTAGTTACCCAATCTTGCATACAGTCTATTTTAACTATCTATTCATCCTAGTCATATATTTATTTAGTCAGTTTAGACTCCTTCATGCTAGTAATTTGTAATTCTTGTACGGAGTTTTACCCTGCATTCATGCTAGTTTTTACTGCTAACATTACCCATTTAACTAAATTGTGTTATCTGGATAATAATGTTTTCATTTTGGATGATTTCAAGACAAATATATAGCTTATAAAATAAAGAAGGTTTTTTTTAAAAAACAAAAATACAGTTCAGTCTATTTGAGTTACCTATACAAATTATTCTTAACATTTATTATAATCAAATAATCTAATATTTACTTATTCTCTTGCTGGTAGGCCTAAGAAAAAATGATGGACTAGTTTGTTTTATCATATAGGGTTTTCAGATATGGAGACAGTGGAAAAGACTCCTGAAGACACAGAAATATGAAAGCTTATCACTCTGTGTGGCTCAGTCTAGACACTTGTATGAAGTATGCTTCACCTTATATGAGCTGCTCGAAGAGTGTGAAAATTGTCATTGACTGCATTCTGGGAAATCCTCATCACCACATGCCTCTCTGCAGCCAGCCAACCACAGCCAAGAACCCTGCGGCACGCATGCAGGAGGATGATGGTTGAGTTTAGAAAAGGTTCAGCTGTGATGATATCCCTTTATGCTTTGTTAATGATGCATTCTGTCAGCTGAACTTAGATGACCTTTTTTTTAACAAATGAATGCAAATCCGTAGACAACTATACACACAAGCACACACACTTTCTGGGGCATACTGAGTACAAACAACAGACCACACATACACAAGGTGTGTGAAACTCCATAGTCTGACTCATCGTCTGATTCCAAATCTAAAGCCTCGAGTAGAACTAGCTTTTATCTGTTGCTGCTTGACTGCGCTTAGCGAGATTCTTTCAGAAGTCATTTTAATGTAATCACATCCTTGAAACTATGACTATCTTTGTAGTGTACATGTCTCTAGATATTGCACCTCTTACAGCCCACATTGAAAAATTAGGCCCAAATACATCAAAGAATTACGGTAGATGACTGGACCAGATCTGGTTGCCAGAACTTGGGCCAGATATGACCCATGGCATAGCTATATTTCACCACGTTACCCACATTGCCACACACTGGAATACAAATAAGGATGTCTGATGTCCTCTGAATGCAATCGATGAACATTTTATAAACTACATTTTAATAAAACAATTCTACTCTACAATCCAAAAATGCATTGCCAACCAAAATATCTAAAAATATTTCTGTTTATCATTATGCTGTGTTAGAGTTAGGGTTGCAATCCATCTCTTGTTCCATAATTTTTTGAAGTTTATGCAAAACATCTCACCTGCATTTTGTCACTGTCAGGCCAGGGCCAATTAGGGTCAAAAAGAATAACAGTGATGTTCGGCAGCGAGGCTCAACAGTTGATTTTAAACGATGGCGAGTCTCAACGTCACATATAGATGCCCAGCTCCAAATGTTCCATAACTGATACAAAAGCAAATGCAAAAGTACTGACAGAAGTGGAAAAAAATCCAGTACATAAGTATTGGAAAGTGTCAGTAAAAATGTTCTCTGTGACAGACAAGATTCTGTCGGGGATCTGGGGAGCGACATTGCTGGAGCTTACAGAATCAAAGCATCGTCTCAGAATTCTTCATACCTCAGGTGTCTCCAAAAGCAGATAGTTTAATAAGAGTTTGTTAATCACCCCAATATTCGAATGTTTGAATTGGACTTTCTGATTGGACGAACAATTATTGTTTTAATGCCTTCCGAAATATGTAAAAACATATAAATGCATTTAGACCACTTAAAGTATTGATTGCTATTGGTATGTAAACGTTAACTAGCAACGTAAAAAATGTTTTTGAAGACAGTCACCTATTATACCTTTAAAGCTGATGGTATTTCATAATTAAAATGATTTGTCTGATAAAATCTTGTTGATAGAGGGCATTAAACTCACGTTACAAACAGGAATAGGAGAAACAGCTGTGTTCGGTTCACATGTATAAACACCATATATATAATATATAAGAGATTTATATATATATATATATATATATATATATATATATATATATATATATATATATGTATATATTATATAAGTAAATCTTGTAATTATAAGTGTGTGCCAATGTTTCCAAATTCAGCTTTTACTGCACTGCAACTAGTCTAAATATATACTCGCTTATCAGCTTGCTTCACTGGCTGATCTCATTCTATTTAAGCTTTAATGCACACTGAGAGTCACTGGAACAGCACTCACATGCATTCAACCTAAAATTAATTTCATCCACTTCGGTTGGTTAATCAGATCTGGCACCGCTTACTAGGTTAGCTTTAAGTCCCGCTTCAGAAACTTCTAATATGTTGGTCTGTGAAGGTGAAATCCAGCAAGTGACTTTTACAGGATGATGCAAAATTACTTTTTCACCCTAAGAAAATTCTAGCAGTACTATTTACTCATAGGAAGAGGACAGTGCAATAATAATACTAAATGAATTAAAACAATAACAATATTAATATTAGTCATTAATATTATCATTAAAATCATTATCATCATCATCATCATCAGTATTTCTGTAGGCTCAGTTTTTATCATTATGTCCCCCTTATGTTGATGTGATGCCAGTGTTCATTCGATTATTATGTAGCGCTATGTCAGTGTTGGCGGTTTAGATCAATGTTCAAGCATTAGGTAGGCCTATGTCAGTGATATGTCAGTATTTACTCATTAGGCAGGGCTATGTCAGTGTTATGTCAGTGTTTAATCATTGGGCAGGGCTATGTCAGTGTTATGTCAGTATTTAATCATTGGGCAGGGCTATGTCAGTGTTATGTCAGTGGTAATCATTAGGCATGGCTATGTCAGTGTTATGTTAGTATTTAATCATTGGGCAGGGCTATGTCAGTGTTATGTCAGTGTTCAATCATTAGGCAGGGATAAGTCAGTGTTATGTCAGTGTTTAATCATTGGGCAGAGCTTTGTCAGTGTTTAATCATTAGGCAGGGCTAAGTCAGTGTTATGTCAGTGTTTAATCATTGGGCAGGGCTATGTCAGTGTTATGTCAGTGTTCAATCATTAGGCAAGGCTAAGTCAGTGTTATGTCAGTGTTCAATCATTGGACAGGGCTATGTCAGTGTTATGTCAGTGTTCAATCATTAGGCAGGGCTATGTCAGTGTTATGTCAGTGTTCAATCATTGGGCAGGGCTATGTCAGTGTTATGTCAGTGTTCAATCATTAGGCAAGGCTATGTCAGTGTTATGTCAGTGTTTGGTTATTATGCCACACTATGTCAGTGTCATGTTATGCTGGTGTTTGGTCCTTTTCTAAAATTGGAACATGATTCTTATATGTAGTGCATGTGTTTGTAAATTTTAAATATAATCTAAAAAATAAGACCTGCTTTTAATTGTTGTCTGTTGCCCTCATGCATGACAGGGTTATATTCATTCTGTACTACCAGTGAAACTGCAGTCGCTGGTTTTCAGAGCTGTATGGAGAGAATTTATCATTTTTTATCTGGGAACAATAGAAACAGTACTTTAGAGTTTCAAGCCCCAAAAAATACATATCTCTGCCATTACGGATCGTATATAAAGACAAACCGGTATGTGCTATTAAATGTAACAGGTTGTCTCTGGTCTTCTGCTCAGAAACTATGATGAACCACGGAGTTATAATGTCTTATGTATGGAAGCACCATATGAAATTATATTCACTGGCTTTGGATAATTAAAAACGATGTTAGGCAACATTCTATTCCCTGAAACTTTTATAGACTCTAAAAGTATAATATTTTCACGGTCTTCTTGTCATTGACTACAGAAAGAACACAGAAAGAACACATTGAGAATGTAAGCTGAAATAGGTATCTATTTCCACAGACAGATATTTTTCACACATGGCTGAAAGGTTTTAAAAGCTTTCAGAATGTTATACAAGAGACATGTCCGGTCAAAATGTTTCAAGACTTTTTCTATTACTGTGAGCAATACGGAGGCTATGAGGCGTGGTGAAGAACAAGATCTTATGAGCAGGATGTTGGTCTTTTCAATTTGCCAGTGCCGAGCTAAATATGTTTAGACAGACATGCCTCTTTCCCCGTGTAGCAATAAAAAAGAGGAGCAATATGTGTCAAATCACCTCAATGTCATGCAAGTTCTTCATATCAGTTTTAATGCGTTAAGCTGATGAATCATCTGCTTTTGCTGCAATTATATTAATGAGCTCTAACATTAAGACCGCTGACAGGTGTAGTGAGTAATTTGATTGTTGTGTTATTATGACACCGGTCAAGAGGTGGGAGGCATGTAAACAGTTATTTAGCATTTAAGGCTGATATTAAAATTCTGCATTCCTAATCAGTTTTGGATCTTTGTATTTATGAGTCATACCCGGATTCAAAATATAGTCATTATCTTTTTTCTCATGCTATTATTATTTATCTATTTTTGTCTTCTACCTTGCTGTCCTCACAACCCTTGACAGGTGCGTGGTTTACTTATACGTTGGGGCAGCCTTACCAGCTGCTTACTAATATGATTTAGGATAAATTAGCGAATTCTAAGATAGAAACATATTATAGCTTACTTTTTTTCTGGCTGCATTGCCGATATTCATAATCATGTAAAGGCAAAGCAATGTTTATTTATGTAAATGCCTTTATATGTCACATATACCTTTTACAGCACAGTGGAATTCTTTCTTCGCATATCACATCTTAGAGTTGTGATACAGTGCCCCTGGAACAGGAAGGGTTAAGGATCAAGGACCCAACACTTGGTATGAAATGCTGTTTAAGGTATTGGGAACTCTTTAGTGTTGAACACATAGCATTGCAGTTTGATTCCGTGTGCAAAACAAATTTAGGGTGACCACAAACAAACAGAAACTGACATGCTGATATAAGACCTGCTGGCTAGAATAGCACAAACACATTTTCTTCCCTACAGTAAAAAAACTTATTCCGAAAAAACTAAAAGGCAGCCGTGGATATTTATAGATATGCAAATTAGACCCTGCTTTATTACAGAGCAGCAAGTCTGCAGTATAATCTATATATCTTTTATTTTACCATTTGCAGAACTTTCCCTATATACAGTATCTTTAAATTTTGCCTATAGTCACAATAATAGTTGAATCTTCATGAAATGCAAACCAAGTTAATGGCATAATCAATAATAACCGTCTGTATATAAGTATAAATATAAGTATATTCAATTCATTGTGCAAGGTACATGTACAGAGCCAATGAAATGCATTTTTCGCATATCCCATCTTAGTAAGTTGGGGTCAGAGCACAGGGTCAGCTATGATACAGCGCCCATGGAGCAGGAAGGGTTAAGGGTCTTGCTCAAGGACCCAACAGTGGTTGACTTGCCGGAGGTGGGGCTTGAACCCAGGTGTTTCTGGTCTTCAGATTAACAACTCAGCACCTATGCCTCGTATTCAATAGGATGTTGGGCTCAGAGCACAAAACGGTGCACCATGAGCAGAAAGGATGAAAAGCCTTGCTCAAGAGACCCAGAATGCATAATGGTGATACTGTAGTTTTAACCCCATACTTCCAGATCTAATCTTTAAATTACAGCTGCCCTGCTTTAAAAATTATTCTGAGAAATACATTTTCTATAGATTATTTGAATCATGATTGAGAGACATGACAAGGAGTGCAAAATGTTGACTTTGCCTCCAGATCTTCCCCAGATCTCAATCCGAGCAAGCTTCTGTAGGATATCCAGGATAAACAAGTCTGACCCACAATTCCCATCCTACAAGCTTTAAAGGATCCGCTACTAACACCTTGATGTCAGATACTACAACACACCTTCAAAGGTTTTTATATAAATCTGCTCTTATATGTCACTGGATAACCAGATATTATATTTAATTATTTAATATAGATATGCTGTCTCTTGCCTTGTGCCATGAGACCTTCAGGTTCTCTGTGACCTTCTAGCAGTACAGAAAGTAAATGGAATTCTAATGTGTTGGAATGAGTTGCAGAAAATGTATGAATAAATAAAAATAAAAGATTTTTAAAAAATGCGCTAATTAAGTTTTATCGTCATTGAGAGGTGTTACCATGGTAAGTCATTTAACATTTTGAAGCTTTTGTAGTGGATAAAAGAATAATTTAATATAAAGTTATTTCGGGAAACATTAATGCATTTTTCACAGAAACACAAAAGTTTCTGTTTCTGTTATTATATGTGCCCTGTGTTTGAACCGTCACTGTACTTTTGCATTTTTTTTTACCTCAGAGTGAATTAAAGATCCACACATTTCTGCTGCTTATAGCTTTGGGAGAGCAGAACAGTTTTATTTGCCAGGAATTTCTTTGCTACCTTAGATGTTTTGGGTTCTGGGCTTATGAGCTTAAAAATCACTTCCAAAAATTCCTGTTACATTTTCCATCGTTTTTCTGTAATTGCCAGTTTTGGCTTCTGAGGTTTAACCCGGCGCTGAGGATTAATTTTCTGCACTCACATTTTAACTTCTTCTGTGTAAATCTCGGTGAAGTAAGTGATGTACTTGGTAAAAGCCCTCAAGGCATTACTTTAGCAATGCAACTAGCTAGTAAACAATAAAACATTTTGGGTGGAATGTGTTAGCACTAGCGAGTAATTAAACACATTTGTATAGTAAAAGTCTGTACGAATTTTTATCAGCAAGCTGCAATGTTTCATCTGCTTACAGATTATTTTTGCTTTTGTTTAGAAAAGACCAGCTCCAAACTTCTTGAAAACTTTTGCCAATAACATGCTGTTGTCGCTGCAGCTGATCACTAGTTCAGGGAGAAAACCTGGTCTCTAACTAAGTTTCCTGTGTCCTCCCACTCCTTGTATTGCTCAGGGCCCAGAAGTGATGCTGTTGTACATTTGTTGCACTGTCACATTGATTAATAAGCTTGTTTATGAACCTTATTCTGTATAGCACATGGAAAACAAGGCAATTTTACACTCAGTTGATTTTCCGCATGGTTGACCGTAATTTGACTGAACATGTAACAGGCATAAAAGAAAGGCTTGTAATAGATGGTGAATTATGCATATAGTTGCAATGAGACTTTAGTTTACTCACAGTGACACCTGGCTAAAATGATAGCTGAATTTTGATAGCTCTTAGCACTTATGTTTTATTATATTCTTTCTGACCCTCTTTATTAATTATTAAACGGTGTCATGTCATAAGGGATTCTCTTCCTCTCTCACTCGTTCTCTCTCTCTCTCTCTCTCTCTCTCTCTCTCTCTCTTTCTCTCATTCTCTACATATCCATAAACAACACTGACAGCTGATCTGTTTAGTGATGTATATTAAAATTTACAACACTTAAATAACTATTACTTACTGTGTCATTGAATTCCTTTATTCGCCTTCTCTAATAAGCCTTGCAAAGTTTTGATATAGCCTACACAAGCCAACCCTGGGATAAGCAGTAAACTAGTTTGGCGTTATCGCTCTTTTATTAAAAGATCTGGGTGTCACCTTAAATATACATCCTATACGTGTCTTTCATAAGAACAGCAATCAGCTTTAAAATGTAAATTTATTTCTTGTGATGATTAGTTGAAAAATTAGAGCAGGCAAAAACAGGCTGTGTAAACCCTGCTCTATCTCTTACTCATGTACCTGGCCTGATTATTAGGTGTTCCAGCTGCTGCTTTAACTGGTTAGAAGTGGATATTTTGCTGACCTGAGGCACATGAGGTAGAGTCCAGACTATTTGTGATCCTGTGTAGGATAAACAGTACAGAAGGTGGATAGAAAAACAGATGAACGAATCACAACTACTTATTTTTGATTCCATACTCGTTATTATAGAATAAACCCAAACTCTGTCATTCTCTTGTAAAAATCCATTGTATATATTGGGAAAGATGATTTGGTTATAAATATTTATCTCTAAATAATATTTAATACCTGAATTTTAGCAGAGAATTCTAGATCTGAGAGATAACATAAGTTCTTCATGTACGTTCATTACCATCTTGATTCTGCATGCATGATTTTTTTACAAGTGGAAATCCTCTGGAGGAGGTTATCTCTTGTGGCGTTTCGTTCTGCAGGTATCTAGCTGGCTAACTTTGATGGACTACCTAGACCGTGTCTAAGTCTTTGCTGTCCCACACAAGCTGTGCCGCTAATAGTAAATCTGTGCCTAAACTTTCTAAATATTCTATTACTTTCCTTTGCCATAATATTTATGAATTTTAAAGTGAATGATAAAGATATGCTAGGGGGCTAGGATTTTTTATAGTTTGTGGGCTTTTGCTTCTATTTAGAGACACCTAAGCTGCAGAGACAGTGCCATATAATTGCTGGGTGGATTTATTCATGCTTGACTAAGAGCCATTGCTGTAATCCATAGGAGGCATCAAAGTAAAAGCAGTCAATTAATGTGTAGGCAGTTGCATAAAACACAAACATAAAACTACATTTAAAAATGGATCTTTTTGATTTAAGTACAATTTTAATACAACAGTGATACTGGAGACTCGTAGACATTACATAGGTTGTTAGAATAAAGGCTGCAATGACCTGGATTCAGTAAATTATATTATATTGCCTTGACCAGCAGTGTTTAGTGCCCAGGTTTCACTCTCTCTGTAGCCGGTGTCACTCCAGAGGTGTCACTTCACTTTTAACTTTACAAAGTACGGAAAAACTAACTGCATGAAAATATAAACAGAGCATCTGTAAGTTACATTAAATCAACATTGACAACGTTGTCACAGCACACTTGAGCATTACCTGTGCTCCTTTCGACCACAGACGCAAGATTTTAAGACAATTTTTCCATATTATTTTTAGTAATTTTTTGGGAAAAATGACCCTTTAATGAGCACTGGTGAAAATTGCAATAAAAGCTCTTCTTTTGGTTTAAGCAAAAATCACTTCCGGCCTGCCAGCTGCATCTTCCGATACAGCAATGATGTTATGTGCAAACCTATTTGGAAAAGTGTCAGAAACAAATGAACAAAAGGCATCTAGAGTATTTATTTGTGGACAGAACAAGTTCAAAGAAGATTGGCTGAACCACTTTTAGCCAACAGGTACTCTTCAGTGACTAAAATACTAATGCTCTTATGTTGCTCTGTCAACTTATTCTCTAGTCCTAGCTCTGTGTTGTTGTTGTGCTAAGTAGCTTTTGGTGTTGGTGTAAATCTTTGGCTTTGATAGATGCAGGTTGTAATATGTTGGCGCAGCAGTAATTGCTATAAAATGTCTTCATTATTAAGCATTCAGAATAAACATACGCCTATTACAAGGTGTAGTTTGCATTTGACTTTACGTATTATCACTGTTGACAAATTCACTTTTATAACTGTCGAAGCTTAAAACAGCCCTGCTGAATAAGCACATTCTGGCTGGAATTTAGGTGAACATTTATTTAGTCTTATCCTGTCTTCTCTCAAGTGGAAGCCTGGTCGGTTTAAATAAACATCTATTATTTGTTTTTTAGACTCTGAATGTGTTGCCACTCTTCGGTTAGGTCCATAAGATCTTCTGATCAGTCTCTTTAAGTAGTCCCCAAAGTTGGACTTTAAAAACTTAAAGTTAAGAGAATCCTGCTTTTTAAGTTGCTGCCCCTTAATTTTAGTGCTCCTTATCTTTATGCTAGGACCATTTAGAGTTTTAAATATTTGCTAAAAGCTTATTTATTAACTATGACCCTAATTCCCAGGATATTATCTTTATGCATATGTTTGTTTTATATATATATTTTTGTTATTTCTTTTATATTTTCTTTAAATTTATTTTTGCCTCATCTAATAGTTTTTTTTCCGGTCTACAGCATGTTGGATAAGCTAGGTTGTATTAAATTATGTTTTTATGAATAAAATAAAATACAAAACTATAAATTGAGGTGGTTATAGCTATAGTACCTGCTTAAGCTAAGTTATTCTGTTGCACATGGGTATGTCATTTATATATATTTATACATTTATAACACCAGTTGTTTTTTAGACACACAAGGGGCCAAGAATGTATTTGAACAATGCTGTATGTTATCATTTATAATTTATGAAATCTTCTTAAAAAATATTTTAGATTCCACAGGATATCATTGTATTTAGATTAGTAGATGTATAAATAATGTTCAGAACCTTAGTTGTGTTTTATAATACATAAATTATCATTCTCTGAAGAAAAGACGATAAGAACAAGAACTGCTCATCTAACATCATACTGCTGCTACGCTTCATGCTTAACAACTACAAAGTTTTAAAGCACAGAGATCGAGTGAGAGGAGGAAAAAATCAGATAAGGACGTGATAAGGAACAAAAGACGAAGGCGTTAAAAAGAGGAGGAGGAATATAAGGCAGGAATCGGCTGAGGGTGACATTTTCTGAGGCAGTAAAAAGATGAAAGATTATTGGGTGTCATAGAGCATTTCAGGCAATCTATTGAAAGAATACAGACAGTGGTCCTGGTCCTCCTACAATATTAATTGGAAATAATATAAAAACAAATATATCAATATATAACATTTGGATTTGGGTCTATGTTTTAACATTTTTCAGCTAAAACGTGAGGTCAATGTGAGAAGGTCTGAGTGTCCAGTGCAGATGACAATATAAATGTTTTATTTTCTTTGCTATTTATACATTTTTTCTTAGAATGAAAAAGACTTTTAGACTTCTTGTTGGACTGGTGAGCAAATTTCACATTTAACAATATCAGATGTAAAAGACTGGATAATTCTGGATTGCCAATAATAATAGCTACAGTTTATTCTTAATTACATTTATAACTTTAGTATAAAAGCAGTATTTTGGTAATTTAATATTAAATATAATAATATTAAACATAAATACTAACTACCTAGCTTTGCTTTCTCACTGTTTTAGGGCCCATAGTTTAATTCTGAGCTTTAGATTTTGTATATCCTCCTGTAGTATTCTCATTAAACATCTTTCTCTGCCATTCTAGATCATGTGACATTTTGTCAATATTGCATATTTTGTCACAATCAAGAGGGTTGGTGGTGCTGGAAAGAAACTGGCATAATGTTGCCATTCCAAAAGCTGTCATACCCTCTCCACTTTCACTTCAATTAAAGGGGAAGTTAAATGAGTAAGACAGAGAAAAGAAACACAATGGCAACATTTTTACTTAAAACAAGAAAAAATTATTTCTATTTCTCCGATATGAATTCCCTCAACAGTCATTACCCTCCATGTCTGCCAATTTACTTGTGCTGGCACACGTTTATGAGCTCTTGCATTTCCCATCATTGCCCGACTTTAAACCGACTTCCAATTATGTATGCCTGGGTTTCATCTGTGCAGCTTCGAGCCCAGTATGATGAAGGACACTGTGATTCAGCCAGACAGGAGTATCATATATCTGTGTTTAAATAAGTGCTTCATTATTATTCTGTGTCTTGTATCTGGATGGAAATATTTGTGTTTAAATGCACTCTTTCTGCCATTCCTTCTGTCTTTTTCACCCACTCTGTCTGTGCAAGATCACTTCAGACTGGCACACCTGTCTTTTTATCTAAGAGAAGGTGATGCAATGCTCCACACAAATTCACCACATTCCTGGAATATGGGTCAGAGGACCTTGCAATTGGACGATTTTACTTTTATCTTGGATTGTTTTATGAGTATGAGGCCGTTTATATATAAATCAGCAATAGCGTTACATTTTTTATTGTTTTATTCTACATTTGTGGAATCTTAGGGCTTGCCAAATAAAGTAATTATGTCAATGTTTTGTCAGTCTTCTAGCTTTCAGTGTGTGATTGTGTGTGTATTTGTGTTATATTGGGCAACACAGCCTTCCTGCAACAATAAGCAGTCATAAGCATAAGCAGGGCAGGAAATCATCCTTTGCTGCCCGTGTCACGCCTCTGACACTGACTCATACAGTATAATTGATTGTGTTTGTGGAGACAACGAGTGTGTGAGAGTGATAGAGATGCAGAGAAAGTAAGAAAAATTAGACAAATAACCCCCCTCCCATTCTCCCGGGTGTGATTAATTCTTAAGTCTTATCTTTACATGCTCCAGTGCTCAATTTATGAAAAGTTTTCTTTAGTCCCAAAATAATTATGCATGAACAAAATCTATTATGATTTGTAATTAATTGGAATACCCATAACCACCGCCACCCCCACACCTGCTTCAGGGGTCATAGCCAACCCTGTGCCCTGACCCTAACTCTCCAAGATTTCACTGTGCTGTAGAGTATGTATGACAAATAAAGATATTATATTTTTAGCCAGCCGATCAGTTTAAATCTATAAATCCTATAATGTCTGGAGGCTTGTGTCGGTTTAGGAGTAGTTCAGTTTTTATAAATATTTCTATTTAATAAATATGTACAACACTTTACACCAGTGCTTTACGAGACTATAGTATGAACTATGAACTATGGTTAACAAAGTATTAATTATATGTATATATTACAAATAAATGCTGTACGAAATAAATAAACTAAAAAGTTGCTTTTATAAAGTCATACTGCAGTATCTGGCTTAGATAAAAGAAAAAGCGTGGGTGGTTAGTAATATGTTGTATTCACTTTATTTAGTTAAATAACCTCCTCACCTATTGTTTTTTATGCTTTTGCCTTGTGTTTGAAGATTTCTTATGAAGAAAAGCTTAGTCTGTGCCAAGCATCACATTCTATTAATGTTCTATCCTTTTGAGAATCCACATTATTCTGTGTTTTTTCTTCTCATTTTCTTTTCAAAATGTAAACTTTTAACCATTCTGTAACCCTGTTATCAATCTAAATAAGGTAGGTCAACCCACTGATTGGAATATTTCAGTTTTTTGCACCAGCTGTTTAATAATTCCGAAATACTAATACACTATTTTATTTCTCTTACCAAAGTTTCTCACCACTGATTCACACGTTGCTAATTTAACGTTCTTTTGGAAGCTGCAAGCTCCTGTTCCCTGTTTGTAAGCAATTTAGGCTGTAACACTGCACTTATCATTACTTCACTGCTTCACTAATGTGGCGTAGTTCAGCAGAAGCTAGAGCCCCCCAGCTATCACATCAGGAAAAAAAAAGATTTGGTTTCTTCATCACTTTCTCTTCATTTTATCTCCCTGTGTGCCAGCAGCATCCTGAAAAAGCCACTGCTATGTGCTGAGGTGAAGGAGGGAGAGATTCTACCTCCCACCATTCAGAAGCTGATGAAAGGATACAACAAATACCTGAGGCCTTTTTTTGACAGTAAGCAAAGTTTGAATTAATATAAATACAAACACACAGAAACAAATTTAATCAACGTAGACTTTGACTATATATAGTATTTCCGTCTTGACTGACACATGAGAAACTCCACGTTTTTTACACGCAAACCTTAAAGGGAAGTGGTGGCTCATAGTTAAGACGTTGGACTACCAACCCAAAGATTATGGGTTTGAGTCCCAGCACTGCCAAGCCATGACTGTTGGGCCCCTGAGCAAGGCCCTTAACCCTAAGTTGTATGAATGAGATAAATGTAAGTCACTCTGGATAAAGATGTCTGCCAAATGCTGTAAATCTTAGATAAAGTTGGTTTTATACTGTGTTTATTTCTTACCAGTTGGTGGCGCCCTAAACGTTGGCCTATGCTTATAAACGATACATTCTTTATTTTATATACATAAAATAATAATAAAATATAATACTGAGCAATTCTGCCTCATGAGGTGCATTTTAACAGAGAATGAGATTATATAGTGTATTTTTGTTTAGTGTGAGAATCTAAAAAAAAGCTTTGATTATTAGAAAAATACTAATGTTTAATCTGTTCTGTAAGCACTGCATTGCTTTGATTGGTATTTTTGCCTTTTTGTACCTCTAACTTTCCGTTCAAGTTTCACAGTGAGCGGTAATGTTGTTTATTCTGCCTAGAATACTCTTAATAGCTCGTTCATCAACAAAAAGATATTACTTGGGAGCCATGAACATGCAACATATCGCTTTGTCTCCCCTCCTTTTTATGCAGATGGCCCTGTTACTGTGGGGATGAGCTTGGACATTGCCAGCATTGACACAATATCAGAGATCAACATGGTGAGAAAAAAATAATAAACTAATAAAAAAAAAATGTTGTTTTGATTAAACATATATTTTTTATTTTGTGCTGAGAGGATAAAAATGTACAACTGGCAGAATGCCTTCTAAAATGTAGATTAGAAATGTTATATTTATTAACAGGGGTGGGTAGAGTAGCCAAAATCTGTACTTAAGTAAAAGTACTTATGAAAATAGTTACTCAAGTAAGAGTAAAAAACTACTTAAGTAGTTAGTTACTAGTTACTTTTGAATTTCAAACTACTTGGCAAGTTTTTACATCCTTCTCCTCCAAAGTCTCTTTGTTCTACAAACACTTATCACGACAAACACTTACCACCTATCACACAAACACTTATCACTCCTCGCACAGCACCACGCTCTCTCAGATCCACAAGTACTGCTCGGCTTGTTCCACCATCCCCTAGGACACTAGGTAGGTCTGCCTCAAGACTTTTCTCTGTTCTGGCACCAAGATGGTGGAATGAACTTCCCATCAATGCCAGAACAGCAGAGTCACTGGCCGTCTTTCTTAGTGTTGTAATCAGTATCAGTATTGAGCTGTTTAATAATATGACTCAAAGCACTTCTTGTACGTTGCTCTGGATAAGAGCGTCTGCTAAATGCTGTAAATGTAAATGTTTGTTCTGCTTATAAAAAACAGGTTTAAAGTAACGTAAAGCCAATCTCAGTCCTGTGATAGACATTAATATCACATTAACCAACATAGACTGAACCTAAGGCCACTGGTGATGATCTGCCTCCGATCACATACACACGCACACACACGTCTTCCTCTGCTTCATCTTTCAGCTAAACACGTGCTAAAGTTAAGCAGGAGATGCATATCAGCCTCCCTCTGAGCAGCCTCTCCAAAGTCTTGCAAGACTTGCAAAAAATACGAATTATTTTAGTTATTTAAAAAATCTCATATTCATACCGTTTGACAGTAACAGAGAAACGCCACCAAATGTAGCCTAGGAAAAGTTAAGTTTTTCACTAAAAAAGTACTTGAGTAACAGTAAAAGTACACATCATTAAAAATACACTAAAAGTAAAAGTGACCCAGAAAAAGTAAATCTAACAAAGTAAATGTAATTCATTACTACTTACCTCTGTTTATTAATATTAACTAAAAATTAAGCTAACAGAAATTATTTGATGTCGGTGTCATGTTTTATCATTACCTCCGGTGAACGACAGAAGCTTTCCTCGGGTGCATTTGTTTCATATTTGGATTAAGAAAATCTGACCAGTTAATGGGCAGCTTTAGAATTAAAGGGTGGTAATAAGGTGATTTGTCTAGACTTATTTGGTTATTATTAAAGACCTTTTCCAAGTCTTTATAAGTGTCTGATAGTGAAACAAAACTTCCATTGGTTTAAAAATAATTGTGTCCAACTGGCCAAGAATTTCAGCCTCTGATTAGTGAATGATTCTTCTTACTTAAAAGGTTTGTTGGTGCACAGTCATTGTCACCTGATGACTTGAAAATGGACAGCTGGTCTTAAACGTTTCTCATTTTCAACTATATACATTGTGTTTTCCATTAAAAAGTCCGTCATTCAATAATTAAGCTAGGATCCAAAAAAACTATTGATCTAAAAACTCGGTTAAAGAAAAGACTACGCAGACAGTGCATTTAGTTAGCACAGCAGTAAAATAGGCGTGGAATAGCTCAATAAAGAGGTAGTTGTTTCGTTGTGCAGTGTAGAAAGACTTATTTTTAGACCTCGTGCTTGATAAGGAAGTCAATTTTATAATGTTTGTGCTTGGTTAAGTGGAAGACTCGTTAATCTCTGCATTTAGAGACGGGCTATCAGGCTTTATGCTTGATATATCAGCTGATCTTCAACCCTTGTTTATAGTGAGGAGGAAGGAGATCAGTCTGTGTGAATGGTGTAGTATTAAATTGTCATATTTTAAGCTTGCTACAGACTAAGGTCTTAGGAGTTTGAAGACATCTAGGGAAGGTTCATTTGCATACTTTGATGCTGGTTCAAAGTAAAGGATTGATGCATATCTTCTGGCATGTACCACCAGGTTATTGACCTTAATTATTTTAGTGTGTTATCACAGTCAAATTAGTTCACTGATTTCTCTGTGCAGGACTACACGGCCACTATCTTTCTGCGGCAGCGCTGGACAGATGAGAGGCTGGTCTTTGAAGGCAATAAGAGCTTGAGTCTGGATGGGCGCTTGGTGGAGCTACTCTGGGTTCCTGATACCTTTATTGTGGATTCAAAAAAGTCTTTCCTGCATGATATCACAGTAGAGAACCGGCTGATCCGTATTTTCCCCAATGGGACTGTACTTTATGCTCTTCGGTGAGCTGACCTAATTTCACTCAGCACTAATGGATGGCAATGAACCAAATTTTATATGAATATCAAATATTATTTGTTTAAAATTACGGGCTTGCTCGGATTTCAAAGTAACTAGTCTCATAATGAGAAATGATCACACGTTTAATTATGCAGATATATGACAATGAACATGTTGACTACTTCAGATAAACTCGTGTGTCTTTATTAAAATGCTCAGAGCACAAACCGATACTGATGTTTTAACTCTGGCAGGTTGCTAAATATTTCAGCATTAATAAGGCATTAATATTTCATGTGTGTTACTGTATTTTTCCAGGATTACTACCACTGTGGCATGTAATATGGACCTTACTAAATACCCCATGGATAAACAGACATGCACCCTACAACTGGAAAGCTGTAAGGGCTAACACCCCCTTTCCCATTTCTCTCTCTCAAGCACACACACACACACACACACACACACACTTTTCCAAGGCATTAATGAAAGCGTTGCTGTGGCAACAAGCTATAGGCTGTTTTTTATTCTTCAGCTTTTCCTTGTCGTATCAGCAGCACACGGGTATATATTCCTGTTCGTTCGGTTCATATTTTATAATGGATGATACACAAAATAAACCTTGCTAAATATGTACAGATACAGAGTGCAATGACAGCATCTGGAGTTGTCTGAGATGTCAGTCAGTTTATTTGGGTCAATATAGCTACTTCTGGAACCAGATTGCAAATTTAATTCCTTCAATCCTTTAAGCTTGTAAACCCATTTGTGGTTGTGCTTTCTTTCTGTCATTCTTTCTTTCTTTCTTTCTTTCTTTCTGGCCTTGTTTCTTTCTTTCTTTTTTTTCTTTATTCTTTTTTTTTGTTGTTTTTTTTTTTTTTTTTTTTTTTTGTTTTGTTTTTTTTTTTTTTTTTTTTTTCTTTTTTCTTTCTTTCTTTCTTTCTTTCTTTCTTTCTTTCTTTCTTTCTTTCTTTCTCTCTCTCTCTCTCCTATTTCTTTCTGTCTCATTCTCCATTCTCTCCCTGTCTAAGATTGTGTCATGATTTCTGTTTGGATGGGTTGCAGTGACAGAGAAACAACCAGAGCTATAGAGTGACTTTCTGTGTGTGTGTGTGTGTGTGAGAGAGAGATGTAGATCCTCCAGCATATTCTGCATATTCTGTTGCATCTCCCCCACACAACAACTGTAAGGCAACTGTGCTAACCATTAAGCCACCGTACTACCCCTGACAATTTATCATTTTGATTTAATCTTGCATTGAAAGAAAAGCTCATCTTTGGGCACAGTAATACAGTGGGCTGCTCTTCAATCATTGGCTGTTTAAAAGCTGAAACAGAAATCTTTAATCCAAAGATGCAGATTTTTCTTTCATGTGAGTGTGTAATAAGTAAAAATAAGCCAACAATTCATACATAATCATTTTGTCAGTAAATAGATTTATTTATAACTACATTTTCTAGCTAATTAACAAGAAATACATTTACTAGCTTTCAATATTTTAATCAAACTTTTAATCACACATCTTCTGTCAGAAAAAATTTTATCATAAAGGGAACCATAATATAATAGATGAATTGTGTTGGTATAAACCTGTCGTGTAGCTAAAACGAGAAGTCTAGTTGACTTCTGACCAACTAGAATCATTAATTTAGCAGAACTGGTGTACTACTAACCGGTAGTGGTTAAGGTGTTGGACTACTAAATGTAAATGTAAATTGACTAAAGTTCAGGTTGTTACTGGCCTGAATGTACATGCCATTAAATTCCATTCAGGCCCGATACAGAGATTGTAGTAATCTGTAAATAAGTAAGATAACGCTTACCCTTCTGAAAGGTGGCTTTTAAATATAGTCCATGCTAAATAATTTATGTATTACTAATTATATGTTGAAGAAACGTATGACTGCGACGGTATATTGTAATAAGTGATATAGGTTATGTACATTTACAGCATTTGGCAAATGCTCTTATCTAGAGCGACTTACATTTATCTCTTTTTATATAAATGGCCAATCGGGGGTTAAGGGCCTTACTCAGGGGCCCAGCAGTGGTAGCTTGGTGGTGCTGGGAATTAAACCCTGATCTTTCAACTAGCAGTCCAACACCTTCACTACTGAGCTACCACTTCCCCGCTATTATGGATGTATATGCTATTAATAAGTCTTAAGGTATAGTATATACTGGTATCCAGCTACATAACTAAAAAATACTATAGTCTTCTGTATTTTTTTATTTTTATTCCTCTATTTAATTAGCTGACTTTTTAGCTGTGGGTGATTTGTGTGGGAGTGCATGTTAGTAAGTGGTGTAGTAAGAAGTCAAGAACATTGTCACTCTCTATTACAGAGCTCCCTCTTGAGGAAATACAGTGATAGTGTGTTCAGTGGTTTGCTTATATATCTAATATCATAAAAGTTTGCTCATAAAGCTGCTGCCAGGCATCATACATTCTAATGAATTCCAGTACATATAACACATAAATCCACTTTCAATGATCTTGTGTAACCTTACTTTTTCTGTCTCTCTATCAGGGGGGTATAATGTCAACGATGTGATGTTTTACTGGGCAAGAGGCAATGATTCAGTCAGTGGCTTGGACACTCTACGTCTAGCCCAGTACACAGTAGAGGATCATTACACTTCTGCTTCAGAGGCTGTGTATGAGACAGGTACCCACAAAGACATGACATTTACAATATTAAAAAAAAATCCTTATCTTTTCTTTTGGATCAGTTAAACTATAGAACTAAATAATAGTGTCTAAGTTTATTTTATATTTATGAAGAAGGTTCAGCAGAAAATCTTTTAAGCATGTGTTTATTATGCTAATAATCTTATAAAGTAATCAGAGTAAGCAAAGGCTTAATAGTTAACATTATGTTAAGAAGTTGAAGTGCAAAAAGATTCATCTTTCAGGAGTTAAAGGGGGTCCAAAAGAGTGAAGATATCATTTACATTCCCTTTTAGACCCCCTTTATTCCCACACATGAACAAACAGAATTATACAACAAATCTAATAAAAGTCTGAATGGAGCTAAAAGACCTCTGAGCTGCTTGAAGACACTGGGCATGTGCCAATTTCAGATTGAAATGTGGTGTTGTAGGAGATTGGGGAGATTGGAGAATGTCTATAAAAAATCTTTTTAAAGAGGACCATAAACACAAACAGCCATTGAAGCTGAAAGGCAGCTTGTGGTTCCTTACACTTGTAATAGCTTTGAACTGAGGCCAAAATGTGATAAAAGTCTATATAAAGAGTATACAGTCAAATATACAAATCAATTTACATAATGTACAGATTTAATGTGTGTCGTTGTTTTAAATGCATGTGTTTGCTTGTCTATATAAACTTTAATAAAAGATTATTAATTATATAAATATAGAGGTATATAGTGGGGATTGATTATTGCTCATTTATTGCTTTTCCATGTTTAAATGCATTGTAGACACAAACAAATTGATGAGTTATTTCAAATTGAGAATGTTTTTTTTTTTTTTTTACAGGTAATTATCCTAAACTCATATTCCACTTTGAGCTGAAAAGAAGCATTCTGTACTTCATCCTGGAAACCTACGTGCCCTCTAGTCTGCTGGTCGTGCTCTCCTGGGTGTCCTTCTGGATCAGCCAGTCATCAGTGCCTGCTCGCATATGTATAGGTAAATTATCTTCCTCAATCACAAATTGCACCAGTTTCATCTATCCTGTCAAACTGTATACATCCAAAACATGCATTAAAGCATTATACTGTTATTATAGTAGGAATTAGAGCACATGGAGTTAACAGTAAAATAGGATATTATCTAACATGTAGAAAAAAAAAGAATGTTTAAGGATCACATGGATCTAATGCCCGGATAAAGAGAAATGAAATCACGCATGTCTTGGTCTAGGTATGAATAAGAATTCAAAGGTAAAGAAATAAAAATCTTCCCGGAAATAAACTTATAAAGACAATACATTTCTTCACTTTAGACATCATCATGTAATTTGCAATAAAAATAGTTCTAAATAAAAAGAGGATGTTCAAATAGATGCAAGTGCCTTTCTGCTATTTGAACACTGAAGACACTATAATAACAAATCTATGGGTCACCCGTCCATAATGCAGTACATAGGTAAAGCTCAGACTTAACAAAGGAAGAATGAAATGATGCTAAAGGGTTAAACTGACATAGAGGTAGTAATCCTGAAGTATTTTCCTATGGAAAACAGACAATCAGAAATATATAAGAGTATAAATATAAAACACATTATAGGCTGGTATTGCTGATAAGAGCTATAGAAATTAACTTAGTAGAAGCTTTTAGAAATTAGTTCTGGTAAAAAAAAAGTTAGTTCTATTTCTACTGAAATTGCTGACGTTATATGGAAATTTAGTCAAATCAGCTTAAAAAAAAATTCCATAGTCAAAGTTGTTTCGTCACCTTGCCTGCTATGTTGCTGTGTGTGTGCATGTGTTTATTTTTTTACTGTTTCAGGAGTAACTACAGTGTTAACAATGACCACGCTGATGATGGGCGCGAGGACGTCTCTACCCAACGCCAACTGCTTCATCAAGGCAATAGACGTGTATTTGGGAATTTGTTTTAGTTTCATCTTTGGAGCATTGATAGAGTACGCTGTTGCTCACTTCTGCACGCTCCAGCACCCAGACTGCAACAATGCGCTTACAGTAAGATCAAACATACATTATTGCTAATCATTATAATTATTTTAGTATAATAATGTGATTTAGTAATGTGATATTTTTTCCTTTTGGGATTAATTTGGAAGACAAGATTGCCATTAATTCTTGCTAAAGACTTTTATTTTAAAACACAGCAGGGCATAATAATATATGACATTTTTCTATAATATTAATTTATTCAAGCTATTAAAGCTTTCTTTAACTCCACTCACCCAAATGTAGATTTAAAACACAGTATATCATATAAAGCAGAGTAAAAGTAATATTATTCATTTTTTAATATTTTTTTAGAATAGTTTTAAATTAAATCCAGATTAATCTGGGACTACATCCATGAATTACATCTATGATAACTAAATTTTAACCATAATAACTCTGACGCTGGTTAATAGTAATCTAAGATAGCATGGAATTTGTGAAGAGTCATGTGTAATTGTACTGTAAAATAATTCAAAAGCCAGTACAGTGCAGACCATACAGCATTATAGACGGAATGGAGTGTGTTGGGTTGGTAGTGTTTCTAATTTACATATTAATAAAACATAGAATGTTATAGTGTAGGACATTATACATTATACGTATATTATTATTGTTTTCCACAATTTATTATTATATTATTATATATTATATTATTATATATAGTTTTATATAGTTTTTAAAATGGATAAATTTGTAAGCAAAAACCTAGTAAGTAAATTATTCTGGTCATCAAACTCTCCCACTTTATTGCTTTTTTCACTTTCTCTTTTTCCCTCTCTTTTTCTCTCTCTCTCTCTCTCTCTCTCTCTCTCTCTCTTGCTCTCGCTTTCTTTTTCCCTTCTCTTTTCCCCTGCATCCCAGCATATGCAGGACTGCGAGGAAGAGATCAACGGCATTATCACCACCATTGCCAGTGATTCCAAACGATCAAAGCGCCGTAAATACTCTCCAACTTCTGCTCCCACATCAGCCACTATTGAAGAGCCTGATCTCATGTCACAAACCATTTCTCACACAGAGTCTAGGACCCCAGAGGTCTTGGATGATCCTCTTAACCGCTGCATCAAAAACCTGTCTCTTATTCGCCAAATGATTCGCTCTGTGAACTGCTGTCATGTGAAGAATCCACATTACATAGACAACTACTCTCGTGTAACGTTTCCCCTCTCATTTGTTGTGGTCAACCTGCTCTACTGGACGTACTATCTGTATTTTTAAGACGCCTCACAGTCTGTTGGGGAGTGATTACGGAAGTGAGTGCACCTCATGTTCAACTGAGCATGAAGTAATTCTTGTTTTGATCAGATTAAAAGTAAAAGAGCGCGCAGTTAAATTGGTGGTTCAGGTTTGCTGTTCTTTTACAGACACTGCTGAAGAAATGATGGCATTGAGGTGACTAGAAGTGCTAACACTGCAAAAAAATAAATATAAAACAATATGGGGTATGAAAAATAATTAAAAATAAAAACCCCAAATCATCTACAGTAGTTCAGTGAATGAGGAATAATAGATAGATCAATGCTAAAACATGCATTGCAGAAATGCTATTTAAGTTCACTTTGCAGAAAAGTTTGGATTTTAAAGCTGATAAGCTTAATAGTCACTTTAAATAGTTTTTACAAAAATAAAACGCACGTCTGGTCACATGAAAATAAAAATAATCTGTTCTCAGTGTGACATAATTACTATTTACTGGTTTAGCCTTTTTTTTAATAATATTTACAAATCAAACACATTGTACAAGTTATTCTTACTATATATTAACAATATGTTTTTCTTTGTTTATCCATAAATACTAAAAATAAGCATTTTACATAAGAAAGTACCTTACACAAATCCCATTAAAAAAAAAAAAATATTTTAATGTCTCCAATCCAATTCAGACAAATGTTTTGATTATATGATCCTATTAAGTGATGTTTTTAAGAACATACTGTATATACCATATTTTAGCTCTGGCACACAATATATACTCTTCAAATGTCCCATATCAGTGTTTCATAAATCTTAATTCAGTCTACTGCTCCCAGAAGTTGATTATTTTTTTAATTCCATGTCCTTTTTTATTTTATATTGGTCTGATTGTTGCAAAGATAGAAGCAATGCAAAGATATTCAGTACGGCTGTAACATGTGGTCAAAAATCTTACCTTCTACAGCTAAACCATACTGCAGATGCTGGTAAATTTGCAAATGATATCTTTATAAATATTTGAGCATTAACATTTAAAATATGGTATTTTTATGCACTACTAGAATATGATTTTTTTTCTTGTTTTCCCAGTGTTACTGCGTTTGAGGTAATTTTTTTTTTCCAGCGGTAGACTTTGTTCTCTGAATTAGCAAGCCGATCAAATTTCAGGTCGGTGCTGAATGGGGCAAATAGAATTTATTGTTTTTTTTTATTGTTTCTGTACATTTTCTGGCTCAGCCAGTAATTATGTAATTTCTTAAAAACTAACATACATTTGCTTGAAAATAACCAGTATGTCACGCATTTCAGGTCTCTAAATTTCGGTTTCAGGACTAATAAATGACTCCCTAGCAAGTTGTGCTGTTTTTGGTAATGGTTATAATAATGGTTTGTGACAACTTTTTTTTATGACCCTGTTGATTTATAACCAGAAGATAAACATTGTAATCCTAATTAGATTAAAACTGGAAAAAAAAATCCTAACCAACAGCAACCTTGACTCTTTATAGCAGAAAATGAGAAGAAAGGATTTGATTTTTAGCATTAACATTCTTTTGCAGCTAAATCTTACATTCCCGGATATTTTTGTCATAGGCAGAGGTTGACACTCAAATGTGGATCCCCACTAAGAGAAGTTACATCAATTACGTTACATCAATTATAATCCTACAACTGTTATATCAATTTAAGAATAATATTTAGCAGTATTTTGTACAATTAATTCGTCAATTATTGATTAAAGGACAGCACTTCTAAATAATTTCTAAGAGGTAGACTGGGGTAAAAACATTTATTTTCTGCTTCCTTTTTTTGATGTGTTCTAGGATTAGGGTTTAATTTTTCTAATTAAATAATGGTTTTGTTTCTGCTTTCTATACACAATACATGGCAATTTATACTATTATGCCACATAAATTATGTTCATCGATATAAAATGTAAATATAAATCCATACATTTGTAAAACTGTAGAAGAAAAGTGGCATCTGCTGTAGCTCCTCTGTCCTTAATAATGTAAATAGCATTTTAAATTTCTATCTACAGTTTGGATGTAACATGAATTCTTAACAGGGTAAAAAAAAAAACTGGAAGCGATTTAGAATTTAGATATAAAATATTTATTTATACCAAATATTTCAAAGAATTTTATTAAAATTCTGACTTTTTTTCTAGGAATTCAGGCCTACCTCAATGTATAATCTTTAAATTATTAAATTATCTTTTTTTCATCTTCCTTAAAAATCTTTTTATATTATTTTTCTGAATTAAAACAAATTGCCTGACAATATGTTATGCCATATGACACAATTGTAACCCTTTTGAAATAATAAGTTATCAAAGTATTGTTATTTGCAGACCAAAATAGTGATTAAAGTAAAAAGTATTGACTTTAGATAGTGTGGTGGCTTTATGCTTAGTATTTCTGGGGTTAAATATTGTGGTTTTTTTCTCCTGGTACTCTTTTTTTCCCTGATGCAGATACATATGCTGTCTGATTAGCATGCCTGGATTATCTGTAAAATTTTTTCATGAACACACATTGGGCTTAAACTGGCTGCTACATGGGTTAGTACCCAGTACCGGGTTTGATTCACCTCATCCTCCTTTTTAGTAGACCCAGGTCTTCTGTGCTTCCTCTGTGTTTCCGATCGCTGGTGTCAAAAACAAAAGCACTCCAAATTCTCCATGCAAATGGAGTCTATAGAATTATTTAGGTTAAAAAAAGGACAGGTTTTATAGTATGTTTAGAAAATTCAATAGCAAACATTGAGTCACAAAAAGACTTCATAAAATGCATTCGATGCTGTAATAAAATCTGAGCCTCTTCTTCTTAGTAAAGTTTAAAAATATTTAGAAAGCACCAGTGTCACATTTTTTGGATCTGACAGCTGCCCTTATTTAGATCTGAGTTACAGGGTTAAGGGCATTAATTAAGCTGCAGCAGTGGCAGATCGGATTTGAACTTCCTCGAACTGACCCCTTCCGATTATCCCCGCTGTAGCTAATGTTCAGTTGCAGCTGCATGTATGCTCATTACAGTGTATCTCACAGTGGACGTGCCTTACGCCTCTGAGATTTTAAACCTCTAGTGCTGAAAAGCTGAAACTGTGCCAGTTACAAAGAGCTGCTTTTGAATAGACATGGTGTTTATAGTGAAACTCTTAAACTATCTGATTACATTATATACTAAAAAAAGCCTCCAGGATTACATTTATACTGATTTTTTGTTATATAGTTTTTAGTCAGCAAAATAGCATGTGCATACCGTGTAGTAAAACAAATCTTTCTACCAAACTCGAAAAACCTGAGAAATTATATTTGAAACATATTTTTCACACTTTTATTTTCATCATTTTATCTGGTTTGGATCGCTTCCTTAAATCAGTTACAATTTGGATTTATTCCTAACATTCATTTAAGTTAGTCAACCAGGCTATTTAAATCTGTATGCAAGGCTGCAGCCTACAGTAGCATTCTACTGCATTGAGATGTGTGTTTTCAGCATGACAGTCCAGCTGAGTTTACAATGTAGATGGAATAAGTTGACATCTGGATATACTACTGACTTACTGTTAATTTGCTGGAAAGCCTGAAAAAAGAGATGTAAATACATTGTTTCACACTGCATGTTTTCTATATGTCTCTTGAAAAAGCTGTAATCCTAATAAAAATACGAGTGAAATGTCCTCTTTATTTTTTTTTATTATTTTGTATTTGATATTTTTTTAAAGAAATTTTGAGAATAAATTAAAAGCCAACTATTAAATAAAAGTCATAGGAAGATAATCAACAATGTGGTGGTGTAAATAAAACATTATGGTTTCATCTGGTTGTAGTCACAAAGTACAAACAGTTGTCCCACAAAGCAAGTTATAGCTAAATGATTAGCACTGTTGTCTCACACCGAGAAGGTTCCAGCTTCGTATCCGCTGCAGGGGTCTTTTTGTGTGTAGTCAAATGTGCTAGCGGGGGTTTACTCTGGGTTCCTCCCATAGTCCAAAAACATGCATGTTATGATAATTGGTGATTTTAAATCGCCCAAATGAGTAAGTGTGAGTGTGGTTGTTTGTCTGTATGTGTCCCTGCCATGGACTAGTGACCTGTCCAGGTTGTACCCCTGCCTTTCACCCAATGACAGCTGTAATAAACTCCAGCAGATCCCTGTGACCCTGATTAGGAATAAGCAGCTATAGACAGTGAATAGATGGATAGAAGGTTTGGAACCACTCAGGGCACTTTGCAGTCTTACTTATCTACTGCAACTCTTAGAAATGCTCTACCAATAAATATACACACGTATATCATCATTGTGATTCACTAAATCAACTGATTTTAGTGTATACTAGTAATGCTAGTACGTATTATACAGTATAATATGACATGGATTATTTCTACTAACTACTAGATAATTGGAGAGAGAATGGTGTAGTTCAAAATGTGATAATTCTTCATGGTGGGTGAGTGCTGGTCTATTTTTTTTTTGCTTTTGTAGGCAAGTATCAGTGTTTTCAATCAGATGTGGGCAGCTTCAGGAAGCCATTAAAAGGGTAAGTAGCAATGGAAAGGTCGCAAATCATCATCAAAAACTCACCAGATTTACCCCAATTCAACCCTAATAAATCAGATACACAATACACAAATATATTTATTTTTAATAAAAGAAAAATGTACCTTTTTACAATGTATTCCTGACCATGTACCGAAAGACACGTAAATCGGTTCCAGAAGGTTACTAAAAGAAAATTAACACTAATTGTTTTTGGAATCCAGTCTTGGTGCAATAACTGGTGCATTTCTCTTGTTTTTGTTCTAAAAGCTTGCAATATTAACATGTATGTGCATGCTACTTAAACAACTGCCTCTGGCTGCTAATATTCAAAAATGAATGTATATTTTCCAGCAGTCATGAAGGTCAGTAAGATAACAAAATTATATACTGTGTGTGGAGGATGTAGAGGCAGACACCCCCCCCCACACACAAAAAAAAATGAAAGTTGCATCCCTGCTCATGCCTGTAGACTCAATGCTACAATGCTATATACACCCAAACATCATATTTGTGTATTACCTGTAGTTATATAACTGTTCAGTCTTGTTATCTTGTTTGTGTGCATGCTTGTGTACAGTAAGTCTGAGCTAATTTATTTATGGTTGTTGGAGAAATGCATATATAGTAAATCATATACACTCAAACTGTTATGTACACAGCCACCAAAACCTAACTGCAGTGTATAATTAAATAGAGAAAGAATGAATTGTGATTCATATGGGATGAGCTAAATATCTTATGGTCCTTGTAAAAATCTATTGATTTTGTAATTACACAGGAAACACAGGCAAGGAAATGAGAATCTTTATTGGATGTGTATTATGAATGGAATTATTTAAGCTCTATTTGTACTGTATTGTATTTGTAATGTTAAAAAAACACTTTTAAAGTATTAAATCTTTAATTTTGTATTGTAATGGAACCTATGGTAAAATGTATTTAAATACATATACCAAACATACAGAGTAAGTTTGATTTAATCAGCATATACAAAATGCATAATTAGATGCGACTTATGTACTATAACACCTATTTTAATGCAAAGATCAGTCAACAATGCAGTAAAAAGGAAATAATCGTGTTTTTCTTATTTTATTCACGGTATAATAGAATAACTGTAAGTAAGGTGTATATATGGAGAATAAAACACAATTACTGTATAACTTACTGATTATTTTACTTTCTGTAATTAAACCAAAATTATAACAGATTTTAAATTGAAATCCAACCTTGTGAGTTGCAGCTTATGGTTTTGGATGTTAATTATTCCTGATAACTTCAAAGTACACCGCAAATGAAGACTAAAATGCATGTCGTGTTTCTGTGAGGCAAATTACATAACACAGTTGCAGTGGAAAATTAATTCAGTAAACCAATTATATATCTGTCATATACCACTCTCTAGACATCAGCTTCAACCACTAGAAGGCACTATTTAATCAGAGTTGATTTTGAAAGCAGCTCCTACAGGCATGATTAGAAATATGGATTAGGTATTTGCACACAGGAAACAGTCTAAGTGTTAGTAACTAGAATTATTTTTATATAGCATGTTTAATAATCATTATCCAATTATCACTTACATTAACCAATGTTTATAAAAGCAGGCTTTTATAATTCAGTCAAACTTTAGTGGGTCCAGTGAGGCAAACCCAGACTATACCATTAGTGTGTGATTTAGATTGTGAACAACAGTGTGTAAATAAATCAAACAGAATTACCTTGTGTGTTCCAGACAGTGAAAAAGAACTGAGTTGTTTTGCTAAATGTACATATATATTGTTTTGCTAGATAGAGAGAGAGAGAGAGAGAGAGAGAGAGAGAGAGAGAGAGAGAGATAGGTAGATAGTTTGGTTGATAGATAGTATTGCGGAAATACATATTCATTGTGTTTTGTCAGTGATGTTTTACTGCATAGCAACATATGAATTCGTTCCATGCAGTTATATTATTGGCGCTCGGAGTGACAGAAACCACAACGCTCTAGCAAAATCATGCCGCTTCACTCCTCGCTCTGCTCTGCTTATATACTCGGCTCACCATCACAACTTGGCTTAAATCAACCAAAAATCTTACTTGCATCGTCAACAGCATGTCCTAATCAAAATATATTCCTTTACAGTTGCAGCTCAGATCTATGTGGAAGCAGAAAAATACAGGAAATCATAAAAACATTGAAAACAGAGCATTAATATTTTGTTATGATTTTGAAGAAGAAAAATCTGACAAATCTGATATGCTGACAATGCATGCATATAAAGAAATTTCCATTTTTAGCTATAATTGTTTTAGTGATATTACTGATTATCTCATATTACTGATTATCTCATATCACTTGTTGTGATGTCTGTTGTAATTGTTGGCATTTTTTTCATTCACATATTTATTCATCTTTATTAGGACCCTGTTATTATAATCAGGTTCATAGTGTATATGGAGCTTATCTTCATTATAACACTGCACATAGAATAAAAAGATTCTTTGGGTGGGCATGGTGTACAAACACACGCACACATTTACACACAGGAGCACTTCATGGCCAAAACCTAACCAAACGTTCAAGAGGACTGTGAACTATGTATGTTAATGGTCAGGTGTCCAAAAACTTTTGTCCATATAGTGTAGGATATATTTGGGTTGGAGGAGGGACCTTAGGAATGGCTTGTAACTCCACACAACTCAAGTAGAAGATCGACCCAGAGACCCTGGAGCTACTGTATATCTTTCTGTTTTAATTCATATTTGAACCAGAATATTGATTTAGCTCATGTTTACTCTCACGTTGTGTAGCCTCCAGGCTATGGCACTGAGCAGTGCTTCAAAAAGTTCAGCAATTTATTTAAAGAAATCATACAATGATTGAGGTGTTGTTTATTTACATGGGAATGATTTATTAATAATTACCACTTAATAATGTGGATACAGTATATTTAGGTGCTGTTATGATTTCTGGAGCCTCAGCGTTTCGGTATAAGTTCTCCTTGTTTCATTAGTAATCTGAAGAAAATAAACAAATGCATAAATTAAAAAAAAAAAACCTGCTGACTATTCTTGCTTTCCTGAATTTCGATCTTATCTATGGGATTAGTTATAGCTAGAGGGTTTTTAAGATATGAGGCTCTAAGGCTAGATAAGGAACTAAGAATTCTTGGGTATCGTTATATTGATTTTAAGGTCAGCTGTCATCTTATCAGAAGTTTTAAAACCTTAGAGGGCAACGACTCAGACACTGGGGTTATTGATGATAGAATAAACTGAACTTTGCTTTTACACAGCTGCTGTATGTCCTCGGCGGACTTTATTTCCTGTTTACCGTTGTGGAATTTTTCAAGCTTAAACTGTAGTTGTAGATTTGTGTTCATGTACATTATAGAGTTCAGTGGAGATTCATTTTCTGTTTTTTTTTTTTTTTGTTGCCAATATTCTTTATCTACGATTAGCATCATGTTTAGCGACCTAGAGGCTAGAATGACTAAGTAAATATGTACAAGTGACGAACCTTATAGCACTTCATCTGTCCTACAAATCCCAGTGGAAGAACAATAACACCCTTTTCACTTACACTAGTCTGAGCACAACCATAACACCACACCAGTTGGACTGTATGATTAAAGCTGTGCAAGTTTAAAATAAAAACTAAAAAGCTACACCAGCAATTGTCACATTATTCTCACTTTTATCCAAAATTGGGCCCTTAATGCACATGCAGTTGCCATAACTGTCTCTTATGTGCTTAAACTTATGCACATTTTATTTCTCTGCCATCTGCCAAGCTGGTCATTGTCTACACATTTACCACATGTCCAATTTCTATTTTTTTCCAATTTAAATTACATGCACACAGTTATCACTTAGAAACGTGTCATCAGTACTCAGAAAAAGCTGAATTACAGTCAGATGGCTGAATACACAAATGTTGAGAAGGTTGCTCCTTCTGCTATTTTTATTAAAAACTCTGCTTATAATGAAAAAAGTCTGCGTATATATGTTTGACCTGTATGTTATAATAATATTCAACAAAGCATACTGTAAAAATCGAACATTTATATACTGAGATATAACTGCGGCTGGAGTCTGAATCACACTAAAACATATACAAAAACTGCTGGTATTACAGAACTTGTAGTTCTCCAATCACAAAAGTCATCATGATAGTTGAACTGGCTACTCTGAACTGCCTGTAGGTGTAAATAAGCATCAAGACAGTGTTCATTAATTTATTCATTATTTTATATTCAGTAAGTGCTTTATCCTTGAATCTTTTTAGTGGACCCAGATCTAATTCTAGGGACCTGCGCATGCTCATTCTCACTCACTCTCTCTCTCTCTCTCTCTCTCTCTCACACACACACACACACACACACACACACACACTGCAAAAAGGATGATGTAACTTATGATGAGCAACTAAATATAGGTATATGCTGTGTAGTAGCTAGCAGAGGTAATAAGTTGTAGTAGGTAGCAAGGTAATAAGTGACATTATTATTGACAAGATTAAATAATTTGCATAGTCACATAACAGTGCAAATTACAGAAACTACACTTAAATAGAACTTTATTTAAAAAAAACTTTATATTAAAAAAAAAAAATATTTTTTATAAGTATTTTTTAAAAATAAAGAACACAAAAAGCTGTCTAGGACACTGACTAGTTCTGCTCTTTAAGGTACAGGCCACGGATGGCTGTCACAGCACTGGTATAGATCACCACAAAGCGGTCATGTTTTAATATTTTATGTTTCGGTTTAAACAGGTATTGGCATCAATTAGATAAATATTATAGTAATTATGCCTAATGGTGATTAATTATTAATATTATTTAATAAATCACATAGAGATTTAATTCTTTTTATAATATAAGACGTAAAGAACAATATAGTACGTCTTAGTGGTTTGCATCTTGCCCAAAACGAGAACTTCCCCAGGTTCGTGTCCCCTGCAGGGGTCTTTCTATGTGGGGTTTCCCTGTACTTGCGTGGATGTACTCCGGGTACCCAGTTTCACACAGTCCAAAAAACAGGTATGTTAGGTTGATTGGTAATTCTAAATTGCCCATAGAAGTAAGTGTGAGTGTGTGTTTATTTGTCTGTATGGACCTGTGGTTTCAATTATATTGAGGTAATAATAATTAAACATTGCATTTATAATAGCGCTAAAAATAGTCTAATGCAACCAAACTGCCTTTTTTATCCTTTATTCATTTATTTTATCTAGTTAAAATCACTTCTCTATGGCTTTGTTAGGTGTTTTTGTTTGTATCAATTACAACTATAAAACAAAAAGGACCTTCTCATTATTTTCCCATAACATTCCAATTTGTTAAAGCTTGAATCATTCATTAACCACTTTAAATCATATTCAATAACCATAACATCCTAACACGTAAACACCAAATAATGACTTCATTAACACAACATGCTGTAAGAGCCTTTGTGTAAGTATCTTAACTTTTTATATTATATATATAATATATATAATATATGTGTGTGTGTGTGTGTTTTGGCCATTTGCGCAGCAGCATCCAGGTTCTGAATCTGAAATTTTTCTAATGATTTTTTGGAATGTTGAAATGTTATAATGTTATGGTTCTTCATCTTTCGTTTATAAATAAAAATGTCACTATTCTAGTCAGTTTAAAAGCTGTCCATTTAAAGTTTTGCGAATGGCAGCAACACACTTGACAATAGTTATTTAGATTGTCACACATCTGTACAGTTACTGGTGAATCTGCAACATGGTCTTGGAGATGCATAAACAAAATGGCTGCAGCAGGTCTGACTTCCAAATACAACATCAATGTAGTTCGTGTTGATTTTAGAAATTTCCAATTGGCTGTGATTTCCCTAAAAAATAGCAGATGAACCTTTTTTACACAGTGGTAATTCTCCAGACAATGATGCATCAACACGAAGTGTTAATAAACATACTGTATGCCAAGAGCTGACAGTTCATTTACATCGAAAAACATTTACAAACTTGAATAAGCAGAATTCCATAATACTTTTAAAGCCTTTTCCCCCATCAAGATAATATAATTACGTCTATTTTAACAGGTCATCAAATAAAGGTGAGGAAAAACCTTTACTGAAGTACTGAAACACTTACATTTACAGCATTTGGCAGCTGCCCTTATCCAGAGCACTTACATTATCTCCTGTTTATACAACTGAGCAATTAGGGGTTAAGGGCCTTGCTTTGGGGCACACAGTGGTGGTTGGTGGTGCTGGGAATCGAACCCCAGTTTTTTCTGGTATCAGTCCGACACCCTAACAACTAAGCCACCACTTCCAAACTTGTGAAGAAAAGTTTTAAATTCACAGCCAACATTTGTTCAGTGTAAGAAAGATAAAGAAGTACTCTTATCTAATAAAAATGAAAAGTCTTTATTATCAACCCAACTGAAACAACCATCTTTTTAAATGTAGCAGCGAAAGGAATTCATAGTCCTTTTATATTTATTACACAGTTAAAATTATGCTCAGCCCGTTGGCAAGAAATTATTTTTTGTACTGCTCAATACAAAATTTAGAGAAACGCTATTGCGGATTGGGTCACCATGGCTTTAGCCTAAATAAACATGGTAAGTAGCTATATTAGCAGGCCACCATCCTATAAAATCTTCTCCTCTCATCAATGAATCACATAGTAAATCTCCTAATCTCACATTAATAAATCCACACTGGAAAATAAGGAATAAACATTGTGCTCAGGATGTCAAATCAAGTACTTGTAAACTTACAGATTTGAATGATGAAAATTTTCCATTTAAATAGTCATTTGTGAATCATATTGCACTCTTGTACTACTTACTTCCATATTTTTGATTTCTCAGAAAACTTAGACTGAATATACGCAATATACTGCAAAAGCGCTTTTTAAAGTAATATAAATATATAAACACATATAATTATATACTATAATATAAACACTATAGTCCGATCATGCATTAATAAAAAAAAGCACAAAAATGTGAAGTCTTCGGATTTAAGCACATGTGGTCCCCGGGTTTGGAATTGAGGTACTTTTACTGACCACAGTGTTGTCCTCACGGAAATATGGCACCATGGCTCGGATCCTGTCTGCAGAATGAGTCGCTATGATTTCTCTGGCAGCTTGCCAACCCATTTCAGCCATAATGGGGAAGGTAAAGAAATGGAGGGATAAAAAAACAGGATTCGAAAAGGAGGTATTTTTAACTGTAGTTGTACATTATAAGGACCATAGACGAAGCACAGAAACATGATTTGGCCACTGAAAGAGAGGGAGAGAGGGAGCAGAGTGATAGATTAATTTTTCTTATCTTCTAGTACAAAAAAATATTAACTACTAAAACAGATAAAAATAGCCTAAAAATAGTTTAATTGCTTTCCCTATCTTAGGGAACACAGTTTAAAGTTTTTAACTGGGTTGGTTTGGGATCTGATAAAGATATTGCAAGAGCCCCGATATGTAGCGTGATCTATTTGTACATATCGGTAAGATTACAGCTGACATTGAGAGCGATTATATAAAATAGAGTTAAACACTTTCATAAGTTTCACATTTGATGAAAAATAGAAATGTGACACAAATAAATACAAAAATGTTATTGTTGATATTTGTGGATTTTTTTTTTATATTTTACTAATACCATATTTTTTTTTAATATAATTGCATCTAGAGTGAGGTGTCATTTGTAGATATGTAATTTTAAAAAGTGTTAGTAAATTAAACAGTTCAGAGCACTTTAAGAAGGCCTAATTTATGTTTCCAAAATTATTAGCAATTTATGGTAAAATTTCTTTTCTATAACATCATATTGACAAAAAGTGTTGGTAAAAAACCCTCTATTGCACTTGAGTTTGACACAAGCGACTAAAGGATCTGATCACCTAATAAATTTCTTGATTTATAAATGCTAATACATTAATTTATTAACCTCGAGCAGGGCAGAGGGTGGTCAGTGGTTAGACTGTTGCCTCACAGCAAGAAGCTTGGGTTCGATTACTGTGAAGTAGTGTGGGTTACTCCGGTACTTCGGTTTCCTCCACAGTACAAAACATGTATGTGAGGTGATTGGTGATGAAATTAAATTGCCTATAGGAGTGTGAGTGTGTGTGTTTGTGGCCCTGTAAAGGACTGGCGACCATGGTGTACCCCTTGCTTTTCCCCTTTCAGAGACGGCTGGTATAGACTCTAGCAGATCCCTGTGACCGAATTAGGAATAAGGAAATTATTGTAAAAGCGTACTTATATCCTGCGAATGTATCTTATATATGTTTTTGCCGTTAGGCAGATAATAATGTATCTGCGTTGTACGATCGCTACAGCTGCCAAGCTATCGTGATTTTCCAGGCAATTCTATTCTCCTGGCGTTCACATTTAAAATTAATAATTAAGTAGTCTTAAAAGCCATTCATGCTTAATCATAATAGTGTATAACAATAGACCTTAGTTTAATCAGTAGTGATTGCTGCCCCCTAGGACCTCTAAGAGAGATACGCAGTAAAAATAAAACAATGAATTTTGATTGCTTGGTGATGTAGTGTCATTCCCTAAGAGAAAATAAGAGCGACAGCAGGACAGTTAAGGTAGATGTTAGTCATTTCTATCTATCTATCTATCTATCTATCTATCTATCTATCTATCTATCTATCTATCTACATCTATTATATATTCATATTTGTCATTAGGCTTGATGTTACAGCCCCTTAAAAGTCTGCGATGGCTGGTATGTGTGTGTGTGTGTGGACTAAGGTTATTACTGAGTGTGATTCAGCTGCAGCGTTCCCCACTAGGCCAGTGAATTGGCAGGTTCTTACACCACTGACCTTCGTAACTTAAGCTGCAATTATGATCAGTTAACCAGAGTGAACGGCAGTGCTAGCCCCGGTTTATTGACGGAAAACTTATAGTCACAGAGTTAGCCAGCTGTAACATGCTGCTTTTTTGCCACACATTTCACATGGACGTATTAAAATAGTTACAACTCTGAACTAGTAAGTCAAAATAAAAAGCTTTTTACGTCTTTGCTATTTCTGATTCTCTTGTCTGCATAAATTGCTTAATGAAAAATTAATGCTCTTCGAAGAAATAAAAAAAAACAAATATCTTCTAATCCGCCGGAGAAAATTATAGTTTGAGGCACTTTCCGTGAGGGAAATGTCATTGAAAATGTTGAGAAGCGGGCAACAAACTGGCAAATAAATTCTGGCGCAAAGACATACCAAGATGTGAGAAGCACGCTGTGGAGCAGAAAAGATTTAAATATAAATTGTATTATACTTTCATTCTTTCATACTTTCTTACATTAAATTAAATGATATGTAATAACAGCCAAGTACAGCTGCCAGATCTAAATTTTTTTCTTTCAAGTTTTTTAGTCACTTTAATTGATTTCGTATTCTAGAAGTAAGATTCAGGTTAGAAATAGAGGAGAGATAATTGTGAGTTGAAATTTAAAAAAAAAAAGAAACCAGAAGTAAATAGTGCACCCCCACTTATGCTCTATACACAGCCAATTTCATGATAAAAGTAAATTTACAGCAGTTTTCGGACTGGTGGACAGCCTTTTTGACTCTTTTATAAATGATTCTCGTTACAATAATATTTTAATTAATTTATTTTTATTATATCTATTTTTTAAAGTTTTTAAATTAAAGTCTTTTCTTTCTCCACAATCTGAGCACCTGCAAATTTCCACCATGGCATACCTGGCCTCCTATCGTCCAGCTGGGAGAGTGAAGGCTTCCATAAAAACCATTGGAAATAAGGGATTTTCTTTTTTCTTAGATAAATACAGAGGCTTAGAGTGGCTAGAGTTCGTGATTGAAGTGGAAAAAGAGTCTGCTATGCCTACCGCCCAGAGATCAAGGCCATGTTTTGCAGTCTAGAGTCTAAGCAGGCTAAATCATTGATTCATCCCTCAATCCTCGACTATGGGGTAAAGGATCTTCTCGTTTGCTTCACTAGGTTTTTAGTTAAAAAGCTTTTATGTGAAGTGAATGCCAAACCGATTCCTGCGTGGATAATTACTAATGTATGACTGTGAAAAGTATAGAATAAATAGATTATATTATAGCATTTGGCAGACACTTTATCCAGAGTGACGACATTTATTCATGTTTTTTTCCAGTTGAGCAATTGAGGGATAAGGCCTGCTTAGGGGCCATGATCTGCAGGGCTATGATCTGAGTTCCATACCAGCAGCTCTCCTTTGGACACTATTTCCACCTTTGGAGATTAACTTTGCTGCCAAACTATTGTCCGAGGTATAACAACAAGATAATCAACAACTTAAGTTGATTATTTAGAATAAAGAATTGATCAGTGCTATGGCGTAGGTGACAGTTAAAGACTTAAATGTATTATTGTTAATTAATAATTTATAAACTCACAGTAGACATGTTATTACAAACTACAGTCGATAAGAGGCATGGGGTGCTACATGGAATCAAGGTATAACACAGGTGCATCTCGTAGGTGGTCGTGTTCTCGGCCAAAAATGTGTATATCAGATAGTAGCCTTAAAACACCACCACACCTTTCGACGGATCTCTCTGCTGGTTCTTTTCTCTTTTGTTATAGCCGGATCTTTGTGTTCGGTTCTCCGAAAAACACACACACTCAGGCAGACAGCGGTTTCATGTGCCTGTTGATCCTAAATGGTCAGCGAGAGCAAGTTTTTACTGCTTTTTGTGTACAGTAGTTTGGCTTTGTTATGCACACACTATTTGAGCTATTTTCCAATCCTTCCACACCCTTACTTGATTTTTTTTCGCTCTTTTTACCCTCTCATTTGAAAGATTTAGTGTTCCTCTCGTCGGCCTGGGAGCCTTTTTCTACAGCAGAAAAGCTGTGTGATGTGTTTTTGTGTGAGAGTGACCTAAGGGGCTCTGAGGTTACTGTAGCTGTGGCAGCTTGTGGGATCTTGGGCTCTCTCTACATGGCCGGATCATTCTCGTACGTGGTGAACAGTGGAACATTTGAAGGTCTCAGCTTCACACAAGACAGGCTGTGGTTAAACCATTAAAAAGTTCTGGAACACACCAGTAGCAGCTGCTTATGTAGTGGTGAAAAGCAGGAGAAACAGAGGAAGGAAAGCAGTGGGACATCACGGCGAGTTGGAAGCGTTAGGAGGAAAAGAATAAGACTGATGATTTAGAAATAAAATGTATTGAGAGTGAGGGAAACTTAAATGCAGGATGAGCTTAAGGGCCAAGTCCTTCTAACATTTCACTGCAAAATGCCCAGATTTACATTAGAGTTATAAGAAGAGTACAAAGCTCACTTAGTTGTTGGATTATAAGTAACGTAACTGAATATGAATACAGAATATGAAAACTGATACAAAATAGGTACTGGTTAGTGTTGGCCTACAACCGAAGATGTGGGTTGATTCCCAGCTCCACAAGCATCACTGTGTTGGACCCTGAGCAAGGCCCTTAACCCAATTGCTGAGTTGTGTAAATGAGATTAATGTAGTCACTCGGAAGCGGGTCTGCCAAATGCCGTAAATTCAATTCAGTTTTATTAATATAGCGCTTTAAAAAATGGCCATTGTCTTCAAGCAGCTCTACAGAACATAAGTTCAAATACAATAGTCCATGATTTAAAAAAAAAATTTATAATTTTGGAGTTGTGGTCATTAAATTAGACTACTAGTTTTTATATTTTTTTGTGTTGTTTGGGACTAGAGGGGAGTGCATAATTGTAAGAATTATTTTGTTGTTGCAGATTATTTACAGAGTCATAGGCCATGCCATGCATGCAACAGACAACAACACCACACAACACACACCACACAAGAAATACATTACACCAAATCTATCTTGGCATTGTTCTATATGAAAGAAAAGGAACATCAATCAATCAACTAACTAAACGGCTTCTTGAACAACTATCACAACTTCATCATTTTAAAAAGTGAATTGATTCTTAAAGCACAGATGATATGTATCTATGAACAGAAAGACAGCAACGTTGAAATGAAAAATGAAAAAAAAGTGCTTTGTATATTGTGAGTTAGAGCGCAATAGAAAGACTGAAGAATTTCTTTTAATGAAAGCTTGAATTGCGCGATAAGGCTCTCACGTGTCTCTCTGAGATACCTTTTAATAGAGACATAGATAACGGTCTCTTTTCCTGTTCCTGTCTGTAACTGTCAGACACGCATGAAATCTTATTCCCAGAGGATTTTTGATCCTGCCCGTTGATCACCCTAGAGACAACCACCAATTATACTGGTTTACAGGGGGGACTGATGAGAACGCCACCGTTGAAGCTTACAGTCTTTCAGGTCAAGGTCTAAGGGAATTTTAGTATGATGTATGTGTTATATTAGAACAAAGATCTCACTGTTCATACAAAAGTAAAGTGCTGACATTAGTAATTCAGTTAACGCAGAGGCAAAGTAGTCAGGAAAAGGATCTTCATCCTAATGTATTATTGTATGTATAATAGGTTATGCGTAGCTTTGATTGAGACAGACTTTTCCATCTGTTGCATTTACAAAATCTGATAACACTTTTTTAACTCCCAAAACAGGTTTCGATTATAGTTCGCAGATCAAGCTGTGGTAGTAGTAAAAGACACTTAAAAATTTTCACATGAGAAAAGATTTGAGAAGCTTGTTATGCCAAGGGAAAAATATGAGTTTCAGTCTTTCTAACGATGACAATTGTTATAGACGGAAAACTTTTTGGGGTATTTTTAAGTGTTCTCAAAAGATGAATCTTTCTTTCCAGGCTTAAATACTGCTGAAGCTTTATGGGACACAATAGGCATAATCTCTACAGCCCTCTAATAATTAACAGATTTGATTGTAAAACAGTTTCAAAAGCATCAATAAATGTCATACGGGACAGCTAAATTCGCATAAAAAAGATAAACTTTTCAATAGAAAAAGGTATGCCATCACTTCTAGGCGGAGCAGGCTGTTATATCCCTTACACTTTGCGACAGGCCCAATGCAAATGCTGAATTGGTCTTAGGCCAAGTGTCATTTAACCGACAGAGGAGCCATTGTAAAACATACTTAACCACAGTATCACTGGCATCATAGACAGATGGTCCACTCGGCAACATTGTTCAGTGTATAATTAATAGATAATGGAGATGAAAACTATTGCGGCATCTCTGTCCCACTAGTGGGCCCTTTGCACAGAAAGGACTAGAGGTGCTGCAGCACTCGGCTTATGGCCGAGTCTCTCCGCTGGTTGGACAGATCTCAGGACCTGGTCACCATAAACCATACAGTCACAGAGTTCTCAGCCAGACACCAGCCTAACCGACCAGTGGTCAGACAAAACCATCTGCTCACCCTCACAAAGAATCACAGCGGACTCCTCCAGGCATCTTCCCATCCTACACCAGCATGTTAGGTTAAAAATCTGGGAGAAACCAGGCTCAGTCAGGAGGTCAGTTCTTTTCTGGCTTGTCCTAATGGCCGTCTAGAGACAAGATCAGCACTAGGAACTGTCTTATTATCTCCAAGTGCAACAGGGCTGGATACAGATGGGATCTGTTGGCAACGGTGAGCCATTCGAATTTTGATATACAAATATATTATTTGTTATTGGTGGTGTTCTTGTTTTGTTGACTGATTATGCAGTCTAACAATCCTTTACAGATTTGAATGAAAGTTTGTTATGGTGGTTCAGGTTAAAAAGATGGGTCTTTAACTGGTCTAAATGACCGAGTGTGTCTGTCCCGAACAGTGCTGGTAAATATTTAAAAGTTTGGGCACTAGATTAGAAAAAGATCTGCCGTCTGCGTTGATTTTGTTTTCTAGGATGACAGATGCAGAGTGTGGAGCGTGCAGCGGCGGGAAAGATATAATAGATAGAGCTCACAGGGTACTTAGGTGCTAAACTATACGTGATTACAAGATTTTAGGTCTATTCAATATTAATAATGCAAGTGCAGTGTTGACAGAGCCGGGCTATATGACTCTTTCTGGTTTTGGAGTATGAATAGAAAAGTGTTAAATAAGTGAATCTTGAGGTTGAACGCATGAACTAAAATTCTGCATTGACTTTGAGAGCAGGTCGCATTTAGATATATGTTGTACTAAAAATGTTGCTCTATAAAAATTGCTGTCAAAAAGCACACCTTAGTTTCTAATAATGATGAAGGGTTGACAGAGCAGCCATCAAGCGTTAGACAGGATCTAATTATTATAGAATTTTTTTTCAGGATTTAGCAATATGAAATTATTGATATCCAGTTTTTATATCAGCTATGCATTCTGTTAGTTTTTTTAATTGATAGTGTCATAACTGATAAGTGTCATTAGCATAGCAGTGAACGAAATAATATTTCCTAATAATATCTCCCAAGGGTAGCGCTGGTCCTAGAACGAGCTTGGATTATTCCATACTGCATGCTAGCGATATGAACCCTGTCATTCACTGTACGAATTGATGATGGTCAGAGAAGTCTGATTTAACCATGCTAACGCACTCCACTGCTGTCAACAAAATTTTCAAATCTTTTTAGAAGCATTTTGTGGTCACAGTGTTAACACAGCACTGACGTCCATAGCACTAATAGGGAGAGACAACCATTTTTAGCTGATAGCAGCAGATCATTGTAACTCTAATTGAAAATCTCAGTACTATGATGGATATAAATCCTGATGAAAATCATCACAAATACTGTTTTTCTTGAGAAGAAGAAATTGATTTTGTGAGGGACACTACCTTTTATTAGTATCTAAGACAGAATGGGTGGTTTGAGAACGGTCTGAATTGACCAGATTTTTGGAATCAAGTGTGATTTTTTTAAGGAGCAGCACAAGTAATGGCGTAATAAATATTCAAAAGCAGACCTATGACTTCAGGAATCACCTCGTTAGAGATTAGATACAATAGAATGTAACATACATGTTGCTGGTTTATGATAATGAGTCTATAGAGTTCTTTCTCTTCTTGTAACGGTAAGGGAATTGTTCCTCTGGGAATTATGACATTATCCGATGCGATGCTGTGGATGTTTGCTGATGGTACGAGTTTATCTTATGTATCGATCTGGAAATAAAGTATTTAATAAAGTCATCACTGCTGTGCTGTTGGGAAGTGTAAACATCTCTTGAGGCTTGTTTTTAATGATTTAGACACTGTATTGAATAAATACCTAGGACTAGGTTTGTTCTCTTCCGGAGAGATAAAAAGTAATCAGATCTAGCAGTTTCTATGCTTTTCTTCTCTCTTTCTTCCCATGCAATATGGAATACCTCTAGTTGGATTTCTCAGCTGCGCTTATTTTTCAGGTGCTCTCTTTAGGGTGAATGTGTGCTTGTTATACACCGGTGCCAAACTGTTTCTTAATTTAAGTGTGAAGTAGCAACTGTATTTAAAATAATAGAAAGACAGAGTCTATATTTTCTATTACATCATGAAGAGGTACCCTACAAGAAGCAGCAGGGTTTACTCCCACATGGGTGGTGGTGAGTATGGTACTGGTGATGTTCCCTATTGGGTGGTGGGACACGGTATTACACATCAAGAGCAGACCCTCTGCGAGGCAGTTATGACAAGTGGTGGCTCGAATGGTTAAGGTGCGAGTTGTTGATCTGAAGACCAGAAACACCTGGGTCAAGCCCCACCATCAACCACTGTTGGGTCCTTGAGCAAGACCCTTAACCCTTCCTGCTCCAGGGGTGCTGTATCATAGCTGACCCAAAACTACTTATATGGAAAAGCATTTTACTGGCTATGTACCTTGCAAATGAAATGAATTGAAATTTTATTTTATTTGTTTATTTTACAAAGCAGTACGCCATGAAATGTAACTTATATTCTTGGTGCAGAGATAGACAGCAAGATCCAGTAGACTTTCCTAAAGTCCTGCAGGGTACCTTTAGCCACTGTGAAGATGTACGTGGCAGCCATAGCAGACCAATGTGCCCATAAGTTGTGGCCCCTTGGTGATGAGGGAACCACTAGTCACATGCTCCCTGCAGGCTCGTCCCCTTCAACATGCGCCCCCAAGCCAACTCAGACTCAGGACCAAGTATTCTTAGTCATCTCCGGAAGGCTGACAAGTACCATGTGTGATTTGTTTACGCTTGATTGTGTCTCCATGGCACGTGATTGGGCACTATGGCGGCACAGGCGTCTTGAATACCGAAGTTGGATGCTTTCTTGGTACCTCCTGGTTGATGACATCACCTGGCCTGTGATGCACCATGCACGTGACATATCCCTTTCTGATTGGTCTGATTTCCCACAAGCTTTAAGACTGCGGTCACACAGGAAGCACTCTCATAGTGTTTCCACACGTCTTCCTCCCTTGGGAACAGAGGCTACATACATAACCTCAGATACATTTTAGGGGACCACACATTTCCTGTTGTGGTTGCATAACATAGTGCAACACAGTACATCGTTTCCTTTCATAAAAAGGGTTTAAATTTATTGTATTATTTTAAAACCATGACTTACCTAAAAAAACTTTATATCTCAAAAGTTCAAATGAGTCATTTCATTTACTTTACCATTTGAAAATATTTTTGTACTTTTTTGGTTGCATAGCTGTTTGTAGACGTGTTAAGTGAATCAAAATCACAAAAGTGCTGTAAAAACACCACCACTTGCAACACATTTTGGAGCGATGAAGATTCTGGTTCTCATTAGTGAAGAGTTGATAGCCGAGTGAACACCAGTGGCCCAAATCCAGCAGATTTTCCCTGAGTCTCTCAATGTAGGATTCATCATTATAGACGATGAGTGAGCGTTACGCATCTTTCAATCTCGGCCTCAGACGGAAAGGTGGGATGATTTCCTTGTTGGATTTCCAAAGTTGAAGAGGCGAACTTACATCTGTGTAAACAACTACCCTGGGCAGCCAGGGGAGCGACAAAATGTAAAAGAAACGCAGAGTGTAAAGTATGCTTCTGAAAAGACCTACGGTGTGAAAAGACATGAAATGAGAAGTAAACTAAACTGTCTGTTAGAATTTTTTTCACTCGAAAAACCTTATATTTGTTGATTGTCAAGCAAAAAAGCTAAAAAAAACCCCTAGGGACTAGCAGGTCAGAGTTCATCCAGCCTATTCTTCTCTTCTAGTTTTCTCATTTTTTGTTCACTTGCTGTGAGTGTATACGCTATACAGTCCATATACATTGGAAAAGCTCTTATCCCTATATGACTTTTGGAGATAAACCAGCTGATTAAGCTTGTCTCTATCTTTTAAATTACAGAATTTTGAAGCTTCTGCTTAGATGGATTAAAAAAGGGTAATGTAGAAAGTTCTTCTACGTACGGCCATCTGCCAAATACCAAAAAAATAATCTTTGAGGATTTAAATGGTTGATGATGGAATTATTGATAAACCATTATTTTAAATATGTAGGGGGGAAAAGGTAGGAAATGTGGCACAGCATTGTTTTCTTTTTTTTTCAGTTGTTTTCCCACATTTAGGTCTGAGTTAATTCTTAGGGTTCTGTAGTGTTCTTTTTTTTCTTACAAATCTGAATGGGTATATTTTTTCTTAGGGAAAAAACAACAAACACAAAAGTGCTAATTGATTCATCTTCTATACTGGCAGATATCACAAGGATCTGCTGAAGTCTTTCCCAGCTGTCTCTGAAATGGCGAAAGGCAGAAAAGGTACAACCTGGACAGGTCGCCAGTCCATCACAGGGCCACACTCACACTCACTGCTATGGGCAATTTAAAATCACCAATCAACCTAATACATGTTTTTGGACTATGGGAGAAAACCAGAGTACCCAGAGGTAAAAACCCACGCAGCATGGAAGAACATGCAAACTCCACACAGAAAGGCCCCCGCCTGGAATTCAAACCCGGGACTTTTTGCTGTGCTAACCACTAAGCCACCCTGCTTAAAGTGCTTATTATTATTTATTTTTGTACATCACTGCAAACTTTTAGGATTTAAGAATAAATACAAAAGCCATTAAAGAGGAAATCTTTCTGACAATCATTTACACTCGAAAAGCTTTAGGCTGGTTTCTTTTTCCTGGGTTAGTAGTACTTAATTTCAGTATTCAAAAATGTCAGCTTATTACACATCATTGATTTATTATTATTATTTTTTTTTTTATCTTTAATGTTTAATCTGTTAATCTGATATGTATGTGCCTTTGGGACATATCCACACGCCTCCTTTGGGCCGCCAGGGAGGATTTAAGTCCCATAAGTTTGGAGCCAATATGTTCGCCACTTCCGTTTCTGCTCTATGTAGGAGGGACTTGTTATCATACCGAGCTCTCACTCGAGACAGAAAGCGCGTGCAGGCTCCGCATCTTTTACCCCGACCACCTGTTGACTGGAGCGTAAACTTATCCAGACGCACTGGACTAAACTCGGACCGGGTCTCGTACCAATGTGCGCGGGCGCTTTATCTGCACAATTAACGCTGAGAAAGTTTCTCAAAAGTATATTAATCTAAAAAAAAAAAACTCGCCTAAAGGAAGACGCGCAATCCAAGACATCTCGAAGACATGCACGTTCTGTATAGTTCATGCGCAAAGTTTTTCGGAGTTTAAAGTTCAAAGTCAAGCGTCATCTGTGCACACGGTCACCTGAGCTGTGATTTACGCGTGAGATGGTCCGTTACCACATCCCAGGTTGGGGAGAAATAACTTAAAAAATAGTGCAACGCGAGATTTCGCTCCAGGATGAGAGTAGTGAGCGTGTTTTTTGCGCTGGCCGCTTTGTGGAAGTTAAGTGTGGCGAGCAGGAGACACTGTCCCGACCTCACCGTGGAGAGCTGTGAGTGTGGAGCAGAGCGCTCTGGGGCGCTGAACCGGCGTAGCGCGCGCGTCACGGTGGCTTGCAATGATGCGGATCTGACGGACACGCTCGAGCCCCGCGCGCTGCTCACCACCACAACAACACTGTGAGTCCACCAAAAGCAACACGAGATAGTTGGGTGGATGAGTTAAAAGATCAATAAATGGAAAGGCTGATGGATGCATGGATGTATAGTGGCGACACAACACTTTTTAAACCTTTCCACAACTTATTAAAATGTAAATTTAAATGAAATTTGTCTTATATACATAATCAGATTAATAGAATATTGTATTTAAATGAATACAAACATTTTCTGCCGTTTTACTGTAAGTCATACTGTAAAGGGATTTATTCCTAAAATGTACATTTATAGAAACTTTTACATCCAGTTTGGCATGATTTATAGGTTTCCCAATGACTGAGGTTTGGATTACTTTCCTTCTGTTCAAGAAGTCAGTTAAACTGACAGGAAAATGCATTCAGACACTTATTACTTTATTTAAATACGCTTTCAGTGCAAATCTCCAAATTATCAATTAATAAGCACAAAAAAGATATAATGCAATTATTTATGTGTAAGGGTTAAAAAAGGCTGCAGAAATTTTGTAAAAATTCTAAGAAGATATATTATTTTTTTATTATAATTATATATGAAAATATGTAGTTATATATTTATTTTTTTATTTATTTTCAAACTTTAAATTTAACTAATTGTTTAGTTACTGACTTTATCAATTATATTTATTTATATATTTATTTATTATATTTATTAATCTGACAATTTGTCGCCCTAAATAACAGTGAAGTTAGTCAGTATTTTAAATCCACTGATAATATCAGTATCAGTACATGTTTCTCTGGGCTTTGCGGGTTCCCCTGGGAACTTTGGGTTCCTTCCTTAGTTGTTGTTAGGTATTTAAAGATTTTTATCCCCAAATTGTCTATAGTTTGTGAATGAAGGCTTAAAATTGTGTGCCAATGCGCAATAAGACCCCTTTTAGAAACATTCCATTTGTGCGCCCTGAAACACAAAAAATAATGGATGGATGGATGTGTTGTAATGCTACAATGCCAAACCATAGAAGTTATAAAATTGATACAAAATGTAATTCATTCCTTCCTCTCTTTCTTCCTTCCTCCCTGCCTTTCTTCCCATCTTTTGTCTTTTCTTTCCTTCCTTTCTTTTTTCTTCCATCCATCCATCCATCCATCCATCCATCCATCTATCCAGCCATGCCAACTATTTGTTTGTTATTAATTACAAAATTGGTTACAAAATGTTTTCAAACTAAATCTAGCAGTGTCACTTTCTCTTTACTCAATTTAAACTGATGTACACATTTTTATCTGAATGTACATTACACTTCAAATCATGATGGGATTTAATGCATGGATGTTCTAGGCACAACAATATTTTATCCTATTTCCCTGTTAAATGATCTAAGTAATAAATTATTAAAAGGCTCATCACACAGCAATCAGTTATCTCTTCCCTGTCGACTGAGCAATAGTTTAACTATAGTTACCTCAGTGCTGTACTGAGTGAGACACTACAGGAATAAATATTTTGACATTAAAAGGCATGTTAAACTAACATCTCCAAATGGATTGTATCAACTTAAACAGAACAGCATTGCCTCCTTGGGTCAAGTTTAACATTCGCATGTAATACTGGGCCCTAGGAGCTGATCTTCTGCTGGCTCAGTAGATTTTCTTCATTGTGGGTTAGTGTAAAAATTCAATTTGCAGCATTTTTTTCTTTTTAATGTGGAGAACCGATTAAGTCTTCTTACTGTGATGCAAAAAGGTTTAGTGATTAGTTTATACAATGTAATTGTTACATTATTACATTTATTCATAATTAAAATTAATGTGTTGGGGTGATGGAATCTTAAATCAATAAGCTAGGCCACTGCCTGTGTATATGGTTTATTTTATTAGTTATCTGGGTTGAAGCTGTTGGCTGTATTGGCTAAAGCAACAGTAACAGCATTGACATCTACAGTAACAGCATTAATATCTACAGTGTTTTACTCCACTATATTTACATTTACTTCCCTTATCCAGAGTGACTTACATTTGTCTCCTTTATACAGCTGAGCAATTTGGTCCTAAATGACTTGCTCAGGTGCCCAGCAGTGGTAACTTGGTGGTGCTGGGAATCGGACCCCGATCTTCCAATTAGCAGTCCAACACCTTAACCACTGAGCCACCACTTCCACTATATTAACAAAAGTGTTGCTACACCAGAACATCAAAATCATATGTGTGTTTTAAACCATCCTATTTAGATTTATATGGTATATTAACCTCCAATTTATTGCTTGAATTTGCTCATTTAGTCATAAAATCTTTAATGAGCTTTCCAGTTTATCTTTAAGGTGTTCAGTGGGATTGAGGTCAGCACTCTTAATGTCTTCCAAAACAACCGGAATACAGCATGTCTTTATAGAGCTCAGGGGCTTTGTGAAACAGTGTTTGTGCTTCTCAGTTTCATTCTAAACAACTGTGTGCCTTATGGTTTGTGGCAACAGTTAGGGTAACTGATCAAAGTCAGGTGCCACAGTAAGCAATAATGTGGTATATCATCATCCCTACTAAACACTTAAGAATATCTTATGTACAATATATAAAGCCCACTTGGATACAGTAAACAAATAAATTCAAGAAAACCATGTAGCAATAGTGTAATAAAATGTAAATGTATTAATCCTCTGTAATGGCTTTATTCTAATCAGGTAGAATCTGAAGACTATCTCAGGAACACAGGGCATGGGGAAGGAACATACCCTGCATGGAAAAAATAAAGACAAAGTTTTCTTATAAATTACACTGCATAATGTGGTAAAGGTGGTAAAGTGGATAGCATTGGGTTTAATCCTGAGATATGGTCTGTGTGGAATTTTATGTGTCATAGGGATTTTTCCCATCTCAAAAAAAGCACATGATTGTGAGGATTTGCTCCATTATTTTGCCCTACTGTGTATTAAAGTTTGTGGTGGTGGTGGTGGTGGTCATGGTGTTCACCCAGAATGTGATCACAAACAGTCGAAAATATCTGAAAAAATACAAATCATGTAAGTATAGTGATATAGGGAGTTATTTATATAATCCTGATAGTGAAGACACTTGTTGAGTGCTTAGATGTTAGTTTGTTGCTCTGTTAATTTACTAAGCAAATTCAGCAGGAACTTACCGTCTGTAGTGGTCTTGACTGTTATGATCCATGCTAAAGGCTAACACACTACTGAACAGGGTGCGTTTTGTTTCACTGGCAACTTTGCTTCTAAAATCTATTTATTTATTTGATTGCCATATTCCTTTATGGTTTGCAAATCCAAGTTAAGTATGAGGAAAGGCTTTAATGTAAGGTAACAGGCGTTACTTATCCTGAGAAATGTAGTATCATTCCTACTTGATTTAGCTTTGGGTTTATGATGGTCAGGTCTTAGCCTCCAAGGCAATGGCCTTGGGGGTATCTTTGATGGATATTTGTAGGGTAGCAGGGTGGTCTTCTCCGCACACATTTGCCTGGACCTGCAAAAAACCCCAAGGGCCAGAGTTCTTGTATCACAATAGGTCCTACACACACTGGAGAGTGACGTGGCGCTATGGCGTTTCTCGTTTCCAAATCGTCTTGTTTCTGTAAGGGAACTTGTGTTGCATGGTCAATAAATAAATGAATTAATAGAGATAGGCACAAGATCAAATTTTTTCCTGTTTGTCACACCCCACTGGTCGTGTCTCCAATCCCCCCCACCACACACACACACACACTGACAAACGCTGCACAGTGTCCTTACTGAACAGAGACATTGTCATGTAAAGACAGGATTGAACCACCAAAGGCAAATTGTAATTTTACAGCATACAAAGACATTCTAGACAATATTCACAGCACACAGCAGCACAACAGGCCATTAAAAGCTATGCTTGTTATTCATCATTACAGTTCACTGCCTCTGTCTTTTATGTAATTTGTGCATTGTTTAGAGAATATGCTTAGTCAGTTGGCTTCCAGTTTGTTCTATTAAGGCATCAGTGATCAAAAAAGAAATCCATCTTCCTAATTTTATTTTTCATCGCTTTTAAGATACATCACTGCTTTGCACCTGTTCCATCAATACTTAAAAAGTGTTATGAGTGAATGTTCAGATTAAATACATTAAATTAGACACATTAGCCTTAATAAACATAAAATCTAGACGTATTTTAGCAAAAGCAAATCCATTCATCTGTTTTCTGTACCACTTATCCTACAAAGGGCACAAGGTTGTGGATAAGATACCTGAACAAAGATGCTAAGCCACCACAGGGCACAATCACAAAAACACACAAATGCACAAATCTATTGGACAAATTAGAGTTGCTATTTATCATGCCATTGGACTGGGGGAGAAAAGTGGTATATACACAACTGGCAGAAATATTTGGGTACAAAAAAGCCAATGTCGGCATAGACTGGAGATGTCAGCCCCAATCTGTGCATTATTACAAGTGGCACTGTAGCTTTTTGTTCCAGAAATTATAGAAAATATTTATTTTAAGCCATTTCTTAAATAATTTACCTTTATATTCCTTTTCCCTTTTGTGTATTTAATGGTATTTAGTTTAAAAAAAAAAACATTTAATGTTGTTGCTGTATAATAATTATATAAAGATATATGCTATTCTGTATGTTTTTCAAAGTTAAGTGCGTATCTACTTGACTTTTGGCTGGAACCTTAACTTATGTTTGCTCCTAATTGGCCAGGAAGTCTTGTTCTTGCACAAGGAAGTGTGACCTTTTATCAAACTGAAGTGGACACCCTATGTCTCACTTTTGTTTCCCCACACTGTAAAAATAAACATCTTAAAACGGGAAGTGTACATATGGTCAGAGGTAAGCAAACTGAACTGTTCACTCTGGCTGTGTACTGATGCCTCCCTTTGGCCTCCTTCATTTTTACATTTATTGCCTGCAGACACTGGGGTGCTGCATTATTCTTGTTAGCATGCTGCACTTATTGCTCATCTGAGTGCTCAAAACTGGCGCATTATTGGAATGATAACTGAAACGAAGATCAGGTCACAGTGGCTGTTGCATTTTGGTATTGAGTTTGAGTGACAGGTATGTGATACTAATTTAAAGGGTTTAGGGTAAAGCGATTTGGAAAGTTTATATGTTTAACAGCTGCTTCACATCTGTATTCAATGGTTGCAATTAAACTAACATAGTATTCATAGTATGTAGCTTGTATTTCCTCTGAGGTTGAATATTACAGTCTGGACTAGCAAATAATTTATAAAGATGTTTATCAAATCACAATAAGCCGTAATCAGTAATTACGGTAATTATATTGTAAAATCAACTTTTAATGTGGCCTGCTGTTGACTAGCATTATAGACCAAACCTCACTCATGGTTTAGTTTGTTCAGTGGTAAATGTGAATTTATGTGGAGACTGCAGCAAAGACTTTAGAAATACTAAAGCAATATATATATATTTTTTAGTTAGTTGATAGTTAGAAAATGCCAGATTCATGATGCTTATTTTTCTTTCCAGCTTCCAATCTTTCATTGTCAGTGTCCTTGTGCATTCCTTTAAAGAAAATAGGCTAATGTTTTGATCGGAGACTGGGATGTGACAGGAAAGTGTAAAAATGCTTTTGCAGTCCTCAGAGCATACGTGCATGCAAGAATTTATGTGGAAATTTTATGGTTGTGCTCTTCTTTTTATTAGTTTTCCTTCCTTATTGTTAACTGGCTCCTGTTTATACGTTTCTTTTTAACAATCAATTTTTTTCTACTTTGGACACATAGCTTAAATAAATAAATTAAATATAGGAAGCTCTAGCATCCTTTAACGTGCGTGTTTACTGTAGGACTTGTATCAGTGACAACCCAACCTGCAAAACACTAAAATAGATATGTAACAAAACAATAGAGTTAAATTAAATATTAAATAGATATTTCATTCTTTGCAAAAGTTTATGACAATTTCAATCCAATCTGCGCAGCCCTGATAACAATAAGAATCTAAACAGACATGTTTTTTTAAAGGGTTTAACATTTTTCAACAAATGTAGACATTGTCTGGTTTAGAAAAGAATCTTATTGGTGTTGTAATGTTTCCAGTTGCACTAAAGACACGATTAGACGCTGTGCTTTTGGTGCAAATCAATACTCCAAATCAATACTTTTTAGCCACCGTGACCAATAGAGGAAATCTTGAATCATAGCGTATTAACTCTACATCTGCACCTGCTAGCTTTTTCTTTTCTTTTCTTTTCTTTTCTTTTCCGAGTACCTGTCTGACTTTACTGAACAGCTATGAATTGAAACCCACCAAGTTAAAGAAAACGCTATGTATGAAATAGTCTTACAGTTTTAATAAAAAATTACAGCAAAACAATAAATGCTGTAAATACCAAATTCTAATAAAACTGGCACTATTATTACAAGCGTGTGACGTCACATGCACTACTGTCACTGGCAATTCACAACAACGACTGTCACAGCCCTACACATAGCTGCCTAATAATTCTTTCATATTTAGCAGTGTTTTTGAACTTCCCATACTGGATTAAAAAAACAAAACAATAAAAAAACAGTTAATCAGTCTTTTAGCAACAAAAAATGGCAACATAGGCTGAAAACATGCAATATTTCTAAGCTGAAAGGCGGTCTTAACCATATTGTTTATTAAAGAATCCACAAGAAACCCACATAGATAAATTATTTAAAATTCTCATGAATCCCTTCCCTGTAAAATAGCAATGATGTTAATTTACAGCATGTAGGAAAGTGGTGATATCATCAGTTTTTAATCACCCTGATTCGATTCAATTGTGTAAGGTCAGGCTATGTTTTTTGGAATGGCTCTTCATTGCAAAGTTTAAATGCTGGGCTGTGAATTGGTCTTAAACGTGTGTGACACAAGGCCAAAAGTGGTGCGCACTGCTACGGCTGAAGACAGGAGGAGTGTGAATGCATACCGACAGCTGGTCTGGCACTCGGATAAGTTACAGTGAAAGGGGAAAGCGAGATGAAAAAGAGGCATAACGAGAGAATACTTGTACAGAGCTACTGCTTGGCACACAGATGAAGACAGGCTTTTTGTGGAAAGGATCTTTCCTCGCTCTGGGATTTTTCATGCATGGATCTACACCTTACTTCCATAACTGACAATATGAGTTAGGTTTTGTTTTAGAGACCGAGCAGCTGCCTTTTGGATTTTTGTTTAGTACTTGTGATTTTTGTTAAATTAATTCACAGGCATGGAATAAACTGTGGTCCTCGACTAGCAATGTAAACATGCTACCAATGAAGAACCTTAAATGAGACCGTTCAGCTTCATTTATCAAACCACATTAAATAGTTGAACGAATCTGAAAGCCACAAAGTTCACCAAAGCTTTAACATCCTTTCATAGCCCATGATTTTAATAGAAATGTTATGTCATTTGCAAATCCCTGGATTTAATATGTATTGTAAATGTATTTAAATTAAACCGACCACCTGAACGTGTAAATATTGAACTAAACTTTCTTTCAAAATGAACATTTCTTTATTGACATGAATTACAGCGTTCAGGCTGCAGCCTTAATCTTACATCAGTCCTTACTTAATAGCAATTCTGATTATGAGAACATCAGAAAGAGCTGCTAATCAGTGGATGTATAAAGATGTAAAGATAAAGTAAGGGGGGGGGTTATTTGATGCCCAGCTGATTTTGTACGTTTGCCCTTTGACAAAGAAATTATTAGTCTATAATTTTAATGGTAGGTTTATTCTAACAGTGAAAGACAGAATAACAACAAACAAATCCAGAAAAAACACATTTAAAAAATATTATAAATTGATTTGCATTTAAATGAATGAAATAAGTATTTAATTCCCTATTAATCAGCAACATTTTTGACTCCCAGGTGTTTTATATATAGGTAACAGGTTGAGATTAGGAACAGTCTCTGAAAGGGACTCTCTTAAAGGGAGTGCTATAAATTTCAGCTCATCGCCTGTATTAAAGAATCAATCAATTAATCAATCAGATTTTAAACTCTCCCACATAGCCAAGACCGGAGTGCTGTACAAGAATTTCAGCAACAAGATTGTAAACCTACACAAGGCTGGAAAGGGCTACAAAACCATAGCCAAGCAGCTTGGTTAGAAAGTGACAAGTGGGCAGTGGTGGCTCAAATGAGTTGTTGATCTTAAGGTTAAAGCCCCACCGCCAGCCAGCCACTCTTGGGTCCTTAACCCTGGCGGCCCACTACAAGAAACGTCTAACCTCTGTAATTGCCAACAAAGGGTTTGCCAAGTACTTAGTCATGTTTTTTTAAGGGGTCAAATAAATATTTTACGCATTAAAATGTAAATCAATTTATAACTTTTTAAAAATGTGATATTCTAGATGTTTTTGTTGTTATTCTGTCTCTCATCATTAGAAATTAAAATTATAGACTGATAATTCTAGGTAAGTTGGGAAACATGGGATCAGCAGGAGATTAAATAATATTTTTATTCTCACTGTAGACCTTGTTACATCTTCATCTGTTTTGGTTCAAAATCAATTTTGGAGACCATATTTTGTTCTGATCTAAATCTAGTCTAGACATTACTATACTTATTCTAACCTGATTTACGACCCACCTACTTCCTGCTTGCCCCTATTATTAAACGGCGCATTTACACACATATGAGGCTTTACAATCTTCTGTAAAATCATTTTTGGAAGTTTTTTTTGTATATCAGGGATTAATATGGAATTTATTTTTATGTTAAAATTTAATCTCTATTTTTTCCCAAAAAGCTGATTCGAGATGATGTCTATTGTTGAAAGCTGTATACAAGTAAAATTTAAAAGAATTAAATGCATACATAAACACACACACCACACAACACACATATTTGCACAACTAAAAACGATTTAGAACAGCTGATTCACCAATCAAAAATCAAACAGGGAGTAGGTGGGCTGTAAGTGTCGAAGGAGTGGTGGCGCAGTTGGACTGAAACCAGAATGACCGGGGTTGGATTCCCAACACCACCAAGCCATCACTGGGGGCCCCGAGCAAGGCCTAACCCCCCAATTTCTCAGTTGTATAGAAGAGATAAATGTAAGTCGCTCTGGATAAGGGCGTAAATGTAAAAGTAAAAAGGAAGATAATAGAAGAATCTGGAGAAGAACATGGGAAAAGCTGCACACACACATACACACACACTCACACACACACAGACAGTAACCTGGATCAAACCTGGGATGCTGGTGCTGAATTAGCTATTTTCTGCCAGATGTCTGCATTTTGAACCTGTCAATCTTGTTTTTCTTCTTTTTTTCTACTATGTTCTCTCTCCATAAATCTCATGCTGCATGTTAACAACCATCTCAGCTCTGTAGCTCCTAATAGGAAATGACAGATCCAAAAACTCCCTGAGTTAAGTATTTTCACCTCATCTGCAAAGTTTCTTCCATTCTTTTCCTTTTTCTTTCCCTGGTTTTATAATCCAAACTGACAGTGCAAGTAGACATCATGCCGTGATATGAAGTGTGGTGACATAATTTCATGTGTTCTGTCTCCAGTTCCTAAGATGATACTCTAGCCAAGGGCAAGGTCTTATGTGTTGACGTCACGGTGAACAGACCTGCCTTATCTTTCTGTGTGGGGACCACCTAAAGTCAGCAGACATTATTACTTATTGCTCTCTAGAATGTTGGCAAACAATAATAGCTGTGAGCTTTCTCTGAGCATTTGGTCTAGGACACAGGTTCCCAGAATTTTCTGAAGTCAATTCCTAGATGGGAAATAAAAACAGAGACAGTTTGCATTTTTTCTGCCTTAAATGTTCATTTATCATTAGTTATTAGTCTGTCGCCACTAACTGTTCCACTATGGTGCTTCGTCTGTAGCATTTATGTACCTAAAATATATCTAATTAAATTTGATAAATACCTGGCTGTACCATAATGTTTTAGGGACAAAGTGACACTTGTACTATTCTCCTGCCGGGGCCGGTGCCCGGAACCGAGCTGTGCTTTTTTACCGGAAAAAAGTCCTGGATCCTGGCTCCAAAGCATCCACGAAAGCTTGCTGATCTCGACTGGCAACCAATGAGTTTAGTGGGCGGAGATTCATCTCAGACAGCATTTTGAGAGGCACCATATATAAAAAACCAAACAAGGTACGAAAAGCAAGAAAAGGGCAAGATGCCTGTTCAACTTTGTTCGATAGAAGAGGCCAATGCTCTTCTCGCTGTCTGGTCAAGAATGCAGAACATACATACATATGTATCATCATCTATTTTAGTTCAGTTTATGTTTTGTTTACAGCTCTACATCAGATGCAGTGCGAAATTCGCTTTATCTACTCTACCTAATACATGCTTATAATGTTATAGGCAGGATTGGATCTAATAAAGCATCACCAACTAGCAATGCGATTTAATTCTGAATCGCATTGCCAGTCCAGTTCTACCTATAACGTTATAAGCATTTCTGGGAAAGGTGGGAAAGAGATATTGTAGGCAGACTATGGCTTTAAAATAAACCAGTAGCCAGCCCAACTTTTAGTCTCCTGTAGCCAGACTGACAGCAGAAGGTCTTAGAACTTTGATAGCTTTGATTGGCTAAGAAGGCCTGCCCTAGAGAAAGTATAACTGAAAAGTAAAGCAAACAGAGAAGTGTCATATTGTGCTGTGTCATGTTTAGGGGCGTAGAAATTTCCCCGCAATAACAGATTGGTATAAAACCTGGAAAACTTTTATAAATCCAGCATTTAAAATATTTTTATTTTCAATTAAAAAAAAACATAGTTATTATCATTTAGTTATCATACCTGCTGAAAAGTCACGATGCTTGTTAGCCAGATGTTTAGCAGAAGAAGGATTTATAATTTTGTGTTAGCAGTATTTTGTTTTTGCACACTCTTTAGCTAGGTTTAAAATGTCTTTTCCATAAGGCGAAATACCCTTTAAATAACGTTTTAATAAAGCAGGTGATTTACATAAGACAAATTGATTTGTCAGTAGGCATGCCCTGTCAGATTACTGTTGCCTTATTTAAATACATTTTAGTACTAAAATAAATAGAAGATTAAATGCCTCAACAGTATATGTTGCTTTTTATCTAATATCCAAGTTGAATAGCCTCAAGCTTGCAACTTTCTGTGTCAACGCCATGAAGTTCACAGACTGATAAATTATTACAAACAAGTTTCTAAAGTTGATGTTGCATGGACAAAACAAACATATTGCTTTAAGTCATTCTGACTTTATAATAAATATATATAATCTCAGACACTTACACGTGTACACCAAAAAATGCATAAATCCCAGTGCATCCTTCAGACAAGTTAAGAATGTGTCTGATAGTGTTCAGACCATTCAGTACCTGAGAATGTAAAGAAAGAAAAATAGGGAGCCTGCCAAGCATCTGTTACTGTTCTGTTGTCTCTGACTCCCTTTGTCTGGACATAATAAATAGTTAAGTTATTTAAACGTTCATAAATCTGTTAAACCCCTGGCGGTCCAGGCTCTCAGAAGTGTGTTGTGCGCTCCAGCTTTCCTAAACATCGTAAAGAAGCCGGGTTAAGATCCTGAGAATGCGGCTTCTGTCTGGTGGAAGGTTCTCAGCTCTCTAGAAAGTGGCTTTATACAACCAGTCATCTGATAATGTGTTTACATGCAGCTATAATGCAAATTGATAACCCATACAAAGTTATTGTATGTCTGTAACTACAAAAGCGTCTAAGTGCAGGATAGCTTAATTCCCATCTACAGTATTAGCACAATATTATCTTGCCACAGTTTTTTAAACCAACTACATCAAGATGTAACCAAGCTATACTTTGGCAGGATCAAACAAAAACCCAAAGAGAAAAAAAAACCCAAATCCTGTAAGACTGGCAGCTAAAATAGCCTGAAATGTCTCTTTGCATTGTCTAACCAGATGTGCCACACTCTCTCCACCTCCAAGTCTACAGCCTCCTTAATATCCATGAGAACTATGCCTGATTCACATCCAACATCAATGTTAGCCTATTTGAAATATGTTATTCTGGTTAGCCGTTCCAAGAAACCTGATATTGCAGAATAACACAGGGTTTGGAGCTGAGGCTGGAAAGAACTGGGTTGTCCACTCTGCATGTTTGTAATAGCTCAAATTTTGAATCCTACCCGACTTGGTCTGTGTGACTTGTGCCCACCAAGGGCTAAGGTTTAAATTACCCTTATTGCTTCCACTCCTATAATAATTCTGTACGATGGCTGAATGTCCTGAGGCTGTTTTAAGAGCGCTTCTCTCAGGGTTTGGCCAGCTGTGGGCCTCTTAGGGCTGAAAGTGGAGATAGAAAATAGAGAGTGTTTAAATTATATCTAAGCCTTGACTTTTACCCATGAAGGCCAACACCAGGCAAAATCTACAAAGGCTCTATAGAGGCTGCAGCATAGTCTAAAAGCCATACACATACACATAATTGAAATGGGGCCTCCATGTCCTGTCGGCTGCATACTGTATATGGAAAAGTCTATATATGTGTGTGTGTGCTTGGTTGTTTGTGTATCTTTCTGATGAAAGTGATCAGAGAAACACAGAGTGCAATGACATAGACCATTTGTCATTCCGGCGGCCCCAACAAGGCAATATCTGATTTGTCCTCTGCCTCTCTGTCCCTGAAAGCTGCTTATCCTAGGAGAGCATAATTGATATTGTAAATATAAAGTTGGAAGGACACTCTGGATGTTCGGCATGTGCTGTTTACATAATGTACAATTATGTTTTGCCTGCAATTTCCTGGATGTTGTGCAGAGGCCTGGAAAAGGCATGTGGGGTCGAGAAGCAGCTGAGCTTCCTCTGGCCAAACAGAGCCATGGACACGGTGCTGCACGCAGTCACACGCTTCAGTTTGTATAAACACAGAGCCTCTGTTCCTGCTTTACCCTCTAGTATTAGAAAAAGAGAGAAAGAGAGAGAGAATCTATAATATCGTTCTAAATAATAGTACACACACAGGGTACCTAAAATGTTGGATCAGTATTTGCAAACTCTTCTCACTTTTAATGCACTTACAAATCTATAAAAATCTATACTTTTAGTTTGTTTTATATTGGATCAGGTTTACCCAGGATAGATATAAATAGTCATTTAAGAGATTTGATCTGCCTTTAAATTATGAATTTACTTAAGATCACTCACGTGCACAGACAACTAAGGGTATTTCGGCACCTGCCCTTTTTCTTCCTTGAGAGTTAGACATGAGGATTTAATGTTACTTTGTTAGCAGAGAAGCAACCGCTCAGTGATGTGGCTACTACCATTAAATCACTAATTTGCCCCTATGAATAAGTCTTTGAGTATGTGTATTATGGTGTCCTCTGCAGGTTGAATTTCTGTCTCACACCTCTTGTTTCTTGTTAAAGCTACCAGAAAAACACCATAAGCGACATAATTTTATTTTGTTACTGTACTTAATTATTATGTAGAGGTATTGATAAAGCTTTAAAAGGCTTGTGCTTCCTCATCCAGAACAAACACTACATGCGCAAATAAACAGAAATAAGAGTTTAACCCTTTTTCCCAACACTGTCTAATGACTTGGTGGACATTTTTAATCAGTTTAAAAAAATTATAAAGTTTATCGTCACATACATAAATACTTACATAAATAAAGATATACGACCACAGATCCCTGCCATCCCCACAGGGTCCAGGACAACCCGGTCCCCGGTCTGGCTGCTACCAGCTCATGGCACCCCTCATGGCTGAGCACTCAACGGGTGGTCCCTGTCTTTAAGAGGCGTTTGAAAATTATGTGCAGATTTGCCGGCTGGGGTCTAAAAGCTCTCCGCACCTTGGGCGCAGGGCACTCCCTCCCTCCATCCGGTGGTCCACACGTTGGATGGGGGTGCTGTACCCCTTGGTCAGGGCCTCTTCACCCTAGCCCGCTTCCTCTGGAGGACGGCCCTCAGATCAGTCATCCAGGAATAGGAGCCTGGTCGTGAGCACTGCTGACTCACCTCAAGTGGAGTTAGACGAGAGCTGGCGTAGTTTGCCTCAAGCTAAGACAAGCCACACACTGCTTGGAACAAACTGAGTACACAGAAACTTGCACGGCTTGTAGCTCGCTTGTTTAAGAGTACGCAAACCACGCACTGAAGAAAGGAAGCCTGACTTAAGCCATGAAGCACCACCAGAAATTGCAAAATCCAAATTTCAGTGATGGGAAATCTCAATAACACGTTATAGAGATACCTTCTACTTTGTGCCTGAAACTTTGTGCCAACAGTTCGGGGAATACAAAATTATGTGTTTGCCAGTAGGGTGTCTAAATTTTTTGGCATAAAGTGTATTTTTTTAACACATCTCTAAAAGTGAAGTATTTTGGTAAAATCTGGATCTGAGCTCAGTAGCTGTAAACGAGCAAACTGTGCACTCTAAATTATTAGTTATTACGACATATAACAGTCATGATGAGGTGATGCCGGAAAACTTGAGTCAAGCAGAACATTTCATAGCCAGAATGTGTTACAAGACACCAGTGGCTAAAGGTAACACCATGATTCTTTTAAGTGTGGTTTAGGGACTCCTGTCATTTCTAGAAAGTTATTTTTATTATTTAAAGCTCATAGAACAGGACAACAAGTATAAAAATCATGACAAATTAAATTCTAACTATAATTTAAAAAATGTGTAAATTCACACCACAGTAAACCTTAGCCCTTACCTCAAGCATGGCCTATATTATAGGTTAATATATTATGCTAAGAAATAAATATGGTACATATTTGTCTAACTGAGCTTGTAGTAGTTTAATTGCAGTTCTCTAATTATGAGGTGGTCTAAAAAGGATTTGGAAACATCTGTGCAGATAAAATAATAAAGGGGATCTTTCCAGGGTGCCCTCCATATGACATCACTGTAATACCCATTATGCACTCCCCTTTACTGTGCTGAGCTTTTTGATATGTCACATAGCTATATTGGTTCACCTTTATGTCTCTGCCCATTTTAGGGTGGGTGTGGCCATAATGTTATGTGAAACCACATGAAGTCACTATAATTCCTATTATGCATTCCCTATTTCGCCCTTTCAGAGACAGCTGGGATAGGCTCCAGCGGATCCCTGTGACCCAGAATTAGGTAATAACCAGGTATAGATGATGAATGAATGAATGGATAATACAGGTTGTGAGGGAAAGTATGCAAAAGCAAGGGAAAGAAGTTCATACAGCAGATGTCCTTTCAGAATACTGTACTGCCCTTTACATTACAGTGGTATAATGCTACATTCATGCTTCAAGCACTTCCTTTCCCAGAGTTCTTCTGCTCTAAAGAGTTATTTGCCATTAAATCTGGAATTTTGTCTATCACAGCCACCATAAAACACATCTGGAACAGTTATTGGTTCCGGCTTTTCTTTTGTATTTTATGTTTTTAATATATTCCCTCTGGAGTGCTTAATAATAAAGATAGTTGAACTGCCATTAACATATTTGGCCTTGTTCACTCCCATGTTGCTAATAGACGACATTTGGTATTGGTCTGCATATTTGCTTTATTGACAATTTACAAATGCATTCAGTCAAAGGTGCTACGTAGGATTTATAATCTTTATTCAGATCCACACTCACAATGAATGGTTGGCTGCATCTAGACAGCCATGGCTGACCTTGAGAAAGGTAGTGTGAAGGAGGTGCTCTGGTGTCAGTGTGTAGGTAGAGATGACATTCTTGTTCACATAGTGCATGCAAAATAGACTTTCTCCACCTCTCATCTTTTACACACACACTGACTGTCATATATTTACACACATATTCTGGTCTAGCATGCCTGAGTGAGCAGCACATCAGGTGACAGGATGATATAACGGCTCACCTCTGTGATCAATATTCCTTCGGATGCAAACATGCAAACATCCAAATATGAAATTGTTCACCATGCTCCTTAAATAATAAGCACAAGGACGAGAGACTAAGCATGACATTTATCAAGCGTCGATGCCTTCCTTCTATCTGTCCTCCTGTCTATCAGCCTCTCTGTGTTTCAGCAGGCCGCTTCCTGTCTTAGATTTAACAGGAACTTTTGGGAACCTCCGAAAGTTGTTTTCTGCCTTTTAGTATTTCATGCAGCAGTGTACATACAAAAAGTATTGGATAAGCCAAAGTTGTAACAATTGCTTCGGTGTATAGTTAAAATCAATATCTAGTTTTGGTTTTGTACTCTTGCAGACAGACGGACAGACTGGGTAAGTAAACATGGAGCAAAGGGATGGGTCCAAGGCTGATCCTCTTTTACAGCAATTAACACTTTGTAGCATGACTATATATTCTTGGTCTTGTGTTGAAAAAGAAGGTTAATGAAGCTATTTTTATTAGCTGAATCCTATAGAATTTTCAGAAGACATGTGAACTTCACTTTGTCTACAGAATCTTGACCACAAAGTTATTTTTTTACGTAGTATTTTTGTTTGCTAGTTAGAAATTTCCAGTAAAAAACTTTTATTTCCTATTGTGGTTGCAAACGGGTATTTTTTTTAACTGCTAGAACATTGTTACAAAAATTCACATAAATAAAGCGGTCGACGGCTGCAGACCAGTCTGTTTTTGTAGGGACATAAAAGTTTGAACGCAATGCTGTACAAAACAAACTGTGATTGGTTGCTTTACCTGTCAGTCAGACAATAAAAGCTGCTTGAGTGTCCAAACCTTCTGGTGTCAGTCTAAAGCTTGAGACTAAAACTAGCATACAACAATAACAGATAAAATAAAAATAATAAAAAATCTAACTTCGAAAAAACTTTACAAAATACACATGTTGGATTGGATGCCAGTCCACGCGGTGCACCGTTCTACCAGATACCGATTTAAAGATTTTTTTCAAAGATTTTAACATTTATTAAAAAAAAGTTTTTTTTTCCGAGAACCAATCCAGAAGTACATAATCACCGAATAGAGCATTATATTATTCCCTATTAAAGTTTTTTGCAACAGCCATGGCACAAAAGCAACAATTAATTAATTAATTAAAGGGTGCAATATACATACAGTATACCACAAATAAAGTATCGATATTAATACATTTTTAATATTGTTTACTGACTGATACTAAAATGTCTGTGTAGATCAATATAGTAAAAATTGTTTAAGTTTTACAATTAGTATGTTGTGTGGTGTGTGTGTGTATCAATAATGGTGGTGTGTGTGTATCAATAATGGTCTTACCTGGTTCAATAGTGTGAACGTGCCACCGGTGTGAATTTAAGGCTATTTCAAGATAGCAAACACGAAATGTAAATCCTTTGGATAACTAAAGCTTACAATGTTTAAATATAAAATGTTTTTTTTAGTCAAGAGAGGAATTCAGAGCAAGATCATTTTAACATCTTAGACAATTAACATGCCCAGAAATCCTTCTAAATATCTCTTCTAGTAGCAAAAAAAAGTAAGCCTGAAAGATTGATCACAGTGCGGGTGAAGATTTTACAAAGTTGTGTTTATTTTTAAATTTGCAGGATTTCGCTGATGCTCGTTTTCTCTTTCTCTTCAGGATCCTCAGCAATAACAAAATCTCAACAGTGAAAAACGGCTCTTTCTTCGGCTTACACTTGCTGGAGCGACTGTGAGTACATTTAACCTTTCCATGGCTATTTATAAAATGCTACGAAGAATTTTGGCGCCGAAGCATTGGCAGACATTCTGCACAGTACTGCTTGCTGATTGTTCCAATGTGCCCCATATGTAAAAAGTGATAAATTCCAATAAAGCTGGCTTAATTTTGTCTTTTGAATACAAGGCCTGTAGTTCCATGTTTTTCTCAATCTCAGGATTAAACTGTCTGTGTTTTTATCTCAGTTAAAGTCTGAACATACACTTGTTCCTGAAGATTCCAAAACAATGCGTATTTAATTGCCCTGTCAATCAATAGGATTAGGTTGCTCGCTCCACAGGGAGTGTAATGTTTAGTGGCAGGCCATAGATGCATTTTTCCAACAAAGATCAAGTAATGAGCAGCTTACAGACCAGGAACATGTGTGGCTCTATTGATTACTACCCCTACCTTGATTTTAATTAAGCTTCATCACCCAGACGGCCACCATGACATTCTAAATGGCCTTTCGCAGCAGCTATTCACTTTTTACTGACAGGCCACTTTGGTGCAGATTGCCACCAACCGTGAAACCCAACAGAAATAATGAGAATAGCGCATGCAAAGGGCATCGTCTGATATTTTGCTCTAGTTTGAATGCCAAACACAAACATGAAAAAATGTGAGAGACTTGCATGAATCTAGTAAAAAAGTGTTGCAGAACGGGGGCTAATGTGGGATAGCGCATCTTCAGTGCATATTTAGTGCAACACTTGGCTCATTTATTTTTACACTTACATCAACAGAATACAGAATGATTGCTTACTAAGCACTCCACTATTAGTGTACTATTTAACTAGATGCTAATTTTTATTGAATTGGACGATTGCACTCTGTGTGGTAAAAATCGAGTTAATTAAGGCAAGACAGTGCAGACAATAGATAGTGCTACTTTTTTTTTGATTTTTGATGTTTAACAAATTAATAGTGTGATTTTTTTTTTTAACAATAGATTTTACAGTCAATCTATGCCAGGTAAAATTCTACTTATATTCGACTTATAAAGACTAAACTTTAACTGAAAGTCTAACAATGCATTGCACTTCTGGTATATACTGTAGTTGGTAGTTTTTTTTTAAATGAGCAGGTAAATAGGTGTTTTAAACGAAGTGTTTGGCGTGTGTAAACTTTACTGAAAAAGCAGCGGTGTACTAAATGGCTGCAATATTATCCTAGTGGGAACTCATTTTTAATCATACAATAATAGGTCTGAGCACTATTTAAGCATGACAATGGCACTGTGCACAAAACCCCTGAGCTACATGAAGACTTGCTGTGTTATGTTTGAAGTGAAAGAACTCAAGTGTCCTGCCTAAAAAAAACTTTGAGATGAACTGGAACATAGACTCCACCCCAAACCTGCTCAGCTACTTGAAATACCTTTTACAGAAATGTGGAAGTTATTATAGATGTAAACATGGGACAAAATCTAAAATAAGATGTTTAAAAAGGGTGATGTCATGATAACGGTGCCCCAACCTTTGTTTGTCTACTATAGGACTAATATAAAATTTTGATCAATAAAGACAGTGTAAAGCAGCATAATATCATATTATAATATTATAATATAAAACATCTCATCTTGGCTTTTAAGAAGGTTAAAACTATAATATTGTGATATTTCATGTTATCATCTTATAAAAGTTTATTTTCACCTGAATTTTGTATAGTAGTTTGGTTAATCTATAATGTGTAAATACACTGAGAAAAAAGACCATATCTTAGAGCAAAGATATATATGACTATATGACCATAGCATAAGAAAAAAAGACCATAGACATGTTTACATCTCTTTCTTGTTATTAAATTGACTAGCACAGTTTTTATACATCCGGCATAATTTTATTACAATCATTTCACTCATGCCTTTCGCCCAATGACAGCTGGGATAGGCTCCAGCATATCCCTGTGACCCTAATAAAACAGATATAAAAAATGGATGAATGGATATTCTACCACGCATGTATTAAAGGCTAAATACTATAGGCATATTTCCCATCAGTGTCCATGTCCTTGTGAGATTTCATTATGTTATTGTTTTACAATAAAACTATGTGCTATCTTGCTTACTTTTTATCAATCGATCTAGTAGAAAAGTGTTCAAATTACTTTCAGCATAAGCAATAAAAAAGACACTTTTTTGAAAAACATTAAAAAATATATATTTTTCTCCCATTTGACTGAGCACAGTACGTTTTGTTTTCGAAGATGACGTTTTTTCGGCTTGTGTTGAGCCACCATCTTTGCAGAAATCTTTTCTCATTTTCTAAATTTCCAATAAAATCTGATTCACTGTTTTTAAATTCATGTTCAATCCTTTTGTCAACATAAACACACTCAATTTTCGATCTGAGACACATTTACCCCTTCTTAGGCAAATATGCCATTCAAACTCATTTTTTATTTATGGAAACAGCCAATCATGCAGATAAAAGTCTAAACATGTCTGTTTAAACCTAATTAGCAAGGCTCTTTAGAAATCTTATCGACACGGCACATCTGTCAGTAAAACTGTCATAATTGTCATCTTTTTTTAGATGATTTTGTTTAAACTTTACAGCTGTTAAATGTAAAAATCGCAGGATCAGCATTTTCCGGAATATTTAACCTAGCCCATCTAACACTGAATCCATACATTGTACATATACTGCATCCAGCAGACACTATTATTCGGAGTGGCATATATTTATCTTATTTTATAGCAGCAGTTGAGGATTAAGGGCCTTGCATAGGGGCCCAGCAAAAAGCTTTGTGGTCTTGGGATTTAATCTCTTAAGCCACATAATTATTTGTTTTGATACATGAGCTTTTAAATAGGTTTTTTAAATGACAAAGGCAACAATGTACAAAATGACTGAAATATTATCTTAGTGGGAACTAATTTTAAAATAAGTTAATTAGTGCTGTATCAATTATTTGTAAAAAATTAACACTATGCTAAAAGCTTTAAGATAAGATTCAACTTCATTGTGTAAGGTACGTGTACAGAGCCAATGCAATGCATTTTTCGCATATCCCATCTTAGTAGGTTAGGGTCAGAGCGCAGGGTCAGCTATGATACAGCGCCCATGTAGCAGGAAGGTCTTGCTCAAGGACCCAACCGTGGTTGACTTGAACCTATTTTAAATCAAATCTTAAACTTTGTTTTAGTTTTGATGTACTAGATAATGTTCAGTTGCTTCACTGTATTTAATTGCAGTTGCATATAAATGATTTGCAGCTTTGAGCTTTTGCAGCTTGGCTTCTGACCGAGAAAAAGAGCTCTTCTGGGCCCCTGAACTAAATATGTAAATAAATATGTAACTATAAATGTAAATGTGCCACTTTGGATAAAGGAATCTGCCAAATACCAGAAATGTATTATTTCTCCCTTTTTTCTCCGAAAGTTGAAAGCAGAAAATTATCTACAACTATTAGGATGTCTGTATGTGCTGTAAGCTTCATGAAGACATGGTTTGCCAAAATTGGAACTTGATCTCCACCCCTGGACACCTTTTGAAATGACTGGTGCACTGACTGCACCTCTAACTTTCTCCCCAAAATTAGTCCCTAAACTTACTAATATGAATAAATAAATAATATAACTACAACATTGCTCCAGAATGTTACAGAAAGCCTTTTCAGATTTAAGTTATTTGGGGAAATAATATTTATTTCATAATAAATATGAAATGGAATATAGTATCCAGATAGTGTTTTGAGCATTATCAGTGGAGTTCAGTCTATTTTTTCTTTTTTTCTTTACAAATGCCCCCAAGCCCCAGCCTACATCCCATGATGTTTTCTGTCCTGAAGCCCTTTATTTAATCAGATCCCTATTTGATATAAAGTGACAGTAATTGCATTATTAGAATAGAAAAAGTATAAGGGTTAATTTTAGGGTTAATAATTTAACAAACATAACATGAGATTAGCATAACATATTAAACAGGTTGTATTTTTAGATTGTAGGCAAATTAGTGAGAGCCCAGTGCCTGTTTTTTCTATTTTTTATAGATGGTAATAAAGCTAAGAAAGAAAGAAAGCCATACCAAAGATAATCTGCGTTATAATAGCAGCATAGGTCTTTAGCTGCACTATTAACACACCTGTTTCTTTAGCGCCCACCATTAGCATTTAAACGCCCCCTTTAAACACCACCAGATTTTTAACAGCTCTTGACATTGTCTAAATTCCCACTGGGGTGCAACGGGCACTTTTGAGAATCACTACACTATATTAAACACTTTTAGCATAATTAAAACAATATTATTTCAAAATTTCATAATTTGCTCCTTGTAATTGTATACATAAAAATATTATCATTTCATTGTCATGTAAAACGGCATTTTGACAACTAAGCTACATGAAATTCCCCTTTTCGTAATGAATGAAGTTTCATTCTGACAGTGCGAGCATCGCTCTGGGACTGTATCTGGATTCGTTGTTCCGCATCAGCTATTCTTCTCCATTCTTTTCCGTTTTTAATGAGACATCCTCCTGAAGAGATCCCCAGTTGTTTTGGATAGAGCAGTGTCATTTATCTCTCCTTGTTCTCCTTGAAATGCAATTGATGAATAGTTTGGCAAATTGTCTGGAGAGATTTCAATGCTCTTAACGTGAATGACAAAAATCAAATAAAAAATGAGTTGTCTGGAAGTTCTGGGTCGAACTGATATATGGGTAAAATCTGTGCATCTGTACAATCTAAAATACCAATTAACATGTTTTGTGGACCATAGAAGTAATAGATATGGTCATTTCTCATCAATAACAAATTTCGTTTAGGAGATGAAAAAATGTGGAAAATATATTTAATAATTATACTATAAGACAGCAACACTTACCTGGCTAGTTTGAAATAGTCAAATATTGCTTGTAGTTCTACTCTTTAGAATCTTAAGTGTCTTGGGTTCTTTTAAAATATAGAATAAAAAGTTAAAAAGTGCCAGCTGATATACTGTAATATTTTTAGTGAGATCATTTTATATATTTATTGTTTAATTTAATTTAAGGTAAAGTCTTTGTTTGCTATAGAATTACTATTTACTTTTACTAAAACTAATGAGCAATAACATTATTTAAAAAAAATGGAGTGAAAGACCTTATTTCTTCTGGCTGCATCCCAGGCCTTTACCCCCATCATTAGTACCTGACTTTACACACAGCTAAACAGCCCCCCTGCAAAATCTGGTAGGTTAAAAGGAGGCTATTATAACAGCTAAGAAGTGAGAAGTCTAATGATTGTGTCTACTAATTAGGGTCTGTATTTACAAAATATGTTAAGTAGCTCATAACTCACATTCAAGAAAAAATTGGAAAAAAATAATCGTAAATGTAGGAATTTTTGCTCTTGTATTATTATTTGACAAAGTGTTTAGCATTAAATTAGTTCCACAATCTGTGAAATGTTAGGAGTAGTAAAGAGAACAAGTCACAAATTGCTGTTGCCGACATACTCCATGTAAACAATTGATAATAATAAACCTTGAAAAAGGTATTTAATCGCAGTGGCTATTATGACTGTAGAACATTTTTAGGGGCGCATTTACTTCACCAACAAATAGAAACAAACCTTATTATAAGCCATGATTATTCTATTCTGTTAATTATATGCAAATCTACTAATTGTTTGTTGTAAGAGTCTGACAACTAGCTGAACATATACTTGTATTTTTCAAATCTTTATTTGAATGTGACAATTTAAATTTTTATTTCAACATTTTTCTTACATTTAAAAATGTATTAAATTAAAAAAATAATTAAATATGGCAACATATTGCAAAATCGTGCTCTACAATACATCTATGATTGATTCTCTGACAGAAACTTCTCCCCTTTTAGCCAATCACTGCATAGTTAGTAAACATGCTCACATCATCCACAGCAATAAGGTCAACTCTGCCCTTACTTTTAGCTTAAAACCTCTTTCTATTTCTTAATAAAATTTATCTCAGCGGTTTTTTGAATAGACTTTGACAGAAACTTCGTAGCTAAAACCGCTATTTAGGAGAACTCTCAGTGGTAGGATATAATGTTTTGTAAATACAGGCCCTGTTATTCATTCATTCATTTATCTTCTATAACCGCTTATTCTCTAAGTCGGGGTCACGGGGATCTGCTGAAGTCTATCCCAGCCGTCTCTGAAAGGGTGAAAGGCAGGAGGGGTAACACCCTGTACATGTCTATTTTAAATAAAATATATTAAATAATTATTATTATTTTGTCAGCTTAATCGTGACTTAGCTAAAGGTAGGCATGTGCTATAGCTAACTTTTTCTTTTTTTCAAACGAATGTTTATTTTATTATTTTAATTAATTATTTCAGAATTATATTCACGCTTAAAAACCTAGGCTTAAAAAACCTATAAGAACAATTTTCTATAGATTCATTGCTAGTGTATCACTGACATGACATGTTAAGGATGTGATTTAATAGGATGTTGTATACCTGGAAAAAGTAAAAAGCAATCTTCCCAGTTTCTCACACTCCAACCCTGTGCACATGTCTCCTAGGACAAATTCATCTTTCCGCTCCTCATCCGAACAAGAAAAACAGAAAGAAAAAAAAAATAGAAAGAATCCTTTTCCTTCAGTTTCAGATTTTAAATTGTGGCCTTTAGATTTGTTTACCCTTATGGCCTGCTTGAGTTTATTCTTTTTAAATCCTTTTGTGCATATTCATTCATTCATATCAATCATACTCCTTGAATGCAGACGAAAGAATTCCAGCTTTATTATATTTAAAAGCACTAAGCAGTAAATCAAACAGCTGTAAGTGGATTCCTACAGAGTGAAAAAGATATTTACACAGATGTTTTAAACAGACTAGGGTTTGAATGTGGTTAACGGCATACAGTGAATATTAGTTAATTGAATATCTTAGAATAAGTTATTCAAATACATAGAAAATGGTAAGTGAGGGTAGGGATGGCTTAGTGTTTTTCCCCCAAAATAACTTTAACTTGTCCAGTTATATCATTGTTGACTTCCGATATATTTTCTTGGCTGACAGATGTCAAACCCTATGTGGTCTGCTGTTATACCTCATATGCCTCAGGATTCAGTATGTTGCTGGAAGAAACTTTTCCGCTTCCTGTGGTTGCATTTGAGTCACTGTAGCCTTGCAGTCAGCTTGGTGGCAACTGTTTGGGTCTGGCCATTTTTTTTAAACTTCTACTATAGAGATTTTCTTTTCTCATGCTAGTTTGTATTAACAGCAGTTGAACTTTACTCCCATGAACCATGCCACAGTCACTAAAAGCACATTTTTGCATTTTAAGTGGTTTTTTAGAAACATTAACTTGGCATTTATAAACAACATTAGTAATGGCGTAAATTTTTACAGTATGAGCAATGAAAAAATTACTGTTTCTTCTGCCAATCAGATAATAAAAATTCTCTATAATTGTCTATAAAAATAGTCTTTAGCCTTTTTGTGCTCCCCCGCATTGATTACTGCAATGCTCTGCTTTAATTAACTTGCAGCATGTCCAGAATTCAGCAGCTAGAATTCTGACAGGAACCAGATCTCGAGATCACATCATTCCACTTCTGGAATCCCTTCATTGGGTCCCTGTCAGGTTCCGTATTGATTTTGAAATACTTATGCTGATGTATATAGTTTGGCACCTAATTATTTAGCTGAACTTTTAAAAGTCTACAGTCCTAGACGTGAGCTCTGCTCCTCTGAGTCTGACCTGCTGACTGTTCCCTCAACACATCTACACTCTTGGGGTGACCGGCCATTTTTTGCATATGCTCCTGAACTCTCTACCCTACAATATTAGAAATGCTGTCTTATTCCACTTGCATATCAGTGATTTAGACATAGAGGAATATAAGGATTTTGCACAGAGCTCTGACTGCAACCCAATGAACACCTTAAGGATGAACCGGAACACCAAATGCAACCCAAAACTTCTTACCCAACATCATTCATTGAACTCACTAATGCTCTTATAGCTCAATGGGTAAATCCCAACATCCCTTTTCCAAAATCTAGTGGAAAGCATTATTATATAGTGAAGGTTATTATATAAATAAAAGTAAGACTATATGTGGAGTAAGATGATCAGAAAACATGGATGTAATAGACATTTTTCCACTTACTTTTACTGTGGTTTTTTGTCAGTATCAGATATCTTTAAAATTAAAGGCTGCATAAAGATTGTTGAAATCCTGGCAATTTTGCTTGTGGTTTTCTATATTTGTGGCTGCCTCTTTGCATTTCTTTAAAATAGCATATATGACATATTTTCGGTATTTTGCATGTTCTTTGTAGGGAAAACATCCTTGTGGGTCAGAGGTTTGCTCTAAATTGCTATTGTCAGAAAATGATTGTGTGCCAACTGGGTTTGAGATGAAGTGATGAATGGAGCTTTTTGCCTGTCATTGGCACTGCTCTTAGCTCTGAATTAGAGCATTTCGGCATGTTGAATAGTGCTTTTATGGGTCAGTGGCTGTTGCTTGTGATCATAAATCGTTGTGTGTTTGGAATGAGGTTTGAATCCATAAACTCAGTACGTCTAACTTAGAGCTCTTTGTAATGTCTGGCTCATGTCTAGAAAGGAAACAGGAAGGGGAAGCAGTATTTTAGACAGTGATGTCACAGACACCTAAGTCACATTGTTACACAGGCAGGTTTTCTTTTCGCTCAAAATGATGGCTGAAGTGTGTGTGTGTGTTTGATTTTGTTTGTGCATATTTTTTCTCCAGCTCCACAAATTGCTTTATACAGCAGTTCATCTCTCTTCTGTGAGAGTTATTCCTGTGTGTGTGTGTGTGTGTGTGCAGATATTATTTCATTGTTTGCTCAGATAACTGGGTTCAGCATCATTAGTAGGTAACCAGAAACATTACTCAAAAAAAGCTTTGGGTTTTTTTGTACCTGAATAAAACAGAGATAAAAGGACCTGTTCTTCATTTTTTTCTTTAGGTTTTCTTCAAGAAAAGTTATCATTTATTTTTCATGCAGTTGTCAGTCACTGCTTTGTATCTAGGTGTTAATTAAACCGCCAGTCTGAAAAGACTTCTCACTTCTACTTTGTTCTTGGATTCATGTCACTGTTCTTTCCACGCTGTGACAGTTTTTAGATGGTATTTAGATTAAACCACATGCAACCACCAAAAAAGTCCCTAATAGACAACTTGTTTTAGCATTTATCTGCGGAATCTGTCCTGCGTGACTGCATAGCTAGTAAAAACAGTGTTAGCCGTTAATTAAAGAAGTTGTTTCCTTTTCTCCATCTTCCTCCGTAAGACATTCAGCTTCTGCAGTAAAAACATCTTCCTAGTTACCTTCTCTGGCAGGGTCTTCCAATAACTTTTTCTCTGTCTTTTACCTTTTCCACTTACACAGAGACATTCTAGTATTTTTCACCGTACGTGAGTCTGTGTGTGAGTTTGACCATTAGACCATAAATCTCCACATTAATGTCACAGTGGGAGAGAGTGGTAGAGCAGCTTGGCTAAATGAACGCATGTGGGGAGCTACGCACTCACGCGTACTCACACACACACATATAGACGCACACACACTGTGAGGGCAAAAGCTAATTGGGTGCAACTGCTGGTGAAATATTAACTGCAACTGTTTAACGACTGTCAGGAGTTTAACACCAGACATAGACACCCTATAGACTGCTGTGAAGAAAGTATCCATGTCAAACAGAGAATAAGAGAACATTGTTCCTGTTTTAAACCTCATCTTGATTTTACCCAGCTGGTGAGATTGATATTTTACTGCGTCAGAGGTTAATGGCTGGTGTTATATTTTTATAAATTGAAAAAATGATTTGAAAAAGCGCTCTTTAGAGAGAAATACATAATATAATCATAATAATAATTAACTAATTTTTTTTCACAATTTTTATATTGTTCTACTGTAGGAACAAAGATACTATTTTATATTTTGGACTTAGAGACCTGGATTTATGTTATATTCTGTGTTTTGTATAGAAAGTATCTAAATTTTTTGATGTTGTGTTTTTTCATGGGAGGTGATGCTGTCTTTACCGGTGACACTCAGTTGTATAATCACCTAATTAAAGTTGTATCATCACCTCCTGGGACATTCTATCCTGCATGTCTTACCTTAAGGGATTTTCAGTCAACACATGTTAAGGAGCAACAATTACAAAGAATCCAACAAGAGCAATTATGACACCAGTACACACCCACCTACTTCTGAAACCTTTCTAATATCTGCTAACTTTACTTTTAACCTTGGTTAGTAATAACATAAACAGAAGTGTATGATGTAAATGATGTGATGTACACTCTTTGTTATATAAGAGTGCATTCACAAAAGCTAGTAAACACGACATTTAAAACACCTCCTGAATATAACAATTAATACATTGATTTTGTTGTTTATTTTGTGTATGTTGTATGTTTTATGTGTACAAATAACTGTTATATGCTTAGTGTGACTAGTTTTCAATATTTCAGAGGGATATTCTGGTGTACCCTGTCTAATGTGTATAGCAGTGCTTTTATTATAAATACAATTACAGCATTTCCATTAGGTTTAGTACAGTTATGGCTAAATTACTATAATAAATTTTGACTTGAACATCTGTGGTTTTCATTTCTTTCTTTTTTTTTTATTTAAAATTTTCTGTGATATTTTTGTTTATATGTTCTGTAAAGGTCATTTAATTAAATACATTTTTTTTCTATACTGTTGGATCAATAATACAGCTTTATGTGCGTCAAATATGATGAAAGATATACAAATATAAGATAAATAATACGGTGAAAATTGGTCAAAATAAATGACAGATTGATCAACGCAAGCATGTGATCATGTTATTTTACCTGACATTTTGTTTTTATACTGCAAACAAATGTAGGTGATTATAAGATAAAATAAATGTGTAAAAGAAGACACAATGTGGAGCAGTGTATATTATTGCAACTTAAGAGTTTTTGGATTCTTGTCTGTGTAAAACTGTACGTTAAGGTGTTAGCCTGCTAACTGAAATACCGGGGTTCGATTCCCAGCACCAAGAAATCACCTCTGCTGGGCCCCTGAGCAAGGCCTCTAACTCTCCATTGCTTAATTGTATTGAAAAAAAAAGATGAAATGTAAGACGCTCTGGATAAGGGCGTCTGCTAAATACAATGAATGTAGTTCACGTGGGTTTTTCCCAGGTTAACTGTAGACACCTGCCTATAAAATCAAACGGCAGCCATATTTTATCCATGTATTTTCTCAAGAGGGAAATGCTAAATTAAGTAGTACCTTCTGTGGATTTTAAACCAGAATAAAAAATACTAATATAATTATGCAAATATTATTATAATAGGTGATTATAATCATAAAACGCAGACAGATCAACATACAATCATAAGCTGACCTTTTTGACATTGCTGTCTGGAACAGCAGAACCATTGTTACCTGATTTATTGCCAAAAAAAATGTTTTAACTTTTATGGCCCTGATTAAGCCAATGTTCTAATCAGACATCAGAATAAAATGATTAGGCACACAACGCTGCTGCTCCTGGAGCTCCTTCAGAATTCTGTCTTTCCTCTTATACAGACACAGGAAATATGAGGACACAATTTTAGGAAGTTTGCTTTGGTCCCGGAGGAACACACAGAGCTGTGAATTCATTGAATGTATTTTTAGTATACTGGGTGTGCAGGGCAGAGAAGGTGGGCCGAAGGGAGGGTCTGATTGCTAACGCTCTGAGATGATAAGACTCTGATTTGATCACTGGGTAGCGCTGAAGGTGAGGTCTCCTATATTTGGAACAAAGATGACACTTAAAAAAACCCAGTAGTGGCTGATTTTCTATGGTTCTTCTGTACATTTAGACACATAGTGTGCATATTGAGCACGTAAGTGTTATAAGAAAAGAACGATTCTCTGTGGCTGGCATTAGTTTAACAAGTGTGTGTGTGTGATTACTGACCATCTGCTTTGAAGGGCAAACCATTATGTGGAGACGTAATTGGTCCCTTCGTGCTGCTCTGAAACTCCCAGTAATGCAGGGTTTCAATTCCACAGCCGTTAACAAGCGATTTTGTATTTGTGTCTTTAATTCTATAGTGATATGAATAAGTATTTGCTCCATTTAAACAAGGTTTCTACCCTGACTAATCTTCATTCCTACCCACTTTACTGACTTTTGGGTCAGTCTTCTTTTAGGCAGTCATACTCAGGCTGTATGCTTTGTGCTATTAATGATGAATTGATATGTTTACATCACAGTTTAAGGGTCTTTGGCTTGATTTGGTACTCTTGTGACTGTTATATAAGGGTTTTACTGTGATTTCACTAGTCATCTTTCATTGTTTAAAGGCATAAATGTGTGTGCATAGTGAAGTGTTGACTAGCTGTTATTAAAGTAGAAAAAATTAATGATACTCAAAGATTTGGAATAATTTATAGCCAAATACTTATTGGTGTTTTTTTGAAAAACTTTTCATGAAAAGTTCATGTTCCTGGAATATTCTATGTTTGTTGGGAATGGGTCAAATTTACAAATTTGGATCCTTCCTAGGACTTTAATTGGCAGATTTATCCAACCAATTAAAATTATTTAAACCTCTGAAACTCTAAAAATACTAATACTAATTTGGTTCTTGATAACTGATACAGCAAACATGACTATATACAGTCGTATGTTGTGCTTATTTCCAGGTTGAAAACTACACAATGTCCACACTAGTTTGCTTAATAACTTGTGTCTATGTCTCTTTCTCTCTGTAGAGACCTGAGGAGTAATTTGATTAGCACAGTGGAGCCTGGAGCATTCCGTGGATTATTTATGCTTAAGAGGCTGTGAGTATGATAATGTATGATAATGTGTGATCTTTTAACTGTACAACTTGATTAGAAAACAGGCTTCATTTCCCCTTAGGCAATGTGTATTCATATTTCTATGTTGACATCTAAATTTAAAAGTAAAATAACAATTCACTTGACATCTACTGTGACACCGTTTTAGGCAGAAAATTATGCTTACATGATGCTTTATCACAGTGTCTAGTTCAGGCGTGCTATGCAAACAGCTTGGTACATTATGCTAGTTCTAGCCTCATGTCATGCCCACAGACCTTTGGCGGAGTATCTAATAATTATGGCACACAAAATTGGAAACAGTGGAAGTCTTTTGGTTAAATTCGACAGGTTTTCCAGAACCAGAGTGTCTCATTTTTTTAACAGTGTGTCCTTTCTTCTTCTTATGGAAGACGGAAGCCATTTTTAATGTGACAGTGTAACATTGTGTTTACAACTTTGACATTCTTGCTTATAAAATTCAACTAAAAGCTGGATTTTGATGATGGAAAGCTGGATTTTGATGATGGAAAGTGTACAGTATAGACATATTACTTATTTACTTAAACTCATTCTTTAATGTCATGGAAAATATATGGTGGAAATAATTCTATAATCAAATGGGAACCATTTAGATGTAGCAGTTCTGTGCCTGAAAAAATCATGACACATCAAATTTATAGCCATTTGAATTTAACAGAAGTGTGGAAAGAGAAAAAGTGAGCATGGAGGTGAGTGTGCGTGTGTGTGTGTGTGTGTGTGTGTGTGTGTGCTAATAAAAAAAAGGAAGTAATGCATTTTGGTGTCAGTGTAGACCAGCATCCTGAATCAAATCCCTTTTATTCTTCAAACACCATCGACTTTTGGTGTAAATAACAGACAGAAGCCCACGCTTTGATGGATGCAGTGCATTAAGAAATGTGAACACTTTGCTGTGTGTCTGTGATGCCACAAAAGTGTGTGTACTCATCAAACAAACACCCTTTGAGGTCATCACTTCTGCTAAAGATCTGTGTTCTAATTCACATTCAAATCTAGTCTATTTGAAATGTAAATATAGAGACCATATGAGTACCACTTAATGTTTGAAAAAAATACTACCTCACTGCTTTTTTTGTACTCGATCTTATTCATTGGGGTTTATTTAAAATTAATTTTAATACATTTTATATTTGCTGTGTGATGTTAATTATATAATATGCAATTAGAACAAATCCGAAGACTTTATTAGAAATGCCATACTAATACTAGATACAAGCCATACAGAAGCTCTTACAGTAAAACCGCCTCAGTACTTCCCGGTATGAGTCCATGTGAATATGATTGAATATGATTTCTGCTCATTTGACTTACAAATCCTCTCCCATGTGTCTACTCCAGCAGTTGAGGTTAATCCAACCCTGTAACATTTGATCAATTCTTCAGCTGTCCAGTTGTGATGATCCTGTGCCCACTGTAGTCTCAGACACCTTTTGTTCCTGACCTGGAACCTCTTGCCATAGAAGCTCTTCTCGAATAAGATTGCTTTATTCATAAATAGTCTCAGCCCAGTGGTAGCTTAGTGGTCAAGGTGTTGCTCTGCTGATTAAACCATCATAGGTTCAATACCCGGTACCACTAAGCTGCCATACTAAGCCCCTGAGCTGGGACCTCAACCCTCAGCTGCTGAAATAGATAACATATAAAGAGATAAATGTGTGTCGCTCTGGAAAAGGGTGTCTGACACATGCTGTAAATGTAAAATTATCACCATATCATCATTTGTTGTATTGTTTTATATGCATTTTTATATTTTGGCCTTTTTCCTTCTGCACAGTTATTAATTTAATTTAATTTAATTTAATTTAATTTAATTTCATTTCATTTCATTTCATTTTAACCAGGCAGCAGGGTGTCTTAGTAGTTAGAACTGTTTCCCCACAGCAGGAAGGTTCTGGGATCGATTCCCGGGCAAGGGCCTTTCTGTGTGGAGGGATGTTCTCCCTGTGCTTGCATGGGTTTACTCTGGTTTCTCTGGTTTTCTCCAAAAACATGTATGTTAGATTGATGGGTGATTCTAAATTGCCCATAGAAGTGAGTGTTTGTGGGGCCTTGTGATGGACTGTGCAGGGTGTATCCCTTCTGCATTTCACCCTTTTAAAAATGGCTTGGATAGGCTCCAGCAGATCCCTGTGACCTTGAAATAGAGAAGAAGCGGGTATAGAAAATGAATGCATTTTATTTTATCATTTCCACTTCTATTTTTTATTACATTTGACTAAATTTTTATAACTGTAAGTTTTAGTGTTTAATGTTTATATCATGTTTCATGTTTATATTATGATTATTTTTTGTTCATGTTTGTTTCTTGTTTCTGTTCATGCTTTTGTCTACTTCCTGTCTTGTTCTGTGTCATGTTATCTTTGTTCCTAATGTGATCCCCTTGTCCATGTGTCTAATTCCCATTGGTTAGTTTAGTGTATTTATAGCCCTTTTGATGCATTGTGTGTTGTGAGTTATTGTCTGCGTACCGCTGTGGTGAGTCTGTCAATGTTTATGCTTAGTGTTCAAGGCAAATGAAGTCAAGTTTAGTTTATGTTTGTTGTTTTGCTACTTTGCACTTTGGGTTCTCAAGTACTCGCCTCAGTTTTACACCTCTTTACACTACAACTACTGTATGAATGAAGAATAAAGCTGAGGGTGCACCTTTATCCAAAAAGACTTTATTCTGAACACCTTCTGTAATTATTCCTCATGCTCAATCTTTAATCAAACTGACACCACAGATGGCAGCGAATGAATAGATTTAATGCTTGTTTTAATGTAGTCGTGATTACTTTTAGGCTTTTAATTGTAGAAGCCTGTGCCAGGTCCTAGATGCTGTGCTGCGCTAATGTGTGAGCCACTGTGAGCTATAATGGTGTGCGGAGCTAATTTAAGGGCTCCCAACTGGTGATTACAGCTGAGGGTTGAACCACTCCCTCTGCTCAGCTTCTGCACATATCTTTAATTACACACAACACAGGCTCAGCACCACAGCCACAGCGCATGCACGCCAAAAAGGTCACTGCTGCTAAGCTCTAAAACAGCTGTCCAGTTTAATACAAACACAAAGTGTGGGCTTTGTCCAGAGAGGTTTGAGCTATTTCTGCTGGACCACATAATACTGTGTAAGTTTATGTCGGAATGACTGAGTGGGCAGATCTGTCTATGTTTTGTGCTTTAGTCAGCATCCTTATCGAGTTATAGATTAAAGGTCTCTAAAGATCAAGGTGTCTAAGTAAAGATATATTCTATTATTAGACACTTATAAAAATTAAGAATACTCTAATATAGAATTTTTAAAATACTTGTTCAGGGATGACTCTGGGATTGCAAAGTGTAGCGTTGATTTTGGGGTGCAGTGTGTATTATCGTTGACTTGTTTAATAATATTGAGTAAATTATTTTTGACTTGTATAACAAGTACATTTACGGCATTTGGCAGATTCCGTTATCCAGAGCGACTCATATTTTTCCTTTAGACAACTAAGCAATTTGCAGTTCGGGGCCTTGTTCAGTGGCCCAGTGGTGGCAGCTTGATGGTGCTAGGAATCAAACCCACAATCTTTCACTTAACACGCTTTTCCCACACCTTAACCACTGCACTGCCACTGAGATTCTTTTAAACCGTGGTTAAATTATTTAACTCCCTGTCACCTTCGCTTTTATTAATGCTGAGTTGATCAACAGATAGTTAACTATCACATTATTATTTCTGTACACTTAAGCAGGCTAAAGTTTTTGTTAAAAATTTGATCTGACAGGTACCCTTTTAGATTTAAATAATGAATGGCTTTGAAAATCTACACCAAGTTTCACTAATAAAAACTATTTTTGTTGTTGAAAATGGTCCCACGTGAAGATATAAGCAGGTCTATAGAGAGAAACCAATCTGATGCTGAGGAAAAGGGGGAATATCAGGAACAAACACTGGGCAAAGCCAATACAGAATATTGAGATGCCCCAAAAATGAAAGAAACCACTCTTGTGCTTAGCAACAGACACTAAACTGAAAAAAAAGCAACAGTTAATAAAAAAGACATTGTGAGGAACACCAAAAACAATTATCAGTGACATCACCAGCAACCTCCATAAGGTAGGGGAAAGAGATCACCGTCCACTGTTTAAGGATCCCTGAGAGCAGAAAAACAGAGGTCAAGATGTAAAGCGCAAATCAAAATCACTAATCAGAGGGTCATACTGGAATTTACAAAAAAAGTCCACACAAGTTATGAAAGCTGTAAAGACCAACAAATGAAGAACAGAATTCACTGATGATTTAAAACATACTCAAAACAAAAACAAAACTCTTGTGTAACATGATGGTGGTAGCTTAGCTTAGCTTCCTCTACTGGGGTTGTATGACTGCTTTTATAGCTAGTCACTAATCTCAGTGGATGAACTTATGGGGGTGGCAGGAGAATGAATTCAGAAGTTCACAGAAATAGTTTGTCCACCAAGTTACAAAACGATGCATTGAAATTAATTGAATGTAATTTAACACAACCGAGACTTGATTATCTGGTGCAATTATTGCAAGCTATGGATTGGCAACCAAGTATGTTGTGGTATTGAATTTACTAGAAGATTTCCCTGTTCCTGTAAAGATATTGGGAAGTTTCTATGTTTGTTAAACAACATAAAAGAAGATTACTTAGTTACGTTGAAAAATAAAAAAAAAATCAGCTAAATTGTTGGATATTTGTTCCCAAACAGAAATGCCATTATAGGCGTATAGATACATTGATGTATCGCTTGAAAAAGTAATTTAGAGGTAATATTCTTAAAATGTGTTAGGATATGTATTCTCAACCTAAACCTAACATTTTAAATGTGTTACACCCAAGTCGCAGCATTTTACAGAATAAAAAATGAAACACTTACACATGATTTCATTCCAGTTCCAGGAGTATCAGGGATATTTTGACAGCAAGTATCTGATTACTAGCAAAAAGATTCATGCATATGTAGGTGCCTAGCTATCCAACGGCTTTAATAAAGTAGTATATTTATCATTGCACCATATACTCCATGATCAGTACGAAAGCCAAGCCAAGGAAAATTAAAGCACTGTGCAGTTACTTTAGGGTGCAAGATAAGGTGCCAAAGGAAGGCCTTAATAAAAAAATGCCTTTGCATGTTTGCCAGAATTCAGTCAGGTTGTTTGATTTTCCAGCCCAAATAGTTGCCCAAACCTGTTCCAGCATGACAGTGCCCCTGTATACGATATGACCTCAATAAAGATATGGTTTATGCAAGGTTCTGTGTAACCACGTAATTGTCCTGAACTTTATGTTAGTTTTAATCTTTAAACCTAATGAACACCAAAGAATTTAAATGCTGACTGAACTACAGATCCTCTACCATGACATCACTGCCTGACCTTGTCAAACGGGCAAAGGACCACAACCAGGTTTTCTGCAATCATCTACGCTTGCAGAAAACCTGGGTTAACCAAGGAGACTCAAGCCACAAGCTGGAGGGGGCACCCTGGACCAGGTGTCAACCCATAGCAGGGAACAATCCCACACACTAATTTAACCAGTCACAAACTAATGACAACTTTAAAGATGCCAGTCAGCCTGCATGCGTGTCTTTAGCCTTAGTGGAGGTAAACAAGAGCACCTTGGAAAAAAACCCAACCCCAGAGGCAAACATGCTCACCATAAAGCTAATGTGACTTAGAGACAGTGGAGTAATGTAATGTGACAAGGTTAGCCAATTTTAAACCAATTGTCCTATTAGTCACCTTGTCCTGGAAGTGGACTGCTTTTACAATTTCATTGAAGCAAACCTCAGACCACTATTATAAGGGCGTCCAAAAATGGCTTTCATCAACAACACATACAGTACATAATAAACACCATTTACACACAACCCATAATACTCAGTGTCTAAAAACCACACTGGAGTATTTCTATGTCTACATATTTTTAATGCTGATTTGACTGTTTTTAGTTGGTTTATTTGATATGTTTTATTTTTCAATTTTCACAAATTGTTTTATTACCATAATATGGATATCAACAGCAGAAACTATTCAAAAACGAGCCACACATCAATCTTCCTCTTCAGAGTTGCAGTGATTTTTATTTTCTTTATTTCCTTAAAGGGGTGTCTCGGGGTAATAAACACATGGTATAAATCAGGGAGAGTTGATTAGTTTACTCATCATTTATTCCTACTCATTTTTCACTAGCTTTCACATACTAAGCAGGAGAAATCCGAAGTAGCATATGAAGGAGTTTGGAGAGTCTGGTTCCATTAACGTTAATTTGTATTGACAAGTTGTGAACAGGACCCAGGGCATGAATCATTACACTTTCCTGGGTTAAACTAATGCAGTTTTGCTAGAGTTTAGCAGACTTAGATTACCACTAAAGTAGCAATGATAGAATACGCTGGCTAAAACCACTGCATTACACACATTCAATTATTCATATCTGGGGGAATTTTAACATTAACATTTACTGACTGGCTACTTCTATAAATAAAGATTGAAGATGAAGAATGAGATTAGCACATTGAAGTGTTTTTGTGCAACCAAAGCTATCTTTTAATACATAGCTAAACTATGCTGTGAATTGGATGGTATATATTTTTGTGCGTGTATAATAGATGTCTTTCATCAGTGAAAACCACAGATTTTTTTGCTAGCCATTCAAGTAATTTGTACACACGATTATGCACACAGAACCGACTTTAGTAAAAGCGCCCCCTCGTGGATAGTCTGCAGCCAACTTAGTGAGTTACGAGCTACATGAAGACATCCTTGGTGTTTTACAGGAGTAGCTGGCCTAAAAAATGCCATGTTTATAAACCCCAAGCTATCCACTGTGATGCTTTTAAATGTTTGGCGTCAGACAATTTCGGTCAATTTAAGACCCCTCTTTGTGTGTCTTTATTTGCAGTGATCTATCCAACAACCGCATTGGCTGCCTTTCCGCCGAGATATTTCTTGACCTTGGCAATCTCTCGAAGCTGTGAGTAATGTGCTGACAGAAACGCACAGTGTGCTTTCTGCTCCTACTATGACCTCTGTGTAAAAACAAATAAAAACAAAGATTTTTATAACAGTATTATGCTAGCGAAGTATATTTAGTTTTGATTAGAATTAAGAATTTGTCTAATTTTTTTTCCTTTCATTGTGTTTTCCAGAAATCTATCGGGTAACATCTTCTCCACGCTGCCTGAAGGACTGTTCATGTACTTGATTTCCCTGAGAGTCCTGTAAGATTATTGTGTGCTACTTCAACCCACTAGAATCATCTTGATAACACTTTTACAAAGAGATAAACTAATGACATTCATTTAATATTCATTTACCTGTCGGTGTGTGTGTGTGTGTGTGTGTGGAATCAGACACTTCAATACAGATTACCTGTACTGTGACTGCCAGTTGGAGTGGTTGCTGCTGTGGGCAAAAGCCAGAAATGTACGAATGGGAAATGAGACCACATGTGTTTATCCTGTACACCTTCATGGCTTTCCAGTTCGTGGTCTCCAAGAACAGCAGATTAACTGTGGTAATCCAGAACATGCTTTGCTACGCGCTAACAAACAACATTGTTCAACAGCTCAGCTCGACAAATCTGGATGAGTGCATTTGACATTTCCTTATCACATAATTCCTGGATTATACTTTCTTTTATCTACACAAACTGGCGGCTGCACATGTCTTGTGTTTATTTGGAGAGACACTCAGAAATTAGCTCTAAACCTCGTCATACTACAGTATGGGTGTTTGATCTTTACCATCCAGTCATTTATTAAATACTAACTGGTGTTTTAGCGTTTGCATTTGGAAAATCATCTTTATACACTGTATAAACAGTATTCGGATACTTGGTCATCACAATTTAATGTCTTTCAAATGTCCTATTCCAGATTTAGTCTTACATTTATGCCTGTAGATCTCCACATTTCTGGAAGGGCTTTTCTTTAGATTGAGAAGCCCGTCTGTGGAGAGTAGCTTTTTCCACAACAATACTATTAATTAGACCAGGAACGAATGTTGGGTGAGGAACTAATGTCTGGAATGCAATCAATCTTTCAGTTCATTTCAACATACCAACAAATGTGTGATTTGATTATCAGGGCTCTGTGGGTGTGTTTGTAAGGTGTTCGTAAGTAATTGGTCCTATAGTGTGTAAGCAGACATTAAATGTAAAATCAATAGTTATTACAGAATCCAAATAAGGCTTTTTGTACATACACCTGTTTAATCTTTTGTCCTTTAAGTTTCTCAGCTGTACATATATAGGCAATTATTTGAATGTCATGCAAAAGCCAGGCATTAGATATGGACCATGCCTTACTTTATGTTTAAAAGTCGAAGGACTTTATGCGTAATTATTGGCTTCCAGGGTAACTGAATGGGCACTTGATGGCCATGACGAATTTTAAGTGAAATCCTTCGGATGTGTATACATAAAATATCTGAGTGAGTTCTGGAACAGTGCCACGAAGTCTCTACTTCTGCACTGGCACACAAAAGTCAAGCATAAAAATAAGCCGTGTATTGATTTAGGTGCAGCTGTAGGAAGAGGTTATTTGCAATCATTGGCTTTTGTAGTAATTGGGTGGGGATTTGATGTCCATAATGGATTTGATGCTTTTAATCTTTCTGATGTAGGTACATAATATAACTATGTGAGTTTGTGAATAATTCCACACACATTGTTCTAACATTGGTCAAACTTTAATACAAACAGGGGTGTGGGGAGTTATATGCTTTATGCTATAGCATCTTTATATGCACTATCAAGGGTACTTTATATAGACCTGTCTGGTAGCATGTTTGTTTGCTAATGGGATTGAAATTAGCAGCGCACATCTTTTTTTCCAGCTCACATTATCCATTACAGGATTAGAGCAGAATTGCTTAACCTCTCGTCCTGTTGCACACTGCCTGGCTGCTAGATCAGATCTGTTGCAGCAGCCTCGCATACTGTAAACCAGCCCCTGCCAAGACCCATTGTAATAGCATTTTCAAGGTCGTTACAAACATATGTGAAGTATAGCTCTACAATTATTTTATTTCTTCGTGCCAGGTGCCGATTTAAACCTCATTCCTTTTGTTGCATTTAACATTATATCTTAATTTTCTAAAAGAACAGTCATTGCATAGTTTACATCTAGATTCTAACGGGGAACAGACAATAAAAGCCAACAGTATTGCCTGTGCTGTCTTAGCAATAGAAAAAAAACTGTCTAACAATAAGTGTACAAGGTTGTGGTAATTTTGTAATAGGTGACAATGTAGAGCCAAAGTGTAGCCTAGAAAACACTTAACTACACAATTACAAAGGGTTTTTTTGAACTTGAGCGGAAACCTGTCAAATCCAAAACCGCTGTATCATTTGCAGAGACATGTAATGCCATCCAAGTATTACATTAGCTAATAGAAAATAATAGATGGAGTTTCTCACACAGGCTAAATGTCTTAGGGTGAGAAGGTCATGCTTGTGCTTCACAATAGCATGTAAGGCTCCAAAATAAGACTCATGTTAGAGAGCACACAAGGGACTCTTGGTATTATTGTGAAGATTTTATTTTAAATGTTTTTTTCTTATTTTTAGTGATTTTAAATGTATTTATTTTGCCTCCTAATGCTAGATTGATTGGTCATTTTGTTATAAGTGTACAGACAAATGAGGTTTACTTTTCAAGAGATATATAGTTTATTAAAGATGTGAAATGTCTGATGAAACAAACGGCTGTTTCTTTGTCTTAAACAAATAATAATCATGTGTAAATTTCTCGTATTCTGAATTTCTCTTTCCAATCGTTTGGTCAGATTGTTGTTGTCTTTATGAATTTTTTTGCTGGCTACTGCGCAGCAGCACCTGCTCCATCAGCATGAAACAATATGTTGAATGTACTGTTTTGTTGGTGAGCGAATGTAACAAATAATAAGGCTACATAAGGCTGATATGAGTAAAAAATATATTTAAAGAGAAATTTCCAAAATATCTCACTTCTCCACAGACACATTTAACAGAATTCTAACTTCTACATTTCAACTAATTTTTAATAACCTCATCTTCGTCATGTCTTAATGAAGTATTTTTAGTTTAGCCTAGCGTTGTAGAGCGTTTTTTCCCCTGTGTTTTTCATTTGCTTTTTTGCTTGATACTTGTTGACTGCACTGACCCTGTAAAATGTAATTTTTTTTAATTCTTTAAGAGAAAAAATACAGGCTGCAGGAAAAGTTTGGAAATCACTGTTTTAGAAGATATACAATATACAGTATCACATTGAATTTTTTGCATGGTAAACTAGAGCCTTTTATTCAATACTCACAGTTGCAGTAAGCAAAAAGCTTAGTCAGAGATGAAACTTAAAATCATAGCAGGAAATTCTGGAGAGAGGAGAGGCTACAACACAATTTTATTTTTGTTTAAATTAATCTTGAGTAGAAATGGGTTTAAAACTGATCACCTGATCTTGGCAATTACAACCCAAACTTGTGGCTTCCGATCAAATCTGTGCTAGCATAAGACTGTGATATATATATATATAATATTTTTTCACTGTATGTGTAACTTGTCATTTGCATGTCTGCAATCTGTGTTTAAATATTGATTAATTGTTGGTATGTCGGAGCTTAGTGGTTAGCACTGTTGCCTCACACAAAAAGGCCAGGGGTTCAACTCCTGGGCAGGGGCTTTTCTGTGTGGAGTTTGCATGTTCTCCCGGTGCTTGTGCAGGTTTACTCCGAGTACTCCGGTTTCCTCCCCCAGTCCAAAAACATGTATGTTAGATTAATTGGTGATACTAAATTGCCCATATGATTGTAAGTGTGTATGGTCCTGTGATGGACTGGTGGCCTGCCTTTCTGAGATAGCTGGGGCAGTGACCCTGAATTAGGAAATAAGTGGGTATATAAGATTAATGAATAAATAAATGTTGGTATGCCCAGTCTAGGACCATAATAATTATAGACTGTTCTTTGTTCCAGACACCCCCTTGGAGTTTCCTTTTCTTCATTTGATCCCGTCTCAGAGACAGCTAGTGTTTCGGGGTGACCGATTCCCCCTGCAGTGCACCGCCTCCTACCTGGACCCCTCAGTCACTCTGAGCTGGAGCCATAACCACTGGCCTGTACACACACAGGAAGAGAAAGGAGTGTATGTGGAGGACAGCATTATCCATGACTGCTGCCTTATTACCAGGTAAGAGTGAGGCCTCTTTTATTGCATTTGTATAAGACACTGGCGGTCGAGACTTGTGGGGAGGCACAGAGTTATAATAAGGGTTTTTTTATATATATATATATATATATATATTATATATATAGATATATATATATATATATATATATATATATATATATATATATATATATATATATATATATATATATATATATATATATATATATATATATCTATGTATATATATACTTAGACATGTGAAGTTAACATATTTTTATAGGACTGCACTGAAATTACAATGTGCATTTTAAAGTATGTTTACACATGTGTAAGCTTCTGGAGGTGAGAATGTAGTCGTAATGTGGACCAACTAATTTCAGTAGTATGTAATGTAATGTATAAATAGATCAGCAGTGGTGATGCTGTTAAAGCTTGTAATTTTAGAGCAAGTGCTTTCTGAGTAAGAAGTGTGACATACACTCTCTCCTCCGTCAATCACAGTGACATCAGCCATTTGTCCGCACCTGTGAGCAATATATATCAACTGTATTTCAATTATTGTAACATAGTAAATAACTTTATTCTCTAGAGGCGGTGCCCCAGTGTCCTCTATTGACCACCACTGGACATTAACTAAACGATAATTAAGTATGTAAAGATAACTTTCATCTCTGTTCGATCGTCTTACTAGCTTGTCCTGATCTCTGTGAGCGGGGAATTTTATTTAACTGGTCAAATAATTCTGCTTTTGCACAAATAGCTTGGTTGCCATGATGGAAATACATTTTCAATGGGTCTTTAATCAATTCTTTTAGTTATTTTGTAAATTCAAAATTAGGAATATAGGATGTCTTGTGTACATACCAGTGTATTTCTTATGCCAGATATTCCGACAAGTGCAGGCTGTGTAGGTCTTTCCCTGTGGCATGTTAATCGTGGTTATCTTTGGTGATGCGTGTCTAGCTGTGTTTGGTATCTTCTACACCTTTTACTTAACAATTATTTCCTACTTATGCTTTGTGTTTCCTTCATGTTCATGCATTAAAGCATGCATGTACATCTGCTGAGTTGTTTGTTTGTGTGTGCTTGTTAATGTGTTAGTGTGTGAGAAAGCAATGCTGGGCTGATGATTAGTTTAACTGCCTCTCTCTTTGCTGTGAGCTGGCCTATAAATATTGATAGAGTGCTGACAGAAATATGTTTCCTGTGTCAACACGGCTGGAACGCTTTGCTCGCAGTTTTCATTGAGCGTGCCGAAAAACTGCAGCCTTCATAAACCACCCAGGAGGATGCTCACTTTTATACTGTCGTTGTTGTTTGCCCTCGTCACTGCGAGCCGTGCAGTCCCTTTACTGTGAGTGATGACGGTTGTATGGCACTGGGAAATCACAGTGTCAAACAGGACACAGTGGCTGACTTAGTGTGATCTCTTGAGGATATGAACATCCTGATTCTTGCGCTGCTTTCCTCTGTGTACATGCTTATTACAGCTTATTCTCATTAAACTCATTATTCGTTTTTGGCACCTGCACCCAAACACAGACCTTCAGATACACCGCATGGCATGCAATTTTGTTTGAGAAGATCTTTTACTGTACAGATGTGCATTTTTCTTTTATTTTTAGTGAAAAGGTAATTAAATTACAGTAACTTTTTTTAAGTCCTACAAAAGTCTATACAGTACCAACACACTTATACATGCATTTCTTTTGCTGGGCCAGCTGACTTTCTCAATTAGTCATGTACAGGCTTTTGATGCTTCGTTTTAATTTTGCTAAATGCCTTTTTTGCACCATATAACAAAAAAGTGTTATATAGGGCAAAAAAAGACCACACCAAAGATTTGACTAAAACCACTCCCCAGATTGCTGTACTATTCCAATAAATGTATATAAGTAATATGCATTATATATATATATATATATATATATATATATGTATATATAATGCCTCACTAGTGATATATATATATAAATATAATACTTTAATGAATAAAATTAAAAAAACCTAAAAGATCTTTAATAAATAAAATAATTTAATTAAAAGGAATGAAATATAAATACAATAGATGTATATTTTAGGGTTTTTAAAAATAATTTTTTAGCAAAATGTGGGACATTTTTAATCAATAATAGGTAGTTCAGCCATACTTTATTTAGATCATTTTGTAAGCCACTTTACTGAGGCGAGTTGTTTATAACAGAAACCTTAGACATTTATTTTCAATAAATTATGAACATATTCATTTTACATCAAATATAGTAAAATATGGTACTGTTTATCTTAACTTTTTTAAAGATATAAATTAAGGCATTTTGGATGATTTTTTAAAACCACCAATTGTCTTACTTGGTTTTCATGAACACTATAGCAAAGGTCACTTGCTTCCTGTTCTATGTGTGACACATTTAGTCTTTTTGAAGTGAATAGATTTCTTGTTACTCTGCTTCGAATTAAGATGTGCAATTAAGCCCTCACTCTGTCTTTGTACACATAAACTGTGGCAGGCCTTTTTTTTTAATCCAGTTCATGCCGTAATGTTGTTTTTGGCAGAAAAGAGTTCCCACTAGATGAAGAGGTGGGGTGTCAGAAAACTGCTCTCCTTTTCACCACAGACTAGTCAGTCTGCTCAAGCTGCCAACCAAAACACTGGCCCACTTAATCACAAGCCACAGCCAAGGAAATACACACACACACACACACACATACACACACACACATGTACATGCTACCACATGGTCAGTTCTGACTGAAGTGTTTAAAACCTTTTGCCAAGTATACATTTCAATCAAAAATGATGTGTTATTGCAATTTTAAACTTTAGAGTCTTGTCATTGTAACCAGTATCAGTACGTTGTCGTAGGTTTTACTTGCATTTTTTAACAACCCTTGATGATGTCAGTCTTAGCACCGTGTACTGTAAAGGTTTAAATTTAATACAATAGCATATATTAAGTACTAATTAAACAAAGCCAGTAAAAAAAAAAGTGGGCTATTCACAGTAAAGAATTACGTAAATGACACCTTTGATTACTAGAAAGACAATAGATCTTTTAAAAATGTTCAAAACACGATATTTAGTCAGGGATAAAAGAGAACATCTAGTTTCTGTTTACGTCATCGAAGCTCTGAACAGTCGTTTTGCAGTCTGCTGTACTTTTGTAAAAGCGCAGTCTACAGTGGTAGTGAGTCATACCAGGATAAGGGGCTTTACTAGCCCAAAGGATCGTTGGACGGCAGCAGGGTGTTGAGTAATTTGAGTAGCTCAGCGAAGAACCCATTGTAGAAGCTGCTACTTGTCACACAGATACTCCTGTACTGAGAGAGTTGAAAGCGTTGCCCGTAAAGTGGCTATGTGGTGGATATTATAAAGCTAGAATATGGAATAAAAAAAAACAAAAACATCCACACTGCTTATGTTTATCAAGAAAAAGAAAATATTTCTGTACCAAATATATTCCCCAAAGTATAGTTTATTGACTGCTGCAAAATACAAATTTTATAAATGTCGTATAAATATCTCTGTTCAGGAAATGTCATCATACACATTTGCCCTAACAGAAGATCAGCTTTAATACAAACTTTATGTTTATACTAATAGGGACTCTCTGGCTTAAAAAATTGTATATTTGTTCCAGACCTCTTAGGTTGGGCTTTCAATTCTGCCTCTGTGCTGTATGTGTGGAGTTTTTTAGGGGTTTCTTTAGGGTATTTTAGTTTTTTTCCCCAGTCCAGTGAAACAAAATTATGCTGACTGACCGTGATGTGAGAATGTGTGTAAGTTTGTGTCCTATAATAGGTTGCACCCTGTACAGATTGTCCACTGTTTCTGGCTCATCCAGCTAATCTTCTGTTACAAAAAAAACATTTAACACATTTGCTGTGTAGGACAAGTTGTAACATAATAAATTAGGTGTTGGACTGCTGACCTAAAGATTATAGATTTAATTCCCAGTTTCACCAAGGTGCCACTGCTGAGACCCTTAACTGCTTAATGAGATAATTATCTCTCTGGATAAGATCGTCTTTGCAGAAAAGTAAATTACATGAGCATAGGTATGTGGACATTAATAGTGTGTGTGGAAATTAGGCTCTGTTTAACTGTGGTTGGCATTAAGGTTGTAAAAGTGGGGACTGCCTTTGTTCCAAGTTTACCGCATTAAATTTACCTTGTTCAAATATCTGCACTTGCACCTTTATGCACCTCATTTGCATGTTCCCAATGAGGGGTGCAGCTGTGTAGGGTGTCCCAATTTGCTGATGAGCTTCTCTGCCCTACCTACTTGTGCCCTTAATGTACGATTTATGTAAGTGCGGGTTTAAGCGGACTTTGCAGTGGATATTTTGGAACAGCTTATTAGCAATACTGCGCACAGTGTGACTACCGGAACTGCCATTTTTTTGTCTGGGGGGGTGTTGCAATGAGGTTTGACGAGATGGGTGAGGTGTCTTTTGAATTCTGCACGTCACCACATCCTTGCACACTTGGCAGAAGACTTTAGAGCGTAGTGTGAGTATTGGGACAGAAACAAAGTGAGTAATCATTCTGACAAACTCTCTAATTGGGGAAGTGGTAGTGTAGTGGTTAAGGTATTAGACTGCGAATTAGAAGATCAGGGTTCCATTCCCAGCACCACTAAGTTGCCACTTCTGGACCCCTAAGTAAAGCACTAAACCCCCAGTTTTTAGAGTTGTATAAAAGAGATAAATGTAAGTCACTTTGGAAAAGGGTGTCTGCAAAATGCCCTAAATGTAAATGATTGCTCTTGATAAGCGTTGTAATTTTTAAGACATGGTTAATTACGTAATTATGTCGCAAATACCTGCCTTTCAACTGTAATCATTTGCACATGCAGTCCTCGCTCCTGAAGTGATTTTTTAGGCATCGTAACTCACATCCTTACCTCTAAATGAGTCCATTTGCATAGATAAACCAGCCTGCCTTTTCAGCTTTAGGTAGAAATGTCGCAAATGGCATATTCATTAAGGCAGACTGGCAAAAAGGACAAATGGAATTTTGTTCATACAAAATACACCAAGTGTGTATACACTATTACCCTGATCACTACACACTACACTATGTTTTTGAGCGCATGTTACAGTTATGATAGTTTTCACAGCTCTTTAATTCTTATTTCCATACGTCTGACATAAAGACAGTCTGTTATTACACAACAGTTTAGTCAAAATCAGTTTGAATATCTTCTGCACATTACTGTAAATGGCAGGAAAAAACATTTATTAAAGTGTACTTATTAAAATTGTCACTGTAAATATCATAGTGAAATGAACAGATACTTTTTTTTCCAAGAGATTTTTTTTTCTGAAGAAAGGTGTAAGCATGTTGGCTTGTTTGAGGTACATTGTGTTAATGAAACCGGTAATGTGTGTGTATGAGTGTGCTTTTAGCAGGGAGCTGACAATGATTTCAGATACTACACATAGTTTACCTTCAGTACATCAGTAACTCGATACACAACTCTATTCAGGTATTCATACTAAAACTGAAATTCATTAGTTCCCACCTCTCACAGAAAGTTTATGTTCCTTTCTTATATGTCTATTCTTTATCCCTGCTTAAGCCCTAGGGATCCTGACAGACGTGCCGTCAAGCGTAAGCTAATAAATAATGGCCGGTGCGTTGTGTAGCCTGGCGCCCATGCTGAGTAATGGCGTGAGGCTAAAGAGCCGGTAAGTGATAGCCGGGAGAGCAGTCGCAGAGTGTGAATCATACCTCATTACTCAAAGCCCTGAAAGCCTGTAGAGTTGCAGACCGCATCAACACTAATCTCTTCGTTTTTAATCATTCAAACTAGATGTAGAATACGAGAATAGAGCCGAGGAAAAAGGCGTTGTAGAAATACGGAAGGGTTTCAACTCTCATTTCTACCCTTTTTTTCTTATCCTTACTCGCTCACTTGCCTTATATCAGATTCTCGCCTGCTTCTTTGTCTTTGTAGGTTGCCATGGTGACCATGGTCTTAATTGGCTTGTTAGTGTCGTTCGCCTTATTGTGGTTAGTGCTGTCCATCTCCTGTGCCTAACTAAAGCAGAAGAGGGCCTTCTTGAATAAGGGAGTAATCAGAAAATAGAAAATGAGAATATGTATGTGTGTGTGTGTGTGTGTGTGTAAGGTAAAAAAAATAGTGTTATGCACACGCAAAGAAAGAAAGAATCAAATGAGGATCATTATGTTTAGTTTGTTCTTGTAATTAGGAGCGTCTGCTTTCTTCAGTTTCACTTTTTCATAAATGAGCGGCTGCTCGAGGAGATAAAAAGTCACACGCAGAGTTGTAGCTATGTTCACCTTGACCCCTTGCTAATTAAGTGCAAAACTTCAGGCTAGGGCTGAATCAGTTCTCCTGTTATCTTTTCACCAGGGTTCCCCACACTGTGTGGCATAATTACAATATTACCTTAATTCTTTCAGACAGCTGAAGCACAGAAGGCTTGGTGTACAGTTTAGAAAAGAGTTTAACAAGAGTTTCCGACTTCATCTGTAGCATTTACTTAAAAAGATCAGAACTGACAGCTAGTAGAAACTAAAAGTCAAAATGCAGCAAATTAGCAAAATATTCCAAGAAGCCAGATGTTTTTTAAACTGCCGTGTGATGGCATCAAAACACACATCTAATAAAAACCCTGTAAAGATTTGTTGGGTCTGGAGGTCTTGGTTGCAGATTGCCTACCAGTTAATCCCAAAGGTGTTTAATGTTAGTGAGGTCAGAGGTCTGTGCAAGACACTCAAGTTTTTTCACACCAACCACAACACCCCATTTCTTGGAGCTTAGTGACCTAGTGTTTGTGTCTTCAATTTTGTATTTCTGCAACTTCTGGAGGAACTGGTATACAACAGTTTGTATACAACAATCAGTAGTGGGCCGTGCTTAATACCACTGTGGGCCGTACTTAATACCACCACTATCACTTCACAATTATAGAAACCATCAATACCATACAAAAACGCAATACAACACTGCATGGCATTGTAGAGAGAGAGAGCGAGAGAGAGAGAGAGAGAGATTGAAAACCATTTTTATCAAAGCAAGAAACCCTTTTAAGTCTCCAAACCTCTACACTACAACCACAACTGTACAACACACATCATCTGAAGCAGGTAAAAATCAATATTTGTCTAATAACATGACAAAAAATAAAAATTGTAAATAACATACATCTTACGTTGAAAGTCTGTAAGTAAGTGATACTGCTCGTAGGCACTCGTCTGGAAGTGGCGAACAAACTCTCTCCTAGTCTGAGACAAGCTATTATCGTGGTTAGCCGACCTCTCTTTACGATGTCTAACTTTCCTGGAAAACTCGCCTTGAAAATGGATTTTTAAGTGCGAGATCAAGTCAATTTCTTTCTCCTCGGTCAGCCATTGCAGGCATAAAAATTCTAATTTAACTGTATTAATGTGTGCAGATCGCTACAGACATATTTTGCTAGTCGAACTTAGCTGTAACTCTGTTCAACCAATCAGAGGATAGAAAAAAATGCAGCTAGCATTGAGGCGAATTTGAAATCTGGTTGGTTAAATAAACAGTCCCATTGCTAATATAGTCTAAATTACATGTCCAGCTACTGATTCTGAAGACCCTGGGCAGATTAGATTAGATTAACATGGCAGCACATAGAGGCTGAAATCTGATTAGACAATCTAGCATCCTCATACACGTACTGGAAGCAGAAACACTACGAAATTAAGAAAATAGACTGTTGGGAATAAATTAATACAATTTTATAGAACGAATATTAGAATTTAGGTTGTGAATGTAGGTCAGCTGGTGTTTAGGCTAGCAGAGAAGGCCTTGCTGGCCCTGATGACCCACCACTGATATACACAGTACATTTAAAAATGACATTATGGGTGTATGTTTCTGAGAATTGCACAGTGCATGTTGAGGCGTGGTCTCTGTAGCTCTGCATTACATTAAATCAGCTTGTTTTAACTAAAATTAGGCTGCTTTCAGTTAAGCTACATTTAGGCGCACTGTTATCGGCTAACTTGCACTTTAGCAAATTCTGACTTTACTCGCATCAACACCTGTCCGCTATATTCTGGTTCTGTGTCTTGAGTCTGAATTGTGTTGCTTAGATCTGAGCATTGCTACATAATAGTATGTCTGTGTCTAACTACTGTATGTGCAGCTTTCCTGTGTAGTGTGTATTTTACTTTGTCTTCATAAAAATGCTCTTTCATCACTACTATTTTATTACACATACAACCAGTCTAGCTGTTCTCATGCTTCCTCTCTTTATCCTGCTCTCAGTCTCTGCTGGTCTGTGGTCAGATTGCTGGAATGGTACTCGATAAATGACCGGGTTTTTTTTTTTAATCGTAAACAGTCTTGTGGGGGTTGTTATTTCAACAAATCATTAAATATCAGCACAAGTGTGTAAATGAGGCCTTGGGGAGGGGTTGCTTGTAGACAGCTCTACAATAGAATAGGAGTGGTGAAAATTTAGGTCTGCTTGTGTGTGTGTGTGCATGAATGTGTGCGTTTTTTTTCATATGCCTATATGTGCTTTTTTTGTGTGTATATGTGTACGTGTGTGTTATTTTGTGTGTGCCTGTGTCTTTGTGTGAGCGCATATTTCTCTCTCATTAATGTTTCCTGTTTGTACCAACTGACCATCTATTGTCCATGGTCAGTTGACCATGTTGGCCTATGCATCAGTGTAGTTTTAAAGCTAAATAGTCTCGTAGTTCACTTCTTGCTTTTCAGAGCCAGATTGTGTCCCACCCTGCTTCTATGCTCGTAAAAGAAAACGAGAGATGGAAAGACACAGGAGTCTTATTTTGATGTGCACTTAACAGTAATGTCTCTCTCCTGCATTTCCATTTGCTTTGGAAGAATCAGGTGAGAGGAGAGTGCATTGTCTGGCTGGAAAACTGCCTATCTTTATTTATATTTCCTGCAGATTTTATTCCTATCTCTGACGTCCAGACACATCCATCTTAAATAAGTGTTCATTCATTCTGTAATCTGGATTGAAGAGAAAACACTTGAAAGGTTCTTGGCTCTGGAGCTATTCTAGCACAGAGTGGCACGAGAAGGCCGGAGCGGATGCAGTTCTCTGTGGTTACGGCAGCTGGAGAGAAAGTGGCTGCTGTTATTTTTGGCATGTGGCTTTTAAGCAGCTGGAGCTATCAGTGCAGTAGCATCAGTTCCAACGTCACCATGTCCTCCTGAAGCAACAGGAACTCACTGGTGCATACAGCACAAAGTAAATGTCTAATAAAAGCTAATTCTTCTTCTGGTTGATTAGCAACACAATAAAATCAATCAGTATCCAGTTTATTGTGTTGTACCAAAACACGATGGGATGGGAAAATCAGCTTGCATCATTAACCAGCGTCAGAAATTGCAAGATAATTTATGATCATGTTTTTGACATTTCCTTAAGATGTATCTCTGGAGAATAAATTTGAAAGAGGAGGCAAACAGCTTTAAAATGGTCTAAAAACAGGTTTTAAATGTTAAGACACACAGCTTGGTCTGAAATTCATAATTCTGCTCCACAAAACACTCATAAAATAACGCTAATGCAGCCATTATTTTACGCACAGCACTTTTGCTGAACAGTGCATGCCAGTGTGTGTATGTGTGTGGTATTATTAAATAGAACAAAGCCTGTCGAGAGGCTTTAATCTTTATTTTTTTTGTACAGATTTTAACTTCTATTTCTATAGTTTGCATGCCAACTATCCCAAGCATATGGCGGTGTTTTTTTTTTTTTTACTAGCATTAATAAAGACAACAGTATTTAGACTAACATTTTCTCTTAAAGTACAGAATATATTACTGTATCGAATTGCGATGAATTGTAGACATCTAACAGCATTTCATTCAGACAAAGATTTACATCTTTTTTTCTAGACAAAGTCTTTGGAATGAAATATTCATTGTCTGTTTTTCCACTCCTTTTTTTGTAAGAATGTCTACAGAAGAATGTCTTGCAGCTGAAATGTTGCTGAGGATATTAGAGGATGAAGCTATTTGCAATCTAACAGAATAATAATATAAGTCAAAACTTGTGTCATAAAAAATAGTATTTTTTGACCCGGAAAGATTGTTGCCTGGTTAGTTGTGTAGGGGGTTCTGTCAGAGATGTTGCTTATAAATCTGAGTTACTCTGTATACATTAACTTTTAACTGCCATATTAATGTTTGCTTTTTTAAAAAAGGTAAAAAAAGACAACAGTAAAAAAAAGCATTGTATTGCCTTTTTTCAGGTGGTTATCAATAATCTCTAGTGTGGATTATTTACAATAGGAAAGCAATTAGATTTATTTATTTTATTTTGTTTTATTTCAGGAACTTTGAGAAACACACTCTGGACACACACACATACACACACACTTTTATAGTACAGACAATTTAAAGAAAACCCGTCAGCCTATCACGCATGTGTTTGGACTACAGTATGGCAGAAAACCAAAGTAATTAGAGGAAACCCCTGAAACTCCACACACACAGAACTCATGCTCAATGCTACACTGATACGAAAGGGAAAGATAGAAACAGGATAAAAGCTGAAAAGTTTCATGCTCTGTAAACGTGCAAAAGTTGTTTTTAATCTATTTACTTACATTTACGTCGTTTAGTAAACGCTCTTATCCAGAGCGACGGATGATAGTGCTTTGAACAGATCGATACTGGTACGTTAGATCACAAAAACAGTGTAACAACCTAGGGAACAGGATAATTAAAGAGCTTTTTAATACATAGTTACGTCATCATATATTTTACATAGTTACCGTAATTATTCATTTAACACCAGAGCTAAAATTTAAATTAATTTTTTTACAGTAGTTGAAAGCAATTTCTATTTTTTTTTTTGTAAGTAATGGAACTTTTGTTTGTTTATTTTCATAATTAACCAATTATGAACCAGAACCACGATCAGTGTATATCTGATAGACTAAGGGTTATAAAAGAAGGCCAGGTTAATAGACAGAAAGTCTGCAAAACAGAATATGAGTATGCTTTTTTGTTGTTTACTGATGTTTAGATGTATTGTAAATAGACTTAAAGATGATCCACCAATCACATACACAACACTGGAGCAATTTATGCAAGCACTTTAGAACATCAGACGTTCCAGATGTAATGCATTTTGTCTTTTCGAAACTTCATCCTTTCCAGCTGGATCAAGTGTAAACAATTTTTGTGATTTTTTTCGGTGTATATAGTGGGATGAAAACTGCAAGACAGCATAACAATTCATGACTAAACGACACTTAATTACAAATGCAAACAAATGTTTTAATGTTGGTAGTTTTAAAATAATACTTTACATACATTCAGGGAACGTGAAGCTATTGTTTATAATCAGTGTAAATATAGGAATACCTCATGCATGTAATAGATGATTTAGCATGATGCTAAATTGCATTGAATGCATTTGACTTACTTAATTCTCCATCCTTTCTGATTTTTTCCCCCCTTTTCATTTTCTTAGTGAACTAATCCTCTCCAACGTGGATGCTGATGTTTCCGGTAATTGGCAGTGCCATGTGACCAGTTCCCGTGGCAACAGCTCCATTGGCATGGAGATTGTGGTGTTAGAGACGTCTGCGCTGTACTGTTCTGCAGAGAGGGTGACCGGCAACAAAGGTGACTTCAGGTGTGCGAAGCATAAGAAACACAAACTCATCGTTTTACAGTCTGGCACATGCACACACACATACACACACATACATACACACACACACATACACGCTGTATTTATGCATTTATTTTTTTTAGGTTAAAATGCAGTATGTTTATCAGGTTAGTCAAAAACCTACACAACAACATTCTTTGCAAAAAACATTCTAACGTGGCATCACAAATCGAATTCTTCCTAAGCCAGCAAATTACACACACGTCTCATTTTTTATGATCATTAACCATGTCTATGCTGGCAGGGCACCACTCAGTAGTTAATGAGACGAAGCGCACTGCCTTGCCCCTGCTGGATGTCTCAGCATTGCTGAGTATTTTTTTTCACGTTTTATATTCAGTTTTTATATTTCTGTTTCCCCAAAACTTCCATCCAGCTCCACTCTGCTGCCATAGTTGTAGGATAAAAACAAGAAGGTCGTTGTGAATGGCAAAAATGTCACCCTAGAGATATTTTTTTATTTGACAAAAGTGGCCTATTAGCATTGGTAACATATTGTGTTTTTTCTAATGCACATACTGGAACACCACTAAGTATTTTTAGTAACACTGAGTTTCTTATCATGCATAATGATAATATATAATATGTCTATAGCGGCAGGAGGCTTTAGATACCTTAGAGACAGATGACATAATACACTATCCCTGAATCATAGAGGGTTAAGATCTTTGTCTAGGCACTTAACTGTGTACTGGGATTTGATCTCTTAACATTCTAAACAGAAACAAGAGCCATAAACATAGGAGTTCCCAGTAATAGAAGTAAAATGCACTATATGGCCAAAGGTTTGTCCATTATATGCTATATGTCCATTATATGTTATATTTATATGCTGTATAAATATTTCCCTCCACAAGGCCTCAGAGCTTCATGGAGACGTGGTTTGTTATGATTGGTGTGAATTAACTTGAGGTTAGAGCTAGGAGCCCAAATTCTACTAAACACAATTGTAATAAACCGGAACACTGCCTGCACCCCAGAACTTCTTATCTGACATTAGTACCTAAACTTGTGTATGTGAAAATTCCCACAGCCACATAAAAGAGGTAAAGAAGCGAGTACAGGCAGGTTGGAATGGGTGGAGAAGCGTGTCAAGAGTGATGTGTGACAGGAGAATATCAGCTGGAAATAAGAGGAAAGTGTACAAGACAGTGGTGAGACTAGCTATGATGTATGGTTTAGAGACAGTGGTGAGACCAGCTATGATGTGTGATTTAGAGACAGTGGTGAGGCCAGCTATGATGTATGGTTTAGAGACAGTGGCACTGAGGAAGAGACAGGTGGCAGAGCTGAAATTAGCAGAGCTGAAGATGTTAAGGTTTTCTTTAGGAGTGATGAGGTTGGACAGGATTAGGAACGAGTTCATCAGGGGGACGGCTCATGTTAGATGTTTTAGGAAGAAAGTCAGGGAAGCCAGATTGAGGTGGTTTGGACATGTACAGAGGATGGTAGGAGGATGTTAGAAATAAAGCTACCAGGCGGAAGGTAAAGAGGAAGACCAAAGAGGAGGTATTTGGATGTAATAAACGAGGACATAGAGTTAGTGGGTGTCAAGAAAAGAGGATGTAGAGAATAGGGTTAGATGATTTGCCCCCGACCCCTAAAAGGGAACAACCAAAAGACGAAGAAGAAGACATTCCACAATCTAGAGTAAAGCCTTTTTTTAGAAGTGTTAAGGTTATTATAGGCGTAAGCGTGAGTCCAAATCTGGCATATTCAAAAAACACATATAGATGTGATAGCCAGGTGTCCCAATACTTTTGTCCATATAGTCCACATACACTAATTAAGACTTTATATTATTAAGACCAATTACAATAATTTTAACTCATTATAAAACATTCATTATACAAACATTTGTATGATGTTAGTTATGCTAGTAATGTGAAGTATTTTGTCAGCTGTGTACTAACTGTTGCAATACTGACTCTTGTGTCCTACAGATGGCCTAAAACCCAGGCTGGTTTAATGGCTTTTCTCCCCTGTGCCACAACCTCCTACAGCTCTAACGATAAGAGGGCATGGCGCAGGTGTGATAAACAGGGCCGGTGGGCAGAAGACGACTACAATCAGTGCCCTTACTCCAGCAAGTTTACCCGCATGCTACAAGAACTTACACAGGTGGGCGAAAAAAATTCCGACAACAGTTTGGCAAAATCTACATATATTCTGATAATGAGCCATAACACCTGTTGAGTCCTACTATGACTAGCTTAAATATCCTTATATTAGGAAGGGAATGAGATCAATTTAATTATTTTTTCTTGCATTTAATTGAATGTGTTATATGTCTGCAATTATTATATACACCTTATAAAACTACAGTGCAAGGAGTGCATGAGGACAGCAGGTTCTCAGGGTTGACATCTCCAAGTGGGAACTTGACAGTTATTTCTTCTCTCTGTTTATTCAAAAATAGGGCAGCGTGTCCCAGATGTGTATTAGACACTCAGAACAAGTCAGTGTTGCAGTACTACAATCATACCGTTTTCCTTTCCTATATAGATTTTGTACTTAATAGTTTTACACCTAGTTTGCCTCTTTGCTAGCCTGTTTTTTATTTGGCACAACACAAAGAACTTCTTGGATTTGTCACCATAAATCATAGACTATATAACACACATGCATCCTGCCTCTCATTACACATTTACAAATAGCTGCACTAGTTATGTGTCCAGTAGTCGCACATAGCCGGATATTCAGACTGACGGCAGGAGGCAACTTTGAATAAATAATGCCCGTCCAGGAGGAAGTACGACTGACAGGTAAAGCAATCAATGGCGTTTTATTCTATGCCGCATCATGTTTAGGAGCATCACTAAATGCCTCAAGCAAAACTGTTAAAAGTATTTTAAACAGTCTCTACTGTAAATCATGTATACTTTTAAGAATCCAGAATTTAACTTGATTAATCTTCATTGTAACTACTAGAAAAACAAAAGTTTCCTTCATTCAGACAGTTTCGGGTTGTTTTAAGGGGAAAAATTAAACAATGCGATACACTTTAACTAATCAGAATCCAACTTTTGAAACTTGTAAAGCATCACAGTGACATATGCATCAGACATTCAGCCAACGGTCTGTAGGTGTGGACTATGTGTCCAGTATTGAAGCCTCTCTGATTTAAAGAAAAGCTGAATTGAATCTATATATACTCTAGGTAATGTATTTGTGTTTTTATTGTTCCATATCAGTAATTTAAGAAAAAACTCTTAATATTATACTGTTATTATAATCAATGACAGAGTCCGGGAAAGAGCTAATTTTCTACACTGTGGACAACTTGGGAATGATTTTTGCTCACAGCATAAATTGGTTGTATTAAAGTGCAATTTCTGTAGTATGATTTCAGTCCTTTCTAGATTTATTGTTTTACAAAACAGCATTCTGAATTCTACAACACAGATTTAATTACCCCCACCTGAAAAAACATCCAACACTATAAATGCCACTCTTACTTCAATTATTTTTTTTCGTTCCATAGCCAATTTTGTGGTTCTTAAATTGTTTAGTTTTGTCATATAAATTTTGGCTTGTGTTTTCATAAATGTTATTATTACGATTTATTACGATCAGTACAGAATAATGGCCGCTATGAGAGCGCTTACGAGAACAGTTCTGAGAACTTTAGTCTCGTTTATTGTATAAACAATTAAAAACCTATATGAACAAATGAAGACTGTGAAATAATTAGTGTGATCTAATCTGTATTTTCTATCCCTGTCCCACACACACATACACACACACAGATCCCACTGAACTCCTCCAACGCTCTGCTCCTGGCCCAACAGCTCTCCTCCATTACCAGCGATGCGGCCATGTTTGTAGACATGATGGACGTCATCTTTGTCACACATCTCGTTGAGAAAATCACACGGCATGTGGATCGCCTTCAAGAAGTAAGAGCTTAACCCAGCCTCCTGTAGACTTCATCTGGGCCACGTTAACATCTTAATGCATTTGGATTAAGTTCAATTGCTGAAACTTTAAGTAAAATGTACAATTTTTAAAAATACAATTATCTCTATTATTTGTGTTAATAAGGTCTAGAATCAACACCATGTCGTAAGTCCCAGACATTCCACCAAACCTCTCCCTAAAGCCTCACCCTAAAACAGTTTGGCTTGCACACAGTACAACGCTGCCTACACTAATTAACTTTGCAGCTATGACCTTTTGTTCTGCCGCTTAGTTGAAATCAAACATCTGCATCCACAAACTTGTTTTTTGTAAGCACCTTCCCACAAAGTTGTTTTTGTAAGCACCTTCCAAGCAACGGCATTCAGGTGTTATGGAACTGCCTGGAGGGAAGCAAATATGCCTGGCTCGAATATAATTGTACAGCTAATTATCTCATGTACATTAAAAATCATTATGATAAGAAAATACACCAGTGGCTGTTAAACATATTACAAGCGGGCAGGTTAGTAGAAACATCTGTTTTGAGGCTTTCAAATCTCTCAGAAAAACAAAGCCTTATTGCTTGTTGTGGCTCTGTATTTCTTCATAAGCTTTTTCCATCCTTGCAGGTGTGTAATTTCTCTGCAGGTGTGAAATCTTCTGTACAGATGTGTAAATGAACCTTTACATTTACAACCACAGCATGAGTTTCTTATACAAAAATTCAGCATCCAACCAACAACCTTGCAGAGAAAGATATTTGTTTTTTTATCACAAAGCGAAGTGATAACTAACTACGTTCTAATCTTATGATCTGTAGAAAAGAAATATATCCCAATTATAACCCTTTACATATTTTTAAAACCCTCGGATTTATTCCTGTGAAGATGGGAAAATATTTAGTGCACATGCTTTAGAGTACGCAATTATTTCCCCTTTTATAGTTAAAATTACTGTAGGACACATACACCAGTGCAAGGACATCAGAATATTTTCTCTTAGTTTATTTTTATGTTAGAGAGTGATGTAATATGCTGTTTCTGCCTGTTTTTATTTCGCTCCCTCTTGTGGATACATTTGTGAAAGGATTAAATATAAGGAAGAAACTTTAATAGAGAGATAGGAGCTGCACACCTTATCATATTTCCCGTTCACTTTACTAAACTTAGGCACCTGGTCATGCATTATTAATTTTTAATAAAAGTAAAGGTAGATTTAGTTGTGTTTAGGCTTTTGTTCAGTTTGGGTTTACCTTGGCAAACTATAGTGAAAAAATGTATAAAAATTTAAATCATTGCATACAGTTTTCATAAAAAATATTGTATTTCTTAACGTTACATTATTTTACTAAATAAACTAAACTTTATTAATTATTATTTTTTAAAGATACTTTTTGGGCATTTGCCTATATCGATAGAACAGAGAGAGATGAAACAGAGACAGGGGTGGGAGCGGGGGTGGGGGTTGTAACCGGAAAAGTCCCAAACCCGAATTGAACCCGGGTTGCCAAAGCACAATTGTGTATGTGGGTGCTGGAGCCTTAACTCACTAATCTTAATGTAGTATAACATATGTAGCATTATTACACACTGGTTACACTGGAAAATCTCTGCGGATGCTAATTCTAATACCTGAGTATTAGAATGAGTCTTTGGGTTAATTGTGAAATCAGTGTGTTCATTTTATTTGAGGCTATAAAAAACACTTGAATCGTGTTGGCTGTATAAAAAAAACATTGGTTTAATGTTACTTTATTTAGTCATTTCAGCTTAATGTTGATGGGCCTTTTTAACGTGAGCTGCTTATCACATTTCTAATTGTCACCTCATGAGTGATAATCACAAAAATGCTTTAAAGCCAAATAAAGCGGTGTGTGAACATGTTCATTTATTGTAAATTGGTTTTCTTATCAAAGACTCTATTATTTAAATAACTAAGTGTGTAGGTTTGGTTGCCTCATTAGGCCTTCAAAAAGGTTTATGATTTGTGGTTCAGTTCACTGTAATGAAACTTCAGTTGTTCATTAAATTAATAGTATAATAAGTGACTTAAACATTTTTTGTTCTGCTGGTTTTTTTATATCGGGATAGCAATCATTAAGCGGTCTAAATAGAATCTTTATATATTCTGTGAAAGGCGTATGTTTGTCCAATTAAAGTGTTTGGTTTATTATGATAGATATTCCAACGCGCTTGTCAACATTTGTATGTGCATACTTCTGTTTACACAGACAGGATCGGCGTGTTTACATACTGCGTAAAAAAAGGTGGATCAACACAGAGCAACAATCGGAATTAATGTTGGTATTTCATTTTTCGTTTGGACCTGTAGGAATATGATGTGATTTGATTTTGGTGTGTTTTGTTAGTAACACACAGCTTACGTAGTTTGTGTACCTTTATGAATTTTCTTGACTACAGCAGCAGCAAAGTGCAAAACTGGTACTGACTGTACTATAAAGTTTTCCCACCGGAAAATCACACACAATGTATTGTATGTGATTTTCCGGTGGCATGAAGGGTGGGACGGCCACATTCGCCTACTGCACCTTTAGGCACAACATGTTAAAGTATAAGCTTTTTAATTAAATCATTTTTGAAATTGCTTTGACACTGCATGCACCTTCAGTAATGTTAATTCTGTAAGAATAATACTCACTGCCTTTTTGGTTTAATGTAAAGTTAAACTATTAAAGCACTGCACCCTGGGGGCTCCTTTAGCATCTGGTTTAGAAATTTAAAGCTACCATGCAATTTACAGGGATACTTGGATTCAACTAAGCAAATAGGTACAAGCCTTCCATTGGATAATTACTGCATGGATGATTATGTTTTAGCTGCCATCAAGTTATTTAACCCTAACAGTGAGTAGCTTCTCATTTCTTAAACAACCACGTCAGGAGACACGTCCTGTGGCCGTGCAAAAGATGTTAATCTATTTCAGAAGGGTTGAATTATTGGCATGCATCAAGCAAAGAAAACATCTAGGGATATTGCTGAAAATACTAAAATTGGGTTTAGAACTGTCCAATGCATTATTAAAAACTGGAAGGATAGTGTGGGGCCATTGTCTTCGAAGAAGAAATGTGGTCGGAAAAAAAATCTTGTATGATTGTGAGCACTTAAAAGTTTGCTGAAATCAAATGTAAAAAAGGAACAAAACTCACGGCTATATTTAACAGTAAAAGTTGAAGCATTTTCACTTGCACAATGCAAAGGGAACTCAAGGAATTGGGAATAAACAGCTTTTTAGCTTTAAGAAAACCACTTTTCAGTGAGGCTAATTGGAAAATAGACTTTGCTAGGAAGCATAAAGATTGGAAGCTGGAGCAATGGAATAAGGTCATGTGGTCTGATAAGTTCAGATTTACCCTGTTAAAGAGTGATGGGTGCATCAGGGTAAGAAGAGAGGTTGATAAAGTAATGTGTATAGCATGCATGGTGCTAACTGTGCAAGCCTGTGGGTGAAGGGCTATGATCTGGGGTTGCTGCAGTTGGTCAGGTTCAGTTTCAGCAATGTTTTGTGCCCAAAGAATGAGCTCAGCTGACTACCTGAATATATTAAATGACCAGCTTATTCCATCAATGTTTTTTTTTTCCCTGATGGCATCGTGGACATATTTCAAGATGACAATGACATGATTTATTTGGGTCAAATTGTGAAAGAGTCGTTCAGGGAGCAAAAAAACATTATTTTTACATGGATTAGCCACTGCATAGTCCGGACCTCAACCCCTATTGAGACTCTTTGGGTTGTGCTGGACAAGACAGACTGACTCTCCTATCATCAATACAAGATCTCGGCAAAAATATGAATGCAACTCTGGACGGGTATAAATGTTGTGACATTGCCATACTGAATATGTGCTGGCATCAATATGTGATTTTTTTTGGATGGGGCATTGTAGTTAAACAACTGAGTCAGAACAGCTTTAGAATTTGAGTAACTAGTACCTATCAAAAGTGATTCCTTAGAGCAATGGAAGGAGGCCTGCTCATCCTGGTAAGTTTAATTGACTAGATAAATGGCACCAGGGTGTGGAATTAAGAAAGCATGCAAACAAAGGCAGTACAATGCTTTGAACAATATTTTGCTGGCATTCATAGTTAAAGTTACCTTGGCATGTACCACCTACCTAACAATTCTAATGGCAGTTGTCCCAGTGTGTCACACTGTCCTGGAATGTTCTGAGGAACATGCCAAGGCATTGACTTGGCCTTAGTATTCCCTAGATCTCAATCCAATCAAGCAATTGTGGAATGTGCTAGATAAACAAGTCTAATCCATGGAGAACGCAACTCATATATTAAAGGATTTAATGAATCTGCTGCTATACTCATATGGAGTCAATTCCTGGGCAGGCACAATGTTAGGCAGGTGATTCAAAGGTTATGGCTGACCAGTGTGTATTAGTGTAACATACTGACTATACATTCATATATATTAATATATTACTGAATAAATATTAATATATTTTATAAAATTTGTTATTTCATGTATTAATTAATAAACAGATATTCAGACATACCAGTAGAAATTTTCTCTGCTAGTATTTCTTTTTTTTACACGCTTTATTTAAAACATGTAGAGAAATGCACCTCATCTTTTATAAAAACAATTACAAATTTACAATAAACAGCCATCAACGCTTTTTATGCATGTTTATTTTATCAAATTAGTATAGATTTAAAGCTTAATTTCTTTAGGAAAGTTCATATTAAAATAAAGTTTAAGTAGATTTATATATTGCATGAACACACACACACATGTATGTTATATTTAGACAAATAAGTTAATGTAGCTGTTTTTGGGATTTCCTGAAGGTCACAACACAGTGGATTACAGAAGCCTGTAATTCATTTAACAGTTCTGAAAAATGAGTTTGATAATTATAAGCAGCCTCTGATATACTTACTGCTTACTTAATATTAGGCGAGTTGTTGGGAATATTTATCACTAGTAGGATTATTTAGTTAATGACGGATGATTTACAGCACCTGGGTTCTTGCTGAAGAAAGACTCGACAGATGGAGTGATTGAATGTGGCTTATTGGATGGTTTATCAAATCCAACACTTATTGAAGTTCTCTGTCTCTGTCAGGCTCTGGGTCAGTGCATTTTTCAGTTAAACTTGCTTTAAAGTTTACTAACTGACAGACGGTGTGCTGTTAAAGGGGTTTTGTGTGTAATGAGGACTTAAAGCTTATAGCGCATACACACTTCTTAAATGATGTATTATTATTACCTGATCATGACTTGATCAAGTGAATCAATGTGAATTAATAGCAACAATCATGTGCTTAAAATATAATTTCAAAAGATTTTTATACACTAGAATATTTAGATCCCAGGTTGGGACTATATTTGAATCACAGGTTGGGATTCTATCACTTTAAAAGCAAAGTACACCTCTTTCTAAAAGCATTACTTCTAATGATAGTTTCCTCTTTTAGCAGGAAACGGCTCATTGTCACACTGCAAAAATCAATTGAATTGGATTGACTTGGAACATAACAAACTGTTCACAGTGTTGATTTGGCCTCCAAACTCCCCGGATCTCAATCGAATCATGCATTTGCGTGATGTGCTGGACAAGCAAGTCCATGTCCATCATGAGCCAGGCGGGGGCTGGGGGGTGAAGGGGGGGGGTATGGGGCAAGAAGGCGGGGGGGGGGTGGGGGGGGGGGCCGCAACTCACATCTTACCAATTTAAAGGACTGCGCCTGGTCCCAGACATTATAGCACACACTCAAACCTCTTGCAGAGTCCATGCCTGAATAATACCAGCAGCAGGGTTACTTAAGGTTCCTCAAAAACTTGGTTAACTAAAAATTACTTCAAATTACTCATAATACTCAAATACTCATGTGATGTGATAAACACTTCGTGTTTATGGGATAGGCTATGACCCCCTTCAAATTGGACCACAATACTATCGAATGCACTTAATAAAAATAGATAAAGAAAATCTACTTGGGATTTACAGATTAGTTATCTCTGTCAGTCAATCACTCATGTTACATAAGCGACAGCATTACTACTAATCACACATCAGACTCCATCTTCTTCATAGAACAAATCAGATTGTATGAGGTCTTAACCCTGTATTCCAATCTTGCTTATGATTAATCAGCAATGTATTGTTTATCTCGCTCTTTCCTCCAGCTAGGGGACTACGTGTCTGACATTGCAAGCAATATGATGCAGGTGGAGGAGCACATCCTGTGGATGGCTCAGAACGAAGCTCGAGCCTGCACACGTATTGTACAGTGTGTTGAACGCATTGCAGACCTCACCTTCAACACACACAGCCAAAATATCTCAAAGGTAAAGCAGTAATACAGCCTCTTGTACGAAATCAGATTTACTCCCACCGAATTTCTCAAGGGTAATACATGAATACATAATGCCTCTGCACATTCTCATATTTGGGTCTCACAGGCAACGCAATAATGTTCCCTCAATTTCCTGGTCATTCAGTGCAAGGACAGCTCAAGAGCAATTTATACATAAACATGAGCAAATAAGTCACATGACAATAAGTGTAAATGTGTGGTGTTTGCCCTATATGCTAAACACCTGCTGTTTCATATACAATTAAACCTAAGTAAGGCCCCTATTTATTATTGGTTTTATATTTTTATATAATTATTTAAAATAATTAACAACACTATGGCTGTGGAAGTAAATAAAGGTACCGGGACAATAAGTATCACAAGCACATGTGTTTTTTCTTTATATGTTTCTTCATTTATCTTTCATACCCGCGTATTCTCTAATTCGGGATCACGGCGATCTGCTGCCGAAAGAACAAAAGGCAGAAGGGCCAGACACACTCCCACACACTCCTATGGGCAATTTAGAATCACCAATCAACCTAACATACATGTTTTTGGACTGTGGGCGGAAACCGGAGTACCCGGAGTAAACCCACACAAGCACAGGGAGAACTTGCAAACTCCACACAGAAAGACCCCTGCCCAGAAATTGAACCCGGGACCTTCCTGCTGTGAGGCAATGGTGCTAACCACTAAGCCACTGTGCTGTCCTTCTTTATGTGTTATTTTAAATTAAGTCTCACTCTTGCCCCTATAATAACCTCCATAGCTCTGTAAATGCTTTCCACTAGATTTTACATCTTAGCTTTGGAGAGTTTCCTATTCAGCCATAATGAGTTCAGGCGCGAATGCTACATGAGTAGCTGTTAAGTGGAGTTGTGGTAAGGATTCTGGGCAGGACATGGCAACCTTGGTGAACCACGTCCTTGTAAAGCTTGCTTTGTGCACACGGACATTGTCATGCTAAAACAGTGTTTGGGCCTCTTAGTTGCATTGAGGGCATACTGCACAATACTACAACATGCAAAAATTCGAACTGTGTGCTTTCAACTTCATCAGTTTGGGAAGGACATACTAATGTGGGTGTGCTTGGTGTTTTTTTCTCTAATTACTAACACAAACAATAGCGCTGCATGATTTTATACAAAAAATGACATTGATATTTTGCGTTTCTGCGATTTTTATTAAAAAAAATCACCAGATGAATTGAAAAGCTATATTTAAAAAGAATTCATTATTTGAGAATAATTAGGGTAATTTTGTAAGCAAGTGCATCTGTGTAAAATATAATGCACAAATTATAAGCATAGATTAATACAGTAGAACAAGGATGCAAATGAAATAAACACTGTTTTGTATTCAATTGTATTTGAATCTCTAAAAACACAAAACAGTGTTTATTTCATTTGCATCCTTGTTCTACTGTATTAATCTATGCTTATAATTTGTGCATTATATTTTAAATTACACTGCATAGTCTTCAATGTATAAATTAAAGACAATTTATCTTTGTTAAAGCTACAAAAGTGATTGTTTCTTGCGTCTGAATGAAACTTGTTTGATATATTGACAAACTTTATTAACAGTAACCGTAACAAACTCTAAAACAATGTGCCGATTCTAAAATTTCGCTCTATTATAAAATTTTTTAATTAATCCACAAATCACATGTGTTCGGAACTGTTATGTAGTCATTATAATCCCCACTCGACATTGCACATCCTGTAATCAGACGAATGCAGAGTCACACATTGCGATGTCGATATATATTGCTGAAAAGATATATTGTGCAGACATACAAAAAAAAAAACACCACCTGTGCTAATGAAACTGCACAAGTATCACTATAACAGTGTTGGTTTTCATTTTAATAAGCACTACTGTCATATCTGCTGATATTAATTAACACCTTCTGACAGATTCCATTGATAGATTTGAAACCACTGTGATATAAATATTTATAAAGGCCAAAATATGAACACTGTCTTTTGGTTAACCTACTTTTATGCTTGTTAGTATGATTTCTGCCTCTGCTATCTACCCTCATCAATTTGCACATTGTTTATGCAGATTAAAGTTTGCTCAGTATTTAATGTGTTGTTTAATTATTGTGTATTTCTATGAGTGACAACTAGAAAGAATCTAGGTCACCATTTTCTCTGGCAATTTCTTCATCTCTCTCTCTCTGTGTCTTACACTATTTTCTCTCTCTATTTTGGTGTTTATGCAGGTGTCTCCCAACATAGCTCTGGTGTCCTTTGTGCTCAGGCCTTCGAGTCTAATGGGGTTGTTCTGTACAGTGCTGGCTAATTTAGATCAGAATCCTGGCTCGGGGGTTTCTCTTCTCAATTTCAGATGCAATACATCCAATGTCACAGGATTACCCAGCGGCCAGCTTAGCCAGGTATGAGTTAACACACATTACTAGCTGCTATATTTGCAGAAAAAACAACCTACCGATAATTATTATGTCACTATTTTAAACCCATCTGACTGAAAACACTTTTTTATCTTAGGCAGGTTGTATTTTGACATGAACTTGGTTCTACTTTAGTTTTTATGAAATTTCCTTTTAAGCCTCCACCACCTTTTACTTACTGGCTGTCTGTCTGTGTGTTTGTTTGAGATTCTTATTATCTCACTGTTCAGAAGGCTGACTGCAGGTTCATCCCCACTGCAGTCAGCCTTCTGAACAGTGCCCCACCTCCACATTGTCAACCCCACCCCCAAACTCACAGAAACTTACTTACTGTTTATAGTACATCCTCACACTGATCATTCAGTGCAACTGTGTATATCTGTAAATAGTATATGTTGATTTGTATTATTCTTGTATTTATTTTTTTATTTATTTTTGCCTTTCTTATTTTGTATTTTTTTTATTCTTTATACGCACCTTACACCATGACAAATTTCCAGTGCTGTAAGGTGCCCTTTACTGTACCTGGCAATAAAAACTTCTCTGATTCTAATTTCTATTCTCAAGAACGTGAGATCAAACATATAACATTGTCATCGTAATCAGTAGTTGAATTTATTAGATTTTAGATTTGATCAAACAGGGGCCAAGGCTACAGCAAGGTTAAATGTCTGAAACTGATTTATCCCAACAGCTTTCTTCCTGTTTGTCATACATTCAGGCTACTAGAATTATTTTTTATTTTTCTTTTCTCTTCTATTGTCTTCATTTAAACAGCTTTTTTTTTTTTTACCAGAGTCCAATGGTGTTTTGATGTACGGCGGTACAGCATTGTATTAGTTGTGATGTACCTTTCGATATTCATAAATTACAGTTTAATTCTGAACAGTTTTACTACTAAAAAATCTAGTTAAGTTGTGCAGTCTATTATACATCAGTTGCCATGATATTGTGACAATCTATAAACTGTTTGTCCAGCATGGGACTTACTGGGCATCATCTTGCCCGTCTGCATACCAGCCATGATGCTTCACATATAGAAACCCAACAGTGTCTAGTCTAAAATATTTTGTAATTAGTTTGAAAAAAATGTCAGGTAAGGTGATTTTTATTTTATTTTACTTTTGACACTATAATGGATAACTGTTGTGTTATTTTCTCATATGCATGAATAGTATATAATGATGCTATCTATTTAAGTATATCAGCTTTTGTCATCAGTCCGATCAAATAATATGTGATGATCCAGACTCAGATTTTGCACTGTATAAAGGTGCTACTTTCTAATCTGGTATTGTTGTGGTTTTGAAGTGAGACAGGGTTTAAGTCACTCACCATTCGGTGATATGTCACGCTTCACCAAAGATTTACTAAATAATGGGTTAATGTTGCCAAAAAACAAACCCTTGTTTTATCCCCCTGTTTTATATTACATGTGACATGTGATTGCAAACCATAGGGAAAACCAATACTGCTTCATGTAGCATTCTACATTTACATTTATAGCATTTGGCAGATGCCCTCATCCAGATAGGGGTTAAGGGCCTTGCCCAGGAGCCCACAGTGGTGGCTTGGTGGTGCTGAAAATTGAACCCTGGTGTTTTTGGTAACCGTCCAACACCATAACCACTAGGCCACCACTTCTACTGCATGTACTTGCAGAGATTAAGACAAAATGAAAGTAGCATAGTAATATAATAGGATATTTTGGCAGATTCTATTACTCCAGGATGTTAGGATATAAACTCACATCCACTAACCTACTACAGTATTTTAATATCAGACCTGATAGCACTGACTCACAGACTCAGGTTCCTTGATTTGATTCTGCACTCGAGTTGGGGTCTATGTTCTCTGCATGTGTTTGTTGTTGGTTTTCTTTTATAATGATGATCTATTTAAAACTGCCCCTGAATGTAAAGAAGTGTGTGAATATGATATATCGTAGATATCATATCTATGATATATAAATTGTTAGTGTTTTCCTCCCCAACGTTTCTCCCCAGTGCTCTTAGGACTGGCTTTTAAACCACTGTGACCCCGACTAAGTGGTTATTGATAAAGAATAAATACATTTTCAATACCAGACCAAATGACTCTCTCTCTCTCTCTCTCTCTCTCTCTTTCTCTCTCTCTTTCTGTCTGGTTATGTCAAAGAAAACATGCATGCAGCTGTACAAACAACTTTACTGAAAGTTGACCAACAATAATTAACTACATAAATGTTGGTGTTCAATTAATCAGTAATCAATATTATCATACCATAGTATTATGCCCATTCATTGCTCGAATTAAGGAATACACTAATAACATTTTATTCGGAACATACAATTATTTAGTCCCTTCTCTTTTAGTGCAACCTCAGCTTTTTTGGCTCTGTGTTGACATGAGTACATGAAAAAATTTGTCGAAACTTTTGGATAACCTCGAGTTTTTGTGAATGAGTTAAATTAGCCTCACTGTCATGTTTACAAATTTAGGTTGAGTCTTAGTTAATCACTCTGTACAACTGTGGTGAGCAGAAAAGCTTAAAATGCACAAAAGCTTTAGCTGTGGCTTCTACACTAGAAAAAAAAAAACATAGCGTGGTGTGATTATTTGTGATTTCTGCTGAGAAGCACAGATGGTAGGGTCGGAATTTGGCTCCAACACCAACATGAATCCATGGATGCAACATGTCTTGTGTTAGTAGTCCAGGCTGATTTTCTTGGCACACTTTGGACCTGGTATTGCTAATCAATCATTGCTTATAATGCGACAGCCAATTTAAGTATTATTTTTTGATAATATGAATCTCTTCATGGCTTTATTTCCAGTGGCTTCAAATCTGTCAGCATGATACTGAATCATGCCATAGCAGAAGTCTTCTCAAACTTGACAATGAGGAATGTGGATTCCTTGGTGGTGTTTCCAGTCATGGGATATGAATCCCACCTTTGGGATTTGGTAGAGGAGAGATTTATAGCATGAACGCACTTCTAAAAAAAATCTACAAGATTTGCGTGATGTAATCCTGTCAACATTATCCAGAATCACAAAGGAATGTTTCCAACATCTTGTGTGGTTATTGCATGAATAATTGAGGCTGTTCTGAGAGCAGGGAGATGCCCTACACAGGTATTTGTGTGACTATGTTTGTGTGTCTGTGTTTGTGTGCATGTGTGTATATATATATATGTATGTAGACAGATTCTTATCGTAGATATTGACACTTATTATTTATTCCTCGACTTAACATAATGGAAAAAGCCAACAAGGGTTTTTAACGTTAAGAATGATTGCAAATGTCAACTGGCGTAAAAAATAAGTGTTTATTTTATGTTTTTGTTGGTTATCCAATTGTGTGTGTGTTTGTATGTTTGTAGGGTTAATTTGTAGTAAGGAAATGGTTCCTAATAAATGCTGCGTCTTTGTGTCCTTGTCACTTCCAATCAGTACCTTCCAACCTGCCCTCCTAGGGGGCTGTCCCAGTAACATATCCTCCGTCTAACAGGTGCGTAATATAAGGAGACAGCTAGCTGCCTGGACTAATGTTAAAATATTTTAACCAGATCGGTGTGTTCTGGTTTGTTTGTTCATAATTTACCCTTTTTAGGAGTATGTTCTGATGGCATGCTGGCATTGGTGCAGTGCCTATTCTAAATGCCCACACACATTGATTCTGAGATAAAAACAATTTGCACACAGCTAACAGCCTGCCAGCGGCAAGTGAGACTTTTTTGAAAAGTGAATGAGCCAGGTGGCACTGTGATGCCACAGGATTTTACAGCAGGACCAGGATAAATAAGAATCTTGCATTTTAGGGGCGCTAGAAGGGAGCTAGTGGCTAATGACTTGTAGCTGTGTTGAGCTAGGCAGATGGGGAATATGGCATGAGATGAGAGGGTTAATATTGTCATTTAGCATGCAGTCTGAAAGCACTGATATAAAAGCATCCGAAGGTTAAAGTGAAGATATAACCAGCGCCAAGTCTCTCTGTCCTCCAACTGACCCGCTGTCTGATCAGTAGCCCAGTAAAACAGCAGGGATGAAAAGAGCGAGTAAGACAGAAAGACAGTTGAAAAGCAAAATGGACAGAACAGCAATAGATATAAAAAGCTGAGCTAATAATGCTCTTCCAGTTTCTAGTTATTTCACACATAGTTTGTTTGAGTCTCCTTTTTTAAAGCATTTAAACAAACCGCATTGAAATGATTTTTTTTTTCTTTATCTGGTTCTATGTATTTCCGAATACATAATGTATGTTCAAATTTTTTATGCAAATTGTTAATACATTGGAATTTTTTGCATATGATAAGTGTAAGCGAGAAATAGAGAAAAAGTCCCTGAGATGACAAATTAGACGTAACCTTTAGTGGAAGCAGACACAAAATGGAACTCTCCTTTTTACTGGGGACATTTCTGCTAAAAAGGAAACTGTGGCTTTGTGTGGGACACTGGGACTGTAAACCAATCAACCAATCAATCAATCAACCAATCAATCAATCAACCAATCAATCAATCAATCAAAGTTTATTTCTAACGCAATGAATAAAACAACAATGTTGTAAACAGTAGAGCAATTAAAGTACGGTATAAACATGTACATATGCACATTTCTAAATAAAAAAAATATAAAAAAGGAACCTTAAAAAACAATTCAGATATAACCTAAATAAAAACAAAAGAAACCCATATGGCTCTAGCAATCTTCGCATTAAACTGTGATTGAACGCAACCGTCACACTTATCTCTGGTCAAACGCTATCAAAAAAAATGTTTTCAATTGGCTTTTAAACTGACCGAGCGTCGATGCTTCTCTAACATATTTTATCATTTTGAAGCGATGACCGCAAATCATCTTAGTCCAACGAAACAATAAAAAGTTTCTGTGATTGAGGTTATAAAGATCTTGTTGAATGTTGTTCCTGAATTAAATCCGCAATATAGGAACGGGCTAAGCTATGTGGAAATTTAAATACAAATTATATAATTTCAATTAATTAATTCTAAAAAAAAAAAGCGACAGGATTTCAGCACTGCGGTAAACAGGATTTTAGAAGACATTTTTGCTTTCTCTGCTGTCAATTCAGAAAGTTTTATGTCTGCAAGTTGGTGTGTTGGAACTGTAAGTCTATATTTATTTTTTACTTGCCAAAAATATGGTAACGTTTTAAAGATATTCCTTAAACCTACACTATGTGTCGGAAAGTTTGTAGGTACCTAACAGCATATCCATCACGGTATCTTTTAAATTTGGAAGCACACAATTGTGTAGGATGTCATATGCTGTAGCATTTTAAATTTCTTTTCACAACTAAGCGGCTCAAACTCTTTCACTATGGCAATATGTGCAAATCCTCCATGAAATCGTACTGTATACTTTTCTGGTTAAAGTAGAAGAAATTGAGGGTTTTGCACAGAGCCTTGACTTTCTGCTGAACCAACTACACCTCAGACCTCCCCCACTCCAGACCACAAAAGCCCACTGCCACACTCCACAATCTACATTCTCAACAAACCTTTATTATGACCAAATTCTAGTCTATATATACATTTCGTTAAAAGATTACAACAAATAACTGAAATTATTAACCTATTTCTGGACACATTTCATTCAAGCAATAGAATCTAAATGTGATGCTTAGAAAGATGTTTAGAAATGAACTGAATATTTAAATGTGGTTTAAAGTCAGAAGAGATAAGAAATAGTAAATAAATGCTTTCGATTAAAGATTGTTTCACTTGCACAGAGATAAGAAATAGTAGTCAATAAACTTTCGATTTAAGATTTGTTTCCATTCTTAAATGTTAATTTTTCTCGCATAGATGCTTTATTTAAACTATGTCTTATAAAGATAAATCTGTGCTTTCATCTAAACCGAAATATATAATAAAAACAAGAAAAAAATACTAGGTACTGTGCTATATAAATAGTAAAAAATGGAAAAGAAAAAAATACATTTGTTGAAATAAAAAAGTGGCATTTTTGGCAACAGAGTGAAATTACATACAGTACCTGTTAACATCAGTGTGAACAAAATGAATATGAATATGCTTGTTTAGAAATATAGCGATTTTGTCAAGTGGAGATTTGCAATGTAGTGCAACTGCAAGAACATACACTAAAAAAAGTGCAAAAACCTTGCAGCACTGTTTATGTTTTAATGCACCAAAACCACTGTAAAAAAAATGCATGATGCAGTACATACAAGCCCAAGCAAATGTGTTCATGCATAGGAACACTATTTAATGTTATCACTAGAAGCAAAAAGCTTGGGCGTGTAATAATGATTAATGTCTCCTTGGTCTCCTTGATTATATTTTTAACAAGTGTGACATTTTGAAGGACAGAATAAAATGTGCTACATACGTCCTTATTAAACAGAAAGGAATACTAAGCATTTTTGTCTATTTATTCCAGCCTGCTGTGAGTCTGTAGTGAACTGGAGTTTATATCCTCAGAACTGCCGATGGCTCCTTGATCAGGATCATTAATACTGAATTACACGCTGTTATCAGGTTCCAATGCGGTCTTGGTACATTTTTTTCTGTAATCATGCAAGTTTTTTGCATGCCACTGGCTGTAACTGTCATCGAATGATTACAGCTCCTTAAGGCATCACAATATCATATGGTTAAAACAGGTCCCGTCTGACTCCACACAGCAGACTCTCAGGGGAGGTTGAGTGGGAGTGTTGCACTGATGATGGGCTTTGTATGCATCTCAGACTGGAGGAATAAGGCATCCTACAGCTTGCATCAGCAAACTCAGAGGTCCTCTCTGCTTACGGTCATTTCTGATTAACGGTCATTTTCTGTCAGTCAAACTTTAAGCTTCTGTGATAAATATGTATTGGTGGGTTTTTGTGTGTAAGCAAGAAAGACAGTGTGTGAATGTGTTCATATGCATGCATGCTTGCTTGCATGCACCGGATATTTGTGTTCTGCAGAAGGATATTAAAAATACATCCACCTTTCTCTCCCTTTTTCCTTGAGCTTACTTTAGTTCTAAGACGAAAAATCCAACAAAGCAGACTGTTTCTCATAGATAATCTGTGTCTGGTTGTGTGTGTGTGTGTGTGTGAGACAGTAATAGTGGGTGGGGGAGTAAAAAAAAAGGATAAAATAAGAAAGAAATAGAGAAGAGCAACACAAGGGTTACTATTCTGTCGAATGATGGAAGCCTGTGGGTGTTCTCTTTATTTGTGTGTTTCGGTGTTGTTTGATTTGTAAACACAAATTCTAAAAATTGTACTTCTTTTTCCTTCCTTTGTTTCATGTGCTGCTTTCAATCCTGTTTCCTCTTCTTCCTCCATTTTGCTTCATTACACATCAGCTCACTCTGACTGTGTGCTCAGTACACGATTCTGCAATTCAGTCTCGCGCTCTTTTTCTTTCGTCTTCCATTCCGCTCCCGCTGTCCAACTCTTTTTCTCTGGCCCTCAGGCCTGTGGAGGCTGATGAGCTGATTGTGGTGGGTTTTCTGTGAGGATGAGTGCTGATACTGCTGGCAGACAGCCTGTCATGAGGCAGCACTATGGCGTAACTAGAACTGCTGTCACAGCTGCTTCTTATACTTTGCACACTTTGATTTTGAAGATAGTCATGCTGCAGTGTTTACTTCAGGTCATATGATTGTAGTACACGTTTATCAACAGTTTAGATTTATGTAAAGGTTTCTGTTGTTGCAGTTAAACTAAAGGACCTGCAGGACGTAAGAGAAAATTCTTTTCTGAAATTCCATTTATTGATTATTAATCCACGGGGTCAATTTGTCCTTTATTCTTTTGATTAATCAGTCTATGAATATGTGTACGTAGAGGGTTTTTTATCTGTTATGGGTAAAAGTAGAGTTTGTCTCTTACAGGCATTTGTCTACAGTGGGTTACCCCATAACTTCTCACATGGTCTGGAGCACATGTCAGTCCTAAGACCTTCGGGCAAAATAAAGGCTTCTGTCTTGTTTTGCTTGGCCTCTTTGAAAAAACTTTCTCTACAAACCCCAGACCTCGGCTCCATCCGATATCATATACTACTTAAGTAGGTACTACATTTAAAAAAGGTAGAAAAATTCCGGTTAGCATGGTTACAGGTAGTATGAATGAAATTCCGACCTGCTAATGCCACCATGTTGATATTTGACCTGCACAAGCATGGATTTGTAGGCAAGCTTGCTATTAGCTGAACGCAAACCAGCCCCAAACAGCTGATCAGGCCTAAGCACTCAGGTGGCAAATGTCAAACAGGAAGCCCAGGAACAGGGAATTTATAACAGAACCATCGAATGTAAACTTTAAACATTGCAGTAAAAGAAGCCTAAAGATTGCCTATTTGTTATCTTTTTGACCTAAGAGGACCTGACTGAACCTAATGTTCTGAAACGCTGGGTAATATCAATGACAGACAAAAATAATTGCACACACATTGGAGATAGAAAGTTAATCTAGCCACAGGGGTCACAAGCCATTGACTTCAGTGCCAGACCCAAGCATAGATAAATAGAGAGGGTTGTGTCAGGAAGGGCATCCGATGAGAAGGCTCTACCAGGCAGAAGGTAAAAAAGAAGACCAAAGAGGAGGTGCGGGTGTGAGTAAAGAGGATGTAGAGAATAGAGTTAGGTGGAGACAGATGATTCGCTGTGGCGACCCCTAAAAGGGAACAGCCGAAAGGAAAAGAAGAAGAAGATTGGAAATAGGAGAAAAGTTGTGAAGAAAGGAATTCATTTTAAAGTAATGGTTGCTGTTTTCCAATCTGTACAATTATTATTTTACTGACTATTATTTAAAATAAAAGGGGGAAGTGGTGGCTCACAGTTAAGGTGTTGGACTACCAACCTAAAGATTGTGGGCTTGAGTCCCACCTCCAACAAGCTATCACCGCTGGACCCCTGAGCAAGGCCCTCAACCCCCAATTGCTCAGATGTATAAGAGGAGATACATTTAAGTCGTTCTGGATAAGGGTGTCTGCCAAATGCTGTAAATGTAAAAAATTTCTGTGGCACTTAAAAAATCGTACTTATGTAGAACTGGGGAAATTTACATTTCTGGCTATTGGAAAGATGCCCCGTATATAAGTTGCCAAATACATATAAGAGATACTTATATGTTTTTTTTAATTCAACTGAGCAGTTGTGGCCTTGCACATAGGGCACAGCAGTGGAAGCTTTGATGACCCTGGCAATTAAACCCACAATCTTCCAATCAGCAGTCTAACATCTCAACTGCTGAGACACCACATCCATGTTGTTATTAAGGCACACTCTCCTATGCTGCTGTGTTAATTATACTTCCATAAAACACTTCTATGACCACTGATAAGGATTCTGTAATAAAATAGAGCACTGATTTAATTAAAGAATAACAAAAACTAATTTATGTAATCATTGTCATCACTAAATAGTATGTACTAGATTCTCTTGGTCCTTCCTTTCACTAGAAATATCCTTTGCAATTTTAAATAAGTAAAACAATACATGTATGTACAATGCAGTCTTATAGAAGATTGGCAGACGCCCTTAATTAGAGCGACTTACATTTAGCTCATTTATTTTTTTAAAGATATTTTTTAAACACTTTAATAATAGGACAGAGAGAAATGAAACAGGGGAGAGAATGAGACGGGTGGGACCCGAGCGGACCCAAGCCATAATCATACCTGGGTTGCCAGAACATAACCATGCAGGTGGGTGCTGGCGCCTTAACCCACTACACCACAGTGCTGGCCAGCTTGTTTATACCGAGCAATTAGAGGTTTAAGGCTTCCTCAGGGGACCAGGAGTGGTTACTTAGTGGAACTGTGGACCAAACCCACAAGCTGCTAGTTAGCAATCCAACACCCAGGCGCTAGTATTTCCCTCCTTTTGTCATTCCTTCCTTTCATCTTCCTTTCTTCTCGTTAATGTTACCACCCTAAACAGCAAACAGGGCCCCCTTTATTTTAAATAGGTAAACTGTGTTTTTATCCAAATAAGAAAAATTCTTCAGCTTAGCTGTGATGTAAAAGGAATAAAACACTTTAGAATGGTTTATGGAAGGTTAAATCATCAGACTACATGTCTCCTCCCATGTGCATGTGTTATGGTATAGAATTCCTGGCATGCAGATGACACATCTAAAAAGTGTAACTGCTCAGTAATTCCATCACAGAAATATAGTTGCTCTTCTGTGAGTCACTGCCACTTTATTTGTGGACGCAATATAAATAAGTGTGTTGTAAAAACCTCAGCAGACTTTCAACATGATTATTGTTACTCTGTGGGTCTATCTTTTTATCAGTTCTATCTCCCCTGTCTTAAAGTGCTTTTCATCTCAGCATTCCAATTCAACCCCTCTCCCAACACCCATCCAGTCTTCCTCTATCTACTACTCCCTACCAATCTCTGTTCTTTTCTCTTCTTACCATTTCTCTCGTGCAGTACCACAGTGATCTGTCCCATTTTTGTAAGTGCTGTCGTCTTTTATCGTCTCTTTTTTTGCCTTCTCATGTACATCACATGAATTAGATTTACCGACCCCCATCCCTGTTTACAGCTCACTTTTAGGTGTTTTACTGCTTCTTTCTTGCTCTTCTACTTTGTCTTTGCAGCCATGAACAGTTGTAAAGCTGACCTGGCTTATTGATCTGTCTGCATTCTAAGCTTGTTTGTCAGATAACAGTTGGTTTTCTGTATTTATGTTCCTGATTATGAAACAAAAACTTCAACTCCTTCACATACTGTACAAAGTCACTCTTTAAGTGTAATAAATTAAATGTTATTTCCTAGAAAAACTGCAGTTTAGTTATCAAAAGTAGAAAATCATTTATAATCGTTTGATTCAAATGTAGAATTTACTGTCATTTACTTTAGTTTTTTTTTTTTCGCAAATGTATTATTACTATGCCAGACTGTAGACTATAATAATGCCTTTAATTCCATTATCATAGGTGACAGTCAATAGTTACTACATAATAAACTAAACTACTACTAGCCTTCTACTATGTAAGAAACAAAACATCACAGGGGATGTTGGAAAGGGATAATGACAATGACAAGGTTGAGCAGAAGGTTATGAGTTCACACAAGGCTGAGCAGAAGGTTATGAGTTCAATTCTCAGCACCGACAAGAACTCACAGCTTGGAACTTAAGCAAGGCCCTTAACAATCAGCTGCTTTTGTGTAAATAAGATAAGCGTAAGGCGCTGTTAGATCCGAAAGAGAACGTCAACGTCACTGTTACCATCCTATAGTTGATAATCTCCCACTCTTTTTACATCACAGCATATTGCTAACAAAAAAATATCAATACATTACACAGCTTATTTTACTGCGTTATGACAACAAGGTGGTTAGAATTTACTAGTACTGGTAAATCTAGTAAATTCTAGCTCGTCAGGTCTAACGTCACAGAAAAAAACATAAATTGCCAAAATTGACAGGTCAGAGCTTTTTTTGGTGGCACATGTGGGATCTACACCATAATAATCAGTTGGTTTTAATGTCATTGCCATATATTTTTATTTCCATGCATGAATATGCATCCACATTAAGCTTTCTTTGCTTGTTTTTAATTTCCATAGAAAATTTTATGGCTATAATTCTCATAGGTGCAGTAAACCTAATTGAAGTACTCCCATAAAGACCTGCTGTCTCCCAGTGCTGCTAATGAACGCACCAGCCCCTCTCAACACCCATACCAACTGGGCTTTTTCGTCTTTAATTACTTTGGCCATGTAACCCAATTACAGCATCCGCTTGCTCCAGTTTTCTTCAAAATCAGTAAATTAAAATTCCTAGACATCTGTCTTCCCTTCCTGTTCTCAACGGAAGAATCGGAGCGAGAGAGTCGGAGAGATGTGAAAGCTGTGCAGTTTAGATGACGAGAAAAGGACATTTGTTATTTGTTCAACCATGTGTGTGTGCATGTGGGGCATCTGCAATCTTCAATTTAAATTCTCAGATAAATACAATCGGAATGTCACAGATCCTTAAATTCTTAGTCACTATTTTCAATAGAATATCGTTATTTTCAAAAGCTTTTTCCTTACAATGATGATCATTTTCGGTCACTGTCTTTTAATTATGACGGGAAATATTAATGTATGATTTGATTGTTAATCATCAGTCATGCGACTGTGATGTGATAAATCCAGTGGCATGCGACACACAGATGTGTGTAATGCATTAACCCAGTTCAGCTTATGGGCTTTCCTTTTATGGTACCATATGTTAATGTGCCTAATAAACAGATGCGGGAAGATTGTCACTTGGAAAATAGTGACTGTCAAAAAGACAACAGCGCCGTAGGAGATGTTTATAATGACACCTACATAAGGTCTTTTTGGCAGATGAGTGAATTTACATAAACATTCATAAATCCTTAATTTAACAGATGCCGGCTTTCGAATAGCAACTGTTAAATTTGTCAGTTTTTTCCTTGTTTTTTTTCTTCAACCAAATCTATAGTGATATATTATTTTATTTAGCCTAATTACATTACTGAATGTAACTGACATCCTATGATTACTTAATATTAGCATAGTTTATAAATACAGTCATTAAAACCATATAGTCAGCTTGGAAGGTATCATGACATCTGTGAATTTGGTATTTAAAACACTGGTATTTAAAAAACTGTTTGTCAGAATTTTTATGTAGATAGCAAGCAGCACCAAAAACAATTCCCTTAAAGGGGCAGAGGGACATCTTGGCATATGCTAACTGTAGCCTGAAAGTGTTTGTCTCACTCTTGCAATCCAAACCCACGACTCCTAAAAGCATAAATCCGTACAGACTAGATAACCAGAGACAACATTACTACAATACATCATGTGTCATCCCTCCTCGAGAAAACTATAGTAACTATAGTACAGTTAGTAACAGTACTAAAATACAAAGTAAAGTAGCCAATTACACGCTGCTGCTGTAAGGACTGAACAATTTGATCGGACGAAGTGCTTTTGAGCATGTCTGTCACAGACGATAGAAATACTAACAAATACACGTACCTTAGACTACGTAACTTAATAAGGGCTTTCAAGATGTTAAGAGGCTTTTAAACAAGAGCACAACAAAATCACCTACCCTGCCTTTAAGTATAGTGTTACCAAAAAATGTCTGTATAATAGAAAGTACTGTAGCTTGGTGTTTTAGACACATTGTATGATTAAACACTCATAATAGTGGCTACCACTTTTGGGTCCTTGAGCAAGACCCTTAACCCCTCCCTGCCCCAGGGGCGCTGTATTATAGCTGACCCTGCGCTCTGACCCCAACTTACTAAGATGGGATATTTATTCCTTAAGCCCAGTGTAGGGCACCATTTACATGCTCAGTTACACCAAGGGTCATTTAGCACACTCAGTCTGCCACTCCATATGTTTTTAAACAGTAGTAGGAAACCAGATGACCAACTGAAATCTGTTTGGACATAGGGAGAGTCTGCAATGGTCTACACAGACAGAAACTCAGGACTGCAACCTGCTATGCATACTTGTAGAATTGTTTTTCAGGTTTATGTCTCAGCATCTCTAAAGTTTCGAGGTAGAAATGAAAACGTGGATGTGAGGAGGTAAGAAGTTCATTAACTAGTGAGCTATGAACCAGTCATAGGTTCGAATGATAGCTGGGATAGATTCCATCAGATCCATATGACCCTGATTAGGAATAAGCAGGTATAGACAATGAATAGATGGATGGATAGAGGGATTTGAGTCATGTGTCTTTGGAGCTCATGAGTTTTGTGCAACACAGCATTGTCCTGCTAAAACAGTGTTTGCGCCTCTTAGTTCCAGTGAAAGAAAATTTTTTTACAGTATATATTGTCATTTTTGTAATTTGTGGCAACAGTTTTGTAATTTGTGGCAACTTGTGGGTGTGCTGGTTAAGTGTCCTCTTTTTTTTTTGGCTATATTGAATATTGTATTAGCAAGAGACTCACAAAGGAAATTATTAAAAACAACAACAAACAAAATGACTTAACAAACAAAAGTAGTGGCCCTTGATCTTTAAGACAATGGCTGTATGTGTCAGGACAACTAGAGTGAGGAAGGAATTTGTTTGTTACACAGGTTTATATAAATAATAATGTAAACGGAAATCGGTATAAAGCATAAATAATAAGTCTCATAATATATCTATCTCTATATATATCTATCTATCGTCTATCTATCTCTCTATATCTATATATAGTATCTATATATATATCTATATAGTATATATAGATATATATATATATATATATATATATTGCAAAAAATATATTGTGATATGTAGCTGGATCGATATTTGGATCGGAAACATTTCTAGTTTTAATTTTTTATATATATATATATATATATATATATATATATATATATATATATATATATATATGTATATATATTGCAAAAAATATATTGTGATATGTAGCTGGATCGATATTTGGATCGGAACATTTCTAGTTTTACCAGTAAGTCAGTATGGCTAACTTGTATATAGATATTCTGGAAAATGCTTTAGTAAAGCATAAATCAGATTCCGTTTAAACAGACAGCATGTTCTATGTACAAGACGTCCATATGGTCTGGACACCAGCCTTTCTCACAGCATGCACTGTAGCTTGCAATTTATAATCTCTCTGCGCTCGCTGGAAATTCTTACATTCTGCCCATGTGCATGCACATGTTTTATGTGTACACTAACCAACACACACAGTAATCTTCAGCTGAATATCAAGTTCTCAGAAACACTAGCGACTTGACCTCTATGTTTATATAATGCATCACAAAAACAGCCTCATTACACACACACATATGCACTCTCCCGCTTCGATAGTACATATGGACAGAACAGTGTGAATTCTGCCTTAGGGTTGGGTGTTAAATTGCAGCTTGACCTTTGAGCTAATCACATGCTGATATTCAGTTGCTTGTCTGAAAAAGTTGATTGCACGTCTATAAGCCTTTATTAATAGTTGATCAGCCTGTCACATGATTTGACATAAATCCCTGCACAAATGCTAGGCAGAAAGCAACTTTTTTTTATGCGCTCTGTTGACACAGTGTTGTGACACTTACAATCTGTAGAAATTTTGACTCATTTTGATCCAGAAAGCTACAGAATTTTACCACCTACTAACACACATGGATTTATTGACCCTTCCACTTTATGGTAAATAAAATACTAACTAAAAACAGCAGGTTTTGTTGCGCTCCATGGCTGTGTGGGTTTGCTCCAACCTCTCAAAAACATTCAAGTGGGTGGATTGGCAACTTTAAATTGCCCCTAGGTGTGAAATTGTGTGAATGGATTTGTGTGTGTGTGAGATGCCCTGGCATGTGTTACTGCTTTACACCTAATGATTTCAAAGAAGTTTACAGATCCAACTTGATCCTAGACATGATAGATCATTTATAGAAAATACATTTTTGTCTATATAATACTCAGTCCTATCAGGGAATTGATTTATAATCACACTATGCAATGTCAGTCAGACGAGGAAGAGATCGCTTTTAAGTCAGGACGTCTGAAGGACTTTTCTTATTTTTTTGGCAAGATCACTTTTAGCTTGCTTATAAGGGATAAATGTAGACATTTTTTAATTTATATCCTAAATTATGATAATTTTATAATGTGGTATTATGACTTTTTTTTTTATTAAAATACAGCAACATACAAATTAAATTAATCCAAATAAATATTTGGCATCTTTTAGTTCCATATGTAATTTATTTCAACCAGTCATGAAATGATGTGGAGTTTATATGTCCCTAAATCATGCCAAATATATTAAAACTTCCATTTTCGATTTCTTTCTGACCACTGATACTGTAATTTGTTGCACATGTTTTTCGTATTCAAGGAATCGCATCTGTTCCATTTTTAAAGCTACACTTTTTATTTCCCCTTCAGGTGAAATAACGATCCACTTTCCATTAAGAATTCTAATAGTATTTCCTTAGCTGTAAGGCTTTCCTCGAATAGAACAGACTTTAGTGTATGTGCAGCACGGAAAGTAACAAGGGAAGGCTAAAGTGTGGAGGTGCATGTCTGTGAATCCAAAAACCTAAAAACAACATTCGTTGCACCAGGAACCATGATGCCCACTGAAGGGCAAAAACAAACCTGTGCCTTAAAGTAAAGAATTGAAATGTGTAAAATGAATAGAACTTGAGTATTGTATAAAGAGTATGAACATAAAAATGCCTCTTTTATCAAAAAAAATGGAAAGACTCTGGGATGCGGTGTTAAATATATGAAAATAAACCCAGCAGGATATTTGTGCCCCACACGTACGCCAAAAGCCATTGAGGATCTCATGAGGTACAAACAAATTAGCCTCCTTCTTTAGCAGTTTATTATCATAGCATTCGGATTTTATCCATATAAGCTGCACCATTCCAGGCATTTTTATTGACATTTTGAGAAAACATTAAAAGATTACTTAACATTACAGGAAGTGGAAATTAAGCTTGAATAGTGAGGTCAAAAGAAGGTGACGTTAAAATTCCTCACTGTAACTCTTCAGAAGAGAAACGGCAAAGTAAAATGCAGTCCAACTTTTCTATATTTTAAAAGCTTTTAAAATGACATAATCAGTTAAAAAAGAGGTTCTCATTCCCTATTTTTTTATTGTAATCTGTGGCTGCTGTGCTTAACCTTTACTCGAGCCGTAATCAGCAGAGGTGTAGCAGAGCTGGTGATTTTTGAGCACTCCACTCGGATCCATTCCTGCTGAGGAGTACAAGCAAAATGGCCTTAATATCTGCCTCCTTTATAGTCTTTTAGAGGACTGAGACCTAAAAGCGCCCACCTTTTTCTCATGTAATTGTGGCTCCCCATGATCTGATCATTTCTGAAGAGGAGTCAAAGCTCTGGTAGAATTATTCATAAGGGGGGGGGGAATGAAAGAGGATAAAAAATAAAAGAAAAAGGCGAGAAAGAGTTCGAATAGAAATGAAGAGCTTGCACCATGGAAACAGCTGAAGTGGTAAGACCACCTAAAGCTGTGCTGCTGCTACCTGAAAGTGAATTGTAGCCTTGAATAAATGTTTTCGAATTAAACCAAAGAAATAATAATGTCAGAGTCATGAAGATTTTTTAGTCTTCCTTAAAGCACAGGGAAAACTTCTAGAACTTTGAAGCTGTGAAACTAAAGCCAACCGAATATTTACAACACTTTTGTGGGGCATTTCTGTTAACAATAAAAGAAATTAACTGTGACTATTAGACCAAAAATAAAACAAAAATTAATACACAGGTTTAGCAAAGTCTATCCTGGCTGTCACTGGGTGAAAGGCAGAGGTACAACCCGCTCAGGTCACTACAGACCCTAATTCCAACGGGCAATTTAGAATCATCAATCAACCTAACATACATGTTTTTGGACTGTGAGAGGAAACCGGAATACCCCAGAGTAAACCCATGCAAGAACGGGAAGAACATGCAAAATCCACACAGGAAGCAACAGTGAAGCAACAGTGCTAACCACTAAGCCACCGTGCTGCCCTGCACAAAATCAGTTTTGTAGAATTACAATTACTTGACCTCCTTCTTTTTCATGCCCTTATAATTTATAATTATAGAGACTGCTGGAAGAAGTAAGAATTTCTTTTTATTGTGCAATAAACACTTCCTGTACACATGACAATATAGTATGACTCTGCAGCACAGGTGTCAAGCTCCTGGAGGGCCACTGTCCTGCAGAGTTCAGCTTCAACCCTATGTAATTGCACCTGATCCAGCTAATCATGTCTTTTAGGCTTGTTGAACAAATACATGTTTTGTTGTTTGGAATAAAGTTCAAACTAAATACTGCAGAGCTTTGGGCCCTCTGGGAACTGAGTTTGACCCCCTGCTCTACAGTAAATGCTCTAGTATTAAGATTGCCCTTCACTGGAATGAGAAGACCCAAACACCGCTCCTTCACTGTGATTTACCTGTACACAAAGCCTTATTAAAGTAGAATAACTTAAGTGTTTTGCACAGAGCTTTGACCTCAACCCCACTGAGCACCTTTGGGATGAACTGTAATGTCAACTGCACACCAGACCTCCTCACCTGACATTAGTGCCGGATCTCATTAATCATTTTAAGGCCGAATGATTTTCCTGTCTTTTACAGGTTTATAGTTCTAAATAGTTAAATGGTCTATTGGCATTTTTATAACAATAAAAACAAATAAAAAGTTTGCACAAGCTTAACCTTTACACAGTAGATCATTAAGAAATACATCTCATCACTTATGTACCCACGCATACACATTATTTCCAGTCAATTTCCGGTTATTTTTTACCAAGGATAAAATAAACAAATGACAGCAAGGAGAAATAAAAACTATCCTTAGGTTATAGAGTTGAAAAATGTTACCTAATTGTAGATTGTTTTTTTCAGATTTTCTGGTAAGGGCAGCATGGTGGCTTAGCGATAAGCAATGTTGCCTCACAGTGCTGTTCGATTCCTGGGCAGGAGCATTGCTGTGTGGAGCATTGTTTGCATGTTCTCCCTGTGCTTGCGTGGGTTTACTCTGGGTTTTCCGGTTTCCTCCCACAGTCCAAAAACATGTATGTTAAGTTGATTGATGATTCTTAATTACTCATAGATATATGTGTGTGGTCCTGTGATGGACTGGCGACCTGCCCAGGGTGTCCCCCTTCTGCGTTTTGTTTTTCCTTCAGAGATAGCTAGGATGGGCTCCTGCAGATCCCTGTGACCCTGAATTAGTATAATAAGTGGGTAAAGAAGATGAGCGAATGAAAGAATGATTTTCTGGTGTCTTTTATTGTTAAACACATTGAAATATAAAAGCATGTTGGGTCTTACTTACCGTTTATTGCACAAATTGTACAAAAAAGGCTGTTTTTGGTATATATATATATATATGCCTGTAACTATTAGATGTAGGAAGATTTAATTCTTCTTAATAGGATTTTAAATTCTTTTTACAGATATTTTCTGTCATTCCTTTTTCAAAAACATACAGTAGCATGCTTTAAGTTGGTGCAGATATAGAAGATATAGGGATAAGTCAGGACTGTGTGTCCTAGTGTGCTATAATTCCCTGTCATCATTATTCTGTCAGTTTTGGCTGCCCAGTGGTGCTCACACCGTTAGCGGGTAATGGTGGCAGATAAACAAACGCAATAAATGCAGCTCGGCAGCATGCTCCAACGATCCAGTACAAATTTGTTTTCTCCCGCTGTGCCACAATCACTGGTCCTTCTAATCTGCTGTAAAACGTTCTCATCAGGCAAGCAGGTTTCAACACTTTAGTGACACCATGATCAATCTATGGATTTTTTTTTCACTGACTCAGATGTGGGTGCCTTTTCAGTTAAGAGACTCGGCTCTGGATGATCACAGCCTACAAGGAATATTTCTAGACAGCATTTGTTTCCTGTGTATATTTCTATTACCACTAGAAATAGTGTTTGGTGGTTTATTTGGAGGAAACATTTATCTTCTTTGTGTTAGCATGTTTTAGATAACAGAATGAGTGTTATGTTTGATAATGGACATTAGGGTCACTGGAGGTAGACAGGGGAGAGAAAAAGAGGGGATGATGGATTTATTATTATTATCATTTATATTAGTAGTAGGAGACGGCGAAGGAAAAGAAGGAGGTGAGAAGGATGAGTAGGAGGAGTAGGAGTATGAAAGGAAAAGGAGGTTTCTCACAGCGACTTCTATATTAGTGTCACATTAATCAAAAATGAACCTACTAACTTGTGCTTTCTGTCTGCCAACCCACTTGGAGCCACATGAACATTTTTAGATTATTTAGATTTGCGTTACTCTACACTATTATTATATAGTGTAGTATATAATTTTGTAATATTTTATTTCCAGAGCTCCATAAAGACAGAGTGTGTTATAATGGTGTGGAAAAAATGAGTGTCATGCACAGAGCCCCAACCTCAACCCCAATGATCACCTTTGGGGTCAAACTAAAATTTATAATGGGTAAACTAATACTTATGATAGTTGTCTAGACTAATCTTGTATAATAATATAGAGTCTGTATAAATGTAAAGATTATAGCATATATTTGCTCAAATTTTTCTTATTTTTTAATTAAAAAAAGATGTTTAGGCTTCTCTTTTTAAAGCATCTGCTAAATGACAGTAATTATTACTTTTACCATCACTGAATGAAAAGCATAAACTGAAGCTGCTTGCAGATGTTTGTCTGCTTTAATTAACTGAACTGGAGTGAAGTGTTTCGGATAATAAGAGTCACTGATCTTTAGAAAGGGTGTGTATGCAAATAAATGACTTGCAACTTCAGTTGCTACTTAGAGAACCACAGACACAGAACACGTGTAGCAGCTGGGAATCTATTCACACAAATATTATGTGCATTTCTGTTTGAGAAAATGCCAAATGCAAATGTCATCTGAGTCAAAATAAGTTTTAATCAGCGGTTTGTACATGAAAAAAGGTTATCAGTGCAATGCACAAGAAAATCCCTGAAATGAATAAATACAAAAAAATGTTAACAAACCATTTTTTTTTATTTCTAATTATCGTTGTAAATATTAGTTGCATTGTGTAACGTTTGCTGAATCAATGATCTGACATTGCTGTCCATGAGAAATTAAAAACCTGGTCCTTCATACTGAAACACGATTCCACAATAGCAACTTTATGTCCCCCAACTACTTCAAAATATTGTTTATCAGTTCACTACAGTTCACTTTTAGTTCACATAGTATGGCATATACATTAACCACAAACAAATACGCTAACAAACTAAATACTTTTACCACAGTCTTAAATACTAAAGTATTTACTACAGCTTATCAGTTCACTAGAGTTGCAGTAGGATGTAGTAAATACTTTAATAATCTACACTATACTACAATTCAATACTGTAGTATGCAATAACTGTATACAGTGGTTGCGGTGTTGGACTGCTAATTGGAAGATCAGGGTTCGATTCCCAGCCTCACCAAGTTGCCTCTGCTGGGCACCTAAGTAAGGCCCTTAACCCAGAATTGCTCAGATATATAAAGAAGGTAAATGTAAGTTACTCTGGATAAGAACATCTGCCAAATGTCGTAAATGTAAATGTATCAATGAGACATATTTTCTGCAGGGACATGAAGTATCTGACTGTTTTATGAGCTGTACTTACCCAGGCCTTGTCTGCACTAAAAGTGGAACAGAGATGAGGGTAAAAGTGACAGAAAGAGGGAGAGAGATTAAGAGAGAGCGAGGAAAAGAGAGAGAAAGAAAGAAAGGTCCATGAAGAGGAACATTTTGTCACAAAGAATTTATGAAATTGTTGGAGATGATGGAGTTGAGAGGAATGTAGTAGACTCTACTGCTTAAAAATCCAGGTGGGAGGAAATACTGACATTACTGATTTAAAAGCTTTTATAAAATATAAAAAAAGCTAATCTGTGTAACAGGTTGTTTAACAATGCTGATGTCTTATGCAGTGTGTCTGAATTAGACTTCCCAGGGGGTGTACCATGAGTTAGGCCCTTAACCCCCAATTGCTCAGTTGTATAAACAAGGAATATTGTAAGTCGCTCTGGATAAGGGCGTCTGCCAAATACTGCAAATGTAAATGAGTTTAGATGATTAACAGAGTTTTTAACCGCTGCCTTTTCTTGTCATTTCCTGGGATTGATTGGAAAGGAGATGTGCTATATTGTCATGGGGAAATAAAATCTGCAACATAATTTGTTGAATACAATATTTACAATATAATATCTGATAATTAATTAATTAATAATATATAATTATTGATTGTATAAATACAATTTTTGCTGATATTTACATCATCAACCAAATCAACTGAAATTAGTATATTTCCAAAAGTTTCTGAACGTTGTACATACATTTTTAAGTTATTTTAACTGAACATTTGTATTTTGGATCTATAACTTAAAAATATGAGTTTGGGTCACATGAGCTGCATTTGCATTGCACTATACATAGCCAAACAACCCACGGTAGACTTACTGGTAAAGGAAAGACAAAGATGAAATGATTATTCAGTATTTTGCTTTCGGCAAACAATGCTCTTAAAAAAAAAAATTAATGTTCTCTGGGAAGACAAAAAAGGGAGAACCTTTGTTGCAGCCTGGGTAAATGTAACACTAAGTTATATATAGCTTTTTTCGTGTATTATGTAATTTTTTGTATCTGTTTACAGACAAAACAGGCTTGAAGTGAACAGAAATCATAAACAGCAAAATACACAGTTGTGCTAAGTTGCTAAGTAACAGTCCCGAGTGGCAGTATATTCTCCCCCAAATGTCTTCCAACTTGATAATGCCCCATGTACACAACCCCCTGAGTTTAATGAATCAGGTCACCAAATTAACTGCATGAAAGCTTTTCTTTCAAATTACATACTTCACTTTATTAGCTTGTCCGCTGATCTAAAGCCAGACATATTTGTCTCTTAATAAAGGTTTGTAAATTCAGCTGGCTTTTCTTTGGTCTCTGTTGCTTTGCTGATGAGGTACTCATAGTACTTGAATTGCCTGGGCAACAAACAGCATTAGAATATTTTCATTAGGTTTCTGTAGCATTTAACATGATAATTAAAATAAATTAAAATGTAATAATTGAGAAATAGGCAGTGAAGCATATCCAGAACATTCTATTTGGAGAAATGAAAGGCAAGGACCATCCACACTTCCATCATCTGTGTGTGTGTAATTTTTACTTATCTGATAAAAGATATTCTACTAAGCATTGGAAGGGTTTTTTTCTCTCTCTCCTTCTCTGTCTGTCTCTCTTTTACTCTCTTCCTATCTTCTATGTGCCCCCTGTTCGTCCTTTTTTTTCTTGTTCACTCTGCTTATCCTGTATGCTAATAACACACTGAGGAACAAGTACTAATGGTCCCTACTGTCTTTAGTAATAATAAATGAGAGCAGCTCCAGAGGCTACATAGCAAAGCATTAAGCACCCTGAAGACTCCCAGGGAGGACTGGAATGTAGAACTGAAACTTTTTTCTGTTTATCATTTACTTCTCTTACATTTCATTAGATCTATTGTTTGAGCAAGAGCACCTTATGACCATAGATTTTAAAGGAACATGATTTTATAAAAAAACTACATAGACTCAAACACAATAAAGTGAAAAATCACAGTTGTGTTATCAGCTACTACCTAATGAATTTTCAGAGTAAGCTTCAGTAGCAGTTGTATGTGCTGGCTCAAATGGTTAAGGTGCTTTAAGGAGTTATTGATTGAAAGACCCACCACAGCCACTGTTGGGTCCTTGAGTGAGATCCTTAACCTGTCCTTCTCCATGGGCGCTGTATCATAGCTCACCCTGCACTCTGACCCCAACTTTCTAGGATAGGATAAGCAAAGAAACAAATTTTACTGTGCTGTAGAATATATGCAACAAATAAAGACATTTATATTTTAAAAATAAACCGTCAACGAACAACAAACTAACTGCCAGATTTCACTGCTTTTAGAACTTTGTCTTCAAAAGACATAGGCCTCTATTGGCCCATCTACATCTCAAAATCCACAACATTACACAAAAAGCTGAAGTAGTAGTACTTAGATTGTTGGACTACGAATTGAAAGGTCATGAGTTTAAATCTTATCACTACCAAACTGCCAATACTGGGCCCTGGAAAGTTATAACCCCCACCTGCTTAGTCGTATAAATGAGCTAAAAATAAGTCCATTTGGGTAAGTCCATTGGTGTCTGCCAAATGCCATAAGTTATGATAATATGGAAGAATTGAAAGCTAATTGTTTACCATGTGATAACTGGATTAATTTCCTGCCTATGCTAAGCTGCCCTCGTCAACATATCCTGCACACAGATGCATGATTCTGTATGTAACACAGGAACAGCCAGATCTGCATTCTGCCCCAGGCGCATGCAATGTTTTGTGACTTCTGCGTGAGGGTGTAGCGTAGCAAACACTATTTTCACTCAGTCTGAATATAACTTTTTGCCAGCTTGCCGATAAATAAAAGCAGGACAGTTTTCACTGTATAATTACATCCCGCTCTGTTTTATAGCTTAATGGATACTTTGTTACTTGTTTTTTATTAGCTCTTTTTTTAATTAAGTGAAGTACAGCAACTGTCAGAGATGCCAAAGTTTTAAGGATGTAGGTAGGGTTAGGGTTAGGGTGTAAGTGGAAATGCACCACCATGCACTTTTACACACACTTAGCAATATATCTTCAAAAACCTCTATACTGGCAGCCTTTTAAGAGGCTAAAGGAAAACTGGAAATATCAGAAAAGACCCATGTGGATGTAAAAGGGTCATGCAAGGTTTCAATTTGGGCCCTTGGATCTATACTAGCTGCTGTATTTAACTTCTGCTTCTGTTATATATAGTTTATAAGAATTAGACGTTTTCTTAACAAAGTGTTATTTTCTCACAAGCCCATTGGTGTAACGATACACCAGACATGGACAACATACCTTAAACCATTCAAAGTTCAGCTTATAGCTAAGTTCAGAAAACAAACACAGAGACCCAGGAATCAGAGGGTATCATAGGAGATTTAGGGGGTAACGAACCAGACCAGGGGCGATTGAAACCAGAACTGGGAGAACCGACATCAAAGATCTTGCTGCTGGAAACAGATAGGAAGAAATAGTGAAAGCTGAAATGCAGGGTAGATGAGAGTGAGTCCAGTATAAGGAAACTGAGACCATAGAGCATAGAGTGAAGGTTAAGTGCTCTTTTAAAGGAAAAAGAGTGATTGTGTAATAAGCTGCAGGTGAGGCTTATTAGAATTCTGGTGAGTCTGTAGGTTGATTATTATATATAATATAATAATCAACCTACAGCTGTTATAAATTTGATTCTCATCGCAGCGTGTTTTATAGGTGTAAGCTCTCAATTTAATCACCTGGAACTGGTGTACAAACTTTTCTTAAGCGATTTCAACGGGGTTTTTTTTTTCCTGGACGAATTTGTTAATTAATGTTAACACCATATTATAATAATAGGAGCAGTAGTAGTAGTAGTGATAGTGTGAGTGCTGTTTTCTTTAGCTCTCTTCTGTATTTCTCTCTGACGAACTCACTGTCTTATCCACCAGTCTGGTTCAAGAGCCTCACTTATCTTAATGTCAGTCTTGGCAGTGCGTACTTTGGCATAGGCCTCTTTCAGACACAAAATGCTTACATAAATCTTTGTTAATGAGAACTATATACCTTTAGATGAAATGTACGGCAAGGGTAAAATAAGAAATAGCGGCTGAACATCGAAGTATCGTTATCATTTTAGTAGTGTAGTTTACAAGCCCTTGTAAATCCTTAAATATAAGGATATTTTGTTGAGATTTCTCCAAGTCTAGAAATAGCATAGACTTTTCTCCCAGACACCTATCCAGATAGATATCACTAGGGGTGGTGTAGCTTGATTTGAATTCGCAACTAAACATGCAAAAAAAAAATCAAATATCATTACATGACAGTAGCAAAAATAACAAATGCGGAAAAAACAGGCGCAGGACAATAACGCAATGACATCGCTAAAGAGGATAAAGTAAGGATGGGTTCACAAATTTTGAAATATGTTTTTTATGAATAATATTTCTACCAGTAATGCAATAGTATTGTTTGGTGTGAAATACTTGTGGTATGGGACCCAAATCTATATTATTTCATAATTGCCTGCAGCGCCCCTGCAGCAACATGCACAAAGAAACTAATCTAAAGCACAAAAACAAGCAGTGTCTGTTAAAACACGACACTCAGACCCACCACACTGAAAGTAGGGCAGAGATGGTAGGTATGTCTAATGGCATTTTCAGTCATTGCTCCTCCATGTAATTGTAGTGTATCACTGAAAATATAGCTGGAATCCATTCTTTAGGAATGAAAGGAGAATTTATTGCCTATCTAATTTACACTATACTGCATGTACACGCAAATGCTTCCTAACCAAGCCACTATACAGTGGCCATATATCATAATTTGGAAATTTGGATCTATATTTAAAATTGATGCCTTTAAATCCAAAGACTCATTATTATTTATAAAAGGAAACTTACTTGTTTTTAAAGATGATTCAAGCACCTGCTTTTCTGACCAGCATGTAACATAAAGGTGCTTTTAAAAAAATGTGAATATCAAGGAAACTCTCACAATTTAATCACAATTTAATTCAGACATTAAAGCTTTTAGATATAAAATGTAAATGCAAATAGTAGAACTGTGCAAATGAGCAAGATTGATTTGCGAGTATATACATTGATAAATATGTCAGTATGTGCATAGCGTAGTATGTGCAAGTATTTCCAGCATAAAAAGTGTAATTATACATTGTGCAAAATGTGTGCATTGTACAGAATTAATTGGTTGTGCTCTCAATAATTGGTTGGGGCGCCATTTGCATAAATAACTGCGTCAATGCGGCGTGGCATGGAGGCGCTCAGCCTGTGGCACTGCAAAAGTGTCAGGATGCTTTGATAGCTGCCTTTAGCTTATCTGTATTGTGGTGTCTGATGTCTCTCATCTGTCTGGCGTCACAACACCCCATAGATTCTCTAAAGGGTTCAGGTCAGGTAAGTTGGCCGGCCAGTACAAGCAGAGTAATATCACGATCAGCAAAGCAGTTCAGAGTAGTTTTGGCACTGTGGGCAAGGACCATGTCCTTCTGGAAAGAAAATCAGCATCTCCATAAAGCTTGTTAGCATACAGAAATATAAAGTGCTCTGAAATCTTTTGGTAGACGGTTGCATTAATTTTGGACTGAACACAGTGGACTAACACCATTAGATGATATTTCACACAGGAGACACGGGACTCCAGATTCTGGGACCTTGAATTTGAAATAAAATGCAGAATTTACTTTTATCTCAAAAGAGGACATCACTGAAGTGATGACCACTGGCGAGGCTATTTTTGGCATTATAAAACAACAGGTATATTTGTCATGATTAACAATACAGGCCTGGTTTGATCCTGAACTTGCTTACTTTATACTGTGTTGCTCCAAGGTTTCTATGAATGTGTGTATGTGTGTCTATGCATGCTGCCCTATTCAGGGTGTGTGCATTCCAACACTATAGATTTTAGGTAGATTCTTGAGTGTTGTGTATCAGTAACTGATTTAAGGTTTTGGATTAAAAAAATAGCTGCTTAAAAGAACTGCTATTTTTCAATTTCATCCCAGGAAGAATAAAAAAAGGAAAAAGTTTTATTTAGCACTGTTCAACTCCTATTCGTAATTTTCTGATAAGAAACTCTAAAGCTAGCTTGAAAAGTAGTGCAGCTGCACAGATCTCAGCTTGTATAAAATAAATAAGCGAACAGACTAATGTTACCACATGATACATGAACCACTGCCAGAGACTGAGTTTGTCATTCTTGCCCAGTATGTTCAACAGCTGGCTCCGTGATTAGAGTTTTCTTTCGCACTGGAGAAAGGAACGAGAAAGAAATAACATAGACCTAGCTATCCAAAAATAAAAAACAATCGACCTGATTCACTCAACACGAAAGACCTCTATCTTAGAAACTGCCTGAAATTGTAACATATCTAATATGCAGGACATTTTGAACAGCAGGATTACTAAACATATAAAAAAACTAAGCTTACTGTGACAAGGATACAAACACAATAATCTGTCCTCGATTATATAGTTATATCTTTTGTAGAGATCTTCCTTCCGGGGAAATGCTTTTGTACACAGCAGGTTTATTCAAAAATGTAAAATTGTCGGGACCACTAAAAAGTAAAATGTGCATTTAACCAGTCTTAATAAATTGTTTAGCAGTTTAAACCTGATTTAAGTTTGAAATCCTTAAAGTTTATTACACAAAATTTCTCCTAATGACATAGAACCAAGTCTTAGCAACGATAAGAATAATAATATAATGTAATAAATTAATTGGGACACCTGACCATTATAGTTCATCCAAAAGGTGTTTAGGTGGCTTGAGGTCAAGGTCCTGTACAGCACAGTCAAGTTCTCCAGTCTTTATTTGTCTACAAATAAGACTTGAAGCGTTTTTGTACATAGGAAGTAAAAGTAGTAGGTTAACAGGTACTTTTTTTACTAGATTTTGTACTAGATCGCTTAACTTCATCTATCCTCTAAAAATAGCACTTCACAAACCTTTTGCAGTTAAAGCCCCCTCAAACCACCCCAGCACCTAGGTGTTTTATAAACATAGTCAAAGCATCAAGGTCTCAGTGTTCACTTTATTTAGTAGAGCGATTAAAGTTGTTTATTCCTGAAATTTCCTTTGACAGAACATATTAGCAGTGGTAGTAAGTGTTTTGATTAGATTATTACACAAACTTTATAGAAATCAAGGTCTCCTAATGACATAGATCCAACATGAAGTTTTAGCAACAATAAGAATAATAGTCTAATGGGATAAATTTATTGGGACACCTGACCATAACGTACATATGTGTTTTTAAGAATTTGCCAAGAAGATCTGGGGTGCAGGTGTTTAGGTGGCTTGAGGTCAAGGTCCTGTACAGCACAGTCAAGTTCTTCAGTATTCATTTGTCTAACAATGAGAATTGAAGCATTTTTGTACATGGCTCTTAATAAGGGCGTCTGCTTAATAATGTAAATGAAATGAAACCTTGTGGCAACAGCTTGTAGAACATCCACAAACTATTGATCATATAGCGGAAGGTTTATGTAGTGAGCATAAAAGCCTATAACAAAGTTTAACCTTATGCCGTTTGACCATTCTGTGTCATTTCAAATAAAAATCTTTTTAGCAAACACGTCCTTTAACATTATTACTGTATAGTGTATGTGAAAGGACTCGCTATCAATAAACGAGACTCAAGAACTTTCGTCCATCTCTATTTATACAGACTTTCTTAATATTGCCATCGAAAATGTAAACATAAACATGGACACCGAAACTGTCTCACTTACTAATACCATTGTAACTGAATGAGAAAATCCCCACAGTCACAATCTAAATTTAATATGGGAGTAAAAGAGAGGGAAAGTAAATCTGGACTAGAATATTTGAAAACACATGTGGAAATTATAATAAGGTGTCCCATTACTTTTGTCTACATAGTGTGGGGTAGTTTCTAAACCACCCTGTAATATAATAAACAGGTGTTCATTTGTGGCTTTAATTATAACCACAGAACTAATAATGTATGTAACTTCAAAAAAATCAGAACAAATCTTTTAAAAATATTTATTTTTTTTTGCAAGTTTAACTTCATCATGATAATTCTGACATGCTAAATGCAGAGAGCTACAAAATCAGTTCTCATCATGTTCTAGCCCTGGAATTAGCTTATGTTATTTGTGATTTGTTTGAAAAGAAAATCAATGAGACAGAATGTAACAAGGAAGTCGATTATTATTTATTACCCATCCTAGACGCTTTGTGCACAGTGTAAAAAACTAACCACATTCTTTAAGCACGTTGCAGTCAAAGGATGGAGCTCAGTGGTTAAGGTGTTGGACTAATAAAAAGAAGTTTGTGAGTTTTATTCCCAGTAACACCAAGTTACCACTGCTGGGCCCCTAAGCAAGGCCTTCAACACCCAATTGCTTGATTGTATAAATAAAATAAATGTAAGTTGCTCAAAGGACATCTGCCAAATGCCATAAATGTAAATATTGTGAAAAAATGTTTCTAAGCAATCTGGTGACCAAGACTGAAGACATTCATGCCAGATGACGCTTTCTGGTTTAAATAAGCAGGTCTTTCGTGTAACCGAAGTGGTTATTCAATTTATAAATAAGAAATAAACATCTCGTATCTGAAGCGCACTCATCAGATACTTTGTATGAAGCCACAGCTGTGACCTTGCTAGTCCAGTCAATATTTGATGAAAATGAATGAACATAAATGCGACGAGAGCCTGGATTATATAGGAAGTAAAAGTAGTAGGTTCACAGGTACTTTTTCACTAGATTTTGTACTAGATCGCTAAACGTTATCTTATATAAGCTTTATAATTGTACCTTGGTATCCTCTAAAAATAGTAGTTCACAAACCTTGGTATCCTTAAAAAAAATAGTCAGTTCAAACCTTTTGCAGTTAAAGCCCCCCCCCATCACTGAGGTGTTTCATAAACATAGTCAAAGCATTTAGGTCTCAGTGTTCACTTTATTTATTTATTAGAGCGATCAAGTTGTTTATTCCTGCCTGAAATTTTCTTTGACATAACGTATTATGCATAGGTGTCACATAGAATTTACTTAGCATAGCGGTTTGCCCATTTTTTTGGCCGTCCCCCTCCCCCTTTGCAACCTTAAAAAAATAAAACAATTTCGTATTTTGCCATCTTAAAGTAATAAGTTGTGATGTAATTTATATTTTTTATTCAATTCAATGGCAAATAGCAGATAATTTTACAGGATAATTTTTACCCTAAAGAAGTGTCTTTTGACATTAACAAAATTCTGGGCGAAACTGAAACTGAAATTGCTTTAAAATAATAAATTGCTTAATAATAATTTATTATTTTATAAAGCAATATTTTGACTCTTTAATTTATTTTAAGAATATTACTGATACTGAACTTAAAAGCACAAGCACAGGACTTTAATTAAAAATTAATTATTAAACAATTCCACAGTAAAATTACTTGATATTTTGTGGAACTATAGATTAGATCTTTTTCTTTCAGATCTCAAATATCAAAGATGGCATTATTGGCTTGCGCTGTGGTGTGGTGGGTTGGCGCAACAGTTGTACAGTTGCGCTCTGGCTTTTACACTCCCGCCCTGATCTCTCTGTCTCCCCCATTTCATCTCTGTCTGTCCTATAGGTAAAGGCAAATTGCCCCAAAAAAGAGACAATGACGTTATTGTTGATGTTATTTTTTCTATAAATACTGTATATTGTCAGACATCTTAGAATGCTCTATTACTGTGTTCATCGCTTTTACCGTTATGTGTTAAAAAGCTCTGCAACATATTTATAAGAGAGCAGCTAGATTAAGCAAATTTTTGTGAAGTGTCTGGCTAAACCACATTGAATATTAAGGGGGTTGTCACTTTCGGCTCATATTTTAGCCATTTATTTTGGAAAATTTTGGTTCATTCATAACTTCACGCTCCAGTTTAAGATCCATTGACTTTGCAGATGCATGTCCAGGTAAAATACCTTCATTAACACTTATAACATCAGAAGAAAATCAAGCAAAATCATGCGATAAACATACAGAGCACACAGATAGATCCAGCACACACGTGTTTCATCAGTTGTGTGTGTAAGGTGTGAGGCTTTGTTTTTTTGGCTATAGGGTCTGAGATTGTAAGTGTTGGATAGACCTATTTGTTATGTAAATGCCTGTTGGAATAACACACAGAGAACCTTTTGCTGTTACCAGACAAGCAAGAAGAAGTAAGCGCATGTTCAAGTTTTACTGAAAGACACCTTACCCAGCTCTGTATACATGGTGGTAAATTATAAGCTCTGCAAATATGGTGGTAAATTATACGTTCAGGAATCAATGACCACTTTATCTTTATTTATTAGCATAATCAACATCAGAATTTGGCTGATCAATCGAGGAAAATAATCAATCAGGTCACTAAATAAAGGATTAAAAGGACAGGAAAGCACACTAGCAAAGTTTAACGCATCATTAGGTGGACAGTTTTACTGCTGTGTTTGTTAAACTGCTTTTTTTTTTTTACACAATATGATGTCTGGAGGCAGAAAGCCAAGGCAAGTTTAAAGAACACATTGAAGTAGATGTGCCATAGTATAATAATGGCCAGAAAATAACAAAAACTCATTTTGGTCTGTTTTTTTTGGCTAATTTCATAAATTCTGTGCTGACAGATGATTGCAGGTATATGAGTTGAAATCTTCTTATAATGAATCAAACAAACTAATGTTAAACAGAACTCCTGGCTAAACCTCATGAACCCCAGTGTATTCCTAGCAAAAAAAACCCCAATGCTCTAAAGTAACAGAAGTTTTAGTTAATAGCTCTATAAATGTGTTATGATACTGTATTGTACTGTACATCTGTATCATGTGTCTAAGAGTGTATGTGTAAAGAGAGAGAAAGAGTGAGAGAGGGAACAGACTCATTTCTGAGTAAGTGGCTGCTGTGAGTGTGTGAGACTGCAGCTGGAATCTGTCAGTGTCCTGAAACATCAAGCACTGTAATGATGGTTCTATTCAAAGCTTATCTTGCATCATGTGTCTGCTGTGCAGTGTGTTATCTAAAGTGCTGTCTGCATATCGGTGTGACAGCTGCGTGTTTACAGATAGATAAGCATAGAGTATATCCGGGTTTCCAGCCTAACGTGAAGCGAATCTTTTCAAAGTTAACAAAATGAAAATAAAGCAAATGTGAATTCAGTGTGTTTCCATCACGCCGCTGACCTTAGTAACAGCAGTAAATAAAACAAGGCATGCATAATGAAGCGGAAACAGCTGATTAGCCAGGTGGGTTTAAGGTTTGTTACGTTAGGATTTAATCTGATTTTTCATCTACTTTTTCAAAAACCACCTCAAGCGAGCGTAAAAACTTTTTACGAATTAAGTTTTTGGGTGTTTATTCCTGAAATTTGCCATTTCTATCACTCGTTTCTGATGTGATATTTCACAGCACCCCAAATAAACTGGAACAATTAATGCAACCTATTACTCTTCTATGCTGGTACATACCGTGCAGTATATTTTATTAGTTTATTGGTTTATTGTAACTGCCATATAGATGGATGTATTTTTTTGCGCTCTTTATTCTGCATCTATGGCCGTTTCTATAATAGGCTTTTATCTCCAGGCTATATAAAAAGTTACAGTTATCTTTAAAGCCACACAGCTTCATTTCTGTGCGAGAGCTGCAGCCTTACAAACTGTTTAACTCTTCTCCTTTACCAAAGTGTCTCCTGATTCATTTACATATTAAAGTACATACTCATAGGTTTGTTCTGGAGAAAGAATCAAGTGCTTTTATATCCAAGCCCAAAGCCCAGAGCAACAAAATTCACCCATAAGTGACTCACATACATTTGAGTTGTAATTCTTTTTGAGTTTTGTAAACTTCATTGATTGATTTTCACTCTGGAATACTGTTGAAGTGGTTTGATTGCTCGATTGGTTCGTTTCCCAGCACCACAACGTTACCTCTGCTGGACCCCTGAGCAAGGCACTTTACCTCCAATTACTCAGTTGTATAAATGAAATAAAAAGTCGCTCTAGATAAGGGTGTCTGCCAAATGCTGTAAATGTCGATTCAACATTTTGGGCAAGTTTTGGTTCAAGAAATATTTCAACAGCAACAAGAAAAGCAACCAGCTTGTTAACTAGAGCGTAAATGTTTCGTATAATATTTTAAAAAAACATCTTTAAAATTGTATGTCAGTGGTTGAGGTGTTGGCCCGCTGATCGGAAGCTCTTTGGTTTAATTCCCTCCAGCTGTCAGTGCTGGGTCCTTGAGCACGGCTCCTGACCCGTAACTGCTTAGTTGGATATAAAATGATTTAAATGCAAGTCTTTGTATAGGAGACTCTGCCAAATGCCAGAAATGTAGTACACTGTAAAAGTTTATACTGCTACCTTCTATGAGAAATATATAGACAAATATGAATGAACAACAGTTGAATAGCTAATAAATACAATGGAAATCTCTATGTGAATCTCTGAACTCTGAAAGTATGTTACACTAGCACAGGTTGTGCTGTGAATTTAAGCTGAACAACTGTACTTTGTCCCATTTCTCAGCTGTGGGATTTCTTTGCTCCATTGAAGGGCCTTTTTCAAATAAAAGATTTGTCAAGTCATTCTGTATAGTTGCCATGGAGATGAAACGGAGATGTCATGGCTTCTTCAGTGCTGTATCGTAAACTTACAAAAGCACAAATAGAAAAGTCAGCCATTATCCAAGTCACTGTTATAGAGCAATGTGTGTATATGTGTGTATTTTTGTATTTCTAGTATCCCATAGTAATATTAGGTAAAAAAAAAAGACTGACAAATATTGAAAGCAATTGTGATAAAATGAGACCGATTTTAAACTGATGTTACTGATACTGGGAATAAAGATGATAAATAAACCCAACCTTAGATAATAAAATAATACACCATGCAAGCGAGTGTTTTACAAGGAAGTTAATATGAATCATCGTACAGCAGTCAGGCTGGGTTGGGTTTTTTTCAATGTGTGTAACAATAAGTTCTTTTTTTAATCTTTAAGCATTTCCTAAAACCCTATGAAAAATGAATTACAGTAATTTGTTGTACACTAGATACTGCATTACTCAAATATCACTGCTCCGCCAGGTCACTTGGAAAAGGACATCTTCTTACATAATTTGAATGGTTATTAGGTTAATTAAAAGACATTGACCTTTAACAAATGGTTCCACAATAACCGGTTTTCCCATAAATAAAGCGACAACTAGTCAGGGACAAATAAATACAAATTAAAAACCCTATATATATACTTTCTGGAACACTTATCCTACATAACATGGGGTGAAACCTAGAGCTTATCCCTGGGAGGATAAAAAAAAACAGGGTGATGGGACAAAGCTGTGTGAAATCAAACCCCTAACCCAAGATTTACTGTACACAATAGAGTTGGATCATTACCACGACAGGAAATTCACTTAGTAGGAATTTGACACACAGCAAATCAACAAGCTGACAGTGTGTGGGTACAAACCAAAATTCCACAGTTGTCTAATTAAAGAATTTTTAAATTACACTCATACTCATTTAAGACACCTTTACATAATCTACTGAATCGCTGTACGCTTACAGACATTTTCTGGAAAGGAGTTCACACATGCTGTTCTTTTTCACGCGATAATAATTGTAGTTAAACACAAGATTTTAATTAATCATTACACCACAGGAGCTACACCAGGTGTTAAAGATCGCAAACTGAAAAAATCACTTTCTACAGCCCCTTAAAGCTTCTTTAATAAAGCTTCTTTTATTTTATTTTCAAAACCCCTAAATCTACAGTTTATATTTTTATTCAGTTTTAGAAGTAATTATGTGGTTATGTCTTTAAGCCTGATGCTTTACACTCGTTTTGTTTCACTGTAGGCAGCAAATCTCAAATGGCAGTGCTAGCACATTGTTTCATTACACCAGTGTGATGCCAATAATTTCCAATAATAAACTGTTTGAATCAGGCAATCAGAACATCTTAACCCAATTAATTATCTGGGGAATGACTGTTGAACCTGACAGCTGGCTCAAAAAGACGTACAAAATATTCAATGCTGGTCTCAATTATTCCTGCCAATAAAGAGTGCAGTGGGTCTGCAATAATACACGCTCTTCCTGAATTGCCTCAGAGTCTCTTTTGTCATTGCTTCTGCTTTTTCTCTCTTTCCTCTTTCTTCCTGTTTTTCTGTAAATAATACAATTCAACAAGCTTGCAGTTTGGGGCAGGTTGCATTTCAGCGAATAAACAATGTTTATAATGTATGGAAAATGTATTAGTAAGGATTTTGGCCCCGCCATTTTTAACCGCCAGAGGGAATCCATTATGCGAGTTTTTATCACACTTTTTACGCATTCTGGTCACTAGCCATATAAGCTAAAGTGAAAGCGATCCTCACAAAGTGTTATCATCCTACCTGAGTACCAAGAATTTGTTTTTTATGCCTATTTATCATGGTTTTGTTGGTCTACGATTCTGGGGGAAGTGATAGTGCAGTGGTTAAGTTGTTGGACTACCAACTTGCAGAACTGGGTTCAATTCCCAGCACCACCAAGCCACCACCGCTAGGCCTCTGAGCAAGGCCCTTAACCCCCAATCACTCAGTTATATAACAGGGAATAATGTAAGTCGCTCTGGGTAAATGTAAATGCTGTATGTGGATCTATCTCATGCCATTCCTGACTGGGCTTCATCATAATACATTAAAAGGCATTTAAATTGATTTAGGCCATAATTTTTGAAAGATACATAAAAGTAAAATTATATATCTAACCAATCAAAATAGAACACATTTTTTACTGCAGATGTTTTACTTGCACCCTGACAAACAAAAACCAGCAAACTTTTTGTTTATTTTAAGGCAGATGCATTGTTGTGAGTCCACTAAATGCTGTAAATGTATTAATAAATACGCAATTAAAATTTGACAGTTTATTCTAGATTAGCCAGTTAATTCCAAAAGTGCGAATGACAGAATTTTAGCTCAGATTTGCCATGAAGTTTTCTTTCGCATAAATTAAGATTTAGATGCATGAAATAAATTTTTATAAATAATACATTTTTAAATTCATATTTTTGTTAAGGTTTAAGATAAATAATAATAAAGTTACAATCTAATTTGATAACAATACTTTTTGACAGTAAATTTTAAACCTTATCATCTTTATTTATTTTAAAAGAAAGTACAAAGCTTTTATACATTATTTATAAAAAAATATAGAATAAAGAGAAAGTAACAATATACAATTTAAAGATGAAGTTTTTTTCAGCACAATCGTAATATAATATTCACATTAAAAGCAATTTTTATTAAAACATTTATAATATCCACACAATATATCAAAAATGTATATTTAACCAGCCCTTCAGCATCCCCTTATTACCAAGAAACCATAAATTCCTTTATCCTGAATTTTTTACAGTTCTAAAACTGGTAAAGTACAATTTAAACTTTGACAAAGTGCTGAGACTGAGGACTCCTTCCAAAAATGCAAAACTAAATAAAATAATTTTACATTTATGGCATTTAGCTGACACCCTTATCCAGAGCGACTTACATGTAGCGCTTTTATTCAACTGAACAATTGGGGGTTACGGACCTTGCTCAGTGGTAGCTTCGAACCTACAATCTTCCAGTTAGCAGTTCAACACTTTAACTATTCAGTTTCCACCACAATTTTAATTCTGCTGATGTGGAGGTTTCGGCCCACAGCACTGATTCCCAGCTATGATGTAATTTAAATATACACATTAACCAGTGGTAGCACAGTGGTTAAACTTTTGGATTGCTAATTGGAATGCAAGGCCCCTAAACAAGGCCTTTTACCCCTAATTGCTCAGTTGAATATAAAAAAAAGAGATACATGTACGTTGCTCTGTAAGTTGATAAGGGCGTCTGGAAAATGCTGTAAATGTAAATATACAGAACTGTCTACTTTTTTTAAATATAACCTCAAAGATTTGAGCTAATCTTCTACGCCGCCTCACCTCAGACTAGAAACTATTGAGTCATCACCACTGGGATTAATAAAACATGTCATGTACTGGGTTGCGCTTATGGCTTTTATGAAAAGCTTTAAATAAATCTTTTTCTGCTGAGTTTCTGTACGATAAAAGGTTTTACACTTGTTTAGCTGTGTAGTACCTTCAAACCTCTTAAAACTTTAAGCACATTATTAATAAAATATTGGTCTATGTAGACCTTAATCTGTTCTGTTTCTCTTTTTTCTATCTTAATACACACACAAACACACACACACACAACTCCTCACCGCTGTGGATGTAATTGAATGACTTATTAAGTAGAGGACTTAATAAACCGCTCACACTTAATACAGAGTTGTGTTTTGTGGCCCCTTTCTATAAGCTTTCAAAACAAACCACGTGTAATGACACAGCCAGAGAGGCAAGTACATCCAAGGGTCATCAAAAGCATCGAGTTTCATTAATAAATGCAGCTCCATTAAAATGTGCTTTATTTTCAATTTGAGAAGCTCTGAAATGTGTATAAAATAAAAAGATAAAGTTGAAAATTTAAAGGTTATTTTTGCTGTTGGGACATGTTTTATGCAGAACATTGAGGTTTGATGTGGGTTTTTTAGAGGCTTATTCAGTCAGGAATCTGTTGAAGTGCCACTTTTCTTTAGAATGTTTAAATTGAGTCAGAGCTATGCTGTAGCAATGAGTCAGACAGCTCTCTCTCTCTCTCATTCATTCTTTCAAGAGATATGGAAATACGATGACTGAAGCATTGGCCACTTCTGTGAATGGAGTATTTTGCTGCCTTACAGCGTGCACACACACACACATACACAGTCATTTTTCTGGGGTTTTTGAGTGCTGACCTCGGCATGTTGATGCTTATTGTATTTCTGTTGCTACCAGATGGTTTAAATAAGGTAAGCCCTGTTTTACATTTACAGTATTTGACAGATGCACTTATCCAGAGCGGTTTACATTTATCTCTTTTATACGGTGGTGCTGGGAATCAAACCCTGATTTTCCAATTAACACCTTAACCACGAAGCTACCAATTGCCCAGTTTTGTTTCTCGAGCGAAATTCTTTGGAGGTTTCCTTGTTAAAACACATCTGATTTGGTTAATTAGTTAATGCCCCTGTAAATGAAAGTAGTTAAATCGATACCGTTTAATTTATGCATTTATAAAATTCCAGATTTCCTAGGTGACATTGGATACTGGGAATACTTTATATGATGTTGTCATTGTCCAAGATAACTATATTCCCGGTGCATTATACAGTATAGTGCCCCCCGTCACACATCAACATGCACCCAAATCACATTTTTATTTACAGCATTTTGGCAGGTGCCCTTATCCAGAGCTACTTACATTTATCTCTTCTATACAACTAAGCAATTAAGGGTTAAGGGCTTTGCTCCAGGGCCCAACACTGGCAACTTGGTGTTGCTGAAAATCGAACCCTGATCTTCCAATTGGCAGCCCAACACCTTAACCACTGCGCTACCAAATCACAAAACCAGTGCCAACGCACACATCCAAGTGAGGTAGTCCAAGTCAAAAGAATACCCATCTCACACTTACAGAGAATATCAGGACAAAACAAAACAAAAAATCTACAAAAAAAACCAGTTATTGAACAGTAAAGCATGATCGAATGGTTTGAGGGTTGAGTCTTTGTATTATAATGTCAAAAAAGTACAATAAGGATCCAGAAACTTTCATAGTTTGAAAATAAAGTCTGATTGGTACCTGTTCACATAATAAATAATCACATATTTATGATGAATTCAGACACTCTATATACTTATGCTATATCTAAATAACATAATCTAATGAATGATGTCTAGCTAGTGTTTATATCTCAGAAAGAAATTAAATCAGGAGTGTATGAATGTGATTATCCTTGACATGACGTGATTATAATTTGGACATAATGCGAATACAATTCAAAATCCTACAATCGTTCAGATTGTAGATATCAGATGAACAGTTTATGCCTTGTCATTTTCTATATTCACTGCTATGCTTTTTGTGTTAAAATTGATTTTTTTTTTCTAAAAATTTCTTGTAAATGTTTGCACTTCCAGGTGTGTGTCAGTATTTGTATCAATGAGGACTTATTTCTAATTTGTGATCTCATCTACATATTAGTGATATAATATTGATTTTATGATATGCTATGTATGAGTGACAGCTCTGTGTAAGCACAAGATGTTGGTTTTGCCTTTAGAGGAGTTTAAATTACACAGCCGGTACCTACCCCCTGCGTGGTTTTAAATTAAGATTCAGAGAGAAGGAAGAAGAAAAGGTGTTAAGCAAACTGATCTTATCGAAAGATATATAACGCTGGTCATAATAATAATGCTGCAGAAATCCACATTGAGGCAAGATAGTAAAGGTCGGCTAAAGGCGTCAGTGCTGATTAATTCTGTCAGTTTTATCTTGAAAATATGCAAAATATGGCAGAAGTATGTGGTGCGTTCCATGTGTATGTTTCTTGTTTTCTAGTCAAGCTATTATTATTGTACAAATTTACTATTTCTGTAAATTTCTTCTTGCTGTTTTGAAAGCATGGTTTGTACTTTAAAAATGTTTCTTCCACCTTAAAAATATGAATAATGCATTACCTTAAAAGCCTAACCCGAAAGACTAAGGTGCACCATAGAAAAGGGATTTTCATTACTTATTTATTACACAAAATGTATGTGTTGCAGCTCAGTATCTTTATATTCAGTGCTTTATATAGGCATAAAATCACCATGAGCTAAAGCCAGACTTCTTGTCTGTTTAAATCAGCTTAGTGTTTCATAATTGTGCAATCTGGTCAAAAAAAAAAAACATAACTTGAATTTGCATTATTTACCTGTTTTTATCCAATTAAAATACAAAAATATTGAATAATTTTACATATCTGTGCCTATTAAATGACATTTAGGCTATTGATCCTAATTAACACAATTCCAAATTAGTAAATATCCCATGTTTTATTATTAATGTCGACTCAAGACGTTGTTTGGATGTTTATAAGAAGATTTAATTTTTGTATGTGTGTAGCCTAACAATGGCGGTAGGGACCATTTCCGCCGCTGCGGTGGGGAGCTCAGTCCGCACTCAATTTACTGATTCGATTCATTTGAACTTGGAACTCACAATTACGATTTGATTCACATGATGTATGAGCTCTTTAAAATTAAATGCAGACGTCTATTTAATTACAGCTTTTCACTTTGACCTACTTTGAATTCATCCAAGTTTGTGAATCGACTCTCGTGAAACTCGTTCGAAAGGAACCGAATCTGCAAAAATTGCTCTTTTATTACAACTCTGCCAAAATGGTTACCCTCACCTTATAAAATTAGGGTAAAGCTGTCTGTTGTTCACATGCCACCTAGTTTAGTCTAATTGGGGTTTTAACACCTAAAACGTTTTGTAGCACACAACAATGTAATAGTCGTTTCCCTTGTGTCATTTTCTTTCACAGAACGCAGTGGCTGTCGCCTCCATTCATTTACCGCTGGCTGGCTCTTTGCGCGCCTCCGCCTTGCGATCTGTTGATAACTCGACCTGCAGGCTGCAGCTGATTGTATTTCGCAATGGAAAACTCTTTCCCTGCACGGGAAACTCGTCAAGCTTGGCAGACGACGGAAAACGAAAAAGCGTGGCGACTCCGGTCGCTTTCATCAAATTAGGTAAGCGGAAATGTTGTGGACATAGCTGTTGAGCTCGCAGTACCCAGGACGTAATTGGTTAATAGGTTGGAAATGCGCCACTGGTGTGGACTCATTTAAATATTATTCTAGGTGTTGCGGTTTCAGGAAAAAAAAAATCAGGAATGAAAATACTAACCGGTTGTGTCACCTGCATGAATGATTTAAATGAAGTAGCATGTAAACGGTCACATCATGGACACAACATTTATCTGTTAAAAACAGCATAATAAAACAAAAGGTTAAAATAAACGTAAAAGATAAAAGATGATATATAATAATTTAGCTTTTTACTGACTTATAAACAGGTGTCTGAGAGAGAGAGGGAGAGAGAGGGGAGGAAGAAAGAGAGAGAGAAAGAGACTTGGTGCGCATTTGCGCGCGCTCGGAATACAATAATGTTGTAACTAAGGTCTTCATGCAACGTGTTGCTTTATTCTTCAATTATCTATTGGTTTGTTACAATTTTGTAGATGGCTGCAGTCTCGATAGCTCCATTCAGCCCGTTATTATAACCCTGAGGCACCTGGCTGTAGGTGCCGATCCCACCGCAGCCTACTGGGATTTCGACCTGCTGGATGGCCACGGAGGCTGGCGGGCGGAGGGCTGCTACATAACGGGCTCGACGGGCAACGCCACAACTATACACTGCACACAGCATAAAAACTTCGCAGTGCTCATGGTAAGAGGTTGCATTTCGCCTATTTGTCCCTGTGATCGTTACACGTGTCCAGATTATCATATGTTGGTTAAAAGTTAGTTTTAAAAATAAATAAACAATTAAAGAAACAAATAAAAGCCCTTTTGGATGTATAGTCATTTATCTACGTCACGTGTACCTCATAAGCACGTCACTATTCTTAAAACCCCTAGTTGAGATTGACGAGGCAGATATTCTATGGTGGAAAAAAAGTCACCCAGAAAAACGCAATCTCAGAGAATCGCATAAAAAAAGAATGACGCCCACGCTTCTGCTCGTGGAGCTGTGACCAACTTTCACGCCGCCCACTTTTCTCTCTTCGGCGGTCCAGATCGAAGCAACATGCACGGAAAAAAGCAAGCTGGAGCGCTCCGTGTCTCGGTGTTCCGCCTGCCGCGTGTGCAACGCGGAGCGCTAATTGGCTGCAGCCGCGCTGCACCGCCCCGTAATAACGCTGCTGTTCGTGAAGAGCAGCGGCTGTAGCAGCGTCGTCTTCATGCCGTTCTCCGGCTGCACTTACGCTATTCCTCGGCTTTACCGGTCTGCTGATGTGAACGCTCCATTTACAATCGCTTTCATGACTTCAATATCAACGACGGCGCAATGGAATCATTATCGACTTCATTATCATCATCACCGAGTTTCCCGGTCGCTCCGTAGTGCCATCGCGCCTCGTCCGCTTTGGGACGAGCACAAGCCCGCCGGATGTACACCGACGACTGGGATTCGATAGACTGGGAGGTGGGTGACTGTTGCAATTTGTGATAAACCTGTTAGGAAATATCCTGAGCACTTTGGTGTCTTTCTGCGACTGTACGTTTGGTTAGATGGACTGATGGAGAGGCATAAAGCGCTGGTCCATGCGCGTGGCATACAAAGCTGGTGGCAGGTGTGAGTTTGGTTTAGTGAGTTTGGTTCAGCTGCTTTAGGCTCCGGCAGTGTGTGCTTGTAGAGAAAAATATGGTTTGGTCATATTGTTTTCATCATCATATAAAGAGAAGCATTGGTGATTTTAAAGGAAAATGTTTATATGAAAGAGAGAGACAGGCAGAAAAGAACAGAAAGAAAAAGAGAGATAGTTCGCACCCGTGCGCGCGCGTGTGTGTCTGTGTGTGAGAAAGAGAGATGAGGGAGAGAGACAGAGAGAGAGAGAGAGAGAGAGAGAGAGAGAAAGCGTGTGTGTATGTGTGTTCACGGGTGCGCGCAGGATAGTGCGCTTGCTAATGCAGTCACCACACCCGCAGTCCTTCCTCTGCGCAATGCCCGAGAAAAAAAAGACCCCTTTAAACGGATTTGCGACATCACACCGCTTTTGATTCAGTATTGTTGTAAATGCGGAGAGTTTGGTGTCTCTGCAATTAACTGTCGAACCTGTTGCTCAGCTCAGCATCATATCTATTCACGAGCTTTTCCCCCCTTCATGTTCGAATGATTAGCGTCCAGATGTTGCATTCTCATCTTTAACGAAATATTTTATTGAAGTCCTTTTGTGTAAATAGGGTTCAGTCTCAATCTTACGTGCTAATTATGGTTTAAATATATACAGGTATCAAAAATTTAACGCTGCATATCTATTTAATTAATGTATTTTACTATAAAGACCCGAGGTACTATACATATATAACATATGGTGGAAGAAATATATAAAGTCTAAACATCCAAGCAGTTATTTCTTTAGAAAAGTTCAGTTTCATTGAGAAAGCTTTTTTTATATGACTGGTTGCCTGGTTGAAAGTAATGTTATTATTTAAAGTCTGGCTTTTATTTTGTTATAGTTATAATGTTTCTTATTAAACTTTCATAGCTAACTTATATACATTATCTCAGGTTGGAGAATCATCTGAATCTAAACATAAAGTTTACACGCTGCAAGAAAAACAGTTAAATAAGAGGCTTGTCAAACTGTAGTCCTGGTTTGGGGGTGTGTGTGTGAAGGTGGCTTGCCTTGGATTTGGTGATAGTAAAGAGCAATGGTTGATCTTGTGCTGTCTGTTGTACTATTGACTGTGTCTTTCACCTTGACTGCCCCCTCCTCCTAAACGCCGGCCACAAAACCCGTGTGCTAGCCACACAGCCCCCATCTGCTGATCACAGCTGATAGGAAATTGCTTATTGATTTAAAAATTCTAATAGCAGCAGGCAGTACTGGCAAGAAGACTCTAGCGGAGGAGGTAGATATCTGTAGGCGAGAGATAGTTGAGTTTTGCCGTTAACCATTATTTTGCTTCAGCTCAGGTTACCAAAGTTATTCAGACTTTTTATTCATTTTTTCATGTGTTTGATGAGTCACATACTTTTGTGTTTAAGACTTAAGACTTAATTTTTTCAAAAATTGGTATGTTAAAACGAAAAAAAAGTGTTACAGTGTGTGTAACTGAATTGACTGATATTTCTACTGCATATAACCATTTTGAGTATATATATTTTTAGCAGGATAAGATTTGGCCTAAGGGGAAAGGTCTTTTAGTTTTTAGTAGTCTAATCTCAGACCACTATTTAGGTACTTATTCAGCACCAAGGACAGCTCCAGCAGCTACTTTCTAGCCAAATTTTGTTGGCAAGGTCTATTCTCCAACAATGCAATCATAACCACATTTAATTTTCCCTGTGATTGTGCTCCTGCCATTTTATAACAGCGAGAACACATTTGCTTGTTTGTGTTTTCCTAACAGTTAAGCAGTTATGCTGGGGTGGAGCAAAAGGCTGAGTCACTCTTCTCGAGAATTGTCTCTCTCCATCATCATGACAAGCCCTCAGTCTCACTCCTGCTTATTAGTTTCAGCGTCGTGTCTTTAGGAAGCTGTAGAAGAACTGTGCTTTAAAAGCAGTAGCAATCATTTAAACTCTCTCAGACCACCTGGGTCCAGCAGTTTGGTAATTTCCTTGCTCGAAAACATCTGGTAATTACCTGGTAAATGAAACATGTGTGTTTAAGAAGGAAAATGATTAAACTCTGCTAAACTTTGGACAGAAATATTCAGTTTGGGATTTCAATGACGCCTAAGATAGAATTAAGGGGAAGGTGTACAAGACAGTGGTGAGACCAGCTATGATGTATGGTTTAAAGTCAGTGGCGCTGAGGAAGAAACAGGTGGCTGAGCTGGAATTAGCAGAGCTGAAGATGTTGAGGTTTTCTTCGGGAGTGACGAGGTTGGACAGGATTAGGAATGAGGTCATCAAGGGGACGGCTCATGTTAGATGTTTTGGGGAGAAAGACAGGGAAGCCAGATTGAGGTGGTTTGGATATGTACAGAGAAGGAATAGTGAATATATTGGTAGGAGGATGTTAGAAATTAAGCTGCCAGGCAATAGGCAAAGAGGAAGACCAAAGAGGAGGTGTATGAATGCGATAAACAAGGACATAAAGTTAGTGGATGTCAGTAAAGATGCAGAGAATAGGGTTAGGTGGAGACAGATGATTCGCTGTGGCGACCCCTAAAAAGGGAACAGCCGAAAGGAGAAAAAGAAAGGTTTCAATGAAGCCTACATATTTTTTTATATGGAAAATGATGATTTGCAGACCAGGTGGCTAGTTTTAAAAGCATATAAATCCTAAAAACTAAAAGAAATAAATCATGTGGTGAAAAAGCAGTGAAAAAAATGCGTGGATTGTGTTATTGTTTATTAATGTGAAGGTAAGTATGCTAGATGTCCAAGTTTGAATAGCCCAGACATGGGTTTTTTTTCAGTCCAAGACTCCACATCAGGGTCAATGCTTTATGATGCCTTTAAAATGCAAATGAGCCTATTAGTCAATTTAAAAAACTAATGAGTTGATAAAGATGCACATCTGCGTCTGTGTGTCACAGTTAGAAACTGCATGTTGCCACTAAGCCACGTTACCTGCAGTAAATTTTAGGAGTGGTTTTTAATACAAGCTATAATTCATCACACAGATAATAATTTTTAATGTGTTAAAATAGTACTCTAAAAAATAGCCATAACTATCAGTGGGTATTAGTTGTTTTCTAACCAGAACAGCCTGTTATCCTTTAAGGATTTGAAGTAAAATATAGCAGGTAGGTATGGCATAGAATCAACAGGTGTATCCTAATTTATTGTATCTAGAGATACAGGAAGAGATTCAGCCTTTATTTGTCACTTGGTTTCTGTTTTGTTCTTATCTCTGCCACCTGGCATTAGTTTCTAACTTGGCACCTGATCCATGTTAGTTAATTAAGAAATAGCACTCAAGGAAGAGTTGTGTTTGTACTGAATATCGGTATTCAGGTGCAGGTACTGTAAACCAGAAATCCTTCTTAATCCCATTTTATTCATGCTTGGGACCAGCACTGAGAGTTGACTTCTAATGGAACTTGAACCCAGGCTATGAAAATAAAGACACAATATTTTATAGCATCTCAGCTAACTGACATTTTGTGAACATTTTCTGTTAAGATGCCTCCCTACTACCTTTTATCATCATCTGACAAGGTTTTGCATTTTACATCAACATTCAGTATATACTGATAGGTTGGCATGCCCGCTGTTGTCTCTATATCTACAGTGATATTAGTTATAGTAAGGCTGTTGCTAGAACTGGAATTTTACATGATGAGCCCAGACAAATATGTTACTGTAATACCAACAATGGCTCAACACAGTGTAAAAAAACCTAACGCCCACACCTGGCTTTTGAATGTTACATCATTTAAAGCCATTCTAGACAATGGTGTGCTTTAATTTTGTCAGAAGTGTGTAAGGTAACTTGAAAGAAACGTGAGTAAAAGTCTAGTTGTTTTACTGGAAAATGTGTGAAAGCTATTTTTTAAGTATTGAAAGTAAAAGTACAAAAAATGCAAAATTAAAAAACCAAAGAATATGAAAAAATGTTCTTTACACAGTTCTAATCCGTTTACTTCAATTAAACTAATAGCAAATGTTTATGTTGTTAAGTCTACTACTACTGCTACTGGCAGTATTTTACTACTACCACTACTAATAAAAATAATAATGATTTATTTGACAAAGGAGCTGTTTAAGTTTAATATGCTGTCTACATCCTGGTCATTTAAATATATTACTTTCGGTTCAATGGAAAGTAACCAAGTAAATGTGATTGTGCTGTATTGACTGTAAGATCCCGAGTCAGAAAATGGTTACATAATAAACAAACGACTCTGTCCGGCGAACGAATCGCTGGCCTAGACGACTCGTTGTTCCTGCGTCATAATAAGGATTTGTTTAAAATAAACATATTGTTCATGACTGACAAATTGTGGGTAAAAGTATACATTTTTTTTTAGAAAATGTAGTGGAGTGAAAGTAAAAATTGACAGAAATATCAAGTAAAGATAAATAATCACTGATATGTTCCATTCTTTCTGAAAATATATTTTAGGAAATGGTGGTTGTGTAATACTTTCCTACAATTAGTGGGGGACACAACATAATATTTTTTTTATACAGCAGGATTTGGTATTAGGTCACATTGTGTAGCGCTGCCTGTGGAAGAATAATGTGAATGCTGTGCTGTAGCCCTTTTTAAATGTATAGTTAGTGTATATTTAATGTGTATCTTATGTATAGTTAGTTATTTAATGTGTATCTGATGATATTTTTTAATCACCGTCCAAAAGCCGTTGTACTGCAGTGTGTGTGTTGGTTTGTTTGCTTGTCCTGGGGTATAATGAAAAAGATAAAAGGCAATAATTTCTTTCCCTCTCTCTGTCTTTCTCTCGTTCTCTCTCAGCTAAACCCCTTAAAGGTCAACTAATATTTATTTATTTCATTGGCACTGCCACTTTCCCCAGGCAACACTAAACCATAAAGCTGGGTGTTATTACATAAACAGACTTTCAGAAACTCCCTGTTGTGTGTTTCTACATAAAACCCCTCACGGGATCACCTGGAGAACGTGTCCCAGACGTCCAGCATGGTTTTGTTTATAGAACTTGTTCAGTATGTGCAACGTTTTTCTTAATACACACATAGATATATTTTTTAACAAATGTGTCATGTTTTTTAAAAGATTAAAAAATTTAAATCAGCCACGTGAATTTGCACCGAAATATTTTGTTTTATTTTAAGAGCACAGGCACAGTTTACATAAAAAATAGTATGGGAAAAGCTGTTGTGTGGACCAGGAGTCACACCATGGTACCGAACCCCAGACTATCTGTGGTGTGAGATCAGTTTTTTTTGGAACTATGCTTTCTGTACTGTCTTGTGTAGCCAGACCTGTAGACTGAAGCAGCAGATCTGGCATCTATAGAAGCTTTTATTGGCAGATTTATAAAGCAACCAATTAGAGTTCATTTTGATTTTTCATCACATGTGCAGTTAAAATATAAAAAGTTGATGTCGCTGCAAAAACAGAACAGTGTACAACCAAATCATGCAGATTAATTAATCTACACTATTAACATCATATAATTCAGAGAACTCTATTATTTAGCTGATCAATCTAATTGCTCATTATCACAGTTGTTAATACATTAGCTTCCTTTTCCATCTAAAAAGTTGTGTAGCATTATGGTTCTGTTTTCAGATTGTGGAATCCACCTAATGTTTTATGATCTTTGTCTTTCTTATTTACAGAGCAGAGAATGAGGCTTTATATCAAAGAGTTGCTTTAAAAATGATCTAATATTAGCAGAGTATTGTAGGTTTGATCCTGTATCAAATAGAATAATTGCAATGTCTTGCTAAATTTGCTGTTTGTTTTTTCTTGCTCAAATGTTACATATTTTTAATGAATGAGAAAGAAAAGCAGACATTATATCGAAAACAGCAATCGTTGAAATAATCTGTTAATGTTTTACAGAAAAAGAACATAAATCAATCAGAGGAAATGGTTTGAAAGCGAATTAATGAAAGCCTGCACTAAGAAATGCCTGTCACAACCATGGCTTAAACAAGTTTACATTTTATGTTCACAATTAAGCAATATTAAATAAATAATGTTACATGGCAGGGCAGATTCAGTTTTGGATAATATTATGTAGCATACAACCTGTCCAGGGTGTACCCTTCCTACCTTTCGTTCTTTCAGAGACGGCTGGGATAGGCTCCAGCAGGTTCCTGTGACCCTGAATTAGGGAATAAGCAGGTATAGAATATGAATGAATTAACACAGAAATGCAGAACTGAATTGCAGCAGCAATAGTGTAGAAAAAAATCAACAGCCTTAAAACGCCACTTGTTCAAATCAAATTAGTGGCCTGGAACTAACTGTTGTATAATGATCAATCTAAAATAATGCTTTAATCTGCAAAACTCATAAGTGAGGTTGAATGTTGCTTCAGGAAGCAGTACAAGGATTTTGCTGATTATCATCATTTAGTGACATGATTTTGCTTACATTCTACATTCTACTCAATACATTCTAACTGCTTTAGACTCAATTTAGTCATGAATGACAAAACCCTGGTCAATGCAACAGAGATATTGAATTTTCCTTTCAGACCGGTCAGAACAACTCTGTTATTAGTTCTGGCTTTAAGGGTTTTTTTAAATAATGCATTTATTTTTATATGTTGTCTTTTCACACTGGGCCATTTGCATTATTTAATAGATTAATAAATATGTGTGTAAATTGTTGTCTTGCAGCGAGATGATGTTGATTTTTGTGCAGCAAGCTGAAAAATTTTGTGACATGCTTCACTCCATGTCAAGCTTCTTCATGCCTGTTGGAATATGCTTATTCCAGGACCGCAACACCTTTGGGCGAACATAGTTATTCTTATCTGACCAGCTTTCTTTTCTATGTGGAGCCTAGCCGCTGCTCTGCTTACAACGTCCACATGCTTCTTATGCGCTGGGAAGCATGGTGGCGGGTCCACACTTCACTTTTTCTTATATTATCTACCTCCTTTATCTGGAAGGAAGAATCTGCAAAGTGGGCTTCCACAGTCTGAGCAAATCGGTTAGGGAGTGAGAAAAGAAATGGCCGTCTCATGCTCCTCCGCTAGCTCTTTTTAGAAGCCCCTTTTATATATACATATATTTTGGTCTCTGCTGTGCCCTGGAAACAGCAGGACCTGACCTGTGCCTCTGGGGACTCAGCAGGGGCTGAGCAAACACTTTAAATTAACTGCTAACACTGCTTTCAGTCTGCCGCCTCGATAGCTGACTGAGCATGCTCTACTCCCAAACAGACAACACACAGTGAGTGTGTATCCGAGCCCATTATATATTGCGAACATGTAAAAGCACATTGTGTGTATTGCTGCCTGCTCGCCACTTTAGCTTTTTTTTAGCCTTTTTTTCTTATATTTAATTCATACACACACACATGCTGAAGAAAAAGAGCTTATCAGTATTACTTCCTGGTCATTGACATCACCTGTCTGTGGCATAATGCTTTTTTATTGGACAGATTTCACACATGCTTCAGGCCAATAGATATCAAACGGTGTCAACAAAATGGCTCTATGCAGCTTGAGTTCCTGAAGGGAAACCTTACACTTCACTCTCTATCAATAGATCTAACATATTATATAGATATAACATATTTTTTCCATATGAAATATTTAAACTTGTTTTGCTTAAAATTGCACTAGTTTAACCTATTATCATTTCAATGCATGTTGTTGCTTTGGTAAATAGCTTTCATATTGCCATATACATGCCTCCTAAAGTGTGTGTGTGTATATATAAAGGTTTTCTGGGTATATTTCTGCAGCTACTCTTATCTTTTAATAGGTGTCATCCATCAGGGGGATGCAATTATAAACCCTGTATTCCAAAGCTAATGATGGATTTTCCAGCAGGCACAAACTCATGTAAGAAAGGAAATTCTGTTTTTCTTCCTCGCCCTGTATGGGATTCTTTTGTTGCTAAAATAGAAGTCGAATGTTTTTGTCTGTTGTAACTAATAATACTGATAGTACAGTAGTTTTGTAAAGTTTTATACTTTACATTTTTTTAAATGTTTACAGAATTGTGTATTAACTGAGTTTATAGTAGCCTCACCGTGTGATCATTTGCTTGTCATGGTGGTTGTAAGTTTGAGCGATGACTAAGCATGAACTGATTTTCCTTGTTAAATGTGTGGTACAAATGCATATATCTAGCCATCATATCCATGTGTTTTTAAGCAGCGCATTTCAGATATAGTCTCAGTCTTACTCCTCTAATTACCTGCAACCTTCTAGCAATGTATTGGACTGCGGCCAAAATTGCATTAGTGAGTTCAGGCACTAATGTTGGTCCAGAGTGCAGTTCCAGTTCATCCTAAGGGTGTTTAGCGGAGTTGAAGTTAGGACACTTGAGTTACACTTACATCATTTAGCAGACTCCCTTATTTAGAGCGACGTACAAAAGTGCTTTGCGTCTCATCGTTGAACAGATCAATACTGGTACACTAGATCACAAAAAAGTGTAACAACCCAAAAGGGAGCAACCTTTTTAAGATTTTAAATGTCAAGTGCCAGTTATTTATGAAGGAGGTGGGTCTATAATCATCTCTTGAAGGCAGCCAGTAACTTCCTGGTGCCAGAACAGAGAAAAGTTATGAGGAAGACCTACCTTGTATCTTAGAGAATGGTGGGACCATTTGAGTGGGGCTTGTGGATCTGAGGGGGAGCGGTGCTATGCTATAAGAAGTGATGAGATTTAAGATAAAAAAACGCTGCTCTGTTTTCGGCTTTGTAGGCGATCGACATTGTTTTGGATCTAGTGTGGGTGGAGTGTGAAAAATTTGGAGGTTGAAAACAACTTGCGCAGCTGCATTCTGAATAATCTGCGGAGGACGAACTCAGAGAGAAACAAGCCAAGAGCGAGTTGCAGTAATCTAGTTTATAAATTACAACAGGTTGCACAAGCAACTGAGTGGACAAGAAAAGTCCTTCTTATGCTGTGGAGGATAAACTGGCAGGATCGTGTCAGGTTAGCAACATAAGTATAAGTATAAGTATAGTATATTCAATTCATTGTCATTGTGCAAGGTACGTGTACAGAGCCAAGCCAATGAATGCATTTTTCGCATTTATCCGCATATTAGTAAGTTGGGGTCAGTTGGGGAGTCAGAGCGCAGGGTCAGCTATGATGCAGCGCCCCTGGAGCAGGAGGGGTTAAGGGTCTTGCTCAAGGACCCAACAGTGGTTGACTTGCCGGAGGTGGGGCTTGAACCCAGGTGTTTCTGGTCTTCAGCACCTTAACCATTTGAGCCACATCAAAAAGAATAGTTGATTGTCCATGATTACTCCAAGATTGTGAGCAGTGGCCGAGGCAAATGGAATGGAACAAATCAGCTGGGATAAAAAACATTTCTGTTTTGCTAGGGTAAAGTCTCAGCTGATAAACTGCTACTGATAAATGGAAAAGATGAATTGGGTGTCATCAGCATAGCAATGGAAGGATAAACCATTTGAGGAAATACACTTCCACACCAATCAAACACACCATTATATGCACAGGGGTATTGTCATTACATTTACAGCACTTGGCGGACACCCTTATACAGAGCAATATACATTTATACAACTGGTGGTTAAGGGCCTTGCCCAGCAGTGGTGGCTTGGTGGGAATTAAACCCACAATCTTCAGGTTAGTAGACCAACACCTTAACCATGAGCCACCACTTCCCAACTGTCATGATAGAAAAATGTTTGGGCCTTTAAGCTACCAAAAGTGAAAAATGTCATGCTACAACTTATGTGGGTGTGCTGGAAGGTGTCCACAAACCAGATTGTATTTTATTCTGTATTTTTTATGTGTGCCAATGAAAATTAATAAACTATTTTAACTTTTGTTATATAAAGTAACTATATGGGTTTTTTTTTTTTCAAATTCCTAAAAGCTACTTAGCAAACAAATGCCACTTACATGACAGCCCACTGTTGAAACACTGCCCGTAGAGAACAGGTGCACATAAATGGGTCATTTTTTCCAAAGCAGTAGTGAATACTGATGCTATCTTACAGCTCCACCACTACACTACCACATGGTGTTTTTCGTGTTCTTTCCATGTCCGTCTTGGTTTTTGAAGTTTTTCCAATTGCCCGTAGATTGACTAACTATAAATTCCCGTAGGTGTGAAGGATATGTGATACCTTTTTATGCCAAGTGTTTCTATGATAGCATGTGATGCATCTGATAGGTAGGTTGATAAAGTGAGGGTTTTAATAATGTCTTCCAAGTTTTCAGTGCGGACATGATTATAGGACTTTTATTATTATTGTTTATTATTGTTTATTATATATTATGTTATTATTGTCAATCATCCAACTGTTTGTATAAAGTTTCACAAGGCATCTGGTTGAAAACAACAACTCCACACATTAAAACAATTTACTTTTAGTGCTAAGACAATTAACTTTTAGTCTTTAGCTATGTGTTATTCTGTTAAGTGTTATTAACAAAGGTTCTTGTTTTGTGTAATTCTGTTGTTTTGTGTAGCACCATGGGGTCCTGGAGAAAAATTGTTTTATTTCACTGTGTACGGTATATGGTTAAAATGACAATAAAACTTCTTGAACTTGAACTTAAACTTGAAGAAGTGGTGGCTCATGGTTAGGGTGTTGGATCCCCATCTCTGCCATGACTGTTGGGCCTCTGAGCAAGGCCCTTAACCCATAATTGCTCAGGTGTATGAAAGAGATAAATTTGAGTCGCTCTGTATGAGGACCTCTGCCAAATGCTGTAAATGTAAGAGTTTTTTATATCACAGACAGAATACGAGGGAGGCATTTCTCTTTTATATAGGTATGATACAACAAAGATATGTACAAGAGCACCTTTGTGTAGAACTTCAGTTTTGAACCTTTTTTTTAGTTTTCCTTTACTGGAACTAAGAGACACAAACATTTTTTTAGCATGACAATCCCCCTCTGCACAAATCCTCTGATCTCCATGAAGACGTGGTTTTCCATAGTTGGAGTTAAAGTGTATTTTGCGCTAAGCCTTGAACCCACTGAACAGCTTTAGCATGAACTGGAAATGCAGACTGTCCCAGAAAATCCTCACCTAACACCTTACCATCAATGTCTGATCTCACTAATGCTCTTGTAGCTCAAAAATACCACAGGCTGCCCCTGTGTATTTTAACAGCGAAATAAGGAATAAATCTGTAAGACAATGTCAAAAAATACATACGATTGTGATAGTTGGGTGTCCATAATCCTTTGACGATAACTTCGACCATGATTTCGGCTCTATACATATAATTGTCCTTGATATAAAATTGTTTTATGTTTAAATTCAAGTCCAGCAACTGCATAATTGGGGGCGGGAAGGGGTTGTTGTTCGAGGGGGTTAGGATACAGAGTTTCAAGGGCAAAAACCCATGGAACCCAGAAGAAGATCAAAAGCAGATCGCATGCACATACTACAAAGGCTCGGAGTCAGCATGTTCTCATTGTACAGCAGTCAGGTGAATGCGAGCTCCAAGTAATGCGAAATGAAGTCAGGATTGTCAGTGTGTGGTACTATGGTGAATTCTGTTCATCTGAATCCACATTCAGCACAGATAGTGAACTGGGGTGAGAAGACATACCGTATAAAGGTAGTTTAGGGAAATGCATTATGTGCAAACATTTGATTTGTTTGTGGCTTCAAGGACTGCAGCTTTAGCAAGTAGCATCTGTTTTGTTTGGAAACACGCTGGGTGAGTTTGTGTGTGTGCTTGGAAGAGCCCTGAAGGAGAATTCACCAGGTGCTATGAAGAAGCAAAAAAACGGTTGTTTTCTTAATGCATATTCACTACATGGAGATAAGATCTTGTTCTCTCCTCTGCAGGCCTGACTCTTCCATAATAAACACACTGCAGTCTGTTAACTGAAGAATGTCACTTAATGCTGCTGGTTAGAAATAGATATGACGTATGTTTCTCCCCTAAGCTTGTTGTTTACTGACTTGAAAGAAACTCCTGTTGATCACTAGCATTGAGATGCTCAGTGTTCTCTGTAGTCTGTGCTCCTCTGTGTTTCTTTGTACTGTTTTTGTGAGTGTGAGACAGAGAAAAAGAGAGCGACTACAGGTGAGCTTAAAATAGCAAGTGCAGCTAGCTAGATTGTAATTACAACAGTAATATCAAGGTGACTTTGCCCTTCACCTTCTCTACTTGCAGATAAGCATTGTGGGAAAGCAAGGCTCTTGTAATTTGGGGAAGAGTGCGATAAGCGGAGACGAACGGTGGCTGCCAACAACAATATTTCTGTAATGAGGTTCCGGGCTGAGTTTTATCACCCAGCAGCTTTAAATTTTTTACATTAATTTTTTACTTAGTTTGTTCATTTATTTTTTCGTGACTGTTTTATTTTTATTTTTAGTCTATTTATGCTTGACCTCGCTCTGTTTACTAGCATCAAGATCAGATGTCCTTGCTGCCCTCGTCCCTTTTGTTTTTAGCAATGCCTCATAGTATAGAACTTGTGTGCTGTGCATCTTAACACAGAGACTCTTATTATCCCGCTTTTGTGTGTATGTTTGTGTGCATTTCTTCAGGGTCGGATACCAATTTCCATGCATTGCAAGTAAATCTGTGATTTCTGTATCTCAGAGCGACTAGCGTGACATGCTCAGTGTGTGAAGCAGACAGACCAAACCCCAGGTAAAATATTTGGAGGTGGCAGTTCCCTTTAAACAGCACTGTAAGCATGTGTTGATTCTACCTTAGAGCACAATAACTCTGTTTCCTACTGAACATTATTGTCTAGCATGTGATTTATATTCACGTTTACAGCAGTGGCAGACAAAACTATCTAGACTGACATACAAAAGTGCTTTGAGACTTTACCAATGAATAAATCAATACTGGCTCAAAAGATCGTAAACTTAGGGGTGGATGCGGGTGAAACTATTAATTTAGAAGGTCAAAAGAAACCTGAAGTAACTGCAAATCAAAATTTTAGAACATGAAAAACTGCATTTTGTGGTATATATTTAGGGTATAAAAGGATTAAAAAAAATTAAGGCAACAATGGTACTTTAAAAAATATAATTGGAAAAAACATTTCATTCTGAAATTAATTTGTAATTATGTAACATCAATTTGGCACTCCCAGATGCTGCGCCCGGAGACAGATGCAACCCCCAACCCCCCACCTACGCCACTGGAGCAGGACTACTTAGATTACAAAGCAACAAACAAGACATAACATCAGCGAAAACATAAGTAAAAGGAATAGAACCTTAATAAGTGATGCAAATTAAGGTGAAATGACCAACAGGCATAAGTGCTAGCATGACGCAGAACTAGGTTCTGTGATATGCAGAGGCTTATGGGTAATGTTGCCCAGTGCTGATTCAGTATAACCCGACCATTCGGTGTATTTTAGTTATATTTAAATATTTGCCCAGTTATACAGTTAAAAATGTAAGTGTAATATAGGAACACAGTGCACAGATCCTGATTACATCTATGAATCATAGAAAAAGTGAACAAGACCCTAAATATACGTTTCTGCAAAGACGTGCGAGAGATTTTGTGGATTTTTGTTGCAAACGCATTTTCGCAATTTGTGCTGACTCGTAAGAGGTTAAAAACAATACAACAGGAGCATGTTAAAGGTTTTGTCTGAATATATCTCATTTATTATGCAAAAAGAATTATTTCCCTTCCATTTGGTTTCAGTTTCTATTAGTTCCTAAAAAGAGATGTTTTAAAGAGTTAAAATCACATGTCTGTGATTTCATTATTAGGCAGATTTCTTTTTTAATGATAAGTTTTGTTAAGTTGCAATTTTTTAGCAATAAAAGAGCAAAATTATTTTATAATATTATTTACCACCTGCTTGCTGCCCTCACTCTACCCTGCCCTGCCCCACCTCTTTCCGTTCTCAGATTAAATACAGTGCAAGGGTGCAACTGGTTTTAATAACAGGCCATCAAATGCCTACTTATACCCTTAAACCCCCTACAGGGTGCCAAGTGGGTCAGTGCCACTGCCCTTGTGTTACGTAATAAATACTTCCTGTGCATTTTTCTTAACTTGTCTAACAGTGACAGCATGTTAATTTGCCTATGACTCACCCTCTGCATCCGAATCTCTGTACATGTTTTCAGCTAAAATCTTCTTCCCTTTAACCAGTAATCCCTGCTGACTAGATGAGCGATGCGCTGAACTATGAGACGTGAAATTTAATCTGGATGCTGGGATTAGCAGACCAACAACAGACCCACCCAAATCTGCAAAATAGAAGTTAGCCACGGTAATATCTGTAGAACGGCAAGATAAGGGCCACTTAGAGGTAAATGGCGCAGCTAGTAGAGCTGTCAGCGTGCGAGATGGGACCGGCTGAGAACATGTCATGCACTCCATAATTAAAGAGAGGAGAGGAGATTGCATTGCCTCGCCTGGAGGGTGACAGACAGAAAAAAAGACTAAAAGAGACAGATCAGTGATCTAAACCCAGCGTCTGACAAGCGCACACACATACACAAACACACAACCCATTAAGCATAGATTTCAATAGAAGATGAAGAAAATGTACAAGCACGTAGTCATCAGAAACATCAGGTTTACTTTACTTTTAAATACTTCATGGTTTTCTTGATCAGACGATGTGTGGGATCAAGTTGCTCTAAAAATGTTATTTAAAAACTTTTAACTGTGTAAAGTGTCTTATGGTTATAGATATTTTAAAATAAATATTCAAAAAGCAGACACCAAAAAAATTTTTTCGTTTAGTCTTTTTCTTAGTTTTTAAATTAGATATGTATATTATAAATATATGTTTATAATATATAAATAAAATAAAATATAAATAAAATATTTTATAATGTATACAATTAAAATCATTTATATAAATATATAAATTTGGCTTATAATTTCTAAAGAGCAAAGGGGAGATTATATAAATGAGGATCCCGACTTGGAATGGATTCCATTTTTTGACACAATATAAATTATGATTATAAATATATTTTTTATTATAAATGTGTGCAATATGATAAAAAATGCAAATGGTAATCAATGTCATGGTAACACCAATCTCACACAGCCAATCATCAGATCCCTCCACCACTCAACTCTCTCAGACCACTGATTATTAACTAACCACACCTGCAGCTTGTTTCCCACGCATTTTCACTCCCCTATTTAGGAGAACAAGACACACACAGTCATTGTTTGGTTGCAGAGACTCATTCCCAGCATATCTCACTCTAGCATAACAAGAGTCCCAAGTCCCTACCTGCCTTTCTCCTGAGACTCTGTTCCAAGTTCCAGCATCCTTCCTTCCAAATCCATCAGCTCTAACTCAGTGTAGCCTCTCCTTCCCTCCGGCGTTCTCCACTGGTCTCCTGTAAACAGTACACGTCTGCTAAAGTCTCCGTTGTCAATAAATGCACCGGTCTAGGTTGAACTAACTCTTGTCTCCCGTCTGGTTATCTGTTCCAACAAAGATATTCATTCTAATTATAATCCAAGTTTGTTGAAAGCAGTTGCTGTGCCACGACATATTGCTGATAAAATTATTTCTGTAGGAGTAGGAAATTACCAACCACTGTCAACACATTATTCCTCTAGTATAAATAGCACTTGGTGTGTGGAATGGCGAAAGATGCAAATACCACCAACTACTAACAGCTAAAAGGTGTTTTGGATTTATGTAAGTTGTACATTAGACATCTTGTTAAAGATGTTGCTATGACGGAAATAAAGTGCAAAGCCAAGCACACTTTGTGTAGAATCTTCAAATGTACTGCCTGAATTTACAGATTTTCCTTGTTTTACATGTGTCATCTATCGCTAAAAATCATTTTGGTAGTAGATTAAAAGCAAAAAAAATGGAAAAAATCAAGCATTTTAGCTGGATGATAAATTATTAACACTGATAAATTGCAATTTCTAATAAATAATAATATTTTATTTTAAAAATATTTGTTATATATTTCAGACAATATGACGATTTTGTGATAGGTTTAAAATATACATTTTAATAGCAAAGATTAAACATGCTATTATTGAAAAACTTTCCAACTTCAAGTATTATATTGTAAACAGCATCAGTAATATTTATTTTGAATTTGGCTACTTGACAAATTCTTCTAATGATGTACGAATTTATTCACTGTCATTTGGCAGACGCTCCTCTCTAACATGACTTACATTTATCTTATTTATACAAGTGAGCAGTTACGGGTTATGAGCCTTGCTCAGCGTCACACCAGTGGCAGTTTGGTTGTGCTGGGAATTTACCTTATGATCTTCTGGTCAGCAGGCCAACACCTTAACCTCATAGTCCCCACCTGCATTAATATTTCTGCTGTCAACACAGCACAGATCTGTTTTTTTTCTGACATTCTGCTTATTCACAAACTGCGTTGTATGTTGGATTTTTCTTAAAAAACAGCAAAATTGCTATTTATCTTTTATGTTATTAGAAACCGTTTTGGTGGAAATGCTTTGGAGAGATTGTATTTGGATAATGTTGTATGGTGCTATTGCCAAACATAGATTACCATTTACAGCATTTGGCAGACGCCCTTATTCAGAGTGACTAACATTTATCTAATTTATAAAAATAAGCATTTGGGGGCTCAGGGCCTTTCTCAGGGGGCCAGCAGTGGCAACTTGATGGTGCTGGGAATCAAACCCCAATCTTCCAGATAGCAGTCTAACAACTTAACCACTTTGCTAACATGTTCTCCATACTCCCACTCCTACTTTAAGGCTGAATCGAAATTTTCCATCACCCTGATCAGTTCTGTCAGGATTGACAGAATCAATCATACGCTAATCATGTTTATAACTTACTATAAGCTGTACAGCGTTTCTTTACTTTAAACAGCGCTAATAAATATAATTTATGTATACCCATATATTTATATATACCATATAATAAATATTGTATAAACTAGACATTTACAGTATAGGTTGAATAAAACTTTCATAGACAACATCTTAGCAAAAGCCTATTTTAATGGCATCTAACTATACAATTAAATAATTTTAATTTTTTATTTTTTATACACTACCTTCATACCCTGCATTATTTAATTCAATTTTTAAAGCCAGAGGCAAAGTTTGGGGGGGGGGTACTAGTGACATCAGAAAAACCTTGAAAGACAAGACTCTCATCTGCTTAACACCGGGTAGTCTAATTCTAAAACAATTTCTCTTCTATAACTGTGCTCTATATTAAAACGAATACCTGCATAACCAATAGAATTCCAGATTATTCCAGATTTAACAGCAAGTCTATTTTGTTAAAGTTGTCAGCTTTTCTTTCAAAGTTTTAATCCTGTAACACAAAGTATCATAAAATACTGTAATATTGCCACTGTCCTGTGTCTCCTGTGTGTGCTGGCTGAACACAAGTCTAAAAGCTGCAAAGGCCGAATAACTAGAGAGAGGACTTGATAGAGTGACCTTGAAAGCCTCAATAGATACAAACTAGACCTGTCCACAGCCACTTCAGGCATTCACTTGAGAGAAGACTTGTATTCACTGTTAGCTTGCATAAAAAAAAATAAATTCTAGGACATTTGTCTCCCACCGGTTTTGTAGATTCTCACAGTTGCAGTTAAAGCCGCCTTACAGTACACAACATACTGATATTCTAAGTCATGTATATTATATGCTCACATTGTAAAGAAATATTTCATAATGTTTCGAGCTTGTGTGTTGTGAGAAATGTTATTTATCACATTGTGTTTAATTTGTGTATATCCACATGATTTTTCAATGATTTTAATATACCAAAATGTTTTGTAGTGATTGTACGGTAAATGTTCTGAGCCTTGCCTTGGGATACCAAATTGAGTACCAGGGCAACCTATTCTGTTTTCATTATCTAAAGAAATGCTGGAACCTGACTTGAGTCCACCTAAGGGCAAATTCAACTAATTGGGAACAATATAAAAGGCCACACCAAAGGTCAGACCAAATACCAAGTGAGACCAATTCCAAAGGAACTCTCTGTAGACATCTGCAATTAAATTGTCAGGAAATAAATCCGGGCAAGTGTGTATATACACCCTTAGGAATAACTTTTCCTAGAGCTGGAATAAAGCTTGGTCCAGCCAAGTTTTCCAATATTTGCTTTTCAGAAAACCTTTAAAGAAACCAGACAGAAGCCACATCTGTGTAAAAACTCAAGCACTTGAAGGACAGATATACATAATAAGGTGCTGTTAATGAGCTGGCAAATACCATCCTATTGTGAAGAATGGTGGAGTCAGCAATCTGCTCTAGAATTCACACAGACTCTCATGACAGCGTGAACAGCACAAACTGTATGGAATCTGATCATTTCATTTACGGCTTGTGCCACTTCCACATGTGGTATTCAATCTGACAGGTTAGGTGATTTGCAATGTGACAGTAGTATGATCAGTCTTTTCGGAATTTATGCGATTTATGTCATTTTCAATCGACATGGGGTGTCATTCTGCACTGACACGTGCTATATATATATATAGATATATATATAATATATATATATATATATATATATATATATATATATAATATATATATATATATGAAAAGGTTCAAACTGGAAATCTGATATTAGTCACATTGAAGGCAACAATGCAAACAGCTATACAAAAGATCTGATGACATGTTCTGGACTGTTATTTAGCAGCTGCAAAGCTGAGGAATGATTGTTTTCAAAGAGTGGTTTTTATGACAATTAAAGTTATGGCATTTGGAACTTCCCTTCATCCAGAGTGGTTTAGATTTAACATACAGCTTACCAGGGCTGGGTAACCCATGTTCTTTAAGTTACTTGGTTCTGCTTGTTTTCCAGCACCCCCTGTCCAACACTGTTGATTATCTGATTCAGGTGTGTTCAGTCAATCACACGGTAGAAGATACCAAAACACCAGGTCTTCCCCCAAGTCCACTCTTATCTTTAATGGTATCTTCAATATTTTGATTGACTAAACACATATAAACAAGGTAAACAGTAGTGGGTAGTGCAGGGGAAGCTTAAAAACAAGTGGAACAGAGTAACATTGGTTACTTAGCTGTGCTAGTCAAAATATCATATATACAACTAAGTATTTGAGAAATCATTTTAATTTTTGTCACAATTATTAAATAACCGTATGATTGCAATAATTTGACATAACTGCGGTCATTGTATCTGACCACACTTATTGCACACACTTATTAGCCACAGGAACTGTAGTACCTGTAGCACCCTATTTTGAACCAGAGAATGTGAACGGAGTGGAAAAGGAGTGAGGAGTACAGCGGCGTGATTTTTACACTGAGTTTGGAGCAGGTTTTTTAGAACTCGGCGGATTGGTGGTTTTCTATCTATCCGAGTACACCACACAATGCCTCACTGACGCTCCATCACAAGCTCAACGCATGTTAACAGTCTAAAATGCAACTGTCCACATCATAAACAAATTCATATGTTGCTAGACAGTTAAACCCCACACAGAACACAGTAAACTATAGATTTCCTTGAATACTATCTCTCTATAATAAAATATTTACAGTGGAGATTTAATAAGGCACTGATTTTTCCATGGAGTGAGTGAGTGAGGAGTGACATAGAGCAGGAAATGAAAATCAACAGTGGAGCTGGAGTGGAGCAAGTTTAAAATGCTTTGAGTGTGGAGCAGCTTCCAACATGCCTGCTTAGCGCGCTTTACGTTTAGCAAATTCGTGTGTGAAGTTCTATGACACTGTTCTGTCAAGTTTTACATCACTGAGCCTTATCAGAGCAATTAATGACCAAAGATGTGTGGGAGTGTTTCTTTCTCGTAATCTACCAAGCCCCTAAGGGACAGGATCTGCCTTGTGTGGAAATGTGAACTTTATAGCCTGTTATTTTATGGTTATAGTTTTTTGTGATTGTTTTTTTTTTTTTTTTTTTTTTTACAGAATTTTTAAATTTCTGAATGTGTATATGATTTTATTTGGAATCTTTAGTCTTATAGTCACTGTACACTGTGTATGGTTTCTGCTAGTTACAGAATTTTCATATTTCTGGAAAAGAAAGTAATTATTATTTAGTAATTACTTAATTAATATTTTTTTTTAATTTGAAAATGTGTTATGTGCAAAGGAAGTGGTAGCTCAGTGGTTAAGGTTTTGGACTGATACCAGAAAGACCGGGGTTTGATTGCCAGCACCACAAAGCCACCACTGTTGGGCCCCTGAGCAAGGCCAATAACCTGCAATTGTTCAGTTGTATAAAAAAGAGATACATGTAAGTCGCTCTGAATAAGGATGTCTGCCAAAATGCCCTAAATGTTTTCATTGTATACTGCAATCAATTAATTGTCAAAGCCCTAAAAGAAAACAATTAATTGTTAAAGCCCCAAAATTGGCAACAAATCCTTATAATTGCAAGTGAATATTTGACAATTAATCATCACCCAAATTTCATAAAAGCCCTACTAGATACAGTGTTCCTGGATCAGAGAAAGAGTTAAGGCCTTTGATAAGGGATCCAGCTGTGGCAGATTGTCAGTGCTGGGCTTGAACCCTGACCCATACAATCTACAATCCAGAGCCATAACCTTTTTAAAGTGTTAAGGGTGTTGTTTAGACGCCCAGGGATTCCTAATATTGAACTCTTAAGAATAAATCAATAGGTCAACATCCTAACCGCTAAGCTACCACTTCCCCAATATTTTAGCTAGATTTATTGCTTGTGCTGAGTTTTTGCTTTGCTAAGCATGTGAGTTAAAAGGTAGAATAATTTATCATGTGTATGTGTGTGCGCCTGTTTGGGGCTGTGAATGTGCGCACAAAATTATGCAAACTTAATTCAATATGCTATTCTTCTGTCAAATTGAATAAAGTTTTGAACCATCAAAGATTAAATCTTAGTGACTATTGTAACCAAGGCATTATTTCCTGCAGAGCATGAAAGTCTCTAGGCAGAACTGAAAGCCTCCGAAAATAAAAGATCACTGTGTACCTTTACTCCCAAATTACATATCAGCTCTTTTTTGTGTTATGATTCTGCTCTTCAAGGTCATTTCACCATCATTGTAGCAGTATAAGGTTAAGTGTAAATAAGCCAAAGTTGGGTCATTGCAGTCACTAGTCCTAGTCACTGTATTATCGGTGTAAAATTTAGAGTGCCTATGTAGTGCTAGATAACATTTCATTTCTATATTATGTGCGGTCAGTTAACCATCCCCTTTTTGTTTCTGCTTCGGTTAAGATTTTTAAATAATTTGCTCTGATGTGTAAGACTGTATGATACAATCTGCATTCCGTGAAAGTTGGAACATTTTTTATATGTGAATAAAATAAATAATAAAGCTTTCGAATTACATTTTATTCACAATTAAAACATAGATAACCTACCAAATGTTCATGCTCATTTCAAATTTGATGCCTGTTACAGGTCGCAAAATAGTTAGGACCAGGGCCGTTTACCATGCAGATGTCTGAGCAGTGAGGGTATGAGTTTCTGGAGTTTTGGTGTTGACATTTGGACCCAGGTTTTTAGCCACTGAAGAGTTTGTGGTTGTCTTTGACGTATTTATCGGTGTGCCAAATGTTCTCTATAGGTAAAAGATCTCGACTGCAGGCAGGCAAGTTCAGCACCCGGACTTTTCTACTACAAAGCCAAGCTGCAGTATGTGGTTTTTTTTATTGTCCTGCTGAAATAAAGATGGTCTTTCCTGAAATAGACGCAATCTGCAGAATAGCAAATGTTGCTCTAAAAACTTTATATATGTTTCAGCATTCATAGTGCCTTTATTCCTATGAGTGATGCTGTGTCGTCTGAGGGCCCAAAGACCAGGGCCATTTCTTCACGGCCATTTCTCCATTTTCTCAGAATCTTTTGATGTTATGCTCTGTAGATTATGAGATTTGCAAAGCCCTTGCAATTTGACAATGAGGAACATTTTTATTCTCTCTTTCACAGATGAGCCTCTGCCCAACTTTACTTTTGAGAGATTCTGCCTCTTTAAGACGTTCCCTTTATAGATAATCATATTACAGACTTAATTTCAACTTACGTAATTAGTTGCTAAATGTTCTCCCGGCTGAATCTTGTGTAAATGTATTGGCTTTTTAGCCCTTTTTACCCCTCTGCCAACTTTTTAGAGACCTGTAGCAGGCATCAAATTTGAAATGAGCTTATTTAGTGAATGAAAGTGTAAATTTTTCCTGTTTAAACATTTCTTATGTTATCTATGTTCTGTTGGAAATACATTGGCTCATGTGATCTGACAGTCTTTTCATTTTTATTTTACTCAAATTTAGGAAACGTCCCAACGTTTCCGGAATTCGGGTTATATATAATAGTAAAGGATCTTTTTGGCATCTATATCTGAATATCTTTAAGCAAAGAAGACTAGACTGTTTATTGTTACAAATGAAATTGATTTTATATAGATCTAAACATGCTGGTGTGTAAGAAAAGTTAATATGGATCCAAGTTATTTGGCATATGTTCAAAAATTGTGATCTTTGACCGAATCGCCTACAACACAAGAAGCCTTTAAAAAAGATGTTAAAAATGTTCAAATAGCATTGTCTTTTGTAGTTGTGGCTGGTAATCGATGTGAAAAAATGATTTTGCCTAGTTAGGGGGCAAGAATAGGAATAACTGTTAGGTGGTTATGCTATTAAAAAGACAGACATAAGCTTGATTCCTAGAGCCACTGAGCCACTGCTGGGCCCGCTCTGGATAAAGTAAATTGGTGCGGTTACTCCATAAAATCGGCTTTTTTAAAATGTAAGGGGGGGGTTCTGCATACCCAAGAGATATATGTGCAGCAGTGTCATGTTCTTTTGATTATCTAAGGTGTGATATGCTAATTTCAGATCCAGATAAATCTCTGTTCAATGAGGATGATGAAGCCTGTAAGTGCTTGGGCTATCAGCCAAAAGATTTTCATCTCCTGGGCAGCTAGCGGAACCTTTGTTTGTGTGTGTGTGTGTGTGTGCATAGTGGGTGTTAATCCATTTCTCTGTGTCTTTTGGTGTGCGTGTCACAGTTCAGATGAAATCCCCTGCCTGCCTTGTGGGAATAAATATTTACAACTCCCACTATTCCATTATTTTCTTTGCCCTTGTAGGGTCCTTTTCCTCCATTTCTCTCTCTCTCTTTCTCTTCTCAAGCATAGTCGCAGGCTACTAAGACTTAGCAGAGTTTGATCAAATGAGAACTTGTAGAATCTTAACAGCAGCACCCACATTAATGTGTGATCTGTTTGTATTAGCATGGATTGCAGGGGTTAGTGAAGCAGCTAAGCTAATGCTTCTGCAGCAATGCATTGTTAATGTACTGACAGGGTGTAGTAGCTGATTCCAAGCTTGTATGCCTGGGTTTAAAGGATTCAGTGTTACAGCTATTTTAAAGTTGAGAGGTTTTAGCTGCTTAGTTCAAGGCTGGATTGGCAAAAGGCTTTAGATGCATGACCAGGTTAATATAGTGAAAGGCTTCATTGATACATTCTCAGATGAGCTCAGATGAGATGATCTTAAGGTTAACAGATAGGGTTATTGAGAGATGGATTATACTATAATACCAAATTATAATTAGGATGATTACTAATCAGCTGTACCAGATACTCATGTCAACCAAAAACATGAAACAGTTAATAAAAATGGTTAAGTTCAAATATATATAAATATATCTACTGATCTTGAGCTGCACTCAAAAGGCAAAAATTTAAGCTATGTTTTAGCTTCCTGGAAGTGGAGCATGTGCGGCAGGTCTGCTCAGAACACCTACTGTGTTGGCTCTGCTCCCACATGGCCATTTTTAATGATGATGGCCAGGCATGGAGACATCAAAACTTAGTCCTCATTGCTGCCGAGGCACAGCGCAGGCTAATGTCTTGGGGCTCCCAGGTAACCTAGTGGGGAAGTATAAGAAGTTGGAGAAGTGGCGGTTCAGTAGTTAAAGTGTTGTACTTCCAATTGAAAAGACCAGGGATTGCTGCTGGGCCCCTACCGAGCGATGCTACGGGTTGGACAGCTATCAATGCGGCATCATCATTGAGAGCCCCTAGGGTACCCACCAAGGCGCTGAACATGACATCCAGCTTGGCAGAAAAGTAATCCATAACAGCCATGCTGGCTACTGACAGACACCTGTAGTTTATTCTCTCCAGTATAAAAAAAGAAAAATTATATGGCTTACCTACTGGACTCCAGTCGCCTCATAGAGCGTCTTCGGCAATGCTGTACAGTTGTCGAGAGGTTCCAGGTAGCAAAAAAGGTAGTTACCTCTGCAGGGTTCCAGAGATAACTTCCTTGCCATTCCCAGTAATATAGCTTCTTATACCGCATGCCGTAAAAGCGCAGTGTTGTTACTTCCCTCCTTTTAAAGATTGAGGTGATGAGGCAATAACAAATAAAGCCAGAGACCTCAGGGGTAAAGACGAGTTTGAGGACAGTCACACTCAGTCATTGGAAGATGTCCTGATGCTTTCAGAGCTGGGCCTTTGAGGACACATCCGCCCGGTAGGGGAGATGCCAAAACCTCCCCACTGTCCCCAAGGATATACCTCCTACTACCTCTGCCAGAAGCAGTGACCTGTCAGCCCACCCCACAGCAAGTGCTATAGAGCTGAAGAAAGGCTCTATTGCCAGCCTGCTGGAAATCCGCTTTAGGGAGCTGGTTTACTGGCCTAAGATACACCGTAATTCAGCCTCAAAAGGCTGGTTTCCTAATAGACTTCAGTGCAACAAGGAAGCTTCTGCCGAATTTTTCACAATGTGTTCTGCATATAGTATATAACCAGCAAGCAATGTGCAAGCAGGCAGTTACATAGTAAATTCAAGCATTTATATATTTGTAAATGTAACTAAATTCTGGAACAATTTGGTGTCACACCAACCACAAACCTCACCGTACATCACTGGTTACAGCAATAAACACACAGTGGAAACATTAACTAAAACCAGTGAAGTAAAACTGTGTAAAACATCACTAAATTTGCAGGTGTTTGTGTGGAAAATGTGAATAGCACAAAGTCCCTGAGTTATGGCACACTGAATTGGCCAAATTCTGTTAAACTCTTGTTTTTCTGAATCGTGAAAGACATGTCTGGTTGGTCAGTCTTAATTATGCACTTGGACATGCCTGGAAATCATACACACAGATTTTGTTGAAATGTTGCAGGGAGTATTTTTTTGCAGCATGTCACACTGTGCTTGGCCAGACAGTAGCCCGGCTATTTTTAAAATCTCTTTTGTTATGCCATCTCCATTGTCTGGCAGCCAATTTCCCAAATGTCAGCAAGGCTAATTTGTCAGATTATGTCAAAACCAAAGATGAATCGTCAGACTAGCTCAAGATGACAGCTAACTCAGTTATTTATTTTATTATTATTTATATTTAATTTAACCTATATATTACCTGGGCAAAGCACAGTAAGAGTAAAACTTGCTTTTCCGAAAACTTTCTGGTCAAGCTAGGTAGTAGCACAGTTGGACAGATAGCTTCTTTCCATACAGACACTATTTAGTCAAAAGTTTGTGACCACTTCAGCAAACTGTGCAAACTGCTGCCACAAAGTTTGAAGCACACAATTAACTAGAATGTTTTTGTATGTGAATTATTCACAGACAGATATTTTTGCCTCCACGTCATTTAAAATTACTTAAAAAAAAATAGAGGCCAGATAGATGGATCTGAGCTAAATACAGGGCAATTCAAAGGAAAGCCTGTTGGAGGCCAGAAAAGACTTGAGACTGGGAAGCAGATTCACCTTCCAGCAAGAGAATGAACCTAAACATACAGCCAGAGCTACAATGAAATGTTTTGAATCAAAGAATATTCATGTGTTAAAAAGCCCAGTTAAAGTCCGGACCTAAATCCTATTGAGCATCCGTGGCAAGACTTGAAAATTGCTGTTCACAGACTCAATCCAATCTGGCTGAGCTTGACCTATTTTAAAGAAGAATAGGGAAAAATTTGAATGTCTCAAGATGTGCAAAGCTGGTAGAGACATACCCCGAAAGACTTGCAGCAGTAATTGCAGCAAACGGTGGCTCTACAAAGTATTGACACAGGGGGGAGCTTGAATACAACTGCACATCACACTTTTCAGATTTTTATTTGCTTAAAATTCTGAAAACTATGTATCATTTTCGTTCCACTTCACAATAATATGCTACTTTGTGTTGGTCTACCACATAAAATCCCAATAACAATCATTTAAATTTGTGGTTGTAAAAAGTTCAAGCGGTATGAATAGCCAAGGCACTGGGTTTGTTGTTTTCCAACAGTCCAAATGTAATGTTCAGAGTGTTCCACATTCTCTCAACTTTCATGTACATTTTCCTCAGGATTTCAGTAGGTGTGAATAAGTCTAAGAATGTGTCTATATTTTGTATAGTATTCTGTAATTACTATTATTTAGCAAAGGTTCCAGGTGTACGTTTCAGATTCACTGCTACCCTAACCAGGCTAAAAAATTATGAATGAAAATTCTTTTTATTCACAAGTTTATTACAATGACAAACATTTTATGAACATATCAAGATAAAAATGGTTTTCTTTAGGGTTTTAAACCTTCAATGATCATTTGGGCTTTTAATGCTTTAACAGTCAGTTAGACTGCAAATGAATCATGTAAAGGCTCGAAAAACTCTCCGTCACCTCTTTCTATGCCCCTTAGTAAGTAATAAGCATTTGAGTAATTGATCACATGTATTTTCCATAGTGCTGCAGGTGTTTATATTGTTGTTTATCAGATACACAGGATTGAGCAAGTCCCATTGCTCATACGTTCTGTTCTTACTGGCACTGATTTGCTTTGCTGTCATGGTTACTCAGCTTCTCTCTGCCGGCTGCCTGATTCCCAGCTGCCCTTGATGATGTCACCGCCAAAACAGTTTAATACTGCCATTGAATGTCTCTTTCTTTTTCTTTGCAGGATCTGAAGAAGGTGCTGTCATTCCCTCCATACCCGGGGGACTTCCTGCACCCGGTCGTATATGCCTGCACTGCTGTCATGCTGCTCTGCCTTTTTGCTTCCATCATCACTTACATAGTGCACCACAGGTAGGTCAGTTCCATCCGCTCTCATTAGAGTCTAATTTTCCAAGTCACTGGGGTGCTATAGAGAGACACATGGTACTGGTCCTTTTCAGCATCAGTCCAGTTCGACTCCAGGCAACATTATTTAAACTAAACATATGCAATTGTGAGAGTAACTTTCGACTAATTTAGTACAAATATAAAGCAGACAGTGAGGGAACTATAAATACTATTAAAAAAGGGTATTAGGATGCCTGATCACATGAACATCCCGGATCCCCCAGATTTACTCTCACTTTTATAATAACCCTATAATTAATTACACAAGTTTAGAAATTCTTTCCACCAGATTTTGGATTGTGACCGTGAAGATTTGTTTAGCCGCTATAGTTGTGATGCACTCAAAGTATTTTGTGGTGTTAAGGTCACTGCTTTGTGCAGAACACTTGATTTATCAGGGATCTCAGGAGGATTGTTGTAATGGTCCATTGTCATGCTGAAACAAGTTTGTGTCTCTTAGATCCAGCGAAGAAATAATGTAATGCTATACATTTAAAGACATTTTATACAAGCATGTGCTTCCAACTTTGTGGCAACAGATTGGAAAAGACACAGTTATGGGTGTGCCTGTAGGTGTCATATATTGTATGCTCCGGTGGTTTATTATCTAGTGCTTTGATAGTTAAGGATACTAATCAGAGCATTAGTTATTTTAGCCCTTACATCACTAAGTTCCCACTGCTGGGCCATTAAGCATAGAATTTAACCCACTTTCTCCACCTGGGATGTTGCATCATAGCTGACTTTATGCTCAGATCACACCCTCCTAATCAACTGGGATATGCCAAAAAAAACTTTTATTTTGTTGTATTGTATCTAGATTGAGGTTAAAAAATTTTTTTATTCATATAATCAATAGCATATCAACAGTTCGGCTTAGATAATATCTCTTCGTATAAAGACATCTCATTTGGAGTGTTTATGGCTCAGAGTAGTGGAAAAGATTACTTAAAAGTACTTAAAGGATGCACAGATTTGATGGGTCATGCATGCAACAGAATAGGTGCAGCATGTATGGTGTCCTAAGGGTCTGCTTCTCCTTTTACATACATACACCTAAAAAAGACCTAGCTGATTACGTATTTAGTACTGTTCAGTTTGATAAATGCTGGGCAGTTAAGCGCCATTTTTGTGCAACCAGTTCGCAGTTTGTGGATTTTTATTCTGTTTGAAGTGTTTTTTTGTTGCTTGTTGTAGATGTTTTAGCATTATCTTCAGCATTATCATTTAAACACAGTTAGCTAGAATGTCTCTTTATATAAATCATCCACAGACAGATATTTTGGCCTGCATGACATTTAAAATTACTTTAAAAAATAAAAGCCATTTTGGGTTCCATTCCTGTGTGCCAAAAAAAGGAATGGGAGACTATAATGGGCATAATTATGTTAAGCATTATCATTTAAACTCAGGGTTTAAGAACTATTTAGGTTACTTAAATCTTCTTCGTCACAAGCTCCTCTACTCTGTACCCAAACTTCTTTTAAAGTTAAATTAATTAGTTAAGAAATCATAGCAATAGTATTCATGCCATTGAATGATTGATTAATTCCTAATTTAATAAGAACACTATTAAAAACTATATTATGCTATTATTATGTTGAACTTGAATTTCTTTTTTAGTGCTGAGTGTTTGCATTTTTTGCCTTCAGATCATAAGCACGGTTTGTGTCATGAGTCTGTTGGTGTGTTACTTCGATGTGATTTATCTTAAATTATCTTTGGTATATGTGATTGTTTTTCTAATCACATTTTTCATAGGTGTGTCTATTGTTAGTGTTATTTGCCTTTTTTTACCTGTAAGGTGTGTTTGCTCTTCTGACTGTCCAGCAGGTGATTTTGTTATAGCATAAAGATTATATTCTTATTTGAACTGCCCTGAATTGTTGATCCCATCACCACAGTACTCACTGAGCCTCAGCCTTCAGCTTTTTCCTCATTCTTCTCTTCAGTTGTTTTCTTTAAACTGGTGCTGGGCTATTTGCTATGAGTCAGACCCGTCTAACAGACTGTCTTAGTCATTGAAATGGAAGCTGTGTCCCTGTTTTGACACACTCATCAACACCCCCAGACTTCTGAAGTGTACATACTGATCCACACAAATTTGTTTCTCACACAGATTTCTCTAACTCGGAGTAGATAATATTATTCGATACCTCACTGTCACCTTCTTATATTTGTCTAAGCTGTCCTGTTCTGCTGTTTGCATAATGATAAATAAAGTACTTAATCCTGCAGTCTTGACTAATGTCCTCTTGTTACTGTAACTGCCCAGATTCACACACTCCTACCCATACAGTTCAGGTGTGGATGCCAGGGTAATGCTGAATGACCCTCTAAAGCAGTTGCAGGCTCAACTGCTCTCTTTTGCCTCAGCACTGAAAATGTATCTACACAGAAATACTCTATGAAGTGTGTTTAGCACTACTTTGGGAGATTTATTGTCATCTTCAAAAACACTGCTGAGAGTATCCAAATCTCTAATGCCATCTTTTTCAATATTACTAGTATTTAAAAGAGTGACTTAATAGCATACTTGAGTAACACCGTTACGGTACTAGTGTAGCGTTACACCGTTGCACCAAACACTACAACCTTTTGAATGAATCAATTAGTTTCAAACAGTTTAAACCAATTATTTTAATTGTTATAGCTGATATTGCATTAATTATATCACTTGGCTCTATGTGTATGTTTTTTTGTTTGGATAACCTTTAGTGCTTGCAGATGAGGTCTTGAAAATGCACATAAATTCAATTTAGTTTTATTTGCATAGCGCTTTTAACAATAGACATCGTCTCAGGGAAGTTTACAGAAAACGAAATTAAAAAAATTACAAATGTAAATATTAAGCTGATATTTATCCCTAATGAGCAACAGTGACAAGGAAAAACTCCCTGAGATCATTTTAGGAAGAGATCTTAAAATAAACTGGACTCATGTGGAACCCATCCTCATCTGGGTTACACCGGCGTGTGTGATTATTAATAATGTCCATATTAATATATATCCATGAGAAAGCACTCCAGTTGGATTAAAAAAATAAACTGAAATAATTGAGAACTACAAATTCTAGAGCCCTAAGCATCTACTTTCATTAACCATTACTGTGAAGTCTGATATGACAAAGGAATTCAATTCAATGATGAATATGTTCACCCCAAAACAGGATGTTTCTTTTTTCTTTTTGTTGAAACAAAGATTAAATGAAAAAATACAGTATCTGCACCTGCCTAATTCATGCTATTATCCATTCCAGCCAATCATATAGCAGCAAATATAAGCACATGCTAGACCAGACGAGCTTCAGTTAATGCTCACAGAAGCTCAGTGACCTTGACAATGGAAAAGCTGTTGGTGCCCTTTTTTTCAAGTATTATAGAAATTTTGATATGGGATTTTATCCGCAGTAGAGTGTTATAGCAGTAAATGGTATAAAAATCTGAACATGCAGTTAGTGTGCACTGAGCGTAACGTTCTGTGGGTGGAAATGCTTGTTGATGAGAAAAGGTCAGAGGACAACCTAGCCAGAAAATCTAGTAGACTAAAATAACGACACCTACAAATGTTTTGTGCGGAAATGCATCTAAAATTTTACAGCGGATTTACAAAAAACAGGTATCTGATGCCATAACAAGCTTATTAACCCTTAATAACATAGCTGTTAAACATTAACCATTACAACCCAGCAGATGAAACAGCAGAACTAGACTTAGAGTACGGAAAGTATGCCCTTGGTATGCTCTGTTGTCACGATGCTACAAACAGCAGAAAGATTTTGAACCAACTACAGCAGAATCTTAAAGCATGAGTCCCAGCAGCACTTAATTCCATTGGGTTTTACAGCTAGAGAAGTTTTGATTAAGCTTTAAAGTGTAAAACGCAACCCACACACAGATGTTTTATGTTCTTTCTGTAACAGTGCAATCCGGATCAGCCGGAAAGGATGGCACATGCTCCTGAACTTCTGTTTCCACACAGCTCTGACATTCGCTGTGTTCGCTGGAGGCATCAACCGCATCAAATACCCAATTTTCTGCCAAGCGGTGAGTCCTCAGCCTTTTCATAATCACATACTCTCTAAAACCTTTCATGCTCTCTCTCTCTCTCTTTCTCTCTCTCAATTCCCTAAAGCAACATTGCCTACTGAAATGTTATTTTTGTGCATACTGATGTGCATAGACTTTCTAATGTACAGAGGACTTTTTAACTATGTGTGTGTGTGTGTGTGTGTGTGTTGCCAGTGTTACTAATAATGGCTACATTCTTGATGATCTCATCCTGAATTGATCTTTGCTATTGGTCTGCATTATTTATTCCCATCCCACTGGAGCTTTTTAAAGATTTGTTTTGTGGGCATGTATCTTACCTCCTGGGTACCATTCATCTCTGCAGACATGTACTGTGCTAAGTAGATATTAACTGTATTCGCCTGCATTAATAGCGTATATTTCTAGAACAGGCTATTCTATAATAATATATAGTGGCCAATAATAAATAGTAATCCTGTATTTTAGACCCTAGAGATGGTGCTGTAGATGTCGAACCCTAATATGTTATATTACAATAGAGTCACATCCCTTCTGTTCGAAGACTCCTGCTAAGGTAAACTAAATGGTTTAAATGGTCATCGGTAAACTCGGAAACAGCTGGAATAGATGTTCTTTTTATACAGTAACTTCTGCAGCATTTCCTTCAGGCTCACTGAAAAACCTTTCTAGCACTAAAGAAAAGAGAATTAGAACTAATGCTTATGGTCTCAAAGAATTGAAAATTACAGCTATAAAACTCTTTAGGCCATTAAAGAAATCACTGGTTAAGTAGTTTTCAGAAGATACTACAATCATGCAGGTCATTAAAGCCTTAATTGCTTTTTTGACAATAGCATTTAAGAGCGAATGCCAAAAACCTGCTAAATATAGCTCAAGGTTTATCCATGATCGAGCTCTCTTGTTCCGTTCTACACACCCGATTTAGCCTCATACATTTTTAGCACCATGATGTCGGATGCTAAGCCCAGGTTGAAAACGTTTTTTTTTTTTTTTTTAAGAAAATTATTCTTTCAACATTTCATTCTGTCTGCATGGCATGACAAGTTATTCAAATGAGACATTAGAGGAAAAAAAAACCAGAATCAATGAAAGTGTAAATTGGAAGGATCAGCAATCACACCAGAAGGCAACAGTTAAACTGAGATCACTTCATATTTTGACAAATGGAACAAAAATCCCATTAATATTAATGTCATTGTACTGTAACAACATCAAAGTAGTTCATCACCGTGACACCGCAAGAAAACCTACATATTAGACAAAAACGGAACAGAAACATGTTAATACTGGGCTTATTCATCCTATCGCACAGCAGGCTGTTTCTATTTTTATACCGTCTTTGTTTGTTAAATATTTGAATAATATTTTTGCAGTAAGTCAGTGCTTCTTTTAACAATTCGCCTTTGGTGAAGGGCTTATTGTGCTGGTCAAGGAGATCTCTTACACAGAATGAAGCCTACGTGCAGCTTTAGCTCTATTGGTGGGTTTTGTGTAAAGTGATTTCTGGGCTTTTAATCCCTTTTTTTAAGTGTTTCCTGTCGCTACTATTTAATTTTTGGGGAAAATAAATGTTTGGGTTTTATTTGATCAGAGAAGTGTTTTTAACACTGAAACATATCAAGCAGTCTAGCGGCATGGTAATTAAGCGGCATGGCAATTAAGCTTTTTTAAGCAAATAAGTTTTTTCATTTCAGTAAGAAAATATATAAAATATATATTGTATTCATTTATTTATGCCAGAATGAAAGGTTTTTGGGGAATTCCTTACACAGAAAGTCACATACCACCATTTAAATACATAACGGTTAACATCTAGTCAATCAGGATATACTTATCCAAAGCGACTTACATTTATGTCTTTTTTATACAACTGAGTAATTGTGGTGTTAAGGGCCTTGCTCAGGGTCTTGCTCAGGGCTTGGTGGTGCTGGGAATCAAACCTCGGTCTTTCTAGAAACAGATGTATCTATATTCAAATTACTTACATTTACATTTACATGCGGCATTTGGCAGACGCTCTTATCCAGAGCGACTTACAATATTCCTTGTTATACAACTGTTATGCAAGGGCCTTGCTCAGGGGCCCAATGGTGGTGGCTTGGTCGAGCTGGGAATCTAACCCACAACCTTCGGGTTGGTAATTCAACACCGTAACCATGAGCCACCACTTTCCCCACATCCCCTACTTCCCAGGATATGTTTTTCTACTGTGATTTCTATTGTATCACAAACATGTGATACGATCATTAAATATACTATATACTTTCCTGTCCAGCCAACTTCTCTTTTTATTTTCATACAGAATAAAAATAAGATCATATATTTTATGATGCAATAATACTTGTCTGCGCACATAAATCTCATTATAAAATAGCAAGAGTTTACGATCAGGTTTTCAGCCCACCTGTTTTTCTTTGAAGATCTGCTGCACTAACAGATTCTTGCATTACTGCAGCCAGCTTACCTAAATACTTATGATTTTATTATGAAAGTGTTTAGTAAAGGCTAGGATGACTTTAAAATAATGGCATACAGTTAATGGCAGCTGGTGTCGGGCTAAAATCTATCAATAGCTTGACAGTTACAATCGTTAATGAGTCACCATTATGTTACAGGATCTCGTCAATGATGATAATGATGATGATGATGATGACAAAGGAAAAGAATTATTATTATTTTCATTATGAAAATGAGTTAAATACTGCAAATGTCAGTAAAACTGGAACGTAGATAAATAAGCTGAAATTTATATATATATAAATTAACCTGCTATAACACATTTAACACATTACATGTGTGTACACACACATACACACACCAGTGAACAGTAAACATTAGTATAGTTAATATATAAGCTTAAACCTGCTTGTTTAAACTAAAACATCTACAATTTCCAGTTCATTCTTGTATCTTTGCAGGTAATTTATAATTCGATCAGACAGTATGTGCTAAATCAATCAACTTCTAGCTTAAAAACATATTTTACTTTTTTACAAATTTATGCTAATATTGAATTTATATATCTTCATGACCAAGCCCAAACTAGAATATTAGTACAACAATAGTTTTGCCATTCCATCATTTAATTAGTGGAATTTTACAAAGTGTCTATCTTCTTAACACCAAAAATTGCCCACCTGGGATATCAGTCTGCCCAATCTTTGTGGTTGGCAAGAACCGGGCCTGGCAGCTGGGTTGTTTTGATGTTTTTATAGTGTAAGAGATTCCTTAAACTAGCATCTCAAAGACAGACTCTATTTTAAGCCCTTTTGAATGGGAGTGACCCTGCTAGGTATTTGCTGTTACTGATTTCAGGTTTATGACCTACATTTGCTTTTGTTAACATTTAAACTCATGCACAATAATCATGAATCATAGGGGTTGAACTTCCAACTTCTGCACCCTAGTGCATATTTCATATAACTGCAACTGTTATAAATGCTGCCAGGGTTATTGATCTGCTTTGTATTTGAATGTGTAAGGGCAGAGTTCCAGTTCTGCCCGCAAGACATGTTTCGCACTATTTTTGTGGAGGCTTAAGATGCTTTTTACAAATCAATCTCTCTCCTTGTCTCATTTTTTCCCCTTTCTCTGCCTTTAAGAAGCGTGGATATAATTATTAGTACGGTTCAGGATTTTAATTAGACCCTATTTTGGACCTCTTTTTAGGCTTGTCATTGTGCGGCGGTGCTCTTAGAAGGGCCTGAATTTGCTTTAATGTCTTCTCACTAAGGTGTTAAAAAGGTTGGTTAATTAAACTTGATAGCATTAGCATTAATGGTAACCTTTTGGTAATAAGGCCATTTGGGCTGTAGTGCATATAAAATGCTCCTTGGTGAGGAACATTTGAAAATGGGAAACACAGTGCAAACAGTAGATAAATAATAAACCACATAGCAACCAGTGATATATGATAGGTCCCAAAATGAGGATAGGTTTTCTTGGCCGCATTTACAAGGCAAAACAAACCAAGGTAGATATACTGACGAAAGTAAAAACTGAATTGATGCTATGAAAAAAGACAAAATTATCATGCAGTATTTTGCTTCCTGCACTATATAAGATCAGCAAAACCATTCCCTCTTTAGATGGGGAAAAACGGAGAACTCTGGATGCAGCCTAGGCGAATGTCGCACAGATACATGCATTAGCGTCTGCCATGTAAACAGACAAATTTATCAAGGTGAGTCATACGTCATTAAATAAGCGATGGTGGCGCATGACGTCTCAGGTGCAAAATATTTCTCGTAGTGTAAAGGGTAGGGTTAGGGTAAGACTAAATTTGGAATAGGATGTTACAAGAAATCAATGGATTATTAGGCAACCTAATAGTCATATAGTGTACTGTTGACTATAATGGATTTTTTATATGATTATGACCAGGAGCTCAAAATTGTATCAAAAAATAGCAGTTGAAATTTTGCATTTAGCTTTTACCACACCTTCTACCAGACTGCTGCTAATGCAAGGTCCTTAGCTTATAACCAAGATTGAATTCTGCCTTTCTTTAGTACAATTTTATTGCATATTTCCTCCTAGTAAATGAAAAAAAGTCTGATGTTGAAATTAAAGAGAACTGATCGTGGCTGCTTCTGGGTGAGATATTTAGTAATGTGTGTGTGTATAAATGGTCTCAAAATGTGTTTGGTCAATTGATTCACCGAGTATATTAAATTTGAAGTCTCTTTTTGCTTTTTTCACATTACAATTTATGAAAAACTGATTTCATCAGCTCTTATTATGATAATATGGGAAAAATACTAATTTAATTACGTATCCAATTTGTCACACATCTAAAATTGTGGGTGGCAAGAGAAATGTCCTCTTATTTATAAAAAGGAGTGAGATATTGCAGATTAGCGTTTATTCTGACGGAGGGTTTTTATAGTGGCATGCAGGAAAGAGCAGTAGGTCTGAATCATGTGTGAATGGATTCTATGTGTGTTGTCTCATAGGTTGGCGTAATTCTTCATTACTCATCTCTCTCCACTATGCTATGGCTGGGCTTCACAGCACGAAACATCTACAAACAGGTGAGCAAGAAACCCCCCAAGACACAGGATGGAGACGTGCCTCCTCACCCTCCGAAATCGCCTATGCTGAGGTTAGACACACATCTGGCTATTCTTCGAGTGTCAATCTCTCTTCATTATTTTCTGTGTTTAACTCTTTTGTGCAGGTTTATGTGATTATGTTAATGACTGGAGCTTTGAAGATTAAAATGCACGATAGCCATTTTGATTGAAATTTGTTCACGATCAAGCTGGTTCAGCTGCACTGTAAAGCAGTGGAGGTGTTTGTCTCTTTAATGTTCTGTACCAGAGATGTTGTTTTTAACCTTCTCATTGACCTACTATTGATGTTATGCTAATACGGGTAGGAATAGATTTTTGTCTTTAGCCTCCTGTGGAGAAAATTTGTAGAACTAGAGATAAATCTGTGGTGTCCATTACCAGCATAAATAATGCAAATGTGCAGTTCCCAATTAAACCGAGTTAATCAATTTTTATATTATTATATATATTCTGAACATACAGTATATGTTGTGTGGGGATACCAGGATGCTGTAGTGCAGACTGGTGTGATAATATTGTGAGTTTGGTATAGTGGATTGTGCACCACACACATGTGCGTGTGTGTACTTAAACAGGTGTTTATTTTATCTATCTGAGAGTGTAAATTAGGGGTACAAATATTTAGGTAAATTACGATCCGAGTTACGATAAAATTCCAAAACGATTCTTAATCTACACTTTTTTCTAAATATTTTGCTGTGTAACATGTATACATCTTTACATTTTATTTTACCAGAGTTTCTATGCTTTTTGTTTATCGTTGGAATTTCTGTATGACAACATCATCCATCTTAAAAAAAGATGATTTGGTTTAATAAGTTTTCTTTTATTAACAAAGTCATGTTCAGGATGAAGAAGCTCTGAATAAAACATCGAAACGTCAGATTATTATAACAATTATAAAGAGCACCTAAATATCACTGTAAGAGCAACAGTGTATGAAACCCTGTGCTATTCACAACAGAGAACGGCCACAAATACTTGGCAATGAAGCCCGCCATTGAACGACTAATTTACTTCGCCTTTTTTTTTTTTAATTCCGGTGGAAGCTTTGTTACTTGCTTGAAGGTTGTTCGAGTAAAACTGGTAGTGGACGCGTCCGGAGGAGAAGTTTTTTTTCCCAGCTCCGAGTGGAATCGCATGATATCTTTCTCCATGTTAGTTGTGTTAATATTCGAATTGGGTGCCACAAACTTTGCACACATTATGGCTCTTATAAACAACACCTTTGCTTACTTAGGTCTATCATTGCAAATTATTTTTCAGAATCTTGCTCGTGCTCGAGCTCGAGCAGACCCGCACTTTTGAGAATCGATTCAGATTCGTTACAGAAAGAATCACGAAGTATCGATGAATCAAATATCTATTTTTCAGTTCAACAATTTTGTGCTGAAATTCTTCAGGAAAAAATTTTACATGCTTTTTTGGTGTGCAGCCTTTTTTGTTAAATGTGGCAACATCAATATGTATATTAATGTAATCCACTTCAATTCTCTAATTTTGTCAGTTTTCACTCTTGCGAACATCTGGAAGTAAATAGAAAATCCAGGAATATCCGCATAATTGTGGTACAATGTGCTTTACTCTTTAATTTTCACAAAGGTGCTGTGTCCAGTTCAACTGAAAACCAACCACACCTCAATCTTCATCTAAGAATTGGCATGAGGGGAGAAAGATTGTGCCCCTGCTTTATTTATTTCTATTGGTAATTATTGAAAAAGCAATGATTGCTTCTACGAGTTCAGCAAAAACAATATATTAGCTAACTTCCTTCATGTCAGCATCGGCAGCTAGCTCAGCAAATTGACGTTTGTAATGGTAATGTCCCCTAGGGAGAAAGAGACGAACTATGTGTGTGTGTGTGTGTGTGTGTGTGTGTGTGAATCTTTTTTGAAAAACACTTATCTATATAGGTATTTAAAGAGATGTGTGTATTTGTAAAAATTGTAAAAACACTAAATTTAAATAGATTTCCCAATGATATTTGTAACATAGAAGAAAAAAAAGCTGTTGTGCCGCCCTCTACAGTTTTTATTCTTCTGGGAGGTTTTTGCGACCTCTGGTCGCTTTGAGTCACCTATACTCAAATTACCCTTGCTTTTATTTAGGCAACTGGTGTCAATAGATTTTAATATCTGACTTATAGCATCATTTATGGGGAAGTGGTGGCACAGTGGTTAAGGTGTTGGACTGAGACCAAAAAGACCAGGGTTTGATTTCCAGCACCACAAAGCCACCACTGTGGGCCCCTGTGCAAGGCCCTTAATCCCCAATTGCTCAGTTGTATTAAAGAGATAAATGTAATGCTGTAAGTGTAATGTAATTCATGCAATATATATATTATTCTAGGGTTTAGCTACATTCCTAGCTTTCTCGTAGCTAACTGGCTAACAAACTCAAAATCATATTAATACATACAGCAATATAGAGTATTGATTTCATGACTTTATGAACTTGTTACTTTTGAGGACATTGTGTCCCTTTTTGTTTGAGCACTTCTCTTTGACAGAAATCTACTGGAGTCCCCCACAGTAGGTTAAAGTTTCGGTTTTATGTTTATAGCGCGTGTTATTTTGTTATCACGTTCCCCTTTTTTTAAGTTTGTGTATTTTAGCACTAGTTTTAGCCTAGTTGTTTATAAAATTTAAAGGCTAAGCGATGTGTTTGTTTGTGCTTGATATCTTATGTTGTGAGTCCTGCTTGGTTTAATAATAAATTACTAATTTGTCATTGTTCGAACTTAAAATTTACAGCATTTGGCAGACGCCCTTATCCAGAGCGACTTACATTTATCTCTTTCATCCAAATTGAGGGTTAAGGGCCTTGCTCAGGGGCCCAGCAGTGGAGGGGATCAAACCTACAATCTTTGGGTTAATAGACCAACACTTTAACCATGAGCCACCACTATTGTTTTGTCAATATGTACTGATTTATTTATTTTTTTAACCCTTTGGGGCTTTGGTACATAAAGAGTTCCTTGCTTCTCATTCCACCTGTAGCAAAAGCGCTGTGATGCCACCGCACCTTGTTAAAGCTCGAGATGATGACGCAGTGACAGAAAGAGGGAAGTTTAAGGACAGTCAGTCTCTCCATAAGACCCCTAGAAACTGATGCCATCAGAGCCAGGTTTCTAAGGTCACACCCACAGAGGGGGGATCATACTGCACCACACAGTACCAGAACCTTTCCAGTGTTTTTGGGGTGCCCCTGCCACCAGTGGTGCTTTAGTGCAGACGACATGGTAAAGACATGGTCGAGGCTACATCTGTGGAAAGACACTACACACTTTAGGCATGAAGTTTATTATTTAAAGCAATATGTGACTTACCCAAAACATCCTGTGCCACAATATCAGCTAGATTCTGTAGGTGTCTGTTAATCTAGGTGTCATTCACTTTATACCCCAAATAAAATCCTATTGTCATTGGCTACAGTCATAAAAGTCAAATAAGTTTAATTTCTGCATTATTATAGCTGTTTTGTAGCTATTACTATTTTGTCACAGAGGGTCCCACAGTTTACATTTTCACGTCCAAGCAAGTGATTAAGACAATAAGAAAATCTTACTGACCTTTTTGTACGCTTAGTCAATGACATCATGTGCCAGAAATATTGTACTATCTAATTAGATGATCCGGTTTTAAATTTAGTGCTTATTTTAATCAGTTTTAACCTGTTTTATTTTTAATTCTATTCAATTCTATTTAATCAAGTATAACAAAACCTTTTGCATTTAAGATTAATTTTAGGTTTGTAGATAAGGCAATAAAATCAGTGGCAGCTGGTGCTAAATAATTATTTAGGGGGAAGAGGGCAAACAAGCTGAAAAATCCAACTGTTAGCAATGCAGGTCTGTAAATTGTTGATAGAGATGATTTATTGTTAACGCTAGCTAAAATATTAAAAACAATGTTATGCTCACCTGTAAAATAAAATGAATGTAACATGAATTAGTAAATTTAAAGACAATCTAGGTTTAATGTCAATAAATAAGTAATCAAGATTTAATTGATTGAGCCCTTTATATCAATTGGATTTAGAGACAAAGACAAATGGTTTAGAGAAAAACCATAAAAGGGCATGACTTGCATCGCATCCAGCTGAGCAGGAACGATCAAAGCACGAGGCCAGAAATATTGAAATAATATTGATCGCTAACAACAAAAGAAGGACAAGTTGAAACAAGCCAATTAGAACCCTAAAATCACATGCTTTTCTAAAAATTGTCTCACTCATTTTTCTAGCGTCCCTTACACACAAACGAAATAGCTTATAACAGTCTAACATTACAACTAAATAGTCTTATTTTGTTAATAAATTTGGGGCTTGTATATATTTATCTTATTGTTAGCTTCCCCCTCCCTGGTACCAACTATTGATCAGCCAACAAGCATGGCAATAACGCATATTATCATGTATATGAGCCCCGTTTGTAAAAAAAAAAATTATATAATATATATTTTTTTTTTACATACTTGTGTGTGGGTGTGTGTACAAAGGTGCGTGTGAAAGCAGATAATGTCTTGACTGTGGCACTGAGCTGATCCTCTGTGATTGACCTTAATGCAGGTTGTCACAAGACCTAGCCGCTAAGACCCAGCAGCTGGAGACTGGAGACAAATCAATTTCCTTCACCTCTGTTGCACTCATATGTGCACACACTACTCAGAACCCATTCACACACAGTCTTAAATAGAAACTCTTTGACAGAGTAGCATTTTGGCCAGCCCTTCTCAGAGCACCTTATTTCAGTGTCATAGTCAGGTGCGTTGTTTCTTCATTTCTTCTGTGGTTAAAAAAAAAAAAATAAATCAGCAGCTGCATGGAATTTCAAAATTAAAGAAACACATCCTGATTTTTAAGTTTATCAAGTTATGATCATTGTGAGGACTCCCGCTGGAGACTCGGTTAAGCATGCTGTAAGCGACAGAGGAAGCTTTTACCCTCGTCATCAGATTAGGTATACAACTAAATATGAATGCATTATTTGGAAACCACAGATAAGGAGTTCTATATAGATACTAATACAGAGATTATGAAGAGGGAACTGATCACCTGGGACACGAACACTAGTGGAATGTTTAACATGAATCAGGGCTAATTATGAGTGTGTGAACCAGCTGAGTTTAAAGCAAAATTCACATGCATACAATAACGCTGTGTTATCATTCATATTTTAAAATATAAGTAAATACATTTATTTATGTGGTAGTGCAGTGGTTAAGGTGTTGGACTGCCAATTGGAGGATCATGGTTCGATTTCCAGCACCACCAAGTTGCCAGTGCCGGGCCCCTGAGCAAAACCCTTAACCTCAAATTACTCAGTTGTTTAAAAGAGATAGTTGTAAGTTGCTCTGGATAAGAGTGTCTGCCGAGTACTGTAAATATGTCACCCAGCTGAGTTTAAAGCAGAATTCACACGCATACCTAAAGCTGTGTTATTGTTCATATTCGAAATAAATTAATTAGTTTTGAAATTCGGACATAATACAGATAGAGACACTGATATTTAGTATACTAAACAGTTACAGATACAGAGAGCGTCCTTATGTTACATCCCTACAGCAGATCTAAATTAATTAGAGTTAAGACTAAAGCATCCTTTTGATATGATTGAGTATTTCTTTAACAATAATGGTTGTCAGATAATAGCAATTATTTGCTGAACTATGACTAATAAATGAATGCTTATAAAGTTATAACCTCAACCTTAAAAAATGTATTCTCATGTTAACATAGAGAGAGAGACAGACAGACAGGCAGAGAGAGAGAAAGAGAGACAGAGAGAGAGAGAGAGAGAGAATGCACAAAAAGGTTTCTACACAGAGAAAATGCGCGAGGGAAAATATTTAGAACATTTAATGTACACAGTCATATTTATATCAGGTCATGACAATGTGTTTAGGTTGAATCTAGATGAAATGATGCATTATGTATTTTTCACATTTATTCACACACAATGAGCCATACACTGTATATTCACTGTAGTAAACTGCTTAGCAAGGAAGTTCCAAAGCTGTGCTGACACTTCATAACAGTAAGACAGAATCATTTGTCTGTATAAGCTCTAATTCTTCTTCTTTTTTGTACCGCTGTTTGCTTCAGGTGGTGTTTTTTGCTTTCTGATATATCAGCCTGTGAAATACCAACATACCCTATGACACATGACTATGCATTCGTGTCTCTGCAGGTTTTACTTAGTTGGCGGAGGAATCCCCTTTATTATATGCGGCATCACAGCTGCCATCAACATAGAAAATTATGGCAGTGGAGAGCAAACGCCATAGTAAGTGAATTATTTTATTGAGGGTGATATTTAAGACAGTGCTTTACATATTATATCTTATAAAAGATTTTTTTTGCTCTAAAAATAGCTTGCATTGCTGTTTTTCTCTCCATTTTGCCTGAAAAATGACCGTGTGCTTTGGGGTTGTTTGGTGCTATATGTGGTATAACAAGTGAGTCATTGTACTACTTTTGTTTTGCAGCTGCTGGATGGCATGGGAGCCTAGTCTCGGGGCTTTTTATGGACCTGTGGCATTCATCGTTTTGGTTACATGTGTCTACTTCCTGTGCACTTTCATTCAGCTGCGTAAACACCCAGAGAGGAAATATGAGTTAAAGGTGCTCTCTGAGGAGCAGCAGAGACTAGCTGTTGCAGACGTGCCCCATTGTCACCATCAAGGTGAACCTGGTATGACAGAAGGTGACGGCTCCCGCTGTCATGCCGGCTGCCCGGGCCTAATCAACCCATCTTTACTTGCCAACGAGCACTCATTCAAGGCCCAACTAAGAAGCGCTGCCTTCACACTGTTTTTGTTTTTAGCCACATGGATATTTGGAGCTCTGGCTGTGTCTCAGGCTCATTTCCTGGACATGATATTCAGTTGTCTGTATGGAGCATTCTCAGTCACTCTGGGTCTTTTTGTGCTGATTCACCACTGCGCTAAGCGTGATGATGTGTGGCATTGCTGGTGCACCTGTTGCCCTGGTCACCAAGCGAATACCAGCCAAGGACATGGACACGCTCATGGACGCCCTAAGGTTAATGTTAACGGGGATGTACACAGGCACGGGCATGGGCACGATCACTGCCACTTGGACTCGCCATGCACAGGCAAATCCATTCTCACCCACACACACTCACATGGCCTATGCAAGCTTAGTAACCTGCAGGCACAGAACCATGTAACCTGCCTGACACCTGTGAGCCCTGTGACCCCTTGTTGCTCTGCTCTCCAAACAGAGAAGCTTCTGGAAGATCGGCCTATTCATCTGCACAGCTGTCTGAAACCAAGCAGGACTAAAGGAAGGCACCGGGCTTCGCCAGCTGGAGATAGAGAGCTGGCATTCCATCTTCCAGCCAGTGCAGATGCAGGTAGTGGACACAGCTCACCCACAGACAGCCCACATAGCACCTGTCAACGCCAGGGTCACATCTGCCATCTGCACGAACACCACGAGTGGCACCACGCATGCACTCATGACGCTCCTATGTGCCACGCTGCACTTTGCCATCGGCACTCATGTTGTTCTAAGGCAGAGAGCCTGCCCTCGCCCCGGTGCAACACTGAAAGTCGGGAGACAGGAGCTCTCCTCTGCAGCTGTGGGAAGATAACCGAGGATGAACTTGCAGTGCTGTGTCACGGCCATATTGAAATGCACCCTCGCAGACAGTCCTTCCCACAGTGTGTACCCAACCAGAACGGGCTTTTAAAAGGAAGTGGACTTGAGGGACACCTCTACCAATCTGACAGCACGGGGAATATACGCACTGGGCCCTGGAAAAATGAAACTACCGTGTAGTTCAAGGGCTCGACATACATAATGAGTTAACCACCTTCTCTAGGATTTAAAATGAAGCGGATATTCTAAAGATTCATATCACTTTTGATTATAATTTTATTATGTTTGTCTTTTATTGTTTATTTGACAAACATTTCACTCCAGTATAGGTATACAGACCTGACTTGTTGGGACACTTGCTGCCTGAGTGAGGTCAAGTTCTGTATTCTGGATTTAACCTTTGACAACAAAGTTAATTTTATCACTACAGGATAACAAGCATTCTCCGAGTGTGACTATGTGTGAATGGGTTTTGCATATGTGCGAGTGCACTTGAATGTACTTTGTGTATGTCCTTCTGCAAATGCAATCATTTTCGTGTTTGGTGATAAGAATTCTTTCAGAAGATACCAAGATCTAAGTTATTAAATAAAATATTATTGACAGTGCCCAAACTGTGGAACACAATTGAAGTGCAAAGCACGTAGAACAATTTTCAAGTGACCAAGTACAACATGAATACATCACCAGCAATTTTAACTCATCTGTGTTTTCATGTCACTTTAACAATCATGCTTACTGTATACTGTGAACAACAGCTGAAACTTAGTACAATACAAAACGGACAAAAAAACTCCTAGTTTTGTCTCAGTTTTTAAGCCTATATAGTGTGCTAACTAACATGAAGACTGTGTTTCACTGCAAATCCGTGATGATGTCCTACCTAGTAATAAAGTTCTGTGGCGGACTTCCAATTTATTGACGTGTGTGTATAACAGTCCTATGGTGTCACTCTTTGGTGCTAGAAGACAACTAACATAAGTCTATAAAATACCTATGATCCATCAGCTGGAACAACCAAAATAACCATTGCTAAGTAATAAAACAAAAAAATTACTTACATACTCCCACCATCCACCTTATGAGGAACACCTGCTTAGACATGGTAGAATCATTATACAATTGTCCGGATCATGCAGATACAAGCCATTCAAAGGGAGACTCAAAATAGGTCCTTCAAAATGGAGCGTCCGTCAGTTAAACTTGTACAGTACAAAGGTTTCACAGTCAAACTTCCACTTATTGACATTTTTACACTAATTTTGTGTAAATCTGTGACATCTATGCTTTGTACATCTATAATACCTTTATTCAGAGCAACATACAATCATTTCATTTACACAACTGAGCAGCTGCAAGTTAAGGACCTTGGCCAGGGGGACACCATGTGGCAGCTTAAGAGTTAATTCGCATTCAAACACATGACCTTTGTAGTTTAACACCTTAACTCCTGAGCTGGCACTACAACTGTGTAAAGTCTAGAGACTGCATGAAAATAGCAACAGTTTTGGAAGTTAGCTGTGGCAGCAACCATGCTGTGGTCACAGTCACGTTACCAAGATCCTATTTTCCCCCCCTGACGCTTGACCTGTCTCTGCATGATTTTGTTGATTGTGCTGTTGCCACATGAGTCACTGATTGGATAAAGTAGTACCTGATAAAGTAGTCAGCGAGTATATAATAAGCGATTACAGTTTTAACTACTAATACTGAAAGATACTTAATATTATTCAACTTACTTATTTAAGTAAGTTCTAGGCCGCCCTGTGGTATGTGACTATGTGCCAGTGATACTTATTGTGTTTTTACACATTCAACATTTCACAAGAAAGTAAAGTCCTAATTTCAAAATCCTCAAGCACTTCTGGTTTGAAGGTTATTTCGTTACTAGATAAAAATTTCAACCTCTGTGGTGTCTAGCAACGCTTCGCTTTTTTTTCTATTTTCGCTGTCACTTCCCTATATTACTCACCAGCATTTTAAAAGCTGAACCTATTTAAACATACAATAAATATACAGTAAAAAATACTAATAAGTATTAGGACACCTCATCACATTTATATGTGTATTTTTTTAGATGTATTCCATTTTTACACCTATAATCACCTCCACATTTCCGTAAAACCTTTCCACTAGATTGGCTAGCATGGTTTAGGGAATTTTTTTTATTTTTTATTTAGCCACAACAGAAGAGAATTCTAGCACTAATGAATTAGCGTGTCTGTGTTTATCCCAGAGGAGGATTAAGGACAAGCACTGTAAAGGACACTTTAAACTGGAGCATTGTTGTCCTGGAATGGTGTTTGGTCCTCATTGTTTCAGTAAAAAAAACAATGTTACCACATACAGAGACATTTTAGACACATGGTTGCTTCCATTATTGTGTCAGTGGTTCGAGGAGAGACATTTATGTGGGTGTGCTGGTAAGGTGTCAACATTTTGGTCATACAATGTAAATAGGTATGAAATCATTTTATTCTAAGATTTTCAACAACTGAGATCGATTTTTTTAAGGTCCCTTTTAGCCTGAGTTTTTGTATGAGTTGTTCAAATGCATCTCCGTCACAGAAGGTTTCTGAATCAACTGATATGAGACAGAAGGCTTGAATACTTGTTTTAACTTATTTTTTGCCTCTTATATAGAGAAATCCAAAAGACAATCTAAGACAAATTTTCTCAAATTACCCAGATGGTTCAAAGGCAAAAATTGCTCACAGCAGGAGTCTTACTGCTCCTTTTGGGGAAGATGGGGCTTTAGCTTTGGAAAATGATCACCTATGTTCAAGGACCTTCTCAGTGTGTGTTGCTTTATTCGATTTTGCACATCTTTGCATTTAATTTAAAAAAAAATCTCCTTCTGCTCAGACTGTGTTTTATAAGGTATTACTTTCATCTTTTAACAAAAAAATGGTTCAAAGGTAACCACCTTGGTGTATGTATGAATCAGTCATGTGCAATGCAAGTTCCCAATGATTTGAAAAATAAAAATAAAAAAAAAGTTTTTACACATCCTGTGAAAATGGTTGCCAAATCTTTTGGCTTCTGTTTCTTCTACTGCATCTTTGTATTTTCTCAGCTCCTAAATAAAACGGGAAAAAACATGTTCTAGTCATTACCATCTTTAGTAACGTACTCCTATACATTACAGACTCCTTCTTACATGCATAATTTGTGTAATACTACACAAGTATTGTTTGGATATCTAAGCAGCATGTTTTTTATTTTCCCATCAGTGTGTCCAAGTGGAAAAGCTGTTTTTAGTCAAATCCTGATTACTGACATCTTTTTAAAGACTAGCTGACCTGCTGTCAGCTGTTCCAGTCTGTGTTTACTTATCTGTACCATTCTGGAGAGCATTAATGCTGGTGGGGTACATACTGTGTGTGCACAAGGATGTATACGTGCATGATGTAGAATATGCCAGTGATAGTGTAAGCAAAGTCATCTGATTTTCTTCTACATCCACATCCATCCATCATTGGAGGACTCATCATATATATATATATATATATATAATATATTATAATAATAAGAATTATTATTAAGATTATATTAAGATTTTTAACAACTGAGATCGACTGTTGTTGAAAATCAAAAAAATAATAATTTCATGTTTTAAGTTCATGTTGCTGATTTGCTTTGTGTGGATATGTGCACACAAGTGTTGTGACAATATTATGTCCTTTAACTGAACAGAAAACAAATCTCTTCAATTAACACATTTGGATTAACAATTATAGCTGCATATTAAAAATTCCTTACAAATTGTACATCCAGGTTCTAACAACTGCCATAACCCAGCTCAAATACATTACTACAGTCAATTCTGCTAAAGAAAGCACACTAACACCCCCCACCCCCCAAGACAGAATATACCATCACTGTGTTTCTGAAGAAGATAACCATGTATTTGGCTTATACTTAATGAAATAGGCTAAACAGACTAACTTGGCCTGTTTGAAGCTGTTTTAGAAACTAAAAACGTTTGAACAGTAAGAAAAGGAAAAGACAGGACAGATACATAAGCCGATATATGAAAAGTGGACCACTACCCAAATTATATCACTCAAGGATTGCAGAACTACAACATATAACATATTTAAAGTAGGAATGACTGTTGACAGTGGATCATGGTCTCTGACATGTTTACCTGTTAATTATTATTAATTACTTTTACAACTTCATTGTTTGAAGCCCAAAAACCTTCATAATATTTAAACAAAATGGAATTAGGGATGGGCAGCACAGTGGCTTAGTGGTTAAAAAAAGGCCCGAGTTCGATTCCTGAGCAGGAGTCTTACTGTGTGGACTGTGCATGTTCTCCCCATGCTTGCGTGGGTTTACTCCAGGTACTCCGGTTTCCTCCCCCAGTCCAAAAACATGTATGTTAGGTTAATTGATGATTGGCGACCTGTCCATGATGTACCCCTCCTGCCTTTCGCCCTTTCAGTGACTGCTGGAATAGGCTCCAGCAGATCCCTGTGACCCCGAATTAGGGAATAAGCAGGTATAGAAAATGGATGGATGAATCAGGTATGGGAAGTATAGTGGCTTAGTGGTTAGCTCTGTTGCCTCTACATGTGTGGAGTTTGCATGTTCTCCCTGTTCTCCGGGTACTCCGGTTTCCTCCCACAGTCCAAAAAACATGTATGTTAGATTAATTGATGATTCTACATTGCCCATAGGAGTGTGAGTGTGACCATCCCCACCTTTCGCCCTTTTAGAGATGGCTTAGATAGGCTCCAGGAGATCCCCGTGACCCCGGAATAGACAATAAGCGGTTATAGAAGATGAATGAACTAAATCAGGCATTTAGTGTTTACACAGTGTCATCTGTAGGCAGTCAAATTACTAAAAATGGCATTGCATTTAAATCAGATGATGCTGCATTATGTATAAAGGCTAAATGTTATTGACAAACACTGATGTTTAACAAATATGTTTTGTGGATAAAGGACTTTAATTTAGCCAAGATCCAACCAGGTGTTCAAGCAGGACTGCCAAATGGTCATTTAGTCATGATTAACATTGCAATTAAGCCCTTAACAGGAGCACATCCTCCCTAACAACACAGGTGGGCTGGAAAGTACAATGAGCTTTGTGAGGTCAAGCTGAAACCATACAGTGTGATTTGACTGCCCTGCAAAGACTGTGATAAATAAAAGGCAGACAGATTATCAGTCCATTCATCCACTTTCAGCACATGACAATGACAATGAACACAAAGGTGAAATGGATAGAAGAAAAATGTAGCTGAGGATACAAGAGGCTTTTAAGCTAATGAATGGTGTCATGTGGGTTTTAATGAAACCATTTAAATGTTTTTTTTTTTCAAAAACATTACCACTTGTTTTTTTTAATAAAATGTTGAAAAAAAGGTTCTAGGACATTACTATTATACACTGTGTACCGCAAACAGGACCACCATGGTCTACACAACCCAGAACCCATGCACACATCTCTCTCTTGCTCTCTATTTCTCTCTCTCTCTCTCTCTCTCTCTCTCTCTCTCTCTCTCTCTCTCTCTCTCTCTCTCTCTCTCTCCTCTCTCTCTCTCTCTCTCTCCGCTCTCCTCTCTCCCCCTCTCTCTCTCTCTCTCTCTCTCTCTCTCTCTCTCTCTCTCTTTCTCTCTCCCACTCTCTTAAACACACACACACACACACTCGCCTGCTACATCCATGCTGCACCTTTGGCAAAATTATCTGTCAAAAGGATGGAGGCTATTTAAATAAATACATTCCGGTATCCACGGTATCACATCTGTTCAGTGTATCTGCAATTTCCTACAAAAATCTTGACATACAGAGAAAAGGTGACAGGGAAATATTTGTTATATAATTATTTCATTATTTATAATTGTCTGCCTCAACATATATTCTTTTATTTTCCCAGAGTGAAAAATAACAAGATTGTTTTTGGCCTAGTTTGATGGATGTTCTGTATACTTACTTATTAAAAACTGACATACAGGGATGCTGTATAATAAAAAAGTAACACTCTAATTAAATACTAATTTTGTACATTTTTCTACAAAATAAACTTTTATTCCGTTTAATTTTTCTTCCGTTTGCGTTTTTCTTAACAACATATGTAGCAAATTCTGTTAGATGAATTATAAAATAAATTATGACTTTAATCTAGAGGTGGTAGCTCAGTGCTTAAGGTGTTGTACTGCTAACCAAAGGTTTATGGGTTTAATTCTCAGCAACACAAAGTTACCACTGCTGGTCCTCTGAGTAAGGCCCTTAACCACCGATAAATCAAAGTAAGAGCAACTTCCAAATGCTGTAAATGTAAATTTCATCTGCTCTCTGGATTCAAATACTCTTAACAGACCATTAGTGTTTTTTTTTGGCATGTAAATATGAGGTTGAAGGTCTAAAAGTCATTTTGACATTCGCCATCATGGGAAAACCAAAAAGGTTTAAACATAAATGATGGTTACTGATAATTGGCATGTTTTGGATTTAAAATGATCATAAACTGCTGAAAACATGCCAAAAATAGATGACTACTGTCGAAAAAACATGAAAATCCTTGCAGGTTTGACATGAATGTTAAAATAATCTTTTACAGTAATTTGGGCTTGAAAAACAAAAAATTATCTAAATAATCATTTTATTATAGTATGGTGCTAAAGATACATTAAATAGCCAAAAATTGGTGGCCATCCTTCCAACCCATAACTGTGTCACACAAGTGTTTCCACAAAACTAGAAGCATTCAGTTGTCTAGGAGGTCTTTATGTGCTGTACCATTAAGATCTTCCATCACTGGAACTAAGAGGTCCCAACACTGTTCCAGCATCACAATGCCTCATGAAGATGTGGTGTGTTATAATCGAAGTGGAAGAACCTAACTGTTTTACTACTTCAAAAGCCCTGACCTTAATCCTACTGAACAGCTTTTGGATGAACTGCAACGCTGACCTTCTTACCCAGCATTTGTGTCAGATGTCCTTATACTTTTGTCTGTAGTGTATCCAAACATTCGGTATTTATATCGTAATCATAATAATCATGGCTTCCACTACGTTTAGGTTCTGAGGGTTCTAAGAATCAGTTCGCGATTTCCTTTCACAAAATATGAGTTCTAAAAATACACACAGTGTTTAAAAATGTCTGTTTTTTCCATATAGGTGAATCATTTTCCACTATACTGCATTGTCTTTTTATGTTCTGATGCAGTGCTGCCACCATGTGGCAATATTGACACACTCTTTCATTCGGGTAATAATATACACAAGTACAAGTGCATTTATTTTTAAAAAATGGTATTGCTTTTATCATAGTGGTTATTGTTGTTTTATTATGGTTGTTATATCATATCATAGTGGATGATATAGCGAATGTGTGACTCAAAAACATTAAATTCTGCATCCCAAGGTCGCAGAACCAGCTGTGACCTCTGTATGCTTCGCTTAAGGACACAATGAATGTAGTAGGATTTGCTGGGTTTTAAGAGCTTATGACCAAATCCTTTGGCTAATTTGACCTTTTAAAACTTATAAAATACAAGCAACACTATAGCAGGTGCAAAAGAGCAGTAAAAATGACACCTGCGCTAGCGTTTATTAGTGTTGAAAATGTTTAAACAAACTGTGATTTGTGTAACTACAAGCAAATTGAAGCCATTACCCTAATTTTATTCCCTAATTATCCTAGCCGTACACAGGTTGCCAGTCCATCACAGGGCCAAACACACTCCCACAGGCAATTTAGAATCACCAATCTATCATACATGTTTTTGGACTGTGGGAGGAAACCAGAGTACTCAGAGTAAACCCATGCAAGTACAGGGAGAACATGCAAACTCCACACAGAAAGACCCTGGGAATTGAACCTGGGCATTGAACCGAGGCCTTCTTGCTGTGAGGCAACAGTGCTAAGCAATAAGCCACAGTGCTGCCGATTAACTCCCTCTGTCTACCATGTGGCTTCAGTGGCACTGACTGGACCAGGCAGAGTCAAATAACACTTTAAAGATACATTTTTAAAAAAAGGAAATAACCAAAATGACATTGGTAAGAGATTCTAAATTTCGGTTTCACATTTTTTTTCAATTAATTGTCCAGCCCTAATGAAACATTTAATTTTAGTTAGATTTAATTTCATTTAGTTATTCAGTCAATGTAATTGCTGATTTCAGCTTGACTGCCTAAAAAACCTGTAGTACTGGATGTTTTATTACATAGAGGACAAAATAGCAACTTCATTTGCAAAGCTGTTTTAAATCATCAGATTTTACTGTGAACAGTGTGTGTGTGTCTTATATAAGCCACACAAACAGGGAAGCGCTATCCAGCCACTGTCTAATAATACATTGAGATGTCTGAGGATTCGGAAAAACACTATAGGGAAACACAGTAAAAAGAAGAAAACATAGTAAAAAGAAGAAATTAAAAGTGGAGGTAGAGTAGGTTTATTTCCAGAGAATCCTTGTAATTTACTAGGCTTAGCAATAAACGTGTGTGGTAGAAACAGGAGTTCAGCACCATGAGGAGTGTGGAAAATCCTAAACAGACAATGCTAGACTATAACAACCCAGCAGAGCTAACAGACAGTTTGATGTGTTTAAATGCAGTGTTACAAGAATACTTAAATAAGATTTTTTTTTCTCTACAGATACAGAGAATTTGAGAAGATTATTTAAGTAGATTATATAACTCACTGTCTGCTAGAATGGCCTGGTGTTTTCTTCAAATTATTCCCTAGCTTTCCTATTTCTAGTGAACCCAAAACATTCCCAAAATATGCAAGCAGCTTGATTGTCATCATATCTCAAGATGTCGTCAGGTCTCGGTCAGGCTTGTCAGGTGCGTTGCCCTGCTGGGCCACCGGAGGGCAACTGCGAGACTTTGTGTTATCATGTTTTAAACCATGTGCTCCATGTTTGTTTATATTGTCTGTGTCAGTGTCTCCCTGTCTTGTCATTTGGTCCCTCGTTGTGTTCAGGTGTTTCTTGTTTTGGTGATTGTTTTCCCTAGTAAGTTGGTGTTTTATATACCCCTGAGTTTCAGTTGGTCTTGGTCTTGCATTGTTGCATGACTCTGGTGGTGGTCAGGTTCAGGTTTAGGTTGTGCTAGATACGTTTTTTATGTTTTTGGTTTTCCATGTTCTTTGATTTGTTTGTCTTTTATTTGTTATTTTCAGAATAAACTGCACTCGTATCCAAATCAACCCAATGACTCATGACAAGTGTTCAGTTGTCATGTTCTACACTGAGCCCCCTACACTACCATTTTAAAGAGAGTGCAGAAGAAAGAGAAGATAACTAAACACCACAGCAGTAGCAGCCGTGACTATCCTGTCAGCTTCCTTTTGTAATTCCCTGAGTCCTGTTGCATATTGTCTACCTGACATTGACTAAGACAAGGCCTAGGTTGTCAAAGTGAATTAATGTAAAAATAATTATTATTGTGGCAGCACAGTGGCTTAGTGGTTAGCACTGTTACCTCACAGAAAGAAGTCAAAGAAGGAAAAAGGAATCAAACCCGGGCCTTTACTCCGGGTACTCCGGTTTCCTCCCACAGTCCATAAACATGTATGTTTTAAAATTGTCCATAGGTGTGAGTGTGTGTGTGTTGTGGCCCTGTGATGGAATGGCAACCTGTCCAGGGTGTTCCTCTCCTGCATTTCACCCTTTCATAGACGGCTGGGATAGATTCCAGCAGATCCCCGGGAATAAGCGGGTATAGAAGATGAATGCATAAATAAATGAATGAATGAATAAAAAAGGAAAAATAGCATATCATCGCATCAGAATTGTTCACTAAAATTTTGTTTGAATAATTGACCCAAGGTGTGACACCATCAAAGTATAATCGTATGTTTATTATAATTTTTTATTTAAATGAACACTTATAATTTGCATAATTAGGTACTTTAAAAGACAGACTGTTAATTAAATCCCATTGATTCACTGGTTCTGTTCCTCTAGAATCACATTTAAGTTTGATGCTATGCCTAAAATACGCCAGGAAATCATTTACTATTAGCAAATGTTAATTTAGGAGAATGGATAAGCATTAGATAACTTCTACAAGTGTAGCAGATCTTTTTGGAGTCATTTTTAGTGCCCTCTGCTGCCATGTTTTAGTTATTGCAACTGCTCCTTGTAAGTGGCTTTTATAGCAAAAAGCATTTGAAAAAAAATGATTAAAAAAACTGATAGCAGGACAAGGACTTATGTTTTTCTAAACTTTTGTTCACTTGGCGAAGTTGAATTACAGTTACTGTAATTACAGTAATTTGTATTTTGGGGTGCTTGTACTTTTTTTTAAATTGTAATTTCGTGTCAAATAATCAACTCATTTACTTTAGTAATATAACAATTTGTTACTAAGTTTGCTTAAAATTTTCATTATTATTTAACCTGTTGATCTGTAGTCAAATTAGATATACGATCATACTGAACTAATAAACACTGATATTTTCACTGAAAAAAAAAGTTGACAGGGTGCTATTGTATTGTAAACACTGACTATGTTTACATACGCACGAATAATATGAATATTTCCAATAATCAGGATCAGGAATCCATCACATTATGATGTTTACATGTCAAGATCATAGAGCAGTTTCCATCATTTGTATTATTCGCTAAGAAATGTAGCGTCATGTCATTCATGTGTGTCAAAAGCATATGTGCACGTTGGTCAGAGTGGTAATAATGCGATTAAGGTGTTTACATGCTTGTACGCCACCTATGTTATTACAATTATGTTTGCTGAGCATTTAAGCTTATTCATTTTATTTAGATGAAAGTATCTCATTTACATGAGTTAAAGTTTGATCGCAATTTTGCTAAAATTTCATCAAGATTGCATTAAGAGGGTGCATGGAAACAGACTGATTGTTTGCTCTCTATAGCCTCTGAAGGTCTGGCTATATGAGACTAAGTGTAAATTAATGCCACAAACCCACAAGCACATACTGAAAATGTATATATTCATATTCGGGTCCTATATGCGCCACCACTTTTCACCCTTTTTGTAAGGTATGTTTATATGGGAATTACAGCAAATTACAACCTGCACAATTCCACTGGATACTCAAGACACCAAATTCACTAATTTATTTTCAGTTTTTATTACTGTTTTTTGAGGGGTGTATTTTTTAGTCAGTTATCCAGTCCTCTGTCACATAAACCCCAAATTGAAGCTAATCATCTATAAGAACAGACCTGTATTTTAAGGAAAACCTTTCATTTACCAAATCTCTGACGTTTCTAGTTGTTTGCATACAAACCATGAACATTATGTACACAGAAACGCTTACAGAAATAATAATATTTTGGTTGCAGGCGATGAGGTCCTTGAGCTTATTTAATTACAGCTCTGCTATTCTGTGCCACTTGGAAACTACTGTGCTTCAGCCCACATTTCTCTGCATACAGTACACTAGGTCATACTTACATAAGTGTTTTTAACACGTGCCGCATACACACAGGCTTGCGGTTCATGACGTCAGCTGCTTGTTTGGCCTGCGTCATGTCTGAGGAACATCAATAATTTATCAGACATTTACAAAGTCAGCGCTGCCCACGATGAACTGCAGTGCGCCTGCGCGTATCCACACAGGGATGCCAGAGTAGCACATCTTATTTGTACAATTTGTTAGTGTTACAATTTCTAGTTCTTTTTAATGTCATACTATTATTATTATTAATATTATTATTATTATTATTATTTTACCAGTAACTGGTCCCAACACACTGCTGAATTTTTAATAAATTAATAAATAATTTTAGATAGATAGATAGATAGATAGATAGATAGATAGATAGATAGATAGATAGATAGATGTTTTGGATGGATAGTGAGTGGGGGAGCAACTGAACAACTGAATATAAAAAGCTTTTGCTGCTTTTTCTTCTTCTGCTATTACTTCTAACTATCTATTACAATATTACTACTCTAATAATAATAGTAATGATAATAATAATGGGGCAGCAGGGTGGTTTAGTGGTTAGCACTGTTGCCTCCTGCCTGTGTGGGTTTACTCCGGGTTCTCCGGTTACCTCCCACAGTCCCAAAAACATGTATGTTAGTTTGATTGGTGATTCTACATTGCCCATAGGAGGAGTGAGTTGTAAGTGTGTATGGATGTAACCCTACTGCCTTTGGCCCTTTTAGAGACGGCTGGGATGGACTCCAGCAGATCCCTGTGACCCTGAATTAGGGAATAAGCGGGTATAGAAGATGAATGAGTAATAATAATATTAATAATAATACATTGCAGCTCGCTCAGTCCGTGTAGGAATAGACTTAATGAATAGATAATACTTTATATATATTATTTATTTTATTTTATATATTTATTATTTTATATTTTTACTTACACGTTTTACTTTTATTTTTACATGTCGGACAGTTGTAGACAGCATTTCACTGCATGTTGTATTATGTATGTGACCATCAAAATTAAAATTACAATTTAATAAACCCTAACCCAGAAGGATCTGAGTGATTTTGACAAGGGCCAAATTGTGATAGCTGGACGATTATAGATCAGAGCATGTCTGAAACTGCAGCTTTTATGAGGTGTTTCCAGTCTGCAGTCCCATCTATCAAAAATAGTCCATAGAAAGAACAGTGGTGAAACAGCAACATATGGGAGGATATGGATATGGGAGGCCAAGGCTCATTGATGTATGTGGGGAGTGAAGGATGGCCTGTGTGCTTCGATCAAACATACAAACTACTAAAGCTCAAATTGCTTTAAATACTAAAGCTGATTTTAAAAAGATGTCAGAATCCACAGTTCATTGCATTTGTTGTGTCCGGGTCTGCGTAGCCACAGACCAGTCAGGGTGCACATGCTGACTTTTGTTCATTACCAAGAGTGCCAACAAGTGTCTCAAAACAGAGCAAAACCGTTTCTCATCAGTGTGCGTTAATTTCAAACACTAATGTTGGGTGAAGAGGTCTGGGGTGTAAAAATGCCCCAGTTCATCCCAAAGGTGTGTAGTCTGCTTGAGGTCAGCGCTCTGTACAAAATATTTGAGTTTTTCAACTCAAAAATGTATTGATGCAGTTCAGGGACTTTGTGGACAGGGACTTTGTCATAATGGGATAGTTTTTGGGCTTAAAAAAAAATTCTTAATGCTACAGCGTTTACAGAAACCCTAGATAGATTTTTATGTTTGCAATATTTTGGCTAAAGGTTTGGGAAAAATGCCAAGGCGTCCACATATAGTGGTACTTTGTATTTTGGTTGTGGTGCATGTGTAAAAATCTTCAATCTGGCAAGCCGTTTATCCGCGTGCGATATTTGTGTGGAGGCGCGCGGCGCCACTCGTTTCCATGGCAGCAGAGTTAGCAAACTGCCCTGTTGCCCTGAGCTCCTTAACAGCCGCAGCGAGTCGAGACGAACGCCACTCGTTATTCCTGTCACCTCTTTCCCGTTTTTTTTAGCATTAAAATACCTCTAGAGTCACTTTTTCCCAGTAACTCAGCTGTGGGTTTTCTTTCCGTGCTGGTCGTCGGGAGTCGCCGCAGCACCCGCACTAACCTATTTTTCCCCCAATGCGGGGCAACATGATTTAACTACTGATAAATTTTAAGCAGAGATGGAGTCGTTTGCAGGAGATGAAGCTAATCTGGGTGATGAAGAGGACACAGAGGAGGAAGAGAAGGGCAAAGTTAAGGCTTTACCCCCGCTGTTTGAGGATGAGGTAAGGAATAATAAATAAAAATAAATAAATCAACCAACCTGTAGTATTGGACAAGAATTTCCATCTACATTTACAAGTTCAGATGAAATTCTTTTCATTTTGTCTTTTTTATTAAGAAGTGTAGCTATAAAGCACAATGTTAAAGTGAATATTATGCTTTTGGAATTTTGTGCCTGTTTAAAAGAAAAAAAAAAGAAGAAGAATTAGACTAAAAAGTTAAATCCAACTTAAACATTTACCAGTTTGTCCCTTTAAGAATGCTAAAGAAACACAAAAAAAATAACAACACAGTTCCTAACATTATTTTTAACATCGTACTATTGAAGCAGAACCATATATTTTGGAAACATAAGGAATTTTTCCTTTTTCATCCAATGTACAGTCGCCTTTTTCCCTTTGACCTTTTTCCCCATTGTGTAACTAGGAGTTGGAGTCTGAATGTCATTGTCACCTGAATGCGTCTGTGATTATAAATGAAGCTGACGATTTCTTTCTTTTTTTCATTGACATTTTCCTGAAATTTGTGGCTTATAAATCCTTAACCTTACTAAATTTGCTTAAAAATATGCATACATGGTGTTACACTTTCAGCCTGTGTGTTTAGTCAATTTGTTAAGTATTATGTGCAAACAATCAGTGATGGAAATCTCCAGACTGGAATAATGAGAGCATCAAACCTGCAATGTTAAATAGGCACCGTTTCAATAAGCGTGCAGTGTTTATATAAACCATAAAACAAGATATATTTGGAGATATGCATAACATTGCTATTTGTATCAAGAAATGAAGAAGGAAGAGAGAAAGCTTATCTTCAGATGCAAAAAAAGCATCTGTGCTGTTATGTCAATATAGCAATTTATGAATTATTAAGGCAAAAAGATATGAAACAAATTCTATGTAACACTTTAGGAATGGATTAGTGTCCCTGAAATCAACAATTCTATCAGCTGACTAAACATTTACCTTTTTTTGGCATCAGACTCTGTTACCTAATGATTGTTATGCAGTGTTAAAAAAGTGAGGTTTAATGGGATCAGTAAAAGATGAGCCTCAAACGGTGCTGTCATTAAAATAAGGATGGATTATTCTTATTTAACCTTTGTTGCTGTTTTAGGTAAGATGTATATTACACAGGCTGGTAATACTTAAAAAAAAAGGTTACAGTATTATTAAGTTATATATGTAAAGTACAGTCTAAGGAAGTTAAGCTATTAGCTTGCACCCAGTATTGTATTAATTAAATAATTTTAATAACTTGTCCACTTGCAGATAGCTTGCTGATGCAACGCAAAAACACAAAGCACTGCTCGTGTTTAAACATCATGAATCTATTAAGCATCTCTTTAAAGAAATATTAAAAACGCACTTTTCCAATTAGGATAAAACATAGCTTTAGTAGGATGATCGAAAAGGACAAAATTATTTGGCCACCTGAATATCCTACTCATGTGTGTTTTGAAACATGCTATTAGAAATTAAGTCTTAATAAAACTCCTATAATAGTCATTACACATCCATGTTAGTATTTCGGTACCAAATTTTAGGCAACTGCGTGCTTTAAACATTCTAGCAAAAGACTGAGAAAGACGCTAATGTAGGCATGCTGATGAGGTGTCCACAAACCTTTGGCCATATAGTGTATCTAGGGCAAAATGTGTAATTCGCAGAGATGGTAAGAGGGGCTGTGTTTCTCTGCACTGTTCTCGTGGGAGTTTGCCTATTTATGGGGCATATTTCACTGTAGCATTTTCCAGCTCTGTGTCTTATACTGCAGCGTTTCTGGGTCCCGCTTGTTCACTCCAGCGATGCTGTATGAGTATTATTTTTTACAATTGTTTATGATTCATGCTTATATACGGCCTAAACCAATCCCCATATCATAACCCTCATGGAAAACTGTACAAAAGAATGCATTTAAAATAGAAACATGATTTAAATGATGTATAAGTGTTTTTTGTTTTTTTTTAACTGAGCACACATAAACCTAAATGTCTTGATCTGTAACCCTAATAAAGAAGTGCACACACATATACAGTACTAATGTTTAGGTTTGTCATTCACCCTATTAACACAGGATTGTAACATAATAGAAAAACTGCACTGTTCCTGAATCAACGGGTTTTTTGTTTGTGCACAGAACTGTTGATTTCTCTTTCATTTGCCAAATCTAGGTTTAAGCTTTACTGCCTCGCTTTACCAAATATAGCTACCGTAGCCTCTTACAAGAAGAAAATAAAAGGCAACAGCTAATCTTATTAGCAAGGTGTGTATAGCAGGTGGGATTTATAGTAGAAATTACGGTCTATTAATCATTTTTGTACCTGGAATTGCACTGTTTTTACATAATGCTCTTGTATTTTATTTCTGTCAAATCCATTACTAGGGACAAAGCAGTTGTTGCTGGATATTGATAGGGACATGTCCCTGTTGTCACCCCCCCTAATCTACGGCCTTGACTTTAGTACGGTAGTTTGTGGTGAACAGTAGTTTCCAGTCCATCGTAATGGAACAATGAGTATCTGTGAAAAAACAAGCACTCTTTCACAGTACATGACATCATCACAGCAAGACATTTTGTGTAAAATCTATTTGGGGAACTAAAGAACAAAAGTTTCTCCTCAGTTAAAGTTGTGTGAAGTAAGAAACAAGAATCAAAGAGTTTTTCCAGTTTTTTCTGCTTTCTGCTGTATTCAGACTCCACTCCTGCTTCCCCATTTATTTTTGTTTCTATTACAGAGATGCTTTGCAGTTTTTTAAGGTCTTAATCTTATTTTTTTGTCAATCTGCATAAAAATTAGACCTATTAATATAACATTTTAAATTAAGTTCCTTGTTATCCAGTTTTCATTGGTAATCAGTGAGAATTTTTTAACTTCTTTTTTTTTTTTTAACTTATAATAAAATTCTGTAAAACAGACATGATTTGAAAGGAACCCCTTGTCTATTGAATGTCATAATAAGAGCATTAATTTTAGAGCCAAAACAAGCCGTTTTATTAAACAAATATATTTAGAGAAGGGATTGGGTAAAAACACTCTGACCCTTGCGATTGTCTAAAATTGAAGCTACTTTGGAGGACTTTGAAGCTGAATACCTAAACAGATAAAGGATGAAACTTTTTTTAATTCAAAAGTCTTTCTAATGTTACTCAAGAAATTCTGTGTTGAGGTGGAACAACTTGACCAAATGACATCATAATCTATATCTTACTCTAAAGTCAAAGGGAATAAAATCTGAATGCACGGTATGAGTTGTATAACTAGATTTAATGATGACTTATAATAATCTGTCCTTTATGTTTAGAAACAGTCTATCTAGCCCTACATCATGAAGGAATAATAGTCGATTTAGACCTTAAATACACATACACAATGAATGCTTGGTTTGAGATAACCTACAAGCATTATTAACAAATAGTATTATATTATTAAAGTTAAGAAAAATGTTTAACATATAAACTCTTATGATCTAACATCTTTCATAATAACATACTTCTCTCTTCTCAGGAGAATGTATCTTTGGCAGATATCCTGTGTCTAAGAGACAGCTGTCTGTCTGAACAGGAGGTGTGGGCAGTGTGTGCAGAATGTGTGCTTTCGCTGCAGAGCATATCCTGCTCTTCACTTTTTTACACTCTCTGCATCACACCAGACACTCTGGCCTTCAATGCTCATGGCAATGTCTGCTTCATGGAACAGCTCAATGGTCAGTAAATTTCACATTCATTTCCCACTCCCATCCATTACACGGTCAGAAGTTTTGCTTTGGTCCAAATTGATGATTTAGACTGAACTGGGGCTGTCTAAAACTCTTGTCCTTGAAAATTATTCTGTAGATTAGAGACAGTTACTTTATGTTTTAAAAAAGTATATTAAGTATAAGTAGCATAAAAAAATACTCTACTAAAGCTCATATATTATTTATTCTTAAGCCACTGACTGAATTGCAGCTGGCAGTAATTGTTTGGTGTTGACATTTGCCCTCCTAGTCCACATGAACAGGACTCACACATGAACTCTTCAGAAAGAAAAATATATTAGGAAGGGTTTAAAATCAGGATCTCTATGGTCAGAATTAACCATGTAGTATTTAGTAAGTCAAAAATAGTCAAGAAAACTACTCTACTAATTTATTTGCTTTTAAGTTGACCTCACATCTAATGACACGTTTAGTTTACCAATAGGCAAGCTCAGAACCTACAATTGGCCATGGCAGTTAAATTCTGTCAGCTAAAACTGATCTTGTAGTGGAAATATGGTTCATGAGTAAACAAATTGGGTAGCAAAAGAACAAAACACCCAAAGAGTGATTTCTGCCACAGATGTGTAAGTTATTAATTCCCATTCTTATATAATCCAGTATTTTTTTGGTCATACTGGATGGTGACACTGTTGTCTTATAACTTCATTTTACTCGAGAACAACAAATGAGAATGGACAACAAAACCTTTGTTTTACATGCTTTATGGCTTTATGTAGAAGTACAAGTAATTATTAGAAAAAAAAATATTTCACAAATAAAAAAAGATTGTAAAAAGAAGGCAATAAAGGTTTACATTACATAAAAATACAGTTTGCTGTTTTAGGCACTAACTACAACACAAATAAATTAAATATATGGCAAACACTTAACATGACCTAATTTCAAATATACACATTATCAAACTTATATTTTAACTTAGGCAATCCTGACATCAATTTTCAAGCTTAAACAAGCACTGTATTTCCACCACATTTACAGTTCAACTAAACTGTTTTAATATTTACTTTTTGCATCACTGGAGGCCCACTGTGCACCCTTATCCATAAAATCATACAGAACATTCCAATAGTAATGCAAATACATTAGAGACAAAAATATCAAGTATCCTTTACACAAATTAGTCATTCAAACATATAAAAGTAAAATTCATAAATTACACTGCAATTATTGATGATCAAAAATAGGCTAGAAATTGTAGTTACAAAAGTTTTTGTAGTTTGTTAGTTTCTCCAAAAAAAAACCCCACTATTTTTCTTTTTAAATATTTTGCAAGTGCTGAATTAGACATATCATATATTTCTCAAAGCTCTTTTGATGTACTGGCTTAATATTCTGTGGCCAGTAACAATTCCCTGCTGTTAGCCTACTAAATATTGTAAACTATTTAATACAGTGCACCAAGGATAAGGAAGGAACAGTGTGACCTATAAAACACGTCAAACCCTGCAAAACCCTCTGGAGATAGCTTGAGCTCCTCTGCATCTTTGGCCTACTTAGAAGAGGGGATGCTGCAGCAAGTTCAAGAGCATTCTGCACTTTTATTTTAGAGATTAATGCTGTGATTGAAGGAAATCAAACCATGAACCTTGGTTATTTTACAGCAATTTGATTGTCATTGTCAAATGTATCATAAAATCGATACCTGATTATGGCCAAAAGTATAAAAAGGGTGTCCAACTGAACATTTTGGCATGTACTTTCCCCAGAACTTCTAACTAAAAATTAGTGCCTGTACTTACAATCCAACATTTAATTAAAATAAATTTTTAGAAGTCCACTAATCATAATTTAAGTAGGAGTGATATTAGTCTGGAATATGATGTTCAAAAATACATGTAGATGTGATGGTTAGGTGATCTAATATTTTCCCGATATCCTGTGCAAACGTAACGGATCAATGTTTTAATGCTTAAGTATCAATGGATCTTTCGTTTTTTCCACATACTAAGAATTGTGTCTAGAGGAACATGCAAAAAAAAAAAAATGAAAGTAATTATTTATTTTATGTGAAAATAACTTGATTACAGTAATCTTTATAAAATGCTTTGCTGCATCTGACTGTTTTTATTTACTGGTTTTTTTTTCAGATGATCCTGAAGGCTCTTTTATACCTCCTGAATATGACAAGACCGGGAACACATTTGAGGTGAACATTTTATATCTTGACATTGATAGTAAAGTTTGTGTGTGACTTACAGTAACTTTACATTATTATATAATTTTATATAACTGTACAGGTAAGTGGTGGCAGCTTGGTGGTCCTGGAAAAATTTAACCCACTTTCTACTAATCAGCTCACCTACATATTACCCACTAAGCTACCACTTGCCATGTTATCTATTTGTTTATTTTAAAACAGAAAGATTTCAAATTATACAAATCTGAAAACAAAAAGTATTATTTTTGGCTGGATCAATATATAAATCAAGGCTAGTTTGTGATATATTATTAAATATAAACTGGCATTTTCACTTGTGGTTACAGACCTTTGGACCTCAATGTCCCTGCCTTGTCTGTTATAAACTGTGCATGCAATCTGAACTCCTTAATGTATTAATACAAATATCTGTTCTATTTGGACCCAAAGGGCTTTTAACATCCCATTACCCCCTGCAAAAAGAGTGTTACTCTTGACACGGATACAGGCAATTGTTTGTGTTTGAGCAGAGCGTGTAGATAAGGGTTCATTTGTTAGCCTAGATGAGAAAGTGCATGACCTGCCACAGATACGCCTGGTCTGGCTGCAGGCAGAAAGATGGATGAGACTATTCACTTTCATCTGGATTTGTCTGGGCTTACTACATAATGACTATGATGATATAACCCAAACAGAATCGCATGTAGGCGGTCCATTTTAATGCAGGCATGACTAATTTTCACACTTTTGAATCTGGCACTAACATCAGTGTCTGGACATTAGCGGTGATAAATTGGAAAGCTCAATTATTCAAGGTCAATGTATTTTTCTTAGAATAAACTTGTTACAGTAGGTAATGTTAATATCGCTGTAGCAATATTAAAAGTAATGGTTATATTTCACTACCTGCTGCTATATAACAGCTGGAAACACTTGGACTATGTGCTCTGTACAATCCTTTTTCCCCAGGGATTTTGTGGCTGTTATCTTTTCCTAACCACTCTTTTACCTCTCATTTAGGGTCATGTGTTCTCTCTTGGCTCCACACTTTCAGCTGCTCTGGGATATGATTTAGAACCCAAAACAGAGGTAGAGTTGGGGGGTGATATTTCCAGATTGCTTGAACAAATGCAAGAGGAAATGCCAATAAACAGACCTCCCCCAAAGGTTTGGAAACTATTTTCACAATTCTTAGTGTATTTTGTATAACAATTTTTTTATATTGCAACTGATTGACATGTCATCAGGTATTATGCTGTATACTGTGATTATGTTTAAGGTTATAAACACTTAAATATAAAACATAGTGTAACATGGATGGCACTTTTAACTGTTATAAACATTTTGACAATTTTGTTTGCTTGTTCCCAAGCAAGGATTCCTATGTGAATACAAAATGTCACTGTGACCCTTTACAACTACCCCATCCTTTCATTTTAGATACCCCTTTGAGTAAAAGCATTCTCAATTATAAAAATGCTTAATACCAGTTTTTAATATGATTTCTAACGACCAGGGTGGGGAAAGCACATTATTCATATGAAACATGTGAATCCACAACTGATGTATCAGCACTGAATACAATAACCCAAAAGAAAAGCAATTTATGGCCCTATTAAAGTATTTGCCCCTTTTCAACATATGGAAAAAGCCATTATTTCAGTGATAGACGTGAAAGAGTAATGCTGTCCCTTCCACCTAGAGAGGATGTATTGCTTCTAAGAAATACAAGCCCCAGCACTGCCAATCTGCCTGCTGTAGGCTCCTGATCAAGGGAGCCTTAACCATTACGTACCATTTACCAAAATTTGCCTATTCAAAATTCTTTCAAATAAGAACAAAGCCCTTGAAACACATGTCTAGCATGTCTTTACACATGAAGCAATGAGGGTCAATCTAGAATTGAATTATTTCTCTTGGAGGACCTAGTGGAAAATTGGTGTGTAAGATTCAGATGCTGGAGAGAAGTACCAGACATCATTGCATACTGTATTTCTGAAGTGTACTAAGGGTACAAAAAACTGTACAGTTTTTTGAAGATTCTTTCTTCACAAAAATGGATCAGAAAGGGAACACAGATAGTACAGTGAAGAAAGTAGAGATCAGACAAAATATCTGCAATGATATCAGGATAATAGGAACGGTAAGCATGCGGCATATAAAAAAAGTGGAGTGAAAAAGGGGGGGGCAAAAGAGGAAAGATATATTGGGACAGAGTCAGGCCAGATGAGTGTGCTAAACCTTGGTAATAAAAAGTCCAGCAATTATTCTTGTGCAATATTAAAAAAAATCATATATAGAATAGCAACAAAAAGACATTTTTCCAAAGAGTAGCAACCCTTTCAAAAACTTAAATGCATTTTAAATACATTTTTTTAAATTAATTGCCCCCACTTAATAGCAGGTTCAAAAACATTTTCACACCTTGGTAGCACTCATTAACTAAAGTGGTCTAAATGTAATTATATGTATTTATATTTTCTTTTAAAGGTGTAAAACTAATTAAAATGTCTAATCAAAATGTTTGGTCTGAACATTATGATAGGCTTTCCTACATGCCTGTCAACATATTTATTTTTGAACCTCTGCGCACCTGTTAGCTTAGACAAGGCTCCGCTAAGAGGAGGTAGTCAAGACAAGTCTAGGGGCCCAGGCACTTTGAGGTCCCTCAAAGACCTGTTTTAGTAGTAGGATACTTATATTCTTTGATTAGTTTTTAGTGTGTTTTGATTGTAACAGAGAGCTTAAGTAGTTTGTGTACATTTACGAATTAGCTTAATTACAGCAGCAGTGTGTAATTGGGTACTATTTTTATGTTTGGTGTTTTAGCACTGTTACTAAATGTACTATAAAGTTTTCTCATGTATTTCGTCTTGTCGTCTAATCGGTGCTCATTCATGCATTCAGGAGGCATGGGTTTGGATAGCAAGGGTGGGAACGAAAACTTTCAATACTATCAGGCTAAAGTTTGCATTTTCCAAAACGTCTTACTGCACCTTTAAGTGTTTTCTTAATTAAGTAATAAAATATGTTATTAGCTGTATGTCATTTATCTTATTATTAACTTCTCATTTGTCACAGGCCATCCTGTCTCTAGCAGAAGCCAAAATCACAGACACTACAACCACAGCAGTGTGTCGAAAGCTCTCAGCCATTGGGAGAAGAGTGCTGTCTATAGAATCAGTTGCCCCTTTTCAAGGTTTTGCTATTTTCTTTTCTTCAACTCTAAAACTACTGTTATTACTGACTTAATAGTGTAATAGAGTTTACATCTTTTCATAGATGAATGGGAAAAATCATATCATCACTTTATGGACTATAAAGGCTCACGGGCAAGCTCAGTCGAGAATCATGCATATGACCCGCGCATGGCCAGACATTATTCTACAGATTCTCATGATGAGGATGAACATCTGATTAAACAAAGACAAAGAGTCTGCAATGGTTCCTTCCGCTCTGGGAGTGTGGATGGATATTACAGTGGTCCAATGGTTTTTCGAGATGTAAATAACTTCTGTCCGTCTCAGAATAGCTCCTCCGTTCTAAGGATGAACCAAGATGTGAGGTGGAGAAGATCACAGAGTGCCCTTAACCGCTCCTGCTCCATTCCCGACTCTAATAACCCCCGTGTGTTCTCATGTCCATCACACACAAACCTAAGCATGATGGTAGCAGACCTGTCAGACATTGGAGGAGAGGAGAGTATAATGATGCAATGGGAGAAACATATGCTGAAGGAAAAACACAAAAAGTCTGCAACAAATGAAGAATCTGTAAACAGAATAAGTAATAATTCAGGTTGCCAAGTTAAAAATGATGTTTTAAAGGAGGAGGACCCTGAGCTAGTTGCATGCGTAGATGAGGAAATAAAAAATAACAATTTGCGCTGTTTAAATCATATGACCAAAAGCCTGCTGTGCCTCAAGGAAGAATTTCAGGATGAGGTAAGATGTAGATTCAGAGCCTGTGCTTTGTACAGAGATTTTTCTGTCCTCTCCTGTAGGTTTTGCCAAATTAAGTGCTGAGCACAATCTATTGTAGCGCATTTAGATAAATGATGCATTTACTTTCATTTGCAGTGGGTCTCTTTGCGGGAGCTTCTCTCACGCTATACACGACCGCTGTCTGTGAACGAGTTATGGGCCCTGTGTTACACCTGCCTATCCACACTGCAAACCTACACTGATTTTCCAGGTCGGTCATAAGCAAAAAGCTGGCTAAGCTAGGAAATGTTAAGCATAAAAAACACACACTTACTTGCTTATCATTAAGCCAAGTCATCCTTGGCAGAGAAATTGCAGATACAGAGTCTTTGCCAGGTGCACACAGCATGAAGCCTGCTTATACCCTAGATCAGACACCAGTTTATCTGGATCAGGCAGTTAATTTTAACTGGCCCACCTGCAGGTATTTTTTGTGAGGTGAAAAAAAAATTGAAGAAACTCGTTCAAACCCATGTGACCATGGAGAGAATTTGCACACAAACTCTATAAATACAATAACCCAAACGCACGATAGAACCTGAGACTCTAAATGTGTGAGGTGGCAGTGATAACCATTGTACCAAAATGCCTTCTGGAAAAAAACCCATTTTTATATATATATATATATAATGGGTATATAGATACAGATAGATAGATAGATAGATAGATAGATAGATAGATAGATAGATAGATAGATAGATAGATAGATAGATAGATAGATAGATAGATAGATAGATAGATAGATAGATAATACAATTTCTAATTATTTATGCTTTGGTGGTGTAGTTCTCCCCATGTCTGTATGGGCTTTCAATGGGTTTCTTGGACAGCCCCGCCGAAAAAATATAGTGTGTGAATAAAATGCCATAAAGTTTTTTAGAAAGGCTGCAGCTCATAATAATTTCACTGTTAGACCACATATCAACCTCCTTCAGTGCAATCCACAAACATTTATTACTTTAGAATTCCATTAAATTTCTTACATTACATTAGGATTAGGATTTAGTAGCAGAAATTATTTACTATTTTATCAAACGCTAAGAAACTACTAAGCATTTCTTTATATGGAAAGGTTTAGGACGGGTCACCAGACTTACCCCTTGAGGGTCTGCACAGTTTAGCCTCAACTTGCCCTAACACACCTGCCTGTAAGTTGCAAGGCTTTGATTAGGATTAGAGCTAAACTCTGCAGAACACGGCCTCCCAGGACAAAGTTTGGTGATCTCTGGTTTAGGATGCATTAATGCAGCATGTGGCAATTTTTTTGTAGTGAAAATGTTGCGAAACCAAAAAGAACACCTGAAAGTATTTTCCATAAAGTTAACTCATGGATTGTATGTTTTTTATTTGTTTTAAAAGCTTACTTGTGCTTAGACTCTGTGTATGTGGGCTGCGACGGAGAGTTGCTGTTCCTTATGCCTAAAAATACAGGTATGTTTGTTTACACTATCCTGATCAACAGGATATGCAAATTAAATATGGATCAAATAAATCATAATAATATTCAATTCAGTTTATTGCTGCAGACCTACTGTATTTTTTATAGGATCCGGTGATGTCTTTTATGTAGCTCCTGAATTCCAGGAACATGGTATTTTAACTGAAAAGGCAAGTTGAGCAGTAATAATTTTTATATTTTAGCTCGTGCACATTTTATAAATATTAGCCTATAGATGCTCAAGTTTGCTAAAGAGATGTGTATGGGTTTTTCCCTAGGTCTGCATATATGGGGTGGCGGCAATTTTGTGGGCCACAGCCAAATTTCATTTGTCCCCTAATCAGAAGCTTGCTATGCCAAGAAAACTCAAGAGGCTCCTGCTTGAGATGGCTAGAAAAACTCCAATTGAAAGGCCATCTGTTGTTATGGCAAAAAAAGTAATAATCGAAGAGCTGACATTAATTTCATTATTTAATGGACAGTATAGAGTACAGAATACTCTATTTAAAAAAATAATAAGTAGTGCAACATTGCAATTACTCTATAAAAGTAAAGTTACTGATTGCATTTGATTTCCTTTTGATAACTAGAAATATTAATGGATATTCACTAACGTATATTTTTAAAAATTATACGTATATTAACAACAAATTAATAATATTTAATATATTCTAGGTTTAATATTCAGATCTAACCATATTTGTAATAAGTAACTGTAATTTAATTACACATTGTCTCAGTAACTGTAATGAATTACTGTTACATTTATTTTGTAGTTAACTTACTTAACACTGTTTCATGTAACTAGTTACTCTTCAACACTAAATATATAAACACAATGATTTAAATATTTGTCTTTCTGTCATGCTGCATCAGAGTTGCCGCGATTATCTGTCACATCAGGGGACTGACCCTGAGACTGTGTGGACTCATCTCATCAACAGACTTCATAAGGTTTGCAATGGAATAAATGTTTCTCATTTACCTTACAATTTAAATTAAGGGTGACATTAAAATCTTATAGACTTTGTAGACTTTTAGCATTTTAAATCTGCACAATTGCTTAATTTTTTTTTAATTATGCCTGGAGGCTAAATAAATGAGTTAAATTCTAATCAAAGATTTTATTTAATTGATACCAGCTATTTAAAACAACACAAAATATCAAATGCATTAAATACATTTTAATGAGGAAACACAAAATGAATAATCATAAATTATAATAGACATGTACTGTGGCATATAGTGCATACAGTATAGTTACACAGCAACTAGTTTAATCAAATTGTCATTTCTAATTTTTAGCTGATTTTATCAGTGTATAAGCTGATATTTATACTTGCATTACTATGTAATTTTAGGCATCCAATAGAATTAATGAAGAAGAACCTTTTCCAGATGTGGACTCATTCGACAACACAGCTTCACCTGAGAGGAAAACTGGTAAATATTTTATATTGTACCTTTCTTTGCTAATTAAAACTCATTATATTCTATATTAGTGCAAGAGTAGCTAGGAAATGTAAATTTATTTCAAGGAGTCACCTGTAATCCATCTAATTTAAATTGTACATGTTTTTCAAATGCTTTTGACGCCTTAATTACTTTGCTTAAGTTACATTGGTGTTGAACCACTACTGGAATAAAGCACTTCTACTTTACCCCACTTTAAACAAAAGTCACCACCTGGATTTATCTATACTATGCAATTAGGTAAGAGTCTCCCATTGGATAATGCTGCATGGATTATTAGGTTTCAGATAACAACAAGTTATTTAACCCTAACTGATGCAGTGAATAGCTTCATGTTTCTTAAACAATTATGTTAGAAGACATGTCCTGTGGTCGTGAAAAAAATGTTAATCAAAAGATTCACATTATGGAAAAACTGGAAGGATAGTAGAGGAACAGCATCGTCGAGAAAAAAAAGTTGAAAAAAATAAATAAACCTAAATGCTTGGTGATATTAAATCGTAATAAAACAACAGTTAAACTTTAATTTTGAAAATAAGAGCATTTTCACAAAAAGGGCACTCAAGGGATTTGGGCTAAACAGCTGTGTAGCCTTAAGAAAAACACTTATCAGTGAGTCTAATCAGAAAAAAAGGCATTAAATTGCTAGGGAGCATATGGGTTGGACTCTGGAGCAATGGAAAACGGTCATGTGGTCCGATCAATCAATAAGCGCATTGTGTTAAGATGAGAGGTGGATGAAGTGATATACCTGTCATGGAGAGTGGTGGAGAGTGACGTCATAAAAATAAAGCTTAATCTCAAAAACCAAACCAGCACAAACGTTCGTTTTTGCGGCACAAATCAGCACAAACCTAGCACAAACGAATGGCATACTTTTGGTGATTATTTCTTTTCATCTTTTCCGTGCCAACTTCACAGAGGTTCTGTCATGCCTAGTGCCTACTGTAAAAGCGTCTTGGGACCAGGGCTATGATCTGGGGTTTCTGCAGTTGGTCAGGTCGTTGGGTTCAAATTGTCTAAGAGTGGTTCAGGAAGCATGATGAGGCATCATTTTCACATTTTTATTGGCCACAACAGAGTCGAGACCTTAACTCCATTGAGAATTTTTGCGATGTGCTGGAGAAGCAGTCTGACTCTCCCATCATCAATATAAGATCTCGATCTCGAGAAAATATTAATGCAACTCTGGGCGGGATCAAATGCTGTGTCATTGCAGAAGCGTATCGAAACGATGCCACAGTGAATGTGTGAAAGGCAGTCTCACGATATACGAAATATATAATGATGTGACTTTTTTTTGGCAGGCAGTGTATATGTGTGCTTTTTTGTTTTTGTTTTGGTCTTTGCAGGTTTCATTCCTCTCGGTCATGATGTCAGGTTGGCCCCTGTATCTGGTCCTCTTCCCCAGAGCAGCTCCTTCTCTATGACATCAAGACTGCCTGAGGCTTTTACTTCAAGTGCAACCCACTTTACTCCCATAGTAGTGTCTCAGGAGGATGCCAGGGAAGAGGAATCACCTATACCCCAGAAAGTGATAGGCAGGTAGGCCGCTGTCTGAAGAATAAAATGTGTGTTTAAGTGGCAATACAGTTTTGCATTTTAATATCTGTAAATATTTATGTGGGTTCTCTAACAGATCTGACTATTTACCTTCACTGTATTAAAGCAGTCCCAGTAAAATTGAAATTGGAAATGAGGACCTAAACGCTGAAACACCTGAGCTTCAAGATAATTGGATGCAGGGAGAGGAAGAAGACCATTGCTTTTCCTTGTCCAGTAGCACATCTGTTCCTACCTCTTCTCCTCATACCAACCTCCCAATAGCTTATCCAGAGCTAAACAGCCAATGTCTGCCAACTTATCAAGAAGTCTCATGCCCTGTTGGCGTTTACAACAACTTCCTCTTACAGCAAGACCCTCAGAGTGGCCGCCTGACACTGTTTCCTGTTCACATAGCTGTTTCTCAGCCAATCACAGGCCTAGATCTTAGCCTGCCTCTTAGAGCAGATTCAGAGACTGACTCTGGAGCACAAAACACTGAGCATGATGTGTATTGTGTTACAAAGAATGGAGAATCTGATGAACAATTTATATCCTCTAACCTTAAGACCAGCAAAGGCAACATTTTAAATAACAGAGATCACCTGAATATTACTGATTCCTCCCAACATACCAGGAAATTGAGCACTATATGGCAGCCTATTTTGCAGCAGGTCATTGGTCTAATCAGAGAGGAGTTTGCCTTTAACAGTTATCTGGAAAATGGACCAGAGGAGCTGGTTATGGGTAAGTGAATTATGTTTTATTGAATAAATGATTAAATCAGCCGTTTTTGCATGCAAATGCTAAGAACTTTCTCGTTTGATAATAGAGCTAATATATCAGGGTGTAGTACTCCCTTGTGCATTGCTGTGGAAATTACATTAGAGTTTTGGATTCTCAGGCAAAATACAACTTTTATTGCCTTAAAGGTAAATTGGCTGTCATAGCAGGCATGTCATGTTGATTAAGCTTCCATTTAATTAAACTGTAACAGATATCATCAATTTAACTATTACTACACTGACTAAAAATGGGATATATGCAGTTAATTAAAGCAATTTTATAATTTATTGTTTTGCTTTTAAATAAATTTAGCCTTTTCTATATTTGTTGGTTTATCTACTAAATTATTTAATATTTTTAAATTCAGCTATTGTAACATGACTTAAATAAAATTCTACACTTGTAACTTTCACTGTGTCATTTTTAATTCTCTTTTTGTAGGAGAGTACATAGTTTCTTTAACAAGCCTGCAGTTTGACACCTTCTGTAGCGCAATCACAGAAAAGTTCAGTGATCTCCACTGGGATAAAGATCTACTAGGATTGTTGCACTGTCTGGTCAATCAAGACTGCTTTTTCCTGTAAGTAGCAGGTAACCAATTGCTTGTGCCAGGCTTCAGGAAACCCATTTTTATATTTACATATCCATTTGCACATTTAGTCTTCGAAGGCAGTACAGAAATATCAGCATTTTTTTTATTACCCCCACCTTCAGATCAGCAACAAACAGCCCTCTTGTCTCTTTTCTTTTAAATCTACTCAGAAGCAGGATGCCACTAAGGGGGGAAAATTAGGATGATTGTAAGGGCCTACACACTTTTGGGACCCCTGGAAATATGTCTTATTAGTAGTAACAGTATTAGCAGTAATGTAATAGTTGCTAGTGGCACGCTTTGCTTAGAAGAGCCTCAATCAGTCAGCTTGGTTGTGTTCTATGAATTAAATTTACTTCCAATAGGATATTCACGATGCTCACTTAGAAAACCGAGCCCTTAACCATCCTATTAGCATGCATTTAAAAAGCATTTAGCACTGTCCTTTTCCATCCAGGTGGGTACCTATGGTAACATAAGAACCTGGGCTTTGGACTGACAAGAGGACACTTAAGGATCTTGGAGGGTTTTAAAGGGGCCACATAAAGAAAGCCAGATGTGTAAACAGAGATAGTAAGCTGTGCAGATGATTCCATTCCTTTCTAAAATTTGTTTCTGTAGGGGTCACATGAGTAAAAGTTGCAAATAGGGTGTGTAGCATGGACCATAGAGCATAGTCAAACACAATAGACCCTTTCTGCTGTATGAATCACATGGCATTCAGGCATTTTTTATTTCTGTGTAGGCTTAAAGGGCTGGGATGATGAGATAATTGAGGGAGAGATATAGTGAGATGAAGTCATAGTTCTTTTTCTTACTTACCCGTAAACTGAAGAATTCTTAACTGGACTCTTACTTGCTTTCCAAATGACCAAAACTATAATGGAACTAATGTTGCTGTGCTTTTGTGACTTGTGGTCAGTTGTTAGCTTGTGTGTTTTGTTTCTGGTTTAAATAAATACTATTTGTTACATAATTGTTTTTTGAGTGATAGCTACATTACTTGAATTTGGTGGAATTTTAACATGAATAATATAATATAAGTGAAAGAAAAATTCTTTAGATCTTTTTGTTTTTTTCTTCACTCAGAGCATCTGTTGAAGATCCTTTATCAGCGCTACCGGATGCCAGGAGGGGTGAGGGAGAAATGGGAGGGAACACAGAACACAGTCAACTCAGCCACGAAACAAACAAGTGCCATACTCTAGAAAAACATGAAAATAAAGCAACTAGACAACACAACGAAGTAGAGACTAATGACAAACGAGAACAAATAATAACAGACAGAAAGGGGGAAAAGGCTAATGCGATGAGGAACATGCCGGAAGATACTCAATCGGTTACATTTAAAAAGTGTCATCCTAATTACAGTGCAGGTAGGTGTTAAAGGTATCACACAATTTTTGTAACACACACTTCAGCCCACTAACCCAGATTATTTTGTCTCTTTGTTTTAGTGTTAAACCGACTCGGAGTCAATGTGGAGAAAGGAGGCAGTAGCTGCCCAGTAGATGGAGCTGAAATGTGTGCATGTTGTGATGAGTCTCTGTGCCAGCATTCTGATCTGGGGAAGAGCACAGACACACAGCTTTCCCTGGACTGCTCAGATGCAGAAATGGATGATTCTAACTCTGTAATCTCAGACAGGACAGTGTTCTCCTACTCAGGCTTTCAGGGCCCTCTGTCCCGACCTACATGGGCCCTAGCTTTATATGGTGTTGGATTCTTTAGTCAAAAAGTGGTGAAGTATGCCTACAAACTGGGTAGCCACACTGACTCGCCAAGCTTGGAAGATAAAGCACAGGTGAATATTTAACTTAATATCATGTTGTGGTTGAATGAAAATGCGGTTTGCTGGCTTTGTCTTTGTCCTGAATTATTTTTTTAATGTTTGCTTAATGCTAACTGTACTAAAAGGAGCCACCATTCTTAGACCAAGAATTTTACCAGGTATGTTTTATTTAATAAAGAAAAAATGGCTCACTCTAATAAATATATATTTATGTATGCATATGGTATAAACTTGGTATTATAAGGCCTGTCATTAATAATATCATATTGTACTTAGAAGATTATATCCGCAATATGTTATTTTTTAGTTCTAGTATTGCTAATCAAGTTTACCACATTTATGCACAACATTTATACACAACAATTTCTTTACTCTGACAGAATGTTTACAATGGTATATGTGCTTATAGTGTTGTTAGGAGAACTGTGTGCTTTGATTATTATGATCGGAGCTTTAAATGGCTCACGGGTCAGACAGTAAGAACTCTACGGGAGGACAGAAGCTACAATTGAGCTCCACTCACACCTCCTGCTTCAAAGCACTAGCCATCAGTGATGTTACCATAGTGAAAGGGACAGATACCCTAAAGAAATGAACGTTGATTAGGAACTCGTAAACTAGTAAAACAACAGTACCTGCAAGCACATCATTCTTCTACTGTCTTCTAAGATAATCCATTTTTTTAATGTCAGCCCTCTTTTTACCCCAAACTTTGTTTTTATTTTTTTATTTTCAGCCTTGTAGACTTAACTGTTATCCTTGATGCTTTATTTCCTGTAGGAACTTCACCAGCAGCTTGTGATCGAGAGCAGAGATTTAAAGAAGACCAGAAATTTTTACCACAAATTAATTCAGCAAGAAAAGAAAAATAAAGGTGTGGCAAATTGTATTATATACAAAAAGCCTATAAAGCAGCTGCTTATTTAATTTATGATGTTAATGTGTTTCTACAGGGTCTGAAGAAAGGCTCATGCTCTCTAAACTAAAGGTTCAATTTGATGAACTTAGATCGAAAGTAGAGTTTCTTGAGTCTGTAAGAAATTATCTCCAGGTAGGTCACTACAGATTCCTTAATACATGTTTCTATTAATGTCAGTTACAGGTTCTTAAAAAAACAATACCAAGAAAATAAAATGATACAAAAGAAAGAGTGGATGCTTCATTGTGCTTTTTATGTAAAAATTAGAGAAAGTACTGGTGTGAGTCAAATTTTACTTACAAAAATGATTGATGCTGTCCTGTCTTTTCCCATCAGTACATTTCTAAATTAATGTATTAGTTTATACATCCATATATTATCCATTCTAATGCCTGGAGTCTTTGTGAATGTCAGGTGTTATATGTAGATCAGTGGGGGTTGCCCCTCTCTTTGCTGCCCTCTCTGGCTTCCTCTGGATCTTCTACTATAGACCTCAGAGCCACTGAAGATCCAACAATATTGAGTCTGGTGTGTGAGCAACACAGAACAAGAGGAGGCTGTCCCCTACTAGCTGGAACACCCAAAGGCCTGATGGCTTTTTTATATTCCAGGTAAATATAGAAAACTATTGAATTAGTCAATGAGTGTATGAGGTTATGTTATACACTCATTGACTAATTCAATAGTTTTCTAAAATTGTTTTCTAAAATTGTTATATATATTTTTTATTGTTCTTGCTTTATTTTTGGATACATTGCCTGCATCATCTTGAGACATTCTCTTTTGTTATCTGGTGATAGTTTCCTTTGAAACATTACATCAGAGCAAATTATATATTATATATAAAATCATATATATTATAATATATTACAGAATTAGAATAGAATAGAATAGAATAGAATAATTATATAATACATAATTGGTCAGTACGTCCTGGATATTCGGTCATATTTAATTAGGGGTTTTGTATTATTTATATTTTTTTCTCTCCAAACATGTTATAGCATGAAAATGCCCCTAAGTTTACTGAGCACTTTCAAACTAAATTGTTTTGCTGAATTTTATTCAAATCCAGAAATAACACTTTTTTTTCTCCTCTGACAGAAATGCTCTTGTGGAGGGTTACATCCAGCAATTTCTCTATACCTTCCGCTATTTCTGTACTCCTGAAGAATTCCTCCAGTTTCTAATGGACAAATTTAACAGCTCTGTAGTGTATGCATCGTTACATACCTGTACCAGTCACTTTAAAAGCTGTTATTTAAAATTCACTTAACTAACATTTACTATCCTGCGCTTTTATATAAATTATGCATACAGAGCAAACAAGGACTTCTCTACTGACAGCGCTAAAGTGTACCATCGCACTCTGGACCTTTTAGAGTGTTGGATAGTAGACAGCCGATCAATGGATTTCACCAACTCCCACCTTCAAACGATCATTGTAGACTTCCTCACATCTAAGGTAATTCAGGGCTGCATTAATCATCTTAAATGCTGAATCGCTACATTCTATAAAGGACTTCGTGATGCTTGCCAGCTCTTTGGCCTAAACTTGTCTGAAAATGCCCAGTAAAGCTGCTGTTGTGTTATGGCTGTAGGTGGCTTCAGTGGACAGTCGTGGAGAGAGTCTTCTTATGATGCTACAAAATAGTCCCAAAAAGATACAAGGATATGAGATGTCAAATCTCGGTGAGATTTCATTCAGTGAATGGAAGGACCTTGATGTTCATTCAATTCAGTCCTTTTGTCGGAAATCCTCTGTTGACGATGCAGCAAGGAAGGTCAGCATTTATACTTTATAGTAATAATTCATAGTAATAATGACTACTAATGATAATAGATTTTTAGTATAATTCCTAAATTGTCTTTATTTTTTTTTGCTCATTTTTTATATGTTTTAAGTGTATGTTGTCCCCAAATATTTATGTGTATTACTCCATTAATCAAAATATTTGTCTTTCCCTATATTTGACAACCGCTAGATCTGAAAAGTGGCCCTTCTTTTAATACCTCTAGATATTTTCATTTATGTGCTAATGTCTGTGAATTTTCAGTGGCGTGTACCTCGTGTGGTGGAGCCCCAGGTGAACCAGTCAAAGGAGAAGGTGTACTCAATCGCTTTAGCACTTCCACGGCCCTGCTATAGTTCCCTGCTGGGTCAGCTAAGCAGAGTGTCCGTGAGGAATGAGGAAAGATTGGCTTTCAGTCAGACAGAGCACAGTCCCCTGAACATAGCACAACAGCTCACACTGCTCCAACAGGTACCACAAGAACGGGGACCTTTTTTGTACCTAATTGGCTATGATTTCTGTTTCTCCTGGTTGTGTTTAGAGTAAGAGATAAAGAAATATATTTTTTTATCAGTCATGGGTCCACTACAGAAAGTTTTAACAAGAAATGATGGTACAATAGGCCAACACTTTTATATGCAATGCTACAGTATTTACATATATTATTACTGAACAAAAAAACACAAAATGTGCTGTTAGTTCTGTATGTGAGTGCCTTTAAAAGAGCTTTGTGCTATTTTATATAGGCTACCATTTGTTAACTTAATGATTAAATTGAATAGTCTAATAATTCAACTAAACATGCAAACAATAAATAATTTAACTAAACAAACGAAGCTACTACCATTTTTCTGATTATACGGGGTGAGAATCATGAATTTTTTGATGATTTGTCAATATTTAATCTTATTGTCACATTTTTAATTTTTGATGCTGCAAACAGCTTCTTTATTCTAAACAATATAACAACATCATTGCACAGCACCTTGATAGACCATGCATTATCTTCACAAGCAGTAACTAATAATTAAACATGTTCTGGAGCTTTTGTTGAACCTTTACCCACCCACAACATTTAACCAGTTATCTCAGTTATCTTAATTTGTTTTGTGAGAAAATACATGCATTTTGTATGTGAGAAAGCGTATAATAATACAAGATAGTGTTCACTGTAGTTTTGAATAAACAAACAACAAAACTGATCTCAGCCTTTTTTACAATCACCTTTTACCCTGATTATTGTACCTGCACCTGCCCACCACTAGAAGGAGAAAAAAAGGGCTTTTATTTCAATCTTTCTCTTGCTTTCTTTTTTTTCTCTCCCTCTCTCTCGTCTCATATCTTTATTGTTTTACTTCATCAAGTAAATGTGTTTTGATTTAATAACATCTGTGCTTGGATTCACCCATCTGTTTTGTCTCTAATTTAGGAAACCTTCCAAGGTTGTCACCCTGTGCATTTTCTCAACTCCAGAGCTCAAGGAGTAAAAGAAAAACCAGGCAGTATATCCAAGTGAGTCTGCAGTGCACAGCCCTTACATACAGACGTGTATATCGACACTTAGTGATGTTATACACTGACTTTAATTTTATTTGCAACAATCTGGCTTCATGAACATTTATGAGGAAAATGTTTGCTTTACCAATGCGCTGTTCATGGTTAAAAAGCAAAAAGATAAAGACATAAGGCCACATAAACTGTTGCTGGCATTCATGCAGGATGTGGGAAGTGCTGGATAAGAACCAGCAGAAGTGTAATGTACAATTTTTCCAAATTGGCTGCATGGCTGTGTGTTGGATATTAAGCCATTTGTTTCTTTATCACATTTAAAATTAATTGTTGTTTCACTTTAATATTTTCTTACCTACCTTTATTTAACATACTTGAAATAAGGTAGCTACAGACAGACAGACAGACAGACAGATAGATAGATAGATAGATAGATAGATAGATAGATAGATAGATAGATAGATAGATAGATATAATATTTTATTCATGGCTTGCATATATATTAGTGCATGTACAGTATGTTGCTATGATGTATGGTTTAGAGACTTTGGCGTTGAGGTTGAGGTTTTCTTTGGAAGTAACGAGGTTGGACAGGATTAGGAACGAGTTCATCAGGGGGACGGCTCATGTTAGATATTTTGGGAGGAAAGTCAGGGAAGCCACATTGAGGTGGTTTGGACATTTACATGTTAGAAATGAAGCTACCAGGAAGAAGGCAAAGAGGAAGACCAAAGAGAAGGTATATGGATGCGATAAACGAGGACATGAAGTTAGTGGGTGTGATTAAAGAGGATGTAGAAAATAGGGTTAGGTGGAGACAGATGATTCACTGTGGCGACCCCTAAAAGGAAACAGCCAAAATGAAAAGAAAAACAAAAGAGTATGTGTTGCATTTCTTTGATATTCAAACAAAAGCCAGCTAAATATATATTACTTATTTAACTTGGTTATCATTACTTCTGGTTTAATAATATCAATTTTATATTTGATGATGCGTCCAGTATTTTGTTTTATTTGTTTAAAACCTGCATACAAAACAGAATGAAATATGTCCCCAAGGAATTTTAGGTTCAAAGCTTCTCATTACATTTATCTTATATGCTTTAACATGTATTCGAAGATTAAAGATTCTTTACTAATATTGTTTTGATTATGTCCTTTGATCAGATGTTTATTATCCGAATCTCCAACACTAGAGGGCAGTAGTTTGTTTGTGGGTGATGAGCCAGTGTGTGATGGGCCTCTGAGGCACCTTTTAAGATATGCAGAAAGCATCAGCAACTGGGTCTCAGCTGAGATTGTCATCACAGACTCAGTGAAGGTAATACTGTAAAGAGCTATTAATTAGTGTGATGAGGCTGTGCTTCTATGTGGACTTTTTTTTAACCTAGGTTGTTACTTGGCTGTGTTGTTGTAGGTTCAGACAGCCTTGCTTGGCAAGTTTCTCGCTATTGCTAAGCACTGTTATGAAGCAAGAAATTTTGCTACAGCCATGCAGATTCTTGGAGGACTGGAGAATGTGATTGTTAAACAATTACCGGTAAAGTTACTGACAAAAATTGCTGATGTGTTTTATATTGCTCAGGTTATAACCTAGGGTACAATTTAGCGTATTGCATTATGGAGTCTAAATGCGAATTTTATATGTTTTATTTAATTAACGTTAATAAAACGATTTTAAAATGTGTGCACATACACATAGGAATTCTGAAAAAGTATCACATCTATATGTTAATCAATATTTGTAATTATTTTACTAATGGCAGTGCAAGTAGCACATTGGTTCATTTGTGGCTTGGATGTAAGCTCACTGCTTGGTTGTATTGACCAAGCAGCATACTAATAGAGTTTACATACTCTATGGCAAAAACAAATGGTTATTTATAAACTATATTACAATATATATTGCACCGTTTTCATTTTCAGGCTTGGAGGCAGTTATCTGCAAAGATGTCAGATGTTCTTGAGGAGATCAGGGCGGTTCAGGTAAGAGAGACATTTAAGCTTTGATCCATAGTAGAGTAAACTAAAATTTTTATGCTGAAACAGTAAGATCTGTATTTAGATGTTTCAGGCTATTGCTACACTTTATGTAACAATCTGTGTTGCAGGTGTTCTTGAAGAGTGACAGTCTGTGTCTGATGGAGGGAGAGAGAGGAAGGAGGCAGCCCACGCTACCAGATGCACACATCCTGGCCATGCATGTACAACAGCTGGAGATCGGAGCCTTTACTTTGACTAACAAAGCAGTCAAGTGGACCAAGTTACGGTTAGAATGTCTGATGGTTACAAAGATCCTTTCATCAACTGATAACGTGTGTTAATATCGGTGTGCAATGGGACTGGCTTCCTGTAAAACTGTGGGCATGTTTCAGGAAATTTACAAAGAATAATTATGTAAACTACATATTGTGTGGTATAGGGGAGGTGTTAATGGCGCATAATACTAAACTAATTGTGATACATTCTTCTCTGAGAAGGGCTTTTCCCAGATAGTGATTTTTGGCCATATCAATAAGAAAATAATATATACATGTGGTTTTTGCATACTCATTTGGTCTTTAAAATTTGCACCAAGATCAGATCTCTGAGATTAAATTTGATGAGATGCATCACAATCAGTGTTTTTGGTACAGGCTTACCCTAAAAAATACTGCTTTGCCGCAGTAAGATAAATATTACAACACATTTTCATAATATTAAAGTGATCTGCAGACATTCATTTGTGCTCATTTGTGCATACAATCACCAAGATTGGGATTTCAGGCTTAGGAATGCTACAAGAACATAACATGAAGTTTTTAGATTGTAAAAAAATACCCTCTCCTTCTCTCTAAAGGAGTTCAACATATGACATCGTGTTACATTGCAGTTGTAGTAAACTGTAGTAGTAAATAAATACTTATATTTATAATAAAACTTATTCATATAACTTACTTTAGATTAATTAAATAGACATATTACTTCATTCAATCTTTAATACTGGCCATACACTGTAATTTTCTGTTTTAAGAAAGAAAATATGCCATAAACATATGATCATCAGTGTTAGGGTTATTTTATGCATTTGCTAGACATCTTCTATTTTTGCATATTTCTGACTTCATAAAACAATGTTTGTGATACAGGCTGCATGAGGCTAAGGCTTTTATCACTCTCCCTAGACGTCAGGAAAATATTTTCAAATAAAACTATAACACACACATGTAGACATCTGTGAGGTTCAGAGGTCATGGAGAGTCTGAGCGAGCGGTAATGACACAGCTGGTCACTGCACATGTTGCCATGTCCAGTCGGGTTCGTACGTTCTGAGTGTTCACAAGATCGTGTAAACCGTGTATGAGTAGTGTGTGCAGCCAGATGGTGCATCAGTGGTGACGTTCTGCTTGGGGTGATGGGTTTGTGCCAGGTACCTGAGGGGTTGGGTGTTGTTGGCAGATGCCAGGTTGCCCTGAGAGTTGGACACACAGCTGGTTGTTTTACACCCATCTTTGTCTGATGGAATGAGGACACACACTTTTCCCAAACAAGTTTAGCTCAATGCCTGCCAAACTGCCGTTGTGTGTTTTTATGCGCTTATACCTGTTGTGCATGATATATGATTTGCACTTATTTCTTCATGGCACAGGCTGTCTTAAAATAATTAACTCATATTTGACATTGTTTCTAGCATAACAAAACTTTCTCTACTTGATTTATGGTCCCAGTTGATTTATTATTCTGTTATCAGCTGTCACTAGGAGGAGATGTGTTTGTCATTTCATCTCACAGTCACCTCTGGTCTGCTCATTAGAGATCTAAATCAACATCTGGATATTGTTTGAAGCAGCTTTGTTACAATGTCTGTATTAACATTGGAATGACTTTAATTCACCCTATCATTTTTTCTGTCCTTTTCCTATCTGTCTCTACAGGAGTATAGCACGTGTGGTAAGTCAGGTCCATGCTTTCCAGGAGCACATGTACACATACACTCCTGATCTAGAGCTACAGTCATATCTTCAGGCCCGGATCAGCCGCTTGGGTCTTTGTGATGTGTCACTACTTGCCTCTGACAACGACGCCAACTTTAACCAGCCTTCTGCAGATCGGCACACACGTAGAATTCAGAACACACTGCGCAGGGTCAAGGCTTCTTTTCAGTGATCCATGGAGAGATCACTGCATCATACGTTATGTGTAGAAAAAAGAATTAATAGACATTGGAGAAACCATTGTAATGATGTGGCTGTGGTTATTAGAGGAATGGGACATGTATAAAAATTGAATCCACTTTAATTTACTCTCTCGTAGGAATGGTAACATCTTTACTGAGGTGTTGTAAAATGGAACCACCATTTTTTTTTCAAATGTATTTTCTGTGCAAGATGCAAAATGTTTTGAATGAAATATCAGCCCTGTTCCAACAAATATGAAGCATATTTGGGCTGAAGACAATTACTTTATTCACCCCTGTACTAAAGAGAAAGCTTTTATTGTTTTTATTCTTCAGATGCAGTCGATAAGTAAGGTATAAAAAAGACCTGATTGCATTTCAAGAAGAATTTTACTGAAAATCTGTTCTATTTCTTCTGTAGTACTATAATTTGAAATATCACAGATAAACAGTCAGGAATCAGTTTAAAAGGTTAGCTTGAAGGTTTGCATACATAGCTAAAGATGTTTATGAAAGCAATGCTCAGAAATGGTTAATTCATAAGAGAGTTTTTTTTTAATATAGGCTTATTCTCATTTAGAGGTTAAGAGTATAGGGACTAGTTATATTTTTTGGCATATTGTGTATTTGATATGTCAGCAATCATGTAATTCTGCTTTCTAATTCATTGTGTCTATATTATTGTTGTTATAATTATTATTATTATTTATACCGATTATTATTATTATCCGGTCTCTCTCACTCTCTCTCTCTCTCTCTCTCTCTCTCTCTCTCTCTCTCTCTCTATTACTCACTCTCTCTTTCTATGTGTGTGTCCACCCCTCATTCCGAGGTGAGGAAACAGGCGCTCCTGGAGGTCGATTCTTCTCTGTAGTCGCCACTTCAAAGCGCTTCAGATAAACACACGTAATTGGGAGTCGAGGGAGCTCCGACCTCTCTAAGCACAGATCTAAGATAAAGGATACCACCAGCATGCTGTTATCATCCTCACTAGAGCTAAACGATCCCTTTAAAAGCACACTGGTGCGTCAAAGGAATTGAACTACACAATACAATGAGATATAACCTGATGAGTAGGATTAAAATGCGCTCACGTCGTCTAAACTGGGGGGAAACAAAGGGGGGAACAGACCTCGACACAACACCAATGTGGTTCACGTTCCATTGCTAACTAATATCTGTCTCTTTTGGAATGTATGCTAAATGAAATGAGTATGAATAAACTTGCAATAAGCGTATTGAGGATATATTTGCGTCTTTAGCTCGCATCCCGACAGTGAAGGGTTTCTGGGTTGCTTTGGGATTTGTCCGCCATGCTTGTAATTGAGGAGTGTATTGTTTGGTGTGCATGTGAAATGCAGCTCGATCAGTTCTGACTGTGCTGCTACTGTAATCCGTTTGATGTCCTCTATCCCAAACGGCTGCGGCGCCAGCGGCTCTCCGGGAGACCAGAGGCGTGTTACTGCAAAGCCATTTGAACTCTATTGTCATTTCTATTGTCTCTTCCACAAAAGATAGGTGTGCTCAGGAAAATGGGACACTCAATACCGAAAGTGTCTGCAAGATTGACTAGCAGATCGAAACATGACCGTCAGTTACATTTACATTTATTCCTTTGTATTGGCACTTTATTGAGTTTGCAGATCAATATATTTTTAGGAATAAACTGTAGCCTACCTGTAACACATCACAATTAAAGATCTAACACTGGATCTCTTAAAGATCTACATATAACCACAGAACTGCCCTTTAGTAGTATTTCATAAAGTTGAGTAGCATTGAACCACGGTCGCACAATACCAAGGTCAAATATCAATGATGCCTTAAATAGAAACAATTTAAAACTCTCAATATAAAATAATAATTATTAAAAATTAATTGCATGGATGCGTCTTTGGCAAACAACCAGATCGACAATTTATATCGTTAATTATTCTTGCAAAATAAATCCCTACTGGCACGTATTAACAGATGAGTAGTCTGCAGACTGTTAATCAGAAATGTAGGCCTATTGATATGGGATATATCCCTTATTCTCAGCCAGCTGTTGGATTAGTGTAAAGGACAAGCAGACAGCTGATGTCTTCGGGGATGTTCTCACAGACTCTATGGCGCCAGGTTTTCACACAATCACAGGATATGTAAAGACTTCAATAACGACCCATTAGCCTTAATGATTGCGGTTCGAGCAGGCGTGAAAACGCATACATGCATATGTTAATGCAGCCTGGTGTCGGGGGTATATATACTGAGGTTTTCCTTCAGACCGCCACAACACTCTTGGGACTTTCATTGGATACACTTGGAACACAGCGAGCAGAAACATGGTGAAAAACTTTTCCGTGGACTGGCTTGCCCAGAGCTACCATGACTCGAAACAGGACCCGGCAGTGGTGGAGTCTTCTCAGGCTTCTCTAAGGCGTCATGTGCCTTGTCTAGTCCAGCCAAGGCCTCCGACTTCTTATGACAAGCTTTATATTCAGCCCAAACTGAAATGTAGCAGGATTGAGGAGAACACCAGCACAGAAGATCAGAAGGACGCGAAAGGCATCGTATTTACCCACTCGGTCCAGAGAAGCTGCACCTCTCCAAACTGTAAGAATCTCCATCATATTTGCTCTTGGGTTTTACTGACTGTGAAGTTTAAAACTACTTTCATGTTTCAAGTTATTAACCTGATATGCTTTTTGTTTTATTCAGCTCTAGAAAACAGCGGTTACTCCTCTGGTTATGAAAGTGAGGCAGCTGCGTCCGAGTGTCCCTCCATTGACGACGGTAGTGAGGGAGAAAGAGATGGAGGCGCACAGCGGAGAATCAGGACCAAATTCACTCCAGAGCAAATTGAGAAGTTGGAGAAAATCTTCAACAAACACAAATACTTGGATGCAAGTGAAAGGGTTAAAACCGCACAGAAACTCAGCCTATCTGAAACTCAGGTAAGACGCAGCTTTCAGTCGCATCAAAAGCATTTTGATTTTGTTAATCAGTGTTAAAGCTACAATATATGTTCGTGTCTCTAACAGAATTCTTTTTTTTTATCTAATGCAGGTTCGGACTTGGTTTCAGAATCGCAGAATGAAAATGAAGCGTGTAGCTCAGGAGTTGAGAACTGAATACACGCTCCCCACTTTGCCCCACGTCTTTTTCCCAGCGGTTCCCTCGCTTCCCTACCACTACCCCGGACAGCGCGTGGCCTTACCCATGGCTTCTCATGTACCAAACCCGCACGTGATTCCTACCATCCCGGGTCACCACCGCGCCATCCCGCACCAGCAGATGATTCCTCAGCTCGGCCAGCATATGGTCCCCATGCAGCATTACTACTAGACTTAGACTACTGGACTCAGAATACCAGAAAGAACACGTGGACACTTAATTTGCCTTATGTTTAATTGTCGGCATGTGCAATACACACGATGTACAGTTTTGTATAGAGAATTGTCTAGACAAGTGTATAGAGTTTTAAGTAAAAAAAAATATTTATTAAGAAAAATTAAATATATTTCATTTTAAAATGTCTACTGTTGTCTTTAGTTTCAATAATAGTGTAAAAGTCATTATGGCAATAAAAGGTTGCTCTTAATTACCATTAAACTACGTAAATCTAATTACATGTACCCTTATCAAGAGCTACTTAAATATTATGTTATTTTTATAACTGAGCAAGATGGGGATTAATGGCTTGGCCCAGGGGCAGTTAGCAGTCCAACAATTTCACCAGTGTCCTATTTACTATACAGGGTTAGTTTTAAATGATATTTTTGTGTATTTCAATTATTTATTTATATGGCTGTTTAGAATGCCATATTCATTCCAAACAGCTAAAATAGACAATCATTATAGTAAATGGTCTCACCATCTCTTCATTTATGTATACAACTGTATGTTCAACAAGTCACAACCGGTACATAATTCTGCTCCAGTCACAATTTATGTGTTATATGCAGGTATGCATGTACCAGGTACCCTAAAAACCACAACAAATTCCTTGTGTGTCTACACATACTTGGCGAATAAATCGAATTCTAATTCTGATGACTAGTACAGTTAGGTCTATATATATATAGAGAGAGTGTATAGATACGTGTATCCTACAGGAAATGTGTAAGTATTACAGAGTATATGTGTAAAATGCAACTTGCTCAATGAAATCACAGTTTCGTACGTCAGTGGTGGCTCAATGTTAAAGGCGCTGAGTTGCTGATCTGGAGACCAGGAACACCTGAGTTCAAGTCCCATCACTGGCAAGCCAACCACTGTTGGGTCCCTGAGCATTTAAACACTGTTCGATGTTCAATATTACTATATAGTATTTACTGGCTCTTATCAGCAGCGATCATTCTTCTTTCAGTTAATTATATTGCTTTTGGGCTTTGGAGACTAAAGAAGTGGATCTTTGTCCTAGGTGATAATCTCCCTTCTCAAGCACTTCAAACAGCACCCGATTAAAACCCGTACCCTGATGCATCATTTCGCCTAACCTTTCACATGTCCTGATGTAACTATTAATTATGATAGATCGTATTTTAGTGTACCAAAGTAGTGTTTCAATAAATGTTTTACATCAAAAACAGAGCTAATATGATCGGGTTACTAGGATATACATTTTAACTATTTCATGTCATATTAATATTTAGATGTTTATTTATAATAGGACTAGACTAGACTTGTCTAAGTTAAAGACATTGTATGAGGCAGAAAGTATACAAACTACGCAAATAACACGAGTAACAGATGGAAAGTAAGAAGTCGAAATGGGAAAACATCAAAAACGGACTCATTGAATGGTTAAAGGTTAAAATAAACACCAGAGGCAACTAAGAACGTTCCTTTTAGTTTAAATTAGATTTCGAGCATTGTTTTACTTTACACACACACACACACACACACACACACGCACACACACATACAGGTTTGTGTAAACTATTCATGTGAGCGGATATGGATGAGTGTTGTGTCGGTTTATTTAAATTAGCGCGCCTTATGCAGCAGTGTGTGTATGTGTGTGTGTGTGTGAGAGAGAGAGAGAGAGAGAGAGAGAGAGAGAGAGAGAGAGAGAGAGATAGAGCGCAAATCCGCGATGATCCCACACTGCGCTTTCATATGCAGCTCACCTAATTCTGTTTGTCTCTGCAGTCGCACTTCAAAAGCGACCTAACGAGTAGATCATGGCCTACAATTAGTCTTAATTAAGGCGACCATTGATGAGTTTACACTCTTGACAAAAGCCTAAGGGACTGGCTCCATGAAGTCTGGAGGCTGTGTGCTATCCGAGGCCTGATCCCAATAAGATACTTGATCACCATTCAGCATTTGATCATTCACTAATTTAATTAGATGGATGAAAACATCGCATATGAGAGGTTGATATAACAAACCGACCTGTATAAACTGTGGATAATAATCAATAATTGCAAAATATTGATTATTTTAAGTAGAACTATAAAACCTAGCCATGTTTATGTCAACAGTAAACACGGTTGTTCATGTGATGTTCTCATTTAGGTTTCTGATTCTAGATAAAACACTGTTAAGTTCTACTGTTTTTATTTGTATAAAATGGTTCGTCCAAATTTAATTTATTTGGGATTGCAATAAGACACACTAATCGTCACGATTTAATAAGATTTCTAATAGCTTATTAGCAGACAGTAATAGAATAAGGTTATAAGTGTAGGAAATTAAGGGCTATGTTTTCTATTTTCAGAGTGATAGATTAAACAGCAGGCCTGGGGGAACTCGTAAAAGCAGTGTTGTGTTATAAGGCGCTAAAGCCTAATTCAGAGTCTCCAGTCAGTAGACATCAAACGACAATCTCTCACCTTTGCTTTGCTTTGGTGTTTCACTATCAGGTCCGCTTTGGCGACAGAACAATAAGGCTACACTGAGCCCGAGACAGACAAGTGGGCTCTTCAGAAAGACAATAGTCTGTATGCAAGTGATAACATGCGACATATAACCCATTAACTTAGCTGAATTCTGGAATTTAACTCGAATTAAAACAGGCAGGAATACAAAGAATTTAATACGTGCAGGTACAAGTATATGCAAAATACTTAAATTCATATTCATACATCCATTTAGCTTAAACACGTAGAAACTAAGGCACTAAACTTTTTAAACTTAATAATATTATTTTTTACCTTCATAGAAATAACCTCATATATAATAAAAGTATCTAAAATCGAATTAAAAAATCCACCACATGCATTTCTGGTAACAAATATAAAAGTACAAATGAGGCTTCAATCAAATAGATTCATTTTAGGAGTATTTATCTATTCATTTATTTATTTCTTTACCCACATTATAACTCAATACTCGTCCTTTTGTTCATTATTTATTCAAAAAGCTTAAAATAACTGGATATTTAGGTAAAGATTAAGATTATTATTAAAGCTTATTTAATATACAGATGTTTGTGCTACATGTTTGCTATATACAGCTGTTTGTGCGTTTTTTTTATATTTTATTGCCATGTCATGGTTACCAAAAGAGGTGCAGTGCGAAACCCAATTTTGCCCAATCAAAAATTTACAATTGACCTTCAGTTTTGAAATGTACATGATCTGTATTATGTTAAGCAGATATAAAATATGATGTAAAAATCATTTCTATCACTTTGGGCCTTAAACATAACCAAATCAGTCAAGTTTTCTAAAGAACTTCTTTATTTTTCCGATTGAGTTTTCTGTCCTACGTGATTGTATCAATTCGTTCTCTGATTATTTACTGTTCTAAGTCTCCAGTTTTCTGCGATCACATGAGCCTATTGTCGATAAGTACTCAGACACAGTGGCGCCTGGATATAACAAGTGTACCTGACGTGTGAAAAACAGCAATTGCGACATCTATTAACTTCCATTACAACGCCCATCAAACACTTATCGTTCCGTCGAGATCCCTTTACTTATGCAAATACAGGTGTAGCACCGCCTACATATAGTCTCAGGCCTGGAACTAAAGGCCACTGCTGATGATCAAATACAATCATTTTATTACTCAACAGTCTGTCAAGAGGAACTTCAATATGGCCAAGAATTTTTCAGTGGCATGGCTTTCGCAGAGCTCTCTTGACTGCGAGTCCGGGTCAATGGCTGCTCTGGTGCACAGCCCAGCAGCGCCTGTCCTCCAAACCAAAAATTCTTCTCAAGTAGGGAACCTACTTTCTGATGCCAGTTTCAAGGATGTCACCAAGATTCCAACCTCACCAGCCAGTAAGTATAATGATAGTGATACTAAAGTCACCCATGATTTTAAAATATAGACTATGTGCGTGTGGGGTTTTTTTTATTTTATTTTGTATGTAACCCCATTTTCCTCTGTTTCAGATAGCTGTGGTTACACATCCGGTTCGGAAAGTGAGGTCAGTGATGACATCGAAGTAGTACTGGGACCAAACCGTCGAGTCAGGACCAAATTCACCTCCTACCAGATCGCTCGTCTGGAGAAAACCTTTCTCAAGTACAAGTACCTCGGGGCAGGTCAGAGAAGGAAAATATCAGAGAAGCTGCAACTTTCTGAAACTCAGGTAAGACCCAGTGACTCAGCAACCTAGCAATTCGCTTTTATTTTATAGTATCTTAATGAGAGGGTAGATTCTGATGTTCACGTGTAACCCATTTATCCCTTTCTTTATTTTAAGGTAAAGACGTGGTTTCAGAACAGAAGGATGAAGCTAAAACGTGAGGCTCAGGACACTCGGGTTGGATTTCCCGCCCCGACAATGCTCTCTCCTTTGGTTTTACCACCACCGCCGTTTCAGCACCACGAGTTCATTGGACAGCGACTGACGCTCCCGCCTTGTGCAGCGTTCCCTCAGTACACACCGCATATCAGCCGCACAGCATCTCTGCACCAGCACACCGCATACCAGGCCATGGTTCACCCCACACTCCTCTCCTCCCGTTACTACTGATTCAACCACTTACATAAAGGACTACATAGTATCTGCAACACTAACTGATTCATTGATAAGCTGATGGTTCATACTGTAGATATTAATATTTTGAATTTTTCCAATGTTTGGATTTATGTATAAATAATGATGTATAGAAATAGGCACTACATTTGTAAATAAATAAGATGTTTCTATATAGAGAAATAAATAGGTCATAGTTTTAATGATGTTTCTTGTTTGTGATTTCATCTTAATCAAATGGTACGGGTCAGTTTGAGGGCATCGGGGTTGTGGGAAAAATATAATTCATTTGTGAAACGAATGTGAAACGAGTTCTATAAAAGGTCACCATAAACACATTCATGTTAGGAGCATAATATTGTACTAAATAATAGACTTTGCACACACACACACACACACATACACACAATGTAATTACTGTGTACTGTGTATCCAGAGGCGCCAGGTAACTTCACTGTTAGAACTTTATTGGGGAAGTGCTGGGTCAGTGGTTAGGGTGTTGGACTGATACCTGGAAGACTGGGGTCCAATTTCCAGCGCCACTACCGCTGAGCCCCTCAATTGCTAAGTTGTATAAGGATATGGGCGTCTGCCAAATGCTGTAAATGTAATGTAATCTTTCTTCACTTAATAAACCTCAAGGTATGTGTTATAAAAAATTCGGTTTTACATGAGAACCTTCATACTATCTTGTACAGCTTTTGCTCTCTATGTTAAAATGGTTGATTTGCAGTTTTAATCCGTCAGATTTGATCAACTCCCTTGATTTTTTGGTGTTTGTTGAATAGAAGCCGTCTCCCCAGGTTTTCGCACCCTGCGCGCCACTGTTTGTGAGCTCCTACGGGTAAATACACTTAGGCGGACATCCAGCGGTGCGACGCCGATCCTGCGCCGTTTGCATCCTCAAGGACACATCAAAGCAGCTGTAACGACCACATCATTGCGATCCATTGAGCTCTGTTGTCTTCCAATTGCTGAGATTCACACTTGCTTTACAGGCGTTAAACTGTGGCGCCACAAAGTCTGCCGTGAACTTATGGGCTCGCGCTGTCGTCACTCACCTGTATCTATTAACCGGTGCACCGCTACACCAGCAGTTAGTGGAATAAAAGAAAGTCCAAGGTCTTGGGTTTGTAACACAGTCTGTATTTACCACAAATATATTTGGAACATCTGCTTTAATCGATGTTAAAAAAAGAGACTAGATAAACATACAGAATATTTATGGACTGTGCATTAAATCTACATCAATAACAGGCTATAAAATGATCGTCTTCACATCAATGGCATTTGGTAGACAACTTTATTCAGAGGGACTAACATTTATTCTTTTTATTCAACCGAATAGCTGAGGGGTTAGGGCCTTTTCGAAGAACTCAGTGGTACTTGCAGTTATCTCTTTTATACAGCTGAGCAATTGGGGGTTAAGGGCCTTTCTCAGGGGGGCCAGTGGTGGCAACGTGTTTGCGCTGGAAATTAACTCCGGTCTTCCCATTAGCAACACCAGATCCCCCACTTCCCCACTTGAAAATGGATCCAATCAATTTTCAAAATATCCGTATGTAAATTCATACACATGGCTTAACCAAGTTGATATTCATTCATTCATCCAGATAAAACTGGATTTGTTGCCAGTTTTGGAAATACTTGATGCAATCATTTACCTTTGTTGGTAAACTAGTCTATGTCAACCTATTAACTATGCATATATTTAAACCATGCCTATTTTATGTTTTTAAATAAAAGAGAAAAATAATAAAGAAGTCCAACCAACACCAGAAGAACATACTCTATAAAATTCCAGACACACAGCAACCTCAAGCTCAAACAGGACCAAAGTCATACTCAGTAACAGTGCAGATATGACCACTAAAACCCCACAACAAGTTTGTTGTGCCCTCCTAAACAGTTTTTGTTTTTGAATAAATATCCATATCAATAACAAATTTAATGTTTCATTATTTTAAATGTAATAAAAAATGGTGATTCACACTTAATTTATGCCTTTTTCTTTTAATGAAAATAAACCTGTTTCTCTAAATGGTTACGTGGCGTCTCATGCGTCATTGCATCATTACGCATACTAACCTTCACGCGGAGTAAAGGTAAGTTATGCGTTTATTTAATTTCCATAACCTTGAATGTGACTATAAGCTATAAGACGGTTATTACAGCAAATCGTTGTCAATCTGCTTAATCTGTTTTTTTTGTGATGGTGGTAATATTGATTATTTTCACTTTATGGGAATTGAGCTGACCGTCCAAACCAGTAGTATGAATGTGAGCTTGCACTGTACTGGTTGATTTTATGCTTTGTTTTTGTTATTATCTGCCTCATTAGTTCTCTGCTCAGTACCATGGAGCTTTGAAGCCACAATGTTACCCCACAGTATCAACATGTTGCCCCAAATAAATATCAGTCATCATAATTATGAAATAGATAGGAAAATATGAAAGCATTTTCGGTGCATTCATAAACTATCCAAAATGTGTCTCCTTTTAGTAACCTGTATACCTGCAAACAAGAATGCTAGTGAATAATTATGTAAGAATGGCTATAAGGAAATGCATGAGAGAACAGAATGCTATGGTTTTTCTACCCTTTAGTACATGTTAAATTACTAATCAGGTCATGGTTTTCTACTAGCTGATGGAAATCTTTGATTTGTGTGTGTGCCACAGGGAGGCACTGTGTGCTTTTAAAAGACACTTTAATAAATTTGCAACAGCTGTGTTCAGAATGCTAGAGCATATGGGGTGTGAAGTATGGCCACTCAGGGCATCACTTTTACACAATAGGAAAACCGACGACACCAATCCTCTGGATGATTGTTGTTGATATGAGAAACTGAAAGTTTATATGTGAGGATTTGATAATGATGTGTTAAGTGCAAATCCAGTTAACTACAGCAAGACAAGGATAAGATAAATATGTGTGTGTGTCCACTAAAAATATACCGGGAAGGTCAATCTCATGTTCATTGTCATGGTTAATTTCATCCTTTTTAAGTCAAAGAATTCTACTTGTGTACCTTATGTTCATACTGTCTATATTTAGCCAATAGAACTAACTGTAAGATTTATTTCGTATTTAAAGATCTTATATGGTTTGCATTTTCATCTCATCTACAGATGATTTATTTTGTGCTCCAACCTTTTTTTTTGTTAAATCATTAAAAGAAAAAAAAAGAGGATGTTGACTGTCTCTTATTTCCACTAGCTCTGCCCATACCACTCTACACACGCCATCGATCATGACAACCTGCTCCATATTTGATGAGTCTGGTCATGTTGTAAATATTTTTCTTTTCTCATCCTACCTCAGTAATGAGCACTTCAGGGACAGTGGAGCAGCGAGTGGGCACTCGTTGGATTTGATTCAATATAATGCTTCTATCCCTGTACATGCACCACATATGCATTTATTATCAGTTGCTCTGGATTAAGTCTTTTATACTTACAAATAATTACGGAGCAAAAGAAAGAAAAAGAGAGAGAAAGAAAAAAAAGCAAATATTTATACACATATAGGTCTGATTTTTGCTACATTTCATTCCAAAAGAATTCAACTTCCTAGAATGCTTAAAGAGAAGTTTATATGTAAAGTTACTAGTTTTTTTTAATCATGTAAAAAGTATTATACGGACATTATTATTTCTTACATTGTAGGATTTTTTACATTTAAAGAATTATGATCATTACATTTAAAGAATTATGATCACTTAAACAATCAAAGCAATTTAGCATGTCTTTTCAAGCAAACTGTAAAACACAATAACACTAAATAAATAAAAAATTAACAGAAAAAAACAAAAGGACTTTTATTTAATGACATACAAAAAAGACCTTTCTCGCAAGGTTCCATCCACTGGGGGAAAAAAATAACACAGACACATTTAAGAATTTAGTTCCTTTATTAAATTACAGACAGGCGGCATATTGCCTACAGAGTTTCAATTCTCACTCAGCGTTTCACAAGATCACGCCATCACGGTTTCTTCACAGCATCCCATGAAGCAAATAAAAACAATCACGCTGCTAGGAGCTGGGTACTTCTTTGGGTACAAATCATGAAAGCATTTAAGAAAGCCAAAATGTTTACCTAACACGTTCACTATAGATGAGTTAAGTTAGTTTTTTAAAGAAAGATCCAGTGGAACACCTCTGCAGCCCCATTTTCCCATGCCCTATGCCTCTTTAATGCTAAGTCTCAAAGAGGTATATGCATAGGAAAAAGGAACAACGAGCAACAGAAACCGGGCGTCAACTCAGTCGATGTCACCCTGACGATATAAAAATACATAAGAAAAGATCATCTTAAATCTATACAGGATTAACATTATTAAGAGTACATTTGTCTTTGTGATTAACTCAAAAAGTCATCTATGCCCTGGGACGTTCCTCCATAGCTAATTTAACAAACAATAATTTAATCACTTATTTGAGATGATAAATTCATAGAGCTTAATTGTAAATCTTTTTTATTTATTTAAAACATAAAATCATTAACTTGAAGTTTAAAACATTCAAAAGACAGAAAGACAAGCAGAGCTTACCCAGTCCATCTCCAGGCAGGTCTCTTCCGAAGTAATTCTCTCCCTTGGGAATTTATTCTTTCCCAGAGACCTTGAAGATGTTTAAGAAAGACAAAGTAACTTTTATTCCACGCTTCTCCTCCTACTTTTCCTCCCCTATCTCAGCCTCTTTCTCCTTCTCCTCCTCTTTTTGGGCCTTCACAAGCACCTGCACTCACTATAACCGGATACACACTTGACTTAGAACAACTGGCTGTAAACAACGTCTGTTGCAGACATGCTGATGCCACAGTGCACCGGCTGGTGCAGGTGCCAACTCTTGTGCATGCGAAACGTTCGTTTCCTAAGTAGATGATGTGCTATCTAAGGTTTAGACGTCAACAGGGCAAAGAACGTGAGATAGGAGGCTGAGGGTTTGGGACGCTGTGTTCTCTGTTGCCTGAAAAGTATGTTATCTCTCAGGGTCTCGCACTCTCCCAGACAAGAGACAATCCGTGCCCCATGCTTCAGCAAGCTCAAGGTCTAAGGCAAGGCCACTTAGATCAGCATGAACACACACATACACACACACACACACCAAACATTTAGGCATGTCAAGGTTATCAGCAAGACCCAGAGAGAAATAACTCAATCTAACACCTTTCTGTTTTTTTCTTTACTCACAAGTTCTATATATTAAAAAAAAATAGCTTTTTTTATAAGGCTACATAAAGAATTAAGACTTACAGCCAATCATAAAGAGCTATAGGTTTTAAGGAGTAGAGGTCACAAATGGAACAAGTCATAAAACATAGTGGGTTTAATTAAAAAGTGCTGGAATGAAGTTGATCTAGTTTGGGTGTTTGGCTTACAGGTGCATAAAATCAAGCATATAGTCAGCCAGGCTCCAATGGCCAATGCTTGCAGTAGAAAGAGTCATACTGACAAGCTCAGAAACATGCTTTATGTCACAAGATGCCACTTTTACCACAAGCCTGTTTGTAAAACCTCTGCCGAACATCTGCCCTAACCAATTAGTATAAGTGCAAATATTGCAAAATGAAAGAATCAGCCGATAACACCTCAGTAAATAACACCTCAGTAAATAACACCTCAGCCAAGCAATAGACCGTGCAAACTCACAGAGTGGAAACAACAGGTAGTGGAGTGCATAACGTAAAAATCGATCACCATCTCTTATATCAGACATACAGATTTTGAAAGCTGCCACTGCAAGCAGGTTGAACACAAGAATTCATCTTTGGGAGGCTCATAAAATGGCCAACCAGCAGCAGAAATGACAGGATTCTCTGGACTCTGGACAGGCTTAGCGTACACCTCCTACTCGCTAACTACTGGGGCATGGTGGGAAATTGTAAAATTTGGTGGCCAAAAGGAAAAATTATCAGAGGCTACTTTCAAGGGTTACGCCTTTCAGTTCAAGTAAAAGCTTCTGGTAATGATTAGTTAAACAATTGTTTGGCAACAGTTTGGAAAAGACCTTTTTCTTATCCCAGCAGGACTGCATCGTTGCGTACAAAGTGAATTTAAAGAGATACTTGAAAGGAATGAAGAGAAATCTAAACAGATTTTACAGACCCTGGATCTTAATCCTACTAAGTAACTTTGGAAACATTAAATATCAATCATGAGGTTTTCTTTATTTATTTAGGATCAGAGCCCAAACTTAAAAATGCTCCTTATACCAGAAGTCACACAGACTAAAAGTTAGTGGAAATGGAGCGAGGGTTCTAGGGGAAACCTATATAAATATACATGGTTTTAAAATAAAAAAAAAGCTATGATGCAACAGCTTGCAGCAGAGTGTTAGGGGGCTTTTACAGGGACCCTAGCTTGATCACTCAGCTACCACTTGGCACTGGATGCCCCGACCTTTTGATTAATAACAAAAAAAGCTTTAACTGTTTTCTGCCCTGATTGAAACTGACAAGCTCATTTTTAAAACTGGCAGGTGTCCACATACTTTTGACTATATAGTTTATATGCAGGTGGTGAAAATGTTTTTTCAGACTATTACTACAAAATCTTCATCTTATATCTTAAAGGCTACATTAAATGACTTTTAGTGAAGCAATTTTCTTTTACAAGGTCACTATTAACAAATGGAGCACTGAATAACTTCTAGCTTGTTAGTTTATTCATTTACATGAAAATGTTATTTAAAAAGAATTTGTGGAGTGGAAACTTGATTAAATCTACCGCGCTGAGAAAAACAGGAAATCCATTATTGACTCAGGGAAGCAAGTATATTATTGCTATATTTAGTGTATTATAAGTTTAGTGCCTCTTAAATGCTAAAAATGTGTTTTTTCCTAGCTTTTTTTCATATTTATACATTTAAGCCTTGGATGACATCCAAATTGAAGACTCTTCACTGCCAACGTATTTTCGAATGTGTCCTAGTTTCCACCAGAATGTCTGTTTAAGGTGCAAATCGTAAAAAAAATCGGCACAGAGCTTGCTTTCTATGTAATCAGGTTATTTGCTGGCAAACATCGTGTTGAGGAAAAAAATGTAAGTATTTATAGGGAAACCTTCCAAAAACCTGTAGAAAAATGTTGAATACAGAATATTGTAATTAACTGTTATTCTCCTGACAAATACAAGGATTAACACATCAACAAATTGTGTGAACATGCAAAAATATGCCATGATGGTGTGATCTGGCTTGATGTAAATCAAAGAGGAATGTTTTTATATAACAGGACGATCTTTTACCATGTAAAACACAACAAATATTAGAGAATGATAGTTTCATAGTTACATTTTGTGCATGACAAGAAGCAGCTTACTTCCTGTTATTATTTATGTCATCAGTAGCTTTTTTCTGCTAACTGCTAACACTTTTCACTGCTTAGTCAAACATTCCTTAACAAAAAACTCTTTATTATATACACAATTATATCTATATACTGTATTTTAAAAAACTCTCTATTATATATATCCATATATATCAAGTTTTAGATTATGTGGCGTGTCAATTATTAAAGACCCCAATGCATGAGATTTTAGTACAGAAAAAAGAAGAATGCATAAATATAATTTGTATATAATATTTGTTGGTGTAACAGCGAAAAATACACATTTAGTCATGCTTTACACAGAAAATAAACCTTCATGTAAAAAAATCATGTAAAAAAAATTTAAACACACAGCTATAATTTTATATTTGATCTATATCGCTGGCAGGTGGGATGGCGTACATTCTCCTCTTATAGCTTATAGGTTTACCCTAGCTTTTTTTTTTTTCAGTTTGTGCGCATATCCATGCCTAATTAACACAAAAACACTATATTATGTTAAAGGAGTTTCGTAAGAATGATTTCTTTAAATATTTAACCAATCTGTTATTATAAAAAATAGATAAACCATTTTTTTTGTCATTTTGCACATTTATAAACGTTTTTATGATATAAATCTAAAAAGGTTTTGGTAAATCCATCTAACCCTAAAAGAGGTTTTTAAGAACATTGTTTAAAATGCTTTCCCTTTGAGTGTGTTTTACAAATACTATTTTGTATCATTAGTATAATTATTTCAGCATTCATACATGAAATAAAGGTTGCATTGTTCAGACTCACTTTAAAAAAGGGTTCAGTTGATTGTGCGATTATGATACCTGATTATAGCCTTAGACTGCATAATTTAAAATGAAATTAAACACTTTAATAAATGTCTTTATTTGAAGCAACCTTAGACAAAAGCAAATCAAACTCATCCACACAGAAATATTCAAACTGTCAACCTTTAATTAACACCATTATCTCAACTCTTGATAGCCTAATGAATGCTTTCCCTGTTGGTGCTCATAACATCTCCTAGGGTTCTACACTATTTTATTATATCCGTGTGAAGAGGGGGTGAAACAGGAAACTACGGGACTCGATGACATCTAAACGGCTTAGTTTGAAAAATTGCAACAAACTGCTAGACTGCTTTTCCTTTTATAATAGTACTGTCAGTGGTGGGCCATCAGGTCCAGCAGGGCTTTCTCTGTTGGCCCTGGAAAAAAATAAAATTGTGTAAAAATGTTTTTCTTAATTGTTTAGTTTTTATTATTATCCTTATTAGCGCAATGTCCACAAAATTGTGTATGGTTAGCTTTGCTGAGGTTGAACTGAAATATCCTACATACAGCGCAGGCCCATAAGTTTGTGAAGCTCTAAGCAATATCATAATATTTGGGCCCACTTGTATTGAAACAGTGAAGAGAAGGCCCAAAAGAATAACTATTTTAATATTTAAGTGTATAAATGTGTATTAATCATTACATATTTAACATACAATACATAAAGATATTTTGTCAGATTTAAACAGACAAGTACTGAAAATGTATAGTAAAAAAATTGCAAAATAGAGCGCAAGTGGGTTTGATAAACTAAATATTAATATAAATTAAATAGATACACATAAAACACAAAAACAATGTAAAAAAAGCTTTATTCTGCACTGTCTTAAAATTGGCAACCAGACTTATGATGTTGCAAGAGATTATATTAAGGCAATATAGAAATTTCTTAGAGTTTCTTACAAATGTGAGCAATTTAAAAAGATGTGGCTTTGTGGATTCTGTATATGAATATTATAATCCTTACGGCACTCCAGTTTTTCCAATATATCGCCAATATGGTGCTGCTGTGTATGTTTCTATTCTTTTCTGCTTTTACTGTATTTACTGCATACTGTGATTTTGTATTTATTATCGTATTTCAGCTATAAATTATATAGAGGTATCCTTTTTTAAAAAATGCTATTTGTAATTTTTTCTTATCATTGTTGTAAATCATGTAGTGGCCAAAAGCTTTCGTGTGTTGCAGGTGCATATACAATCTTAAGGCGGGGTTGCATCTCACAGTAGGAAATATATATAATATATTTATATATATTTTGTATATATATTTATATAGAAATAAGGCATCCGCATGGCCCTTTATGCCTATATAAGAGGTTTGGTTGAAAGACATTACTTCTAATTTTAGGTATTAACGACAAAATTATTAATATGAATAACAAATATGAACCCAAAGCTACCCTAAGCATTGGTATTGGTAGCGTCTTTAATTTCTAGAGTATGGAAGTTAAACTCAATAAAAAGAAAATGACGCTAAACCAGATCTTTATGGAGATACTGAACCTGCATTTTCAATGTGCAAAAGAGAAAAAATTTATCTAAGGCCAGAAAAGTTTTTGCGCACTAGTTCAAAAAACAGCTTATACAGAAAGCAACAAGCTAAAATTTGTTGGCGGTGTTTACTTTTTAATACGAGTAAATAGACATGGAATGATTCTGTCTTTAACAGTCTGAACAGCTTTATTGAGGCAGCTCTTAAACCAGTGCCATAAAATGTCAGTCGTGCATAATGACAGAAACCCCAGGGTGCAACACTGACTACTGTATATTCATATCAACATTCCATTGTATTTTGTCTCATATTTCCCCTTGTATAACAAACTTTATTAATTAAACAACAATTTTCACTTTATTTTCCTTTTCCTTAATTTTATATTAATTTAAATATATATATTTTTTTATTTCTACATTACATTTATACTTACGGCATTTAGCAGACACACTTAATCAGAGTGACTTACATTTCTTCTATTTATTCAACCGAGCAATTGGGGATTAGGGGCCTTGCTCAGGGACCCAGCAGTGGTAACCTTGTGGTGCTGGGAATCGAAACGCAATTATTTTAAGCCCAACTATTTAATAATAGTCATAAAAGAGCATTTCACTGCATGTTGTACTGTGTATAAGACAAAAATGTGACTTTAAATATACTACAAATATACTTTAAAATATACTATAAAAGTAGAAACTATCTAAAAGTAGACTATTACCCTGAATACAAATGCTATGCCTACTGATTAGGACTTCTTGAGAAAAGCTTTTAGTATTATTATAAATATTAGTAGAAGCAGTAGGAGTAGTAGCAGTAGTAGCAGTAGTAGTAGTAGTAGTAGTAGTAGTAGTAAGTGCACAATTTATAAAAATTGCTGTTGCATTACAGGCTTCATTATGTTTCATTAGAAGTAATATTTGATCCTCAGTGACCCAAAAACACACTTTAAAGCTTAGGAAAATGTAATGAAAAAGTCTGCCCAGTCACCCAACCTCAAATATAATCCTGTTTCTCTGGGAGGAGCTGGATGGAAAAGTTTTGGAAGTGATGGCAGTCCAGCTTTACAAACTCTGAGAAATCGCTTTATTTACAGTTGTAAAAAAACATATTTATTTTATTCATCATATTTAATATTTTTTAATGAAAGATTATTGAAAATGTTTTTCAATTAGCTTTTGCTTTCCCTCAAGTACACTCAGTTAGTCCACATTATTATATTTTTGCAAACTAACATAGAAAATGCACATTTAATAAAACATTACAAAGTCTACAGGCCCAAAAGCTTTTTCTCATGTCACGCGTTTTTGACCTATTATATCATTTCTGAAATGATGTTTATAATGTGACTGAAAACAGAGCGTTTTCTCATTACTCTCCAAACACACTGCCTCTAAGCTGCCTGCCTCTGTGAGCGCACTGTAATGAAATCCCCAGTCTAATCAGTGTTTTGGGGCTCAGTGGGGACTTTAATTGGGGCAAAAAATTTTACATACAGCATTTCTAGTGTTCAGGGAACGAAACTTGCAGAGCAACGCAGAAAACATTACAGAAGCCTATCTGCTTGTCTAGCACAAGATACAAACACACACACACTCACACATGCTGAAAAACAACCCAGGTTTGCATGTGTTTAAAATATTATATATATATATTAGAGCAGACATTTTTAGCTGGGAGTAAATATTTGGCAAAATAAAATTAGGACACAGCATTAAGACATTTAATACACACATAAATGATGTAAGTAAACATAACCCCTTTTTAACAACCCCCAGGACTACTGGTACTAATGAAAAGCTGTATATCTTTCTGCGGAAGGTATTTATCAGTGTTATTGCTGTAGCAGATTTGAAACATGATTCAGCCTTGAGGCATAATTGACCCTGAGGGCCATTACTGTGTTGTGTCTAGTGCAGTGTACTGCGATGCTTGAGAGAGGAAATTGCTCCTGTTCCTGTGCATGAGCTTGTGTCTATCAAGCTACTTCAGTCATATGTGAGAAGGAAAAATGAAATCCACAAAGCTTATCTTTTATAGCCGTAACCCTATAACGTTCTAACAAAACCGTGTCTTTAAATCATAACATGGAATGTCTCAGAGATAACGAGCACGGAAGTCAATAATATGAGCAATGCTACAGTATAAAGTTCTGTACTTTTAAATGCTGATGTCAGCCTATTTTCCAAAAACACACAAAAAGGATTCTGACTGCTCGCAAAAAAAGCTGACCGATCAGTAATTAAACAGAATGTACATAATTACATTATGCTAGAGCTGTCAAATGATGTTACACCTAGAGTGTCTTAACAAAGACAGCAAGATTGCCTTGTTAAAGAAATGAGAATAAAATTATAGTCTTAAATTTGGGCTTTCGTCCACTGATGTGTGAATAATTCAGGATAAATTGGAATATTTCATATGACTCACACACCTACACATATACACACTGTACAGTGAATACATTGCACAGTAAACACTTTACATGAACACATTCCCATATTCACTTCCACTATATATATATATATATATATATATATAGAATTATTATCTAAATTTTAAAATATATATATATATATATATATATATATATATATATATATATATGACCATGTTCAACTATTGTTTTATCTCTATTTTCATACTTTAATGGTATATGTGTATATAAGCTACAGTTTATACTACTGCTCATTACTGTACATAATGTTGTACTTAATGCAAACGACTGTTGCTGGACAGTCGTTTGCATTTTATTGTTGTACCATGTATGATTCTGCATATGACGAATAAACTTTGAATTTGAATGTGGTAATTAAACTCACTAACACTACGGTGGCTCAATTGCCCACAGCAGTTTTAGTGTTAAAGCATTTACAGAAGTGTTAAGGTTATTAAAATGACAAGTAAGAGTAAGACAAAAAAAAACCCAAAACATTTGGATGTGATAGTCACGTGACCCAACAGTGTTGTCCATGTACATTCAACAACATTGAAATTAATCCAAAAAGTATATACATTTTTTCCCAAGACAAGAACAGATATTGTTTTGGTTTTGGGACAACTTTAATCCACTTCAAATGTTGACAAGTACTCTGCATCACTAGAAGTGTAGAAGATGAGCGTGTGGTCTTTATGTATAGTTTACTATTGCACAGGAATGCACTATGAACAGCAGCTACACTCCACTTTTCCTTTTTATACCCACCCGAGGTATGCAGAGATTACTGATACACCTTCAGGATCCTGAAGGGGTCCAGTGAGCAGGTTTTTGCCCCTTTCCTCAATTTCAAGGGATGGACTGGGAATGACTCTGCTTCACTGGCCCAAGGCTACAATTTACATTACATTTGATCATTACAACATGTTTTAATTAACAAAAACATGCGGTGTCACCCAGATGAGAATGGGTTCTCTACTGAATCTGGTTTCTCTCAAAGTTTTTCTTCCTACTTCATCTCAGGGAGCTTTTCCTTGCCACAGTTGCCCCTGGCTTGCTCTTTAAATATACTTTAAAATGCTTTTAAATTGCATTTTTACCTGTAAATGACAAAAGACAAAATATAAACATTATTATAATATGCAAATCCTCTTCCATGAAAAACAAAATAGCGTAGAAGATAGGCTACACTTCATCTCACTAGATTAGTTTCACAGCCATGCGCATAGAGGTAACAAATTTAGCATTTTTTTCACAGAAAGAGAAATAAAGAACGCATTGTCACCAACAGATTGTGACAGCGTGCTGTTAGTTTATTTTATTCTTCCTGAATGAAAGATTTAAAAGGTTATAAGATCTATGTCATTTCCATGTAAAAAAAATAATATCCATTTGATAAACAGTCACCACCGTATCATTACATTTAACATTGGTCTTTTTTCTTGAAGATCCTAATGCCCCAAAAGTCTGTGCACAAGCCTGGGGAATAGTTACAAGTGTTGAAGCTGTCACTGTTGTACATCCGATTTTTCCTAAATAAATGAGGATTTAATGATTTCAGCCCCAAACCAAAGTGCATGGTGAAATGTTGTTAGCATCACTAAGTGCTAATGAAATAAATCCTTTCCCCAAGAAAAATTATAATAACAAATTAAAACACTCTCGTTCTTCGTATTACTATTATTATAATTATAATTGACTTCTAATTTTTTTTGTTATCAGTACTAACTGTAATAGTCTAACTGCATAGTGAAGTAAAGCACAGATTTACACTATTGCACACTTCTAATACAAGTGACAGGACACTCATTCGTATAATAGTGACAGCCCATAATTGAATTAGTGAATTTGTTGTTATTGTGAGGTTTCCTGTGAAATAAGAGCTCTGCAGTTTCTCTGTAAAATCACCGTTTTTGTCCTATTAAATCGAGTCAATTAACTTTAAAATAAAAAATAATGAAAGGTTGGTTAGGAAACACAATTATAATAATAATTGAAACTTGGTTCATGGATGTTCCAGAACATTAAGCAGGACTATAAATGGGTAGGCACGTGTTGTTTTTAATAAATAATAATAAAAAAAAAACCTTGGGTAATTTTATCTGAGGTTTTTTAATACATTTTAAATGGTAAAAAGAATTTTAATTTTCTCATCCAGCATCTAGTTGTACAATAGCAGCACACTTACATATTGCAAAAGGACAACTTTGCCTAAAAGCACTTCCTGTGTTTTGGTACAAGAGATGATGTATTACACTCATGCGGTTTCAGTGCTGCCTCATACACTTTTCCTCTTGACCCAGCTAATGATAAAATATACCTGTGGTGTGCAGAAGACAGACAGATGTAGTCGAGGAATCCCTTTTTTCCACTTATGACAGCCAATTGGCATTATCGATGGGGGGTCTGACAGAATGGTGCTAAAGGGATGGTTGGTTCTGTGTGTGTGTAGTGATAAACAGGGCATGAAAGTGGTGTGACACAAGTCTAAAAAAAATGAAAACAAGCACAAGAAATTCCATCTAGCATTATGTATAACTTTTCAGGTAGGATTATTAAAGATTGCAGTAAATCCAGAGTCCAATTAGAATATTGTGTGTGTCACTCACTGGCAGGATTTATGGTGTGTTGGTGTGTTTAATTTTAGAACAAGAGAGACAGAGTGGATTTACAAACCTGTGTGCTGATGTTGCTCAATCTTAGTCACCTGCAGAATTACTGAGGTTGGAAAAATCGTCCCCAGGTTCGAATAAGTGTGTAAATGCGTATTTGCTTCAGTTCCCAAAATAGATTCCAGATCCACATTGATCCCGATCACAATTAACCTGCTGCTAAAGATGAATAAATGTAATTGTATTTAAGTAGACATACTAAAAAATTTTCATGACCTTATATAGTGTTTTTTTTCTCAGTGAACAAGAATACACTGTCTACATCAAACCAGCAGCTGACCAAAAGTTTACCTTCTTACATGTACATCATGTGGCAGAGAACCTTAACCATTGAATTATTTTAATTAAACACCTGAACAGTTAATGATGAAGAGCCCAGCAGTCACAGCATTGAGCCCTGGAATTAAAATCACAACCTTCCAATCAGTATTCCAACACTGCAACCACTCAGCTACAGCTACAGCTCGCTCACACATATTCTGTGTTGCCTTTGTTAAAATCATAAGCAGACAGAACTGATAAGAAGTTCTGCATGACTGAAGAAAAGAGTGATTTAAGAAATGGACTAAAAAAAAGCACTCCCCCGGACATGTCTGGCTGAAGACCTTTACAGAGGATCTTGAATTACTCCTTTATGTACTTTTAAGGCCCCCTACATTCCTATGTATGCCCATATATTCCAAACACACGATTTCTTGCTAAGACTGTGCAATTACAAACCATTTATTTTGTGCTCCAGGAAAAAACCTGTGCAAATATCAATGTTTGGTTAAGATGAATTACCTTTAAAAATGATCTATGGCCAAACCGTTATCTTTAGGGAAGGACAAGCCATTTTCTATTATTTATGAAATCATAATACTATTTTTACAAAGTCAGATCATACGAACATAAACTTAAATCGATTTAACAAATAAATTCTTAAAAAATGCATTAACATGCAAACAAGCACAAGCCGTCATAACACTCTTCACAAATAAATGCAAAATAATTCTTATACGTAACTATTTCAGGCTATGTGTCCCATTGTTCTGTATAAAATAATACAGTATTGTTAATTTGGGTATTGCAATGTATTAAGAATTCCATGTGGTTTATTTCATTTGGCGAAATTCATGACTTTTGTTGACTGATTGCAACTGTAGATTTGTGCATCTACTATGCATTTACTAGTTGCCCTATTGTCCATTGTTATTTTAATGGTTTTTTATGCTCGTGGTCTAAACCTTTAGCTACTAGCTTCCCTGCTATAGCTAATGTTCCCAAGACTCCCAGGGCTACTAGGCACAAATTAACACCAAATATTTAATGATTCACCAACATACTTCCCCAGTGCATATAGTGGCTTTATTTATTTTGTATAAAACCCTTTTGTCATTTTTGACATATGTCATTTTTGACATTTGTCACTAAACATGGACAAAATATTTGGTTTTACTTTAATCTGATCACAACATGGTTACTATTAGGTTTAACAAAGCTACATATTGTGGATTGCTTTTAAGCATCTTTTATATAAGTAGTTTAGTGATGAAAGACACAGAGGCTACTAATTGATCTGGAACAATCTTAGGCCTTTTAAAGGAAAGCAAGGGAACAGATGGACCATACTATCTGGGTGAAAAGGAACTACAGTCTTTTAATTATTCCACCGTCATTTACATCATTACCCAGTCTTTAATGTATGTAGAACGGGGTAGACAGTCGTCCAGACATATATCATTACTGTGATGCTTCTTAAACATGTGGTTGGCTCTTCCTGGTTTATAGCTGTGAAATTATCGTGGGTGGCAACTGAAAGTTAATCAATATAGGAGGAAATAAGGAGAAATATAAAGGAGATCCTAAGGTGTTTTTTGTTGTGCCTGTTATACACTGCCTGTCCAAAAAATGTATGTAACTAAGCAGGTAAGAGCCTCCCATTGGATAATTACTGTATGGATGATTATGTTTCAGCTTGCAACAAGTTATTTAACCCTAACTTATGCAGTGAGTATCTTCTCAAACCATTTATCTGCAACAATCAAAAAAGGCTTCAATTTGCTGAAAAGCATAATGATTAGATTCTGGATCAATGGAAGAAGGTCATGTGGTCCGATAAATTTAGATTTACCATATTAAAGGGTGATGGGTGCATCAGGGTAAAAAGAGAGGTGAAAGAAGTGATGCGTCTATTAAGCCTAGTGCCTATCGTATAAGCCTGTGGGGACAGTGCTATGATCTGGGGTTACTGTAGTTGGTCAGGTTCAGCAACGATATGTGCCCAAAGAATGAGCTTAGCTGACTACCTGAATATATTAAATGACCAGGTTATTCCATCAATGAATTTTTTACTCCCTGATGTCATGTTGGGCATATTCCAAGATGACACTGCATGAGAGGGAGCATGAGACATCTTTTATACACATGGTTTGGACACCACAGAGCTCAGACCTTAACCTTATTAAGAATCTTTGGGATGTGCTGGAAAAGACTTTGCACAGAAGTCCGACTTTCTTTTCATAAATACAAGACTTGGTGAAAAATGTATGCAACTCTGGATGGGAATAAATTTAGTGAAATTGCAGAATGGTATCGAAAAGATGCCACAGCGAATGTGTGTTGTAATATAAGCCAAAGGTGGTCTAACGAAATATTACTGTAATATTAATGTGATTTATATTTTTTATTAGATATTAGATTAGATTAGATTAGATAAAATTAGATTAGATTGTGTTGGCATTCTATTTATCTTTCGAAACAATGTACAACACTTCTGGCAGTGTTGTACTGTAATGTCTATAAATAAAGGGCTATAATATTAGAAGTCAAACTTCATAAGACAACATGATGTCTTGCTCCTAAAATGGTTTACATCCTTAATCTACAAAACCTTTGGGGACTTTCTGCGATAAAGGTAGAGCGCTTATGTTGAAGCTATAAAGGGTTAATTGAAACATCAGTTCTACTATCTGTCCCATCAGCCAGTAACTTTTCAGAAAACCTCTTATATTTCTGTGCATTTGTCTTATGTACAGCCAAGGCTCTTTAAACACTCAATAACTGGGGTTTTTATTAAGGTCTTTTAAGTGTATAGGTACTCTTTTATCCTTTTTCATTTATTCGACACTGTCTGCCCTACCCACACGAAATTGCCTTGTCTGTTGTGGAAAATAACAGCATTATGACCTTGTCCAATCTTCTTACCAAAAAAACCCCCCACATTTTTGTCTTTGCTTTTTTTATGTAGTTTAAAATAACATTGTTGTTTCCTTCCTTTCTTCCTTCCTTCTTTCTTCCTATTTTCTTCCTTTCTTTTTTCTTTTCGTTAATGTTATTGATGCCAATAATGTGATTTACATTTTTTTTTACTCAAATGTGTAATTTACTTTATCTATTAAGATTAAATTAACTATGTAGCTATAAATCTCTCTCATCTCTACAACACAATGACGAGACTTATCAGGTTCTATCATAGATGTTTCAATTTGGGCCTCTTCAGTCAACGACGCATCTGAATTAACTTCAAATGCACAAGGATTCCGTTCACACCTCCCCTAGTCCCTTAGCACCGAGGACTTATTCTGCACATACTATTATAATAAGCACTTCCATTTTTCTCTCTATGTTTGACTCCCACACACACTCACACACATGTCCTTAATCTTAATTTTGCCCGCTTTTCTCGATGCCACACAATAAACCTGCCAATGAGTTGCATATTAAGTATAACAATTATGTTGTTATTGTTATATTACAGGTTCAGTGTCAGGCTGCAGAAAGTTTCTCATGTGTGGGTTGATAAACAGAGGCTCATTTTGCTACTGTGTAGATGACAAAAATAAAAAATAAGGTGGTGTTTATCCCTAAATCAATGTTGTATGAACTTCTACTTCTAATGGTATCCCAGAAACCCTACTGGATAATAGCGTGAAGCATGACTGTGAAAAATGGCAACCCAATTGAGTCACTTCTGTAACACTGTACATACATAGTCTTAGTCGTCACATTCATGAACCTTCGGCTGAATTTCTGATGTATGTGCCACACAAAAATGGCAAAACTTAAGGGGTTGTGAAGTCATTATCTGGTTGGTCGGATCCTACAAGTTTTTTTCCGAAATAACTGTTTGTTGGTTTTTTTTAATGGCGGTCTTGAGGCCTTTGTAAAACATAACATTGTAAAACACACATTGTGTGACATAAGTGTGAAAAATGTTCCTTTTTGCCCATAAAAGATGATAAGTACAGTAAATGACGCCACCACCATTCGCAGAGTTGTGTGGTCGACAAATTTACTTCTGTATATTGAAAATTTTACTTCTATCCCATTTTACGTAGTTGCCGGCAAGCTTTTGGTGCATTACTGCCACATTTTTCTCCAGTCGGTGACGTCAAGATTCAGTCACAGGGCTGACACACAAGTATATTCCTTAATTGTAATTTACAAATTAGCTTGCTAACACAACCAGGAGAGTCTGTAAACAACAGTTAGCAACAGCCAAACACTGAATAGCTTCAGTTTCTTACTTTTTCAAGCAGGAAAAATATTACATTTTCCCTTATTAAATTGTTTCATTAACTATAAATATATTTGTTTTTAATTTAGGTCTAAAGGCAAATTCTTGTATGACTGAAACAACTTATGACTTATAATGATAAAAGTCTGCGATCGGGTCAGAGCCTAAAATTGCTTTGATATGAAAATAAAATAAAGTAAAATAATTAGAATAATAGATAAAAGCTTAGATGTTTTAAGTTACTTTTGCCTTGTTGCTGTACCTAAGCTCACTACATTTCCCAAGAGAGTAGCTTTAATGTAGTTAAGGTTCATTTAAATATATAAACTGATAGCTTAGCTCATAACATTTTCTAAGTAGTTTGACCAACAATGGTTTCTTGGCTGTTCAGCCTATTGATAGAAATATTCTCTGCAATGCATTCAATTTTGTAAGTACTTTTTACCACCAATACAGTTTAGGTTGCTTCAAGGCTAGTGTTTAATAATGAATTGAAATTTAAAATGCTTAATCCAAATCACAATATTTTATTAAAGTCTTTCAATGTGCTTACATGCTTTGTCTTTGTGTACTTCAGTTAATATATAAACGCTGGTATAATAAAATATGCTATCTACTGCAAGACTCGGTCAGTCAATAAATATTTAATATGTATCTGAACACTGCAAAATGAAAGCAGTGATAATGACATGCTTTTAGTAAAGAATCTTGGTAACTGAAATTATTTATGTATGCCAACATACATACAAGAGCACTTGTACCAGCATATTAGTTCTCAAGATTTTCATGAACCCAAGTTTTATCAGGTTTAGGCTGAAGGAATTTGGAGAGTAAAAAATCCTGACCTCCTAAAAAGGAGCCCTGACCTCATTCCTGACTTTAACCCTGAGCAACACCGGGGTAAAATGGAATGCTGTTTGAACCACAGACCTCCACAGCCAACCTCCCTAATGCTCTTGTAGCTGAATGAGCACAAATCCCTAGAATCACACTTTAAAATCTAGTTGAAAGCTTTTTCCATAAGAGTGCAGATGATTAGAACAGGAAAATAGAACTAAATCTGGAAAATGACATCCAACATATCCTATTTTTTTTTAGAAATAGGAAGAAGAAGAATAAAGTAATAGCATTCTCCAAGACCTTACATAACTAAAGACTGTTGGCAGGCAACAGTATGTAGTGCAAGAATTTCTTTGAAATTTTTTCATTTTTTGGCACGCCTTCGATTAGCGTGCCATAGTTCACCATTCTAGTAAAAGATTACCAAAAGGGTTTTTATAAAGGTTGATGGTATTTAGCTATGCATGAATACTGTTCAAGTAAATTTAGTTAAAGTTGTTAGCTAACAATACCAAAATACCAGTTTAAATTTACATTTAGGCATTTGGCAGATGCCGCTTATCCAGAGCGACTTAGATTTATTTCATTTATACAACTAAGTAATTGGGGGTTAAGGGCCCTGATCAGAGGCCCTGCATTGGTAACTTGGAGGTGCTGGGACTCGAACCAGGATCTTCTAATTAGCAGTTTAACACCTTAACTACTTATCACTTTTGTTGGCTAACTAAAGAAAAATAATGCTAGGTAGCCATTGATAAATAGCTAAAACCCTTAACCTTTTGACTATTTAGTTAAATAAAATAAGATAAATGTAAGCTGCTTTGGATAAGGGCCAAATCTCAGAAATGGAACTTTACTCAACACCTGATTTCATTTCACACATTGTTATCTAGCCACAGATACATTTAGATTTTAGCTAATCCAACATTACATTCAATGCACAATGGGTCTGGTGTGAAATAATGTACCTAGCAACTTCACTAAAATAAAAAAAGGGAAACTCAACGGCTCCACAAAACTGACCTAATTACTTAATTAAACTAAATGCTGGATTCAAATGTCCACCCAGATGTTATGTTGTGTGAACATGTCTATTCATGGGCAACCTAATAGAAATGATCTGCTTAAACCCAGAGTGAGTATCATGCAATTATAGAGATGAGAGTGATAATGTGTTAAATCACCACAAAGCTTGTCACCAAGCTTTTGTTTAGCATAATCTAATTTGCATTGTCTGGATTCAGTGAATGAGCGTCAGTAAAGATCAGAGCAGAGGTAAAGGGTAGGGTGACCTGTAAACCTTTTCTGCCCACTCTGTGTCTATGTGTCTAACAAACAATTCAGCAATTACAGATCAAGCACTAATGAATAAAATATTAAGAATAAATCTACAGATCGAGCTCATTTTTTTCAAAAATACTGTAAAACTTGCCAAGTTTAGAGAATTATACTCAGATCTGAAGTTTTCAGCCAATGACATGAGATTTTTTTACGTTTACCATAATTGCACATGGTTTCTTTGGATTTTTTTTCCTTTTCCTGTATAATAACATCTCGTCAGGCCCTTCAGGCTTTTGCTATTACAGAAATCAATAAACAGACAAAAGCGTGTCATAAAATGTTATCACAACACACGTTTTCCGATTCTGGCATGTTTAATGAGTACAGCTCATTCATAGAACGTAACTATATAGATAAAGGACAAATTATAGGCTGCAAGTTTAACAATTTAGCATATATTAAAAAGCCATAGCAAAAACACAATAATATTCTGCACTAATGCCAAAATAACCCCTCAGGGACTGTCTTACCGATAGCCAGTATGCAGGAACACATAAATACTAAGAGAGTCTAAGAATTCTCTCTACAACTTGTGAAAAATGTGTTAAACAGTTAAATAACGTAGACATATGAAACCTGAACAGTTTAATTTAAGGGAAAAGGTTACAATCATTTAATAACAGCACTATTAGTAATGTCTTTAACATCCTAGTTATACATCAGCGCTGATTTGCATTCATATCGTCAAAGTCTTTCACCAGACAGATTGGTGTACTTTTAATAAACCACTTACTTAACACATTTTCAGCATTTGGCACACACCTTTATCCAGATTTAACATTCTTTTATTTACAGTTGGGCAGGTTTGGGGACTTTCTCAGGGGTCCTGTGTGATTCTGGGATTTAAACCCAACTTTTTTTAGTAGTTTAACCTCCAAGCTACCGATTCGTACTTTAAAGCTGTTGCATAATTCTATTGGCATAACCAAACCTATTAAAAAAAAAATTAATATGCTTCTCTGTAAAATGGCAGTATTTGTACACTTCCTGTTTTTTCAATAAGATGAAGAATTACAACGATATATGCTGTACATCCTGTATTAGTGTCTGTAATGACTAAAAGCTTATTTTGCTTTTCAATACTCAGAAGACTTAGTAATTAGTAAAAGATCACATTGAAAGTGAAACACTAAACACAAAAGTACATCAGTATGTCTAGACACTATACATTAAAAACACTTACTGCCTACACGTCCCACTTTATTTATTTATTTATTTATATATATATATATTATTTGTCGGGGATTTTTTTCCCTCATATGTTTCTTTTTGCTTTGTAGTTATATAAAACGCTCGTATGTATGAAACATACTATGCAAATACATAAACGTGCCCTGGGTTATGTGTTCACTATATTTATGATATACAGTATAGGATATAGGCAACGTTGCTTTATATCATACACTCGATCTCTATTTGTTTCGCTCCTTCTCTCAGCAGTGTAGGCTGGTGTGTCCCATCTTCCTTTCTCACCCTTTGCACCCTGTTCCCTACCTCCCTCGCTGATAACAGCTTTAATCAAAGTGCTTCTCTTAGTGCTGGGAAAAGCCTGGGGGAGTGAGAGAGAGAGAGAGTGAAATTAGTGGGTAAAGAGAGAACGAGAGAGAGAGAGAGAGAGAGAGAGATTTGGCTTGTCCTTCTACAGAGAACAGAGAGGCCTGAGATATTTAAGTGAAAAGAGAATGAAGGTCAGAGAGGCTGGTGCCATGCAAAAGGGAATGAAAAGATGGATGATGAAAGTTTTCAGTCCGTTCATGCGGTAAAGTCATGTTTTTCGCATAGGTTTCTGTTGGTGCTGTTTCATTAGCGTAGCTGTGAAGTAATAGAAGCATCGCATGATGGTTCGAATTAGAGTGTTACAATGATTAAACTGACACATTTTATGTCAAAGCAAATGATTATTTATTACAGCTATACAGTTCCTGCACATTTCACTCTCTGAAACAAAAAATGACATGTGAATCTTTCAAGCATCTGACATCTGTAAATACAAAAACACACTCAGATGAGCTTCAACATCTGCTCAGAGATAACAGCGGCATTGCAGGGTATTTGTTGAAACTTACCAAGTTACCATGTGATAGAAACATAGGGGCACACTGACCCTGCCATACACAAGGTCATACAGTCTGTGTTCACACATCGTTACACTGCCTTTATGCTAATTTATGTCGCTTAATACATAGTACAAACCTCTGTGATACAAACATGCTTGCACACACACACACACCTCCAAAGAATCAACGTGTCGGAACCTTGTTCTAGCACATACGTGAGGACTTTCAAGGTTGTTAATCATGTTAAAGCAAACATAATGAGCTGTCAGTCAAATGTTTTTGCATTGCCATGGCATGCTAACTGCGAAGCTGCTGGCCAGTCTGCTTCAGAAAATCTGAACATGAATGACAGATAATAGAGGCATAAGGACAACTGGGATGATGTATCTTGACATACAAGCTGTTAAGGGATGCACTGATACTACAATAGCAATTTAAAAATCGATAATACTTTAAACAAAGAGTTTTAAACAGTGTATGAACAGGACACAAGAAGCTCCCTTGCTAAAACATCCCATTCCGTTAGATTTCAATTAAAACATGTTCCACTGCGCATCAATATGGCACTTTTTCCTTATCTAAAGTTCTAGCAAATCTTTGCAGGGAACAAAAGCCCCTTTGTTTCGACTTTCATTAAATACTACTTTGATGTTCGGCGACTGCATGAGACTGTACTAAAACACATTTTTCACAATCAGTGTGTAATTTGTGACTTAGGCCCTGTTCATTTAGTCTCGCTCTACTCCACTAAGCAATCGGTGAAAGGAACAATATTCATGCAGTCTTTGTTTCCTTTTAACTGACTTTTTTAACAAGGTACTGCAGCCACAGCCAAGATAAAAGAATGGAAAGCTGCAAAGACTTTTAGTGTCTTATCGTTGTGTTTGTGGGGGTGGGGGGGGGGAATGGGGGGGGGCAGCAGACCACAGAGAGCAGTTCATTAAACCTGCTACTGTGTGTTCAGTGTATAAAGGATAAATTGAGAGAAAGAAATTCAGGGTAAAAGATAGAGAGAGAGAAACAGAGAGAGAAAGAGAGAGAGAGAGAGTGTTGATGTTGAAGAGGGAGAGAAGGAAAGACAAGAAGAGAGACTTAGAGAACGGACACACATTGAAAGAAGGAGAGTACAAGTTGTCCAGAAAGCTTGTGGGGGATAAATATAATCAGAGCCCTAGAACAGGCTTTACAGAGGGCTCATCGATTCTCTGCAAGAGGAATCACACACATTTCAGTCTCAAGTGTAGACAATTATTCCTGGCTGCCAGTGCACAAACAGAGAAAAGGATGGGGTGGATGGGGATGGGGAATTAGGGCGGTTGGCAGGTTTAAGAATGAATCAAAGGATTAACTTATACCAGCAGGACCGCAGGCACACCAGACAGCCTTTTGTTCTATAGTTGATAAAATCTTTTTACTTAAATCAACTCACTTCATAAAACACAAAAAATCTTGCTGTTGGAAAACATACTTCATGCAGTTCTTGTACATTTACTAGCGAAAACTTACAAAACTTGTAATATCGATAACCATTGCTGATTAATTGGTGAATTGGCTCCCAGTAAGATACCACATTGATTTTAAAATACTACTTCTGGCCTATAAAGCACTAAATGGTCTTGCACCGCAGTACCTGAGTGAACTTCTAGTGTCTTACGTTCCGCCACGCCTACTTCGATCAAAGGATGCAGGCTGCCTGTCAGTACCGCATATTATAAAAACTACAGCAGGGGGGCAAAGCCTTTTCTTACCGAGCCCCAAAGTTATGGAATAGCCTCCCTATGAATGTTCGAGAATCACACACAGTCTCAGTGTTTAAATCTAGGCTAAAAACTTATTTATTTAGTCAAGCATCTTGTATTGATTCTTCTTACATAAAGGAGTAGATCTGGGGGTCTGATGGGTGTTGAGTATTATGGTGATCTGGTATGTTTAGATGCTGTCTTCCCCTCTCTTATTGATCACGGTGTTGATGATGAGAGCGGCTGGTTGCTTAACATATCAGGGAGCCCTCATGTCTGTGTTTCCCTCTGGTTCTCCTTTTAGTTACGCTGTCCTAGTTAGTCTTGCCGGAGTCCATGCTTAATATATACTTAATCACTCCATACACTGTGATTACAATGTCACTTAACTGTTTTCCTTCTTTTTTTGTCTTTCTTCCTTCCCCTCTCTCTTTCTCTCTCTCTCTCTCTCTCTCTCACTGTTGAGCTACATATGCCACAACGAAGCTGCTAGTAATCCAGACCCCATCTCCACCCCTGGGCCTGTCAGACGCTTTCCTGTGACCCGCTCCATTTGATGATCACGTCACCAAGAGTGACCAATCACGTTCCACTCTGCCATAAAGATGTTCCTGCTGTTCTTTAAGGACTTATGATTTTAAGTTGCTCACACACACACAGTGTAACCACATAATTCCTGATACCTGTTTTTCACCCAAACGAGGATGGGTTCTCTGTTGAGTCTGGTTCCTCTCAAGGTTCCTTCCTATTCCATCTCAGGGAGTTTTTTCTTGCCACTGTCACCCCCAGCTTACATATCAGGGACAAACTGATTTCTGTTTCATTTTCATCTTATAATTTCTTTGTGTTAAGCTGCTTTGTGACAATCACCATTGTAAAAAGCGCTATACAAATAAAATTGAATTGAATCGAATGATTTTACCTCATGTTCACGCATATAGCAAGAAAAAACATGCTGTAAAAAAAAAAAAAAATAGAACTTGTTCGGTTTATAAAAGGTAAATGCCATTCTAGTCATTTCTGATAATGACCCTCCATGAAATGGACTATTTTTTAAACCCCTTCAAATAGCATTAGCATCTGTGGCTATTATATACAGCTGCGGTAAAATAAAATTAATAACATTTTTCCAGAAACATATCACAACTTAACAATTGTGACAACAAGCAATACTTAGCATTTGACAAGCTGTCATAAGAATAACCCGGAATGATAAATTATTGGAGGTAAATTATCGGGGAAATTTGTTTGACTTGATTGATCGATTGATTTAAAGCATAGGTTATGCCAAGCCATGTTAGGTTCAAGTAGAAGTTCTTTCAGAATATCAGAAATCCGACTGTATGAAGCAGACGTTGATTTATAGTTTTCATTATATAGTTAGCTTCAGTTAGTAAATTAGCTTCAATGCATGTAAAAATGTTTAGACCAGAAGCTGTTGCTGTTACACGTCAGAAAACAGGCCTGAAGCTAAACATAAAGCCAATCACTGCACTGCATCTTTCTCCAGTATAGAGAGGGATATTTATTTAAACTGACTTGGATTGATAATAAAAATCACCACTGAAGCAAAGCATTTCAGTTTCTGCTGTGGGTGGCAAGTAGCACTCCATCCATCATTTCGGTATGTTTTTTTTTTTCCCCCATGGTTTCTGTTTTCTTTTTAACATAATGATTAAACTCATATATTCATATCTCAAAGCATACATTTTATCCCTCGCTCTAATAGTTTCACTACTTGGTCTATGCCACCTGATATATTATCTGTCAGTGACAAAGGCAGGCGGTAAGTTGCTTAAAGAAATTCAATAATGGCAAAGAATATACACACATATGTTCATCTCTTAGCAATAATGGCTGCATCAACATTTTCTTTGCATTTTTACTTTCTTAATATAGTTGAGAAAACAAGTAGGAATCTGGGTGTATTTCGGGGCTTGGCATTATACCTCTTCTTCTTCTCCTTTCCGCTGTTCCCTTTTTAGGGGTCGCCACAGCGAATCATCTGTCTCCACCTAACCCTATTCTCTGCATCCTCTTCACTCACACCCACTAACTTCATGTCCTTGTTTATCGCATCCATATTCCTCCTCTTTGGTCTTCCTCTTTGCCTTCTGCCTGGTAGCTTCATTTCTAACTTCCTCCTACCAATATATCCACTATCCCTCCTCTGTACATGTCCAAACCACCTCAATCTGGCTTCCCTGACCTTTTTCCCCAAAACATCTAACATGAGCCGTCCCCCGATTAACTTGTTCCTAATCCTGTCCAACCTCGTCACTTCCAAAGAAAATCTTCAGCTCTGCTACTTCCAGCTCTGCCACCTGTCTCTTCCTCAGTGCCACTGAGTCTAAACCATACATCAGGTCTAAATAAGCATGTTACATCCGATCTCTCTCTCTCTCTCTCTCTCTCTCACACACACACACACACACACACATCTCAGAATAAATTCTTGCCCTTTCACATGGCTTGAAAGGGCTTTACATGATTAAAAATAAATCAACAACTGAAAAATTTATTTGACCAGTTTCACATGCCGCCTTTTCTGGGTAGTTTAATGGAAAAAGCATTGGCTTGCTTGAAAAAATATTTTTGGGGGGCTTTTGCACCAAAAACACCAAAGTGAACTGAATTTATATATAAAACATAAAACTGTAACACACTCCTAGAATTCTGATCAGCAGCATCTACTCCTAAAGAACTTTTAACCAATCTTATTTGCTCCAAAAGGAATTCTAGCCAATCCAGGTGACCTATAAAGAAAAACGCTCCCACATTACTTGCTTTTAATTTTTTTTTATAAATGTCATCTTGTGTAGGAATTTTAATCCCTACCAATTATATCAATCCTGAAAGAATTATTACTAATCACATCTACTCTTAAAGAATACTGACCAATCATTCACACCCCTGGAATACTGACCAATCCTACACCTTTAAAAAGTTTTATTCAATTCATGGAGGAATTCTGTTTAGTTTGTTTAACCCACATTTAAAAAAGCCATTTTTATTTTAAATCAGGTAACATTTCTGACTAATCGAATCCAAATCACTCAGGCGAAAACTAAAAAGGCAAAACAAAACCAGCCTTTTCTAATCAATACGGGAACTGATGAAAATCAACAAATCATCAAATTGTTTAAATAAAAATTAGTTCCAAATATATAAACACAATATAAATTAATATCACAGTCTAAATTGAGACAACAATAACCCAACCCAAAATAAGCAATTTACTTAGAATCAATGTCTGCATGCACTAAATGCCACACCGGGTCCAATTTACTCCTGTGTTAATCGATGTAGTCGTTCTTTGTCCCTGGGAGTTTCTGTTCCTCGTGGAAAACCCCAGGCCTGACTTCAAATGAAGCAGTTAACCGTGAAAGGCAAGTATTTATTTGTCAAGGAAAGTCAGTTCAACCTGTTACAGTGATTAAACAAATGTCCAAACTACTATGCATCACAATACAAAAAAAAACACTAAAGGTGTTAGTCGGTAGAAGAAGAGAGAGAAAAAATACAGTGTGACAGAGTGATGGCTGACCAATAACCGTATATAAGGGTGGACTTCAATTCAAAAGCCAGTATGTCTCTAATGTCCTTGAACTCCAGCTTTACGTGGGTTGCTCATTGTTTAATACAATAAACGTGCTTTCTAAAGGTTATTCGATGCTGAATGGAAAGCTATGGGTAACGAGGTAAGTGTTTTGGACACGACGGTCGATTCTTATTAATGCACACACACATACACTTGAAATTCATGACAGTTTTTAGCAATGTTATGTTCAGCAGGGATTTATGGCATGTTTTCTTTGGATGTCGCTCGCTTTAATGACTCAGCTATGTCTTTGTTAGCACTTTGCTTTCTGACACTGGTTTGTAAGTCATAGTTTAAACCAAGGCTTTAAAAAAGCAGTCACACTAGCTAAAAATCCTCATTTAGCTCATTTAGGGAAAAGTGGTGGCTCAGTGGTGTTGGACTGATAATTGCAGGACCGGGGTTTGATTCCCAGCAAGGCCCTTAACCCCTAATTGCTCGGTTGTATAAAAAAAGATGAATGTAAGTCCCTCTGGATAAGGGCGTCTACCAAATACCGCAAATGTAAATGTAACTTTATTAGACTGTGTGACAGTCTGTAAACTAACTGCACTGACAGAAGGACATAAAAAACACTAGTGCATTTATATGTGCGTGTAACCGAAGGGGTCAGGAGTACAAATAAGATGTTGAGTGTAAATGTTGACCGCTATTTATGAGTATATTTTCAGAGGACACTTTACATTAACTACTTATACTTACATTATTTTGATTAAAGTGATTAAAGTGAGCTACTTAGCTAATTAAGCATGTCATGTCCGAAAGCTCTACTTTATTACTACAAATTAGAATTTATAGCCTGCAGAGCTTTTTGTCAAACTTTTGTTTATATTTGATTTAATTATTATAGATATATATTTCATAAGCCTCTTCTGCCCTTCCTGAAGAATATCTCATAGGCTGTCCAATCACATATCACCTGCTTTAAAAAAAGTTTTCAATTATCTTATCTCACCAATTTTAACTTATTTTCTGGGTCTGAACTATTACTTTTTTTCCCCAACACTATCCTATTTGACCACTCACTTACTCCGCTGAAGGAATGCTAATCAATCCTACACACTTAAAAAACTCTATTCAATTCTTAAAATATTCAGGTTAATTCAGCCCACATTTAAAAGAAATTTCTTTTACTTCCTCAAACCGATGTCAAATTCCTGACTAATCAAACCCAGTTATAAATAAATTATGTCAATCAGGGAAAACCAGGAATAAAACAGAACAGCTTAAACGTAATCATTAATCCACACATAGTGAAGTCTCTCAGCTTTTATTTAAAAAAGGATGGCTTTAACAATGCCTCGATAACATTCTTACTCACTGGTGCTTAGAAAGTGCTGTTTGATATCAAATAGCAACAAGCTAGCTTTGGTGCTTATCGTACATGCAGCAAGCACAGCTGTGCTGACTCTCATGATTTATATTTTGAGGCTACAGGCACCGACTTCCACGTCTCAGCCTATTAAGGTTTCCTGTTCCTCTAAAGCATCGCTTCAGGCTACCTGCTTTGCAGAAAAATTTTCATCTTCTACCCCTGGTACTTTTTCAAAGTGTACTATAACTGTGTCTCTTTCTCTGTCTTACACCTACAAACACACACACACAAATAACTGCAGGTAAATTATGCAAATAAAGAAGCAAAATGAAAGAATACTGAATATCCGATGTTCAATTTTGAAACCAGAACCATTTATTATCAAGTACAAGAATATCAAATAAAAGAAAAAAAGGCCCATGAAAATTCACAGAACGTTTGCTTCAGTCGCCCTTTAGTAACTTGCTTTTAGTATAGAAGATCAAAGCTCTGGTATTTTTTTCACTGAATATATTCATGAAATATTTAATCAAGAATTTTTTTTAATGATTACAATTTTCTCATTGCAAAATTAGTCTGCAGTCACAATACGAGTAAAAAAGCATCCATCTGCGTCCTTGCTCAACTTTACTGATAACCAGCCAATAACTTTATTAGTTGGCAAGCACTCTTTACTACTGGCAAGGAACCTAGGACAGGCTTAGCTATTCTTCTGCACTAGCCCCAGTTAAAAGTGCGTCCAACCAGCTGGTAGAAATTGTGGTTATGTTGGCGGAAGTAGGAGCGGAGCTGCCCCAGTACAGTGCTGTTTACAGGAGGGTGTGGTCTGCCTTTGGACTCATGCAGGCACCTTTCCCTGCCGTCGCTACGGATGCAGTAGAAGCCCTTGGTCTGGTTGAAATAGAAGTTGGTGGCCACTATCCGTGGCGGCAGCTCCAGAAACTGCTCCACCTTTTGCAGCTCTGACAAGGGGTTATAAATCAGCATGTCCCCATCCACAATGTGGATCTGTTCCAGCGGGAAGTGCAGGAGCCAGTTCCTCATATACATTTCATAGAGACTACGCTGGATGGCCTTGTAGCGTGTGTTAAGAGCACCGTTTTTCACCAGCATGTCCTCTATGGCATGAACAGGCTTGTGGTTCTCCAGCCTATTGAAGTACACCTGAGTGTAATCTGAAATGACTCGCTCGACCGGGTCTCTTAAGATGAGCAAGAGCTTCATCGAGGAGTTCATGGCACGAATTCGGGCCGGAGCTGATGGCGAGGTGAAGTAGCCTGGAGTCTTTTCAATGGTGATCTGGTGCGGATATGAATACGGCATAAGGTCACGGTACCACTCTAGTCCTTTTGAGTAGTTTTCATCCCAGTCAAAGAAGTGAACTTCAGTAGCTGCTGCTGCTACTTCAGGGTGAATGTCCAGCATCTCCAGAAGCGCACGTGTACCACCTTTACGGACACCAATGATGATGCTGTGGGGAAGATGCTTGCTGGTGCCAGGCGGGGGCACCAGGGAGGGGGTGACTGTCTCATTACCCAGATATCCAGGGCCTAAGGTTGGTGCACTGGGCCACATCTGGATAAACTCTGGAGGGGCAGCATATGTCTGTAGGACCAGAAGGAACACAGATCCCAGCAGAGCAGCCATGGACAGAGAGAGCAGCAGGGAAAAGGGCAGCCAACAGATGGAAATGGTAATTGCCGGCGTTGTAGCACAGCACTGGGGAAAATTCCTTGAGAGATCACAGAGCAGGGGTACAGTCAGGCTGGCAGTTTGAAGCGGCATTCATGGCAAGTCATCTTGGATGGGCAGGAAAAAGAGGAGGATGAGTAACCTCTGGTCTGTGTGAAATCTGCCAAAATAATAATAAGAAAAAACAACATTAGAGATACATTTTGAACTGAAAGACAAGGTCAACAAACCAATGTTTTCAGAGTTATCAGCATGATAACAGAAGCGCGGGTCCATGGGAAGCATACCAAAGCCTTTCTTCATGCTTTTACTAAAAAAAATATATATATTTTGGCTTAAATTTACTGGAGCAGTTACAATCAGTTACAGATTGAGAGAATGCCCGTGACAAAACATGGCGAACTTCCAGAGTAACAAGGTCAAAACACCCTAGATGACATCACTATATTGTTTTTTTCTTATTCATTTATTACCACATTTCTACACAAATCTTTAAAACACAGTTTTAGCAATTAAACATGCAACATTGTGCTTTGAATGGAGCAAGCCAGTTTTTTCTTGCTCACTTAATAAGGGGTTTTTATTTAACACGGTTCAAAACGGGACAGGATCAAAGCCCCAGCCTTAAAGAAAAAAATAAAACAGAGACAGAAGAGTGGGTGAGAAGGCAAGCGCAAAGGAAATGCCTACTCACCACTTTAACAATCAAGCATTTGCATGCAAATATATGGATTTACCACATCTGCTTTTCATGCTTCATCAAATCCCAACCTGCGAAAAATGCAACAGTTATTCTGTTAGTCTAAACAGTCAGCAACTCCAAGTCAAAATATTCCCTTAGTTAAAGGTCACTTTCATGGTGTTTTTACTCCACACTAAAAGCTGATTAAACATCACGGCTCCGGTGCGCACTAATACTGAGCAGCTTTGTTTTTTCCAGAGAAATGCCTTGATTTTTTCTTTAAGCAAAAGCAGCAGGCTGTCTCAGTCATAGGCGTACCAGATGTTCCGTTCTGACTTTCATCAGTTTCGGCACCTTGAATCATTACGCCCTGATTCAAATAAACCAACAATTAGGTTAATTATCTGTTCAATAGCACAAACAGTTCTCTTGGAAAGCCTAGATTCTTTATTGCCTTAAGCATGTCGCGCAGTGCTCCAAATATCGACACCTGCCAGTGCCTGGGTTACACTCAGCTGTGTCTGAGGAGGAGGAGAACGAGGAAGACTGGGAGAGATGTGCGAGGAAAAGTATACTGTGATGCTGGAGTGGTGCACAGTGACATGCCTGCCTGCCTGTCAGTAATATAATGACAAAGAAACTGTGAGAGCCAATACTAACAGCTAGAAGTAGGGATGAGTTTGCTGTCGAATTTAAAACAGTGCATCATGAGTCATGAGACACTTATTTGTGTCCAGATGCTTATTTTAGGATGGACTATTTGTCACCCTGGAGATGATACGGTAAATGTGCTTGCAAAGGCAAAAGAGCGAGCTATGACTTAATGCAAGGATAGTCTTTTAGATGTCAGTGTGAACTACCGCAAAAAAACACCAGTTTCTTTAATCTCTCTTTTAAATCTATATTTATATCACATCTGTTCCCGAGGAATATAATTAGCTAATAATTCTCTTCACAAAGGGACCAGGCCAGCAAATTACAAATATTAAGCTTAATAAATCCTGGTATCTGCTACTACAGATGGTCTGTGTGGTGTGTAATGAATTAGTAAAGGTGTGTGTGTGTGTGTGTGTGTGTGTTAGATCAAAGTCCCTACACTATAAAAAAGGGGGAAAATATAGCAGATTTTTATATTCACTAATGATTATAGGTAGAAAAATAAAAAAATATTTGTCTGCCGAAGACCTTAGGATGAGAAAAAGAGTACTGGTTCTTTTCTAATTTTCTTTATCAATGCACAAAAGATCAATGGCTTCAATTTTTGACTCTTTTTTTTAATTGAAACATTTATTTATGTTTATTTATTTATTTAAAATAAAATGCAAAATCAACCAAGATTTGAGAATTAAAAGAAATTTAACAGGATATGATCTGCAAAAGCCTGCAGAAATATCATTTCATTATTTAAACCACTTTGGTATTTGCATATATCATTTACCAAACTTATCACGATAAATCATTTGTTTATCAGAAACGTCATCATTTCATTTGCATAAATTTACAAAAACACTTTTCCTGTCGCTGTTATTTAAACAGATTTTCTCTTTATTAACTGAACTAACACACTAATTTAGAGGATTCATTCAGATGTTACTAATTGCTTCTTAGTCACTATATGTGCTCACTGTCACCAATACCAGAAAAGAATGATGACCATATGTCCCATTTGGACATAAATAATTAATTAAAAGCAAGAAAAAAATGTTCTGCATACTTTTATATTTAGGAATAGAATTTCAGCTTTTTCTATTTAGAACAGGCTCATGGTGACCCTGTACAGTATATTGCAGTGTAAATAATCAATGGATGGATGGATGGATGGATGGATGGATGGATGGATGGATGGATGGATAGGTGGATGATAAATGGATGGATGTATAGATAGACGAATGGACAGACAAATGTTTGTAATAGAGCCTTTGTGGAAACATCTGTCACACACACACACACACACACACATATATATATATATATATATATATGTTGTGCAGACACTCGTTTCTCTTTTTACAGTTTCCTTAAACAGCTTTTTAAACTTTATGATGGTTTATCATGAAATTCAGGCTTTACATGTTTGAACTATCGATCTAGAAGGGCACATCTGGGCAACAAGAAACATCTGGCAGCTACATGTTCTGATATGTTGATCACTAGAAAACACGCAAATGGCGTAATTTTGAAAAATTACCTTATTGTTCCGATACTTTAGAAAGAGATAAAAAATATAGAATTTTGAAATTTAAGAATAATTCACCCCAAAGTAGATTTAGACCTTTTTATTTCTGTCACAAATTAGACATTTCCATAATAAACATTTCAACATTCATGAAACGCCTCTACATCATGCCTAGTCTTTTTCAAAAAAATTCATAAAAATTTTTGAAAGTGTCAAGCAGTCATACTTAATATATAAAAATCATAATAAGGTAATAAAGCAACCAAAAAAATAGAAAAACAAAGATAAAGAAATGAAATATCCCACTGCTGGAATTAGGTAGTAAGACCCTTCCACCAAGAATTCCACCTCTAATGGAGAAAATGAAATTAAGCCTCATTTAGAAGCCGATAGCAATAAACATTAATTAATTAATTCATTGTACCAGTAAACTTGTCCTAACGGTCCACTTTAGAATAAAAGGCTTTAACAGAATATTAATGTCTGCAATAACATTAGGAAACATCACCCACGCCCATAGAGGAAAGCAAACAATTCCTTTCACTTTACAGAAAAGCCATCATAAATATTACACACTATGGAATACAATGTAGAAAAATCCCTGGCACATTCGTTCTTTTTTTAGTTTCTGCTGAGAACGCCAATAATGACCAGGTAGAAAAGACCTCCGGGAGCTCTCACCCCTCTGATCCTTCCTGCCTCTCATTACTTGCGCTCATAACAATACACTCTCTCTCTCTCTGCCCCCCCCAATCCTTTAAATTATGGCTGTAGTTTATCTCACACTGCATGAACAGGAAAAGAGGAACTATACAAACCTTCCCATCTACGGAGGCTGCCGAAAAGGGTATTCTCATAGATCCATGACCGCAAATCTACTGAACTCCATTCAGTACAAAATTGGTACATGGTGTACTTAAGCTAGACAGCATATACATCTTTAATCCAACAACCTTTTCGTCATCCATCACAAAATTTTATTCTTGTCTGTCTGAGATTTTTATGAAGAGTCTTGCCCTGCTTTGACTCTTCGTCGTCTTTGTTTTTTTACTCTCTATCGTTTTCACTCCCGCTTGCTCTCACTTTCTCTCCATTTCTGCTTGATATGTGCCCTTTACTCCAGAGGCATTTCATGAACATTCCCTTCTTCAGCTGAATTCGTCAATTTTACCAGGGCACTTACAGTTTAATCACATGCTTAACACCACCTTTCTTAAATCCTTAGCAGTCCTTATTCCATAAGCTCTCGATTTTTACCAACATCGTTTGTTTTAATATTTCAAGCGTTTATAAGCGCAGTGGAAATTTTTTTTTTTTCTCCCCTATTGAATGTATACAGCTCGATATGTTAAATTATATTGTATTAAACTTACTTTGAGACCTTTCATTTGCCAACCTGAGTCTGTGCGCAAACACACAAAGAAGAGCCAGGCCAAGGTCGTTCATTATCACAGGCCTAATTTAACAGTACAACTAGAAAATGGCGACACAGAAAAATAGCCTTATCCAGACAAGATTATAGTCATCATCTCATACATGAAGAACCCTATTAGAACATCACATGTCTCAGCCTTAAATTTTACACCCACAAACAACTGTTTGACCATCTGATACATATGGCTTACAAATAGTTATATGCATTAGTAGCACTGGTGCCGTAGGTGTTGGACTACTAATTTGAAGAATAGGGTTTGATTACCAGCACCACCAATTTACCACAGCTGGCCCCCCTGAGCAAGGCCCTTAACTCTCAATTGCTCAGTTATATAACAGAGAATAATGTAAGTCGCTCTGGATAAGGGCGTCTGCCCAACGCCAAAAATGTAAATGTAAATACATACATATATTTTTAAATGAACTATGATCTATGGCTGCATGCTAATTTGTTTCTTTGGAGACGTCTACATTTTCACCCTTACACATGATGCTGAACAAAAGTTATTGTTGGATCACACAGGGTCGTATAAAAATGTATGTACATTATAGTGAATATTATTGGATATTTTATAAATATATTTAGTTAGCATTTAGCTAAACAGATCTTTAGGATAGAAATAAAAACATTACTAAAGGTCCAGGTTTAAATTCGATCCAGAGATTAAAAACCTGTTTTATAATTTATAAGTTTACATGTTTACACCAAATCCTTTTTCTTCTGTATTGTTACAGAATAATGATTGACTTACATAAAGCTAGAGTTTCTCTATTATTATTAATAGCACACATACACACACACACTCGTATGATGCAGTGCGCACATGTAAGACTCACTCCAGATCAGGTCACTGCTTCCTCCAGCTGATCACATCAAGCTTAAGTTTACAATGTGACCAATAAAACTTTACTGTCTATTCATCAGTGACAACACTAATTCTCTCTCTCTCTTTCTTTCACAGTCTCTTTCTTTTTCTCTCTCTCTCTCCCTATCTCTTACTACCTATCTCTCACTCACTTTCTCTTTCGTTCTCTAGTTTTTGCTCTCTCTTTTCTCTCCCTCTCGTTCTCTTCTCTCTTTCTTTTAGGGGCAGTGGTGGCTGAAATGGTTAAGGTGCTGAGTTGCTGATCAGAAGACCAGAAACACCTGGGTTCAAGGCAACCCGGCAAGCCAAACACTGTTGGGTCCTTGAGCAAGACCCTTAACCCTTCCTGCTCCAGGGGCGCTGACCCTGCGCTCTGACCCCAACTTACTAAGATGGGATATGCAAAAAACACCGCATTTCATTAGCTTTGTACATGAACCTTGCACAATGAAGTTGAATATTTATATTTATTTTAATATTTCTCACACTCTCTCCCTACCGCATTCTCTCTTATGCGCTCTCTCTCTTTTCCCCTATCTTTCTCTTTATCTCTTTCTCTCTTTTTTGCTCTCCAGCATTTGCCTAAAAATAAAGCACTTTCTAAGCCACCTGAATTTTTTTAAGGTGCTTGTTTTTAGCACAGTTCCTCATCCAGTTCCATATCATTATTGCAGGATTACAATATGTATTATTTGCATTTGGTAGCCTCTTATGTCTGTAATTCTCCCTGCTTTTCCCATCTCGGCTTATTTTTGTATTGCCATCAGCTGAGTTAACCGCTTTAAGCTCATGATTTACCATTTTAGAAAATCATGATAAGCAGTTTAATCATGCAGCCTCGAGCTGCCTCAGGTTTAAGCGGAGCAAAAGAGGTTGTAATAACATTACCTGCTGTGTGGACAGGAACTGCTCGCTAGCAGCAAAATGGATGAATAATAACTGAGCAGTTGATGATTTTTTATTTATTTTTTTTGTTTGAGGGGACAAACTTTTACTCAGGAATAGAGCAAAATTTTTAGCTAAGAGTAATGACGGGGTCAACCTCATTGCCATGAATGATGTCAGCATGTTTAATTACTATGCACACAGTGACTGGCTGATAGAGGAGGAGTCTTTATCAATAATTTATTCATAGAAGTATTGAAGAGCACAATATTAGGTTGCCATATTTAAATAAAGACTTTTAAAATGCTTTTTCTAAGTGTTACTAATTAAACTAAGATATGTCTAGTTTGTCTGTGCTGCATTTAACCTGTGGTCAGGTATCGCAGAGTTTACCTTTTTAAAAGCTTATTATCATCAAATGTTTCTACACTGTATACGTTTCTATGCAACAGGCATTTTAGGATAATTTGTGACTTGGTCTCAGTGACTTACGATTCTTCTTCACTACTCCGAATGTTTCACAGATTGAAAAGCTCGTTTTAGTGCTAAAATGCTTTGAGAAATTATGTCTTGAGTCCTAAATCTACTGACGTGCCCATTATATTTAAGATTTTCTCCTAAATTGGTGAGTTATGAGCCTATTTTAGCCTTAGGATGTTTTGTAAGTACGGGCCCTATTCTTTAATGTCCACGTAGTTAACATCTTTTGTTCTGCCTAAAACATCCATAGTGCCAAAATATCAAAACCACAAAACATCATATTTACTCACTTTTTACTCATCAATCATCTTTGTCATCGATCATCTTTTTCATCATCAAAAATATATCATTATTGCTTATTTTCTGATAAAAACATTTGTTTCTTAACAATGCATCTCTATAATGTATTAAAATATCTGAACAGAAATCTAGTCTACTTGACCACATTAAAGCATAATTTAACACACTGGGGTGTAGTAGCTCTAAAGTGAACTTCTAATCAAAAGGTTGTACCACCAACTTGCCTTTTGATTAAAACCTTCAACACTTAACTGCTTAGATGTACAAAACTGGATCAACGGTAGGTGCTTTGGTTAAGTGCATCTTTAAATGCCATTAATATAAATCTGGTTTTATGCTTCAAGGAATTTTTTGGGACAAATCATCCTTATGATTAAATGTATGCACAAAAAGTGTAGATTAGAAGTTGTGGTTATACAATAAGAATAAATGTTAATTGAGAGTCGGAGGAATCACAGAAAATGTAAAAGAGCTGAAGGATCATGGAGGATGTGGGAGAACTAGAGAAAGTCCACAGAGCCGGTGGTGAGAGAGAGTCGGGAACAGGAGCCTAGAAATGGGAACTGGAAAGCAGGGAGTTAGCGAGGCTAGTATAAACTGTGGAGTCTAGTACAAACAATGAAGTCTAGCATTAACCCCCTGGTCTAGCATGAATACCGAAGTGTAAGACCAGACAGTGGGTGTGTGCGTGGTGTGTTTTTTTATACTGTGGGTGGGTGAAGGAGGGTAATCGTGATTATGGAAGGAATGGGTGTATTGTGACACTAGTCTTCCATGTTGATAAATTAAATGCAATGTATTGTTATCATTGTTATTTTTGCGGTAGACCATGTTCTTGTTTACCTTCTACATAAAAAAGTTCTCCTATTGTACTGGGCTGAGATGGAAAGCTGAAATGATTTATGTTTAATGAGCATGGCATGGTTAAGCGGGGGAAACTATTTCTGAAAACATCTGAAAAAGTCATAAAGGAAGGATGCAAAAATACCACTGTTCCCAAACAAATCTGCATTTCAGATTACGCTTTGCGTGCAGCTTTTTTACCTCAGGTAATTACTTTTTCCTACTTAAGGCAAAAAAAGTACAAGTCGGGCTGAAAAAAGAAAAACACCACTTGAATTACACTCATCATCTCCACTAGACAAAAGGTGCGCATGAGTGTGTTTGATTATGTAGAAGGCCCTGTGAGGCAGGTGTGAAAACATTCTGTACTTAAAAGCTACTTTTAATCACAGCCTATTCTCCTGGGGGGAAGTTTATCGCTGTAGCACCACCTGGTGGGTACTGTTTAACCTTTCTTTTCATCCTAAACTGTTCCACCGCTATGCTTGCTATAGTAGCTTAAACCAACTGCTCATCCGTGCTCATATCCTCATCCTATCCTCTTCAAACAATAAATCAAGTTTTTAAAGTTTATGTCAGGAGGCAGTGATGGGTTTCTCGAGGGAGAAAAAACCACCAGAACCACCAAATTTCTGAAGCGTTGACTGTATTATAAGGATAATTACTGTTTGCTACTAGTCCTGTGAGTTTGCTGGGAGCTGTTTAATAGCATCTAAACAAAACACTACAGCCCTGGGAAGGATTTTCGAGCCAGGCACAAGACCAGCTCTTTGTTTTGGCTTAAAAAACCTAGAACAGTTAAAGGAAATAAAAAAAAGGCTGAAATTAAGCTTTCCCCTTTTTGTTGCTCACTCCGAAGTTGTGTCGAGTGATGACACTAGGGTCACATTTTGGTAGCCCGAAATACCTCAAATCTATTTTGAAAAGGCCAGTGAAATTGGACGAGCAAATTTTGCATAGCCAGTCATGCCCTGGACTTCTGGTATAAAACACAAATGAAACACAAAATTGTCTAAGATGTCGCTACAAGCTGTAGCACTGAAAGTTCTCATTGTGAACAAAAAGGGTCCAAACACTCTTTCTGCAGGACATGGAATACTTCCTGTGCTCCATAAAGACGTAGTGTGTTATAATTGGAGTGAAAAAAGTTGTGGGCCCCGCACAGTGCACTGACTCTTACTCAACCCCAATTAAATCTTTAATTAGCACAAAATTAACACCTGAACTTACTAATCATTTTGTGGCTGAATGAATAAAAAAGCCTCTTCAGAAGTGTGGAGGTTTTAATAGGAGCGAAAGTGGGACTTAAGCTTATGTAGGGTATGTCTCTCAACACGATTGTATTATTTTTATTACAATCATAAACTGAACAGCTAGCCAATTAGATACCAGAAGGATTGGTGCTCCTAGTCAATCAGTTTAACATTTTAAATAAATAATTAACAACCAGCCAAAAACAAATGCCAGACCAGATGGTTGCTATGGACACCACCAGAAATTCCTGTAGCTATTTTGCAGTTTTCAAAAACAAAGAGGTTCTGGAGGATTTTGACACTAAATGTTGCACTGCATGTGTAGGAGTAAGAAAGCAAGGGATAAGGTGTCTGGACACCTGTGATTTTATCTGCCCTGTTACACACCCGCTTTGTGTGACATATTTATGTTCTATTGTTCTCGGCAATGTTCAGGAATCAGTGACCCAGATATCAGTAAACAGAGATGAATAGCCATGTCTATCAGTTATTTAGAGAATGAGTGCGTGAGAAATGCTTATGTGTGTGTGCGTCATGGGTTACCAAGACACCTTTTTTAGCATTTAGAGCACGATGCTAAATAAAGAATAAAGAAATACACGCAAATTACTTACCATAACCAACCATTATCTATAAAATGGTCCACAAATACACTCAAACACAAAGACTAACACAGTCAGAGACAAACATGTACACAGAGATAGACGTACACAGACAAACACATCAGGGCATCTACATGGACACATACAAATATATGCACAAGCACTGTGGGACACAATTTTATATTGTCACTACTTTAAAGACATTCGGACTCAATGTAAAACCATCGGCAAACACACCTTGTGGATGCGGAGTGACTGGCTGCTTGCAATTTATCACTGTCAGTAGTAATGCTACCTTGGCTAACAGCAGCAGTAAGTATTGAGGTGCTATTGATGTCAGGAAAGTGTGCATAGTAGATAATGAAGGTTTTCAATGAGGAATGGGTCCTCTTATAAAATCTGGCTCAAAGATTTTGCAGAGCTCAACTTTATGCAAATGCATCTTTCCACTAAATCGCCTGACTAAGAACATTTTCATGGTAATCGAAAAGCACTTCTCAATTGATTACATATACACACACAACATTTAACATCAATGCCCATAATGATACAGAAAAGCGTTGCATGGTGGTCTGAAGTGAAGGACAAAATCTGCCTCCAAATATCAAAACGTCTTTAAACATTTTTTCTGTCATACTGTTTACTGGTGTTTATTATTCATTATATTTTTGTTTGAATATGCATAGTTAGGGTTATTTATCAGTTAAATGGTGCAATCATTTGTGATTTTGGGGAAGTGGTAGCTCAGGTATTTGACTACGGATCAGAAGGATGTGAGTTTGAATTTCAGGACAACCGTGCTGTCATGGCGGATCGGATTCTGGATTCACATTCTTTATTGATGCTGAAACAACATTTTAATCTTTTCCTTTTTTGGAATAGACTGGAAATTTATTTATTCTGAAACAATTTACTAACAATGACGATTCCTGGATTAATTAACATCGGATCACAACATGAAATTAGATAAACTATAGTTATCATAGTCCAAAGACAACATTAGTGAATTGGACTGTATTTATTATAATGACATAAAATAAACATGAATTCATTTAGACAAACACACAGATCTATTTTTGATAAAGAAGGGAGGGAAATACTCACACATTAGCTAAACTGCACATACATGTTGTACACATTTACATTTCCAGCATTTGGCATTTGGACGTCCTTATCCAGAGCGACTTACATTTATCTCTTTTATACAACTGAGCAATTGGGGGTTGAGGGCCTTGCTCAGGGACCCAGCGGTGGTTGCTCGGACCCACAATCTTCAGGTTGGTAGTTCAACAAGTTAACCATGAGATCATTTGTTCATTATAGCATGCAATGTATTACAAATGTCATTTAAGTATTTATTTATTTACTTTATTATTATTATTTTTTAATAAATGCATTTATAATATTACATTTTGTTTTACAAGGAGGAAAAGATTCCATAATAAATTGAGACGAGTTTAATCGACACACACTGATGACATTAGATAATTATGATTGGTTGATAGGGGAAGTGTTGGACTACCAACTTGAAGACCGGGTTCAATTCCCAGCACCACCAAGCCACCACGTCTGGGTCCCTGAGCAAGGCCCTCAACCCCAATTGCTCAGTTGTATGACAGAGATTAACGTAAGTTGTTCTGGATAAGGGTGTCTGCCAAATGCTGTAAATGTAAATGTAATGATTTGAAATGTTGATCCAGGATCACATCCTACATGACAAAATTACATCCACCCAGTCTAGGGCTTGAGTAAGGACTCTAAACAAGAAAAACACAAGATAATCTAAATAAGGGTGTCTGCCAAGTGCTTTAGTTAGTTAGTTAAATAAACTTTAAATAATGTGATGTGATGTTACTTTATAAACAGACATAACCAAATGAGAGCTGATGGTCAGATGATCCCACCATCTCTCAGGGTACAAGGTATGTATGCATGAATTGTTGTCCTTGTCTTGGCATCTTTTTCACAGATGTCCTTATCCAGATCATTTTTAAACCAATTGAGAAGTTGAGGCAGTGACAAATTGGTGGTGTTGGGATTTGAACCCCTGATCCTCTGATCATCATTCCAACACCTTAACCACAGTGTTACCACTTCCCTAGTTTGAAACCTGCTAGGTGGTGGAATAAGTTGTTTAACAGATGGTATAGCCTTTGACCTAGTGAACGAGTATTGATGCATTTATTGATAGAGACTTCAAAGTACTTCTGTAAGTCGCTTTATAAAAGAGTGTCTGCCAAATGCAGTAGGTTTGAATATGAACTCATTAGTGGATGTATTTCTTTGTCAGGGTAGAACTAAAGCATATACACAGCCCACCTTCCTATCTTACACCATGTAGACCTTAAAGAACAAGCGCAATTAATCAGGAAGTGTTTTAATTGAGATAAACATCAGGCCAGAGCCACACCTGGTACAGAGATGTGTCTAGCATATGAATTTACAAGGACTGTGCTGGAAAAAAAAAAAACGTCAATGGAAACATCTGTGTTTGTTTAGCTTTTAGTGTCCTTTCACTTGGTGAACAAGCTGGCAATAGAATTAGATATCTCTGTAGAATAAACATCGTCCTGAAGTATGCAGCAGGCGTATCATCCTTTACAAAGAAATCTCAGAAGAGAATTCCGACGTTGTAGCTGAATTAAAATGAGCACACAAATTTTTTTCGATTAGATTGTGTGCCGAGCAAAGTAATCAGATCGAATAGATCAGGCGTTGTTGTAAAAAGGGACTACACGGAACACGCTCAGTTAGATCAGAAGTGTAGGATTAACGGAGACTTATGAAAAGCTCTTCACGTAGAAAAAGAATAAAAATAGGGAAAGCATATGTGCCTAGTGCTACAATGCACTAGTCCAAGGATACGAGCATTAATATTCACTGATCTGCATTTGTCCAATGTTACCAAACCTTTGAACACAGACAAAGAGGTGCTTCAATATTAATATGGAAAACATGCAAAATCTGAACAAAAAATGATCCAATGCAACCAGATATTTTGCTTAGGCTGTTGTGGTTTAATTTGGAACATAAAAAAGACCTCACATACACCCCCACCCCCCACCCCCCAATTAATTTCCTTAACATTTGAGTATTTCTGAACTCCATGCAAGCCAGTAATACGATTTTTTTCCCTTATACATCAATAAGCAATTACACAACAGACTATGGTATTCAGCTATCTATCTATAATTAAAATAGACCCAGCACTTTACACCCTTTACCTATCCAATGTCTTTCCCCTCTTGGCAAAAGCACATTTATTATAAATGAACTCTTTCTCAACTAATAAACAGCTCTTTTTTGTGCTGTACGGATAGGGAGACATTAAACGTTTGATGAGATCTATCCGATTGTTTAATGAGGTCATATAACGTTGCCTTTTTATCGCTAGCTCTCGCTGCAACATAACCATCTTAGCAAAAACTGATTTTGAGAGCTCGATTCATATAAACTAGATAAGAAATGTGGACAGCAGAGATTGTTTACAATGGATTATGATTACGCAGCATGAATTAAAACTAATTAGCAACTAATTAGCAACACCAGTTTACGTTTTTTTCATTAGAAAGGGATTTGTTTACTGTTATCTTAAATAAGAAAAAAAATCCAAACCCAACAAAATATCAGTTAGTCGTAACTTCTGCTTCAGAATAGAGACAATAAGGCTGCATTTGCATGATATCATCTGTTGGGGATTCTGACTGACAAGCAGTGCAGTCGCTATCTTACTACTATATGAGATGAAACCTGTATGCTGCAGAAAAAATACTGGACTGTAGCTGCTGTAAGCAGTAGAGAGTTTCTTGGAAATACAGTTGTCAAGGAGCTCACAACACAAATATCCTTGCAAAACTTGTGTTTGTAACAGTGTTTTGTGTAACCGTATGCATCTGTAGTCTGTGTTGTGTTGTAATATCGGAAAGAATGACAGGAGAACGCCGGATTGGGTCTGCATAAAGTATGTATTTATTTTTTTGGACAACTCGTCACGAGAGCTTTAGCTCGCACACATCAGTGACGCTCCTAAGAAAGAGCGGTAAAAGACAGCTAAAATAACAATGCGGAAGGTACGCCTGCCTGGACTGAACCACTTGTTGTTTAAGGGTGTGGGGTTGGGGGACAGGTAAAACCACAACCTTCTTACAGACCCTTAATAGTGTATTATTATAAACACTAGTTTAACGATTATTTACCAGAATTAAATGTAGATGAACAGCAATAACACAATAACAGAATTTTAACCTCGTTACTTTTGCACCGGAAACGGCATACGGTTTGAGATTAAAAACAACCTGCGTATGCATGTTCATGTGACAAAACTATGAATTAGATCAGTTCTAAAAAAAACAAAACAATAAACTTAAACCTAAAGCAATCATAATTATGTCGCTAAACTATGGATCATTTTAGAATTACACTGTTTGCTTGAAAATCAGCTTAGCTTATCATAAGCAGTTACAGTAGCGCTGTGTGTCCTTAGCAAAGAAATTCATAAACTTGGATATTAAAATTTACTAGCTCGCAAAAGCCACTGTTAAAATGCTCTATAATACAACACTGTTATATAAGCTGATATTAAAACTGTAATTAAACCCTGAGCTGTTACGTACCATCATTAAATCCAACACAAGCTAGCATGGTGAAAACCATTAGCCAATGTTGCTAACAAGCAGAATAATGCTAGGCACGTGAATTCTCTTGCAATCACATTTACATACTTGTCCAGGTAGCATGTGAGTCAAGCCAGAACATTTGACTAAGATAACCACAGATGGCTCTCATGCAGTCGCACAGACATCCGGACTAATGTGGCCTCCTATACAAAATGCTAGGCATAGAAGAGAAATGTGAGCCGCAAAAAAATTGCAGACATGGGAAAACTATAAAGGAAAAATTCTGTAGATTGTAACTTAAGCATTACTTTAGCGTTACAATGACCGAGTATGGTAACGATTTCTCATAAATGTTACTGTACCCAAAATACGGGAAAAAATAGGTCTGGGTTCAGGTTTGTATAGGCAGCCATTACCAACATAAAAGCCTGCTCAAGAGTAGTTTTGTGTAACCAATCGGTCAGATAGTCAGCAGAAAGTGTGGCCTCCATAGCAGCTTTAGATGTCAGTCAGCGTGTTTAGGGAAGTAAGAATTTAAAATACATGTCTCTTTAAAAAAAAGAAGATAATTTATTAAGTTACAGTCGAATCGTCAAAAAAACTGCTGTAGACTAGAGAAATTCAGCCAATAAATTGTAAGCCTACCTAAAGAATAAAAATACATTTATTTCTTATTGGTTTATTGCTGTTAATGTGCTAACACGTTCCACCCCAATGAGAAACAAGAGTAATATGAGATAATCGAGTAGCCTTACACCACGTATCCCACCCAAGCCTCCAATATTGGCAAAGGTATCCAGTATCATTGGTTTTAAAGCAGTGCCACTGTTAGAATTTAACATAAAGAATTACAAATTCATCTGGGTGCAAATAGTTTACTCCTTTTTACAACTAATGCTTAAGTTTTAACTAAAAAGGAAAAATAAGATGATAACCGCATTAACCTGTCTGTTGTTCTTGACATACCTGCCTCACCTACTGTGAGCTGTAGCCTTATAAAGCGTTCCACATGCATCTGTCTGTGTGGGGGACAGAAATATTTAGTAAGAGGTCAGATGGCAGAAGCACCTATGTGATATTCAAGCCTGTTTACTTTGAAACATCACATGAGAAGCAGAGAGAGCAATCAGAGTGATCTTCCTGCACCAGACCTGCAATCTCCCTCCCATGAGAGCGTAGCTCACACACACTGCCTTTATCTATAATGACGATCTAGAATGTGAGATTTCTCTATCCTGGCTGGAGTTGTAGGAAAAGAGACAGAAAAAGATGCAAAGGGGAAAGAGATCAGAGAGTCAGAGGCTGTAGGTTTATGTGTGTGTGTCTGATAAAGAGATGGGGGAAGGGGTGGACAAGAAGAGAATCCAGGAGAAAAGAGAGTGTCAAAGAAAGAGAGTGGAGAATGAGTGGTTGTGTCTGCTTAACAGTCTGTTAGTGCATGTTGCTGCTGTTGCACATTTACATAAATGTCTGGAACAGAGCAGCGATGCCAAAGTCACTTAAAAAGACTTGCAGGAAAAGCGGCTTACTGTCCAGTTTTAATACACAGATCATTCTACGGAAAATCTCAGTCATCTAGTATGGGAGTTGTATACTTTACATATGATTAGACACTAAATGATGAATCTTAAGGTTTATGTATGCGTTTTTTTTTTTTGTATTTGTTATCCTAAAAATGGCGCAGATGAAATTAGCCTGAACAGAGACTGGCAATATGTCTGAGATATAAAGACAAACACACACCGAACAGCACAATCAGAGAGATAATCGTTAGGCATTAAAAAGCCATAATACAATACAGTCTTTCTGTTATGGCTTGTACCTGCAACTTGGTGGTGCTGGGAATCGAACCCCTTTCTTCCAATTAGTAGAGTAACACCTTAACCATCTCCTAAGTGCAGCTATTAAACTTATTGAAACAGTTTGACAGATTGAATTACATTTTAAAACATTCTGACCCACAATTGCTCAGTTGTATAATAAAAGAGATAAATGTAAGTCGCTCAGGATAAGGGTGTCTGCCAAATGCTGTAAATGTCCACAATAATGGGTGCCTTGTCACATACACCTAAGTAAATCCTTTTAAAATCAAATATTTAAGACACAGCCACAGCTTCTCAGACGTACATAGCCTGCTTTTCGTCATATTTCTGGAATTTGGTTACGCTTGTATCAAAAAAGGCAAAAAAGTTGAACCCGGTTTGATTTTTTGGATGCCAGACGAAAGTTTTGATGGCACTGTGTTCACAAAAGAGACTCATATAAAATAGGTAAATTGCCGAACTGCTAGAACTGCAAATAGTCAGCAACAACTCAGACAGGTTGGTATTTACATTTGCAGCATTTTGGCAGACGCCCTTATCCAGAGCGACTTACAATGTTCCTTGTTATACAACTGAGCAATTGGGGGTTAAGGGCCTTGCTCAGGGGTCCAACAGTGGTGGCTTGCTGGAGCTGGGAATTGAACCCACAACCTTCAGGTTGGTAATCCAACAGTATTTAAAGGGGGCCAGATGTGCACTAGGAATACATTCCTCACACCAGCAGCATCACTGAATGAAGACAGACTGAGTGTTTGGAGTTTATGTAAGTTGCAAGACATCCAAAACACATTTTTATTTTTAACTGTTGACTTTAAGTGATCCTGTGATCACTGTGGGCGAAGATTACAGTTCTTAGATAGCCGACAGGCAAGAAACACAATGTGAACTAGTGTTGTAAACCATCCGCCCGAAGGCACGGTATGTCCTGCATTCTTTTATTTTCTTATCAGGTTTGTAAAAAATTAAAATTGTTGCTAGCTTTCTGTCAGCCGGTACCACCAGTCGGATCATTTTCCTCTGCCCTCCCTTATTCACTGGGTGATCCCTAGTGTCAGCAAAAGCTGAGAAAACTGGTAGTCATTGGATGGTTTTCTGTGCATCTTTTATAACACTCTACTATATATAAACTGTCAACTGTTTTGTAGGAAAATCCCAAAGCATCAATCGTTTCTAAAATATTCAAACCAAACGACTCCAACAACCATGTCAAGACTTTTCCCCCGCTTTTAATGTTTGATGTGAACAAACATGTGGAGCTCCTGACCTGTATCTGCTTTTTACTATGCACCGCACTGCTTCCACATGATTGGCTTATTGAAAAAATAGCATTTACATTTGTAGTATTTGGCAGGCGCCCTTATCCAGAGCAACTTACATTTATTTAATTTATTGAACTAAGCAAATGGCGGTTAAGGGCCTTGCGTGGGGCCTTGAGCAGGCAACTTGGTGGTGCTGGGAATCGAAACCCCTTTCTTTCAATTAGCAGACTAACACCTTAACCACTGCGCTACCACTTCCTAAACGCAGCTATTTAACTTATTGAAACAGCTTGACGGACTGAATTACATTTTAAAATGTGCCCCACGAATATATATATATATATATATATATATATATATATATATATATATATATATATATATATATATATATATATATATATATATATATATATATATATATATATTATAATTTTTGGAACGATATGTTATCAAAGTGGTGTATCTGTTCTTTGGTCATTCTATTAAATAAATAAATAATATAGAAACAATATACCGTAGAAAAGTATCATCTGATGACAATGGTAGTGGAATGGACGGTGGAAGTGGTAGCTCAGTGGTTTAGGTGTTGGACTGACGCCCGGTAGACCAGGGTTCGGTTCCCAGCCCCACCAAGCTACCACCAACGGGCTCTTGAGCAAGGCCCTTAACCCACAATTGCTCAGTTGTATAATAAAAGAGATAAATGTTGCTCTGGATAAGGGCGTCTGTCAAATGCCGTAAATGTCCACTGTAATGGGTGCCAAAACGAAATCAAATATTTAAGACACAGCCACAGCTTATCAGACATACATAGCCCACTTTTTCTTATATCACACTCTGCGTTAGGTCTGACCTGAACGATTTTTTTGAAAAAAGCAATATATATATATATTGCATTGCACACTGCATCTGCTGTACTACAAAGAATTGAGAAATCTATAAAGTGTGTGCTGCACACTATCAACTAGACTAAATCGTAATCGCAATACCTGTCAGAAAAATCGCAGTAACATATTTTCCCTAAATCGCATAGACCCAATCTGCGTAAATCAGTCAAGGTGTCTTTACGCACTTTTTACCCTTATGGACCTATAAAAGTACCAGAGGTTTTTATAGGAGATAAGTGCAATAAAAGTTGCCTTTCCAATAATACATTTTATTAGCTATTGTTATTCTCTGAACACTTTCTGATAAACACACTGCAGTCGAATGACTAATCAGAGAAGTGAAAACCGCTGTATGAATGACAGGCTTTAATATGCAGCTCCGAACATTGCATCTGCATTATAAAATGCTCTGCTGTTTTTGCCAAAAATATGTTTGACGAAGCAGCAGACGGAGGACGAGGAGACGGAGCTGAAACCTGAGACATGATATTGATCTGTAAGGGCTTTACCAATCATTTCCTGTCAGTCCGACAATCGATCCTCTTAGTGTTCGGTTCAATCTTAACCACGGAACCTCAAACAGAAGATACATAAATCAAACACCACAATGTGGATCTAGTGCTCGGAACACATCCAGATCAACCGTAAAAAGCAGAAGAGAATATAAAAATAGAAATTTGATTCCTCCCTATGATCAGTTCTGGTTTCTGGAGTGTAGCTTTTGTTTTTTTCGAAGGTATCTGAGGACTAACGGGTGAGGTTTAATCTTAGTTAGGCTAAAAGATAATGTCACTTTACACTGTGAAAACTAGGTATTATTGCTATTTATACTGTATACACCCGCCCCTGCTCTGGCTTCTCCGTACACATTCCCTTCTACCCTACTCTTTCCCTAACAGCCACATCATTATTTTGCATCTTTTCCTGCTCTGTCGTTCCTGCTTCCTTAATGCTGATGCAAATATAATTAAGCTTTCCTAGCGCTCAGTAAGCACAAATTTCACTTTTAGCTCCTTCAACTGTTAGATTAGTAAAGTTTTTCAAATAAATTGTCTAACAACTTTGTTTCCCTTTATTGGTTCTTTTGTTTTCTTATCCTGCTAGAGGCTCGATCTTATTTCTCAAGGTAGAGCGGCATTATTGCATTACAGCGCCTGCATCAGCCACAATTAGTGGCAGCAGTGCGGGCAAAAGCATTTACGCCAGTAAGAGGAAAGAAGAGCCAAAGTGGGAAACGGCATTGTGCCTCGATTTTAGTTTTGCAAATTATTTCCTCATTCCTGGCTCTCTACCTCTGGATTTTGAAATGACATGTAGGGGTAAAGATGTTTCTGTAGAGATATATAAAAGAGGCTAGATAAAATTGGCTCCAAGGCAAAAAGCCAAACTGGCATTGCAATGTGTATATCCGCAATAATCACATTACAGGATGTGCAGTGTCAATCCGGGATTCTTTTTAAATGGACACCACAGTTTAGTCTGCATGTGGATTAATTGTTTAAAGTTTAATAATAGAGATAAAGTTTAAGGTTTGTTACTGTGTAAACATCTCAAACAAGTTTAAGGCATTTGGGTGCAAGAAAAAAATACTGTAGTATAACAAAAATTAATTGTACTTATATTAGATTAGATTAGATTAAATTAGATTAGATTCATCCTTATTGTCATTGTGCATGGTACAGAACCAATAAAATGCAGTTAAATTGTATTATACCTTAAACTTAGATTTAACAGTGAGGTCTATACAGTGTAATTTTATAATTATTTATTCAATTTCTGTATCTGAATCTACAGGGAAAAAAACGAACTTCTGTTTATTTTATTCACATGTTTGTTCTATTAAATCTCTCTCTCGCCCACATGGGTTTTCTTTCTAACTCTCTAGACCAAAAGAAAATAGTAACATCTATACACTACAGCTTTAAAATACATACAAAGCTTACAATCATGCTTTATTTCAGCTTATTTTTAATTTATTCAAAATAAATGCAGAATGTTTAAATAAATATTTTAAGGTATTTTGTCAAAAATCTGAGAAATAATACTTGTATATAAACAGTATACTATAGTCTATCCAATAGTCAAGGCAGGAAGCTTAATTAATAGCTTATATAGTACAAAGTAAAATGACGCAATGTTCCTCCAGGATCATATTGCTACATAGAACACAGAACTAAAGACAGTAAACAGACCTAAACACTACCAAATCAAGTCTATATGTGCAAAAGTACATTAAAAAAAACGAAAGGAAATGTTGGAATAAGTCGTTATAGGTAAACCCACTATGATGTTTTATGAAGTAGGAGGTGGCTGTTGAGGCGTGTTCCAATAATATCATACTATTTTTATAAATGTAAAAAAAAAAATTAACATATTTTTTTTGGGTTGCGACTTGAAAAATCTCTATAAAAGTCTTTATATTCGAGTCAAAGAATGGCCGTACTGTCTAGAAATACATTTACAGCATTCAACAGACACCCTAAAGCAGAGTGACTTACATACATCTTATTTTATACCATGCTCAATTAGTTTGGAAATTATAGGACTTCAACTCATTGCCTTATGATCTGTAGCCCTAGGAACTGCACCACCAGTCTACCAGTCAGCCTGGATCTGGTTTACCTGTATCTAATGTCCCGGCTGTGGGGCATAGTTAAGGGAGTATAATTCTGTGGGACAGTCTGGCTGCCATAATAAAGGGATCAAGAAATTGAAGCTGTATCAGACGTGCCCAAAACTTAGAAGCAATAACCAAAGTAGCTTAAGCGAAATAAACTTTTTTTCTATTATTAAATTAAATACTAAGTCTGAATTCTGTCTATTGGCTTCAGGCTGCAGTAATTTAATCAAGACGTCCAGGAGAAAAACAGGTAAAAGAATGCACAATAGTCCCCTGAAGTGATAATTAAATGCAAGGGTATAAACACATAATATTTAATTGGACACAATTCAATTATTTTGATAATTAATTTACTGTTCAATTAACATGGGTGCACAAATTGCCTTTATTAACTATCAATCGCTTTATATTTTTTTAATAAGAAATTGTTTATTCATTTTGCTATTAAAACAGAAATACAAATCACTACTAAATGGCCCAGACAGAATGATCCATTCCTGTCACAAACAAATATTTGACCGAATATCACATTCTAAGATAAAACGTAATCTAAAATGCTAAAACAATTTCATTTGCATGCTTTCAAATAGTGGCATTTATTCTATTTACTTCTGAAAAATAACCTTCTTATGTACCTACTCTTACTTTCCTACTATTCATAGTCATGACCTTTTCATCATACAGCTGTTAAATTAAAGATTTTCCCTAATCTTGTTTGTCGGTGTGGATGACTGATTCTGTCGAAGGTGAGAATGGAGTGCACTTTTGAGACAGATCAGTATTTAAAGACCACAACCACAGCCTGATGAATCACAAGCACTTCCTCTTTTTGCTGTTAGTTACATTTACATTTATAGTATTTGGTAGACGTCCCTATCCAGAGCGACTTACATTAACTTATACAACTGAGCAATTGGGGGTTAAGAGCCTTGCTCAGGGATCCAGCTATGGTAACTTGGTGGTACTAAGAATCGAACCCTAATCTCCCAATTAGGAGTCCAACACCTTAACCATTGTGCTACTACTTCCCTGTTAAGGTCAGCTTTTTAGTAAATTGTTCATCTGGATTTATTTAATTAACTGAGGTCTAAATCTACTAATCTCCTACTGCAAATTCAAACGTTTAGGCTCCACAAACGGGAGTAAGTCAAATATACATTTAAGTATTTTCTAATGCTACTCTAAACAGATACATATTCCAGGTCCAAGTCCAATTATCCATTTCTTAATTACTATATACACCAGTGTGAATTCTGAAACACAAAATCAATTGTAGTTTTAAAAAATGTAGGTAAACGGTGTAAATTATAATAATCCTTAAACTTACATCAATTATTCTTACATTATTGCACTACGTGTTTATGTATTTCTCCGCTGGCACAGACAATTCGTTTCACTGGTGATACATAAAACACTCTTGCTGTCAAACTTTTATGGGTCAACACTTTTATTTCCTGGAGCAAGTGGACAAACCTATTTTTACAATTTTGACATAAAGAACTCTTGTAATTATAGTAGATGATTCTTTCTAGGTTATGTGCAAGCTTGAGGTGGAAAAACACAATAGCTGGGATTCAGGCTTGACTTAGATGAGTCATGCAGGTCTGCCAGGAGCAGCCTAGCTGTCTACAGCTTTGACCAAAAACACAGGGTGCCAACGATTGCCTCAGCTGTGCATCGTGCTCACGGGTGTTTTTATAGAAAGAGTAAATTGATTAAAGCACTGGTTTCTGGACAAAGTCAAAAGTCATTTCACATCAATGGGAACAGAAGCAAGTGAAACTCAACCATAGACTCATGCATACAAATATCAGCAATGAGACTATCAGAATTAGTATTAGTATTACTTATAATAGTATAAGCACCACCTATCCATTTTTGGTAACATTTATTTTACAAGCCTGAAGCTGATCCTAGGAAACACACACATACTTGTACACTAGTCTCACCTCAGACTGATGGTAGAAGATCTAGGAACTTTGGTGGGGGTGAGGGGCTCAGTTACAATGATAAATATGTTGTTTAATTATTCTGTTTTATTATTCTTGTGTTATTACTATTCTTTATTTTTTCATTTTTTCATTATTTTTACTTCTTCTGTTATGCTAAACACTAAAGGAGTGTTAACACCTAGCCATTTTAAGTGTTTTTCTGATGGGATAGCTATCCGGACGTAAAAAGACTAGGTGTAAATGCCCTTCAAAAGGCATTTAGGATAGATATGAATCTGATCGCTCAAACCACCTTAGAAGGTGGTCCAGGACGTGTTTTAGACGAAACTGGACAAGTCTTGTCCGTGAAGAAGCCAGCACTTTATTTCTTTATTACTTTTTATATACCAGTGTTGACTCCAAGTTCCCCAAAAAAAAGAAAGAGTTCCTTCTCATGTTTTCTCACAGAAAAGTATAACACACAGAGGAAAACAATGTTGATCCCAGCCAAAACCTCCCACGCTGCCACAGTGTTTTGGAAGATCTTAAGTGTCCTACAGAGCCCTTTGAGCTGAAGCCCACTGAAGAGCTTCGGAATACTGACTGCACTCAGGACCTACTCACCCGACATAAGCCTTCTTTAAAACACAGCAGACCCCGGAACCTCAAGAAATGAGGAAAGGAAAGAGATGATTGAAAAGGAGAGAATGACTGACTAGTGTCACTCAGAGAGTTGCACTCAATTTGCACAGCTAATTTTATTTCACAGATGGCTGAGGCATAGTCAGTACTCCAAATCCCCTGACCACAGGACAATTTATCTGGGTTTTTGTGTTTTAGTTTTTTTTGCTTGGTCAAACATGGGTTACAAACTTTAAAACATTAAAATGGTAGAATAAGAATTTTACTTTTAAAATATTTAAAGTAGATTTTTGAATAGTTTATAAGAAATGAAGTAATATTAACGCTCAGGCAAGCAAACCTGATCTCCATGAGGTCCTGACTATCCAGACTTTAGATGAAAACACATTTTTATTAAATTGTATTCAGGTCTCATGGTTTCGGAATAACTGTTCTGAAATCACAAGCATGAGATTGGAAGTGAAAGCGAACAGCTGTGTGAAGGACTACAGTAAGCTGCAGAATAAGCCATCTGTGGTCTTGGGTCACGGTGTACTAATGTGAGATGAGGTCTAGCAGTGCAGCAGCCAACTTGTACGTCATTGAAGCTAAGCCATGCTAATCTTGTTTTACTTTTTCAGTCTCAGTGCAGTAGCTATTCGGTTGAGATGGTTCTGTGGATAATTAGCGGTACTAGTGTAGCTTCATGAGGGATTCTTGGACAGATTTTTCAGAGTGAATGCTAAGGTCTTGTCCTGACTTGACCTCTAATAACATGTGTAATGAGAGAAGAGTGACCCGCGATTTAATGACCTATTTTGGAAATGATGACCGGTGAATATATGATAAGAATGCTGGTGGTTGCCATGATTGATTTTTTTAGTTGCATTTTTAGACTTGAGAAAGACAAAAAATGCAAACATAATAATATTTCTAACTAACTGACATTTTTGGAAATAGGGTGTATAAGTTGTTGAATAGGGTGTTTAAGTTGTAAAATAACAGTTAGTTGTAGTAGTAAATGCTAAAATAGGATAATATAAACAAACTCTAAATGTTTACTATAGTTCTATAAAGTTTTTTGTTTAATAATAAATGCCATTTCTTCCAAAAAATGCTATTAATCGTCAAATCACTTTAGGTTAACATATCTCAAGGTCACATCATATCCACCAGCTCTCTACCTTTTCCTGTCATCGTCCCAACATTCAAGGTCCCTATTCTCAGTCCTACACTCTTCCTTTCCTCCTCTCTTTCTGTCTTTTTACGCGGCCTCCTCCTCTCCTCCTTTGACCAACAGTAGCCCAATTTCCGCCTGTACCCTGTGAGTCAACGGCGCGCGTGGCAGTCGTTGTTAACCCGGGCCTCGGTGTTAAATTTCGACAGATGATTCGCATATTTAGATTTGGCAAAGTTTTACCCTCTCTATTTATCCAGGCTTGGGACTGGCACCAAAGTCACTGGCTTGTGACCCCTGTTCGCTATATTTCATGGTCACAAATATATCCAAATATAACTATTTAACAATATTATAAATGTAAAAATTAATCAAAACATTTAAGAAAATAAATATAATTTTGGTCTGAAAATACACTCCGTAATTTGTCCTAGTTTCTAGTTATAGATGAGTACTTGAAGCATGTACACCATTCAAACTTCCCTGAAAAGCAAGAAGTACTCCTTAGAACTTGTCACAGTGAGGCTTTTTCTTGATGTAAAACCACCACACAGAATGAGACCAGCTGGCAAACATCTGCAACCACTCCTCCATCTCTACAAAACTGCCAGCAGCTCTTATACCATAAAAAAAAACAAGCCTCATCCGAACTATCCAAGAGCTCCGGTTCAGCTGCCGGCTCTCTACATGCTGAACTGCAAAGGCTTACTGCTAAACATGCCACTGGCTGCTATTAGCAGGCTGCAATCTATAAGATTACACTAATCAACACCCGAACAGCACACGTCAATGCTTTGTCGTGGTCACACATTATAAAGACAGATGTGAAAGTGCTAGACTTGGCATTATAACAAGCTCTGCTATGTATTTGAACATAGAATGTGACAACCTGTGAAACAAAGTGCTAAGAGTCGGGTGCCAAGACATCTAGTAAAAACAAGGCAATTTTTTTTAGAAGTTTAATGACTGCAACATGGACTACAGCTTACGTATAACAATAGATCTAAGAATCTTTGGGGCTTTAGAAGCGTTGCTCTGTACTATAGATTGGTGCACTGCAGAAAAATAGAAATATATTTGGTTTGTATATTGAGAAAACAATTAAACTTGCTATTTGTATACTAAAAAAGGTATTAAAATCAAGATAATCAACCGAAACACCTTCCACATTTACAAAATTAACCACAAGGAGCATTATTTATTCAACCTGCATTGTGACAGATGGAAATTAAGACTGATTTGTACACAAAAAATGCAAAAACTAGCTTTAGAAGTGTAAAACCATCTGTTGGAGGTTGTGTTCATTTTCACAAATTCAAAGTATAAGAGTTAAATAGCAAAAAAAAACCCTGCTAAAATAAATCCAGCTTATAGCCCGGCTGTTACATGCTTATATCCAGCAAGAGCAATCGATGTCTTTAACTATTTAACAATAAGCCCTAAATTAGTAATTAACCTCTGCAATCCTGCAAACATTCAGAAAATAACGCAGCCTCCATCCACGCCTATGGAAAAGATACAGCACATTAGGGTTGTGGGAATAATTGAGGGACTTGCCAATAAATGAGCGAGTATTATCGGTGCTAAGCAGCTGCTATCATAATGAAGCTGCATCTCTAGTATTAAAAGGGCTAGTATTTAAATAAGGATTGGGAGAGCAGGACATTTTCCGTACCTTAATCAAATCCGTCTGCATCTTTGTACGTATGTGTCGCAAACCACCTTCTGCCCGTAATTGAACCTGTTATCTTGCAAAACGGAGCAACATCTGGTGATGAGCACAAGCCATTGTTTATGATGTGGCATTATAGGATAATCGGACATTAAATGAGTCATTTCTGTGCATTTAACTCCGACTGCGGAGCTGATGGTTTAATTTGCTGGGCAATGAATTTTAAGTGTGTGTGTTGCTTAAAATTCCGTCTGCGCTTTTCAAGTCACCACAAATTAAACGGATAGGAAGGTATAGGAATATTAACGTGCCAAACTAGTTGAAATTCTTAAACCGAGGCTTGCTTCAAAATGGCGTGACGGATATACCAGCATACAACAAAATTGTTGTTGTAAAACAACCAGGAATTTTTATATAAATCTATGAATAAAATGTAATGTCCTAAACATACTAAATAACAAGCATGTCAGGAATGACAGACCATTGCTAATTTTTTTTTTCCTTTTTTTAAAAAAAAAATTCATTTCTATGATAAAAAGTTCAGTATCTCTGACATGTCTATATAACTGCAGGTAAAATACTACACAAATATTAACTGAATTAAATTTATTAATCCTCTACAAGCACTAAATATTTATTTACATTTCATAGACTTTTCATTTATTCGTTTATCTTCTATACCTGTATATTCTCTAATTCAGGGTCACGGGGATCTGCTGGAGTCTATCCCAGCTATCTCAGAAAGGGCGAAAGGCAGGAAGGGTACACCCTGGGCAGGTCGCCAGTCCGTCACAGGGCCACACTCACAGCTTTGGGCAATTAAAAATCACCCGAACATACATGTTTTTGGACTGTGGGAGAAGACCAGAGTACCCGGAGTAAACCCACGCAACATGCAAACTCCACACAGAAAGGCCCCCTTTGGGAATCGAACCTGGGCATTCTTGCTAACTGTGCTAACCACTTAGCCACTTAGCCACCGTGCTGGCCATTTGATAGACTTGACATCTATAAACATTTCTAATCCTAAAGTCTCTTGGCTTTAGCATCTAAAGAAAGCAATTTAGGCTTCCAATTTAAGTTAACCACTAAGTTAATTAAAAAAGCCTCTCTACTAATGTACAAAATAGAGAACAACACATAATGTATTTATTTATCTTGATTAAACATTACATTCTAGTCAGTATTGCAGTACATTCCGGGGCTTTCTAAAAGGTCTAAGCATGAGATGGGAACATACCCTGGATGATACCAGGCCGTCTCATTCACACTCCTACTCCCACCTAACATTAATTCTCACTCCTACAAAGCACAGTCGATTCTCCTACTCCTAATATATTTTTGGAGGTTGATGAAAACCAGAGAATAAGTTAAATTCCACAAAGCCCGCAATGCAAGCTCAAGATCAAACTAAGAACCCTGGAGCTGTGAAGTACCAAGGTTACCTGCTGCGCCAAATTGCAGTCTTTCTATACAGAATTAATCTGCTTCATTTTTTTTCTTGCTTGAGCAGTTTACCTCAGATCCACCAGGGGTCAGAAAGCACAGAATTGCTAAAATGACTAAAAAGCATGACTCCAATTACCCTCTTTTCAGGAACTTATTATCCTAGAGGTTTGCATCCTCTCTTCATTAAAGACCTTGACTCTTCAAAAACACTTTAGATTTTACATAAAAGAATGCAACATATTAATGTTCATGAAAAACAAAACTGCATTTATAAAGCTCTAGTTACAAGAGATATACAACTAACACATATTTGCCACAATTTGCCTGTTTCGGAAGTACTGCGCACAAGGGCACTTCTTCTAAATAAAATAAATTTAGGTTGATTGAGAATCAGGTGGAGCAGCACAGTCGCTTAGTGCTAAGCACTGTTGCCTCACAGCAAGAAGGCCCGGGTTTTGATTCCCGGCCTTTCTGTGTGGAGTTTGCATGTTCTCCCTCTGCTTTTTTGGGTTTACTCCGGGTACTCCGGTTTTCTCCCACAGTCCAAAAACATGTAGGTTAGGTTAAATGCTGATTCTTAATTGCCAGTGTGAGGGTGTGTGGCCCTGTGATGGACTGGCACTCTTTCAGAGATGGCTGGGATAGGCTCCAGCAGATCCCTGCGACCCCAAATTAGGAAATAAGCAGGTATAGAATAAATGAATGGATGAAAATCAGTTCTGCAATGAAAAACATAGAGGGATTCACCCATGCCATTTTCTCATCAATGTGATAATCTGTGATTGAAATAGCCTGAATGACAAACGACGCTGTTTCATCTTTAAAAATACCCATAACTGGTCGTCTTTATTTCTGTACATCAGTGTGTATTTTATAATGTACATTGACAAGACGAACTGTAACATTTATCAATATATTTAAAGCAGTAATAAATCATTGTTTGTTAGTTAATAAGTAATTTGTCAAATCTACTTTCAAATTTTCTTTCTTATATCTTAGCAATTTCTTTTTTCTTGCCACCGTTATTTCACCGTAATTTTACCATTGTAATAATTATGTTAATAGAATTTTTAAGGGTTTTTTATTTAACCAAATTAGTTCCTCTTATTACTTATGTTACAGAACTTTTAACTAAGCAATTAGTCACCAGCCACAACTTGCTTGCTCATGTAAAAAATAATAATTATATTTTTAAAAAAGCCGTAAAAAAGAGTTTCCTTCCAAAAATGCTATTAAATAATGTATTTAAAAAACCTTTATCATTTGCTTTTTCATACAAGTAGCATTTGTTGCTATAGAAAAAAATAACATAGTAGAATTTATAAAGGATTATACTCTTGCAACTCAACTGAAACTTCTACCAAAGCCGCTGTTCTATAAATGAATCAAAACATTTTTACCAAATTAGTTTTTAACAAATCCAACAAAACTATATCAGAAGTATAAAAGAACATCATTTAACTTTTTGTATGCTATTTAGTGGCAATGTGTGTAGGTGAGAAAGCTGCGGGAATGCCGTAGAAAAGTCAACATTGTATTTCTGTATAATTTTCCGTTCTTCGGCTGATAAAAACTACATGAGTAGGGCTGTGCGATTAAGGTAAAATATCTAATTGCGACTGATATTGCAAATGCGATTTGCGATTGCGATCTTGTCTTCTTAATAGTGTGCAGCACACACTCTATAGATTCCTTAAATCCTTGTAGTCCAGCAGATGCAGTGCGCATTTCTACCAAATAGACAGCTTCTGGCTGTATTTGCAGTCAGTGCTGTCTAAATGCATTTTATTGAAAAAAAACCCAAACAGAAACGACATTAAATTATTCCAGCATTTACTTTTTTTTATTTATAGATATCCATTAAACAAAATATATTTTTCTTCTTCTGCAAATCACTTCCAATAAAACCAAAAAAATGACCTTTTCCTTGAAATAAGGTAGGTAGTCTAGCTATCAGTAGTTCTTCACGACTCTTTAGCTAAAAGTCAGCACTAATTAAGTGCACCATAAAACTAAGATGCGGTTCGGTCATCCAGCTAAAGTCTGTTGTTATACCGAAATAATCCACCTCAACTTTATTTCTATTTTCAGTGTAAAACTGTGGGATTGCAATGCAGCAAAGATTTGCGCCGGAGGGAATTTTCTATCTTCTATCCAGTACTCGGATAAGGATATTGAATCCCTCTTTTGTCGCTGTATTAAAAGGCGCTATGTCTTTAGCGAGCTAGCGGGTTATGGCGTTAGTGATCTCTTGGTGTTTTTTGTAACGTCTTTTCATATGCTGTAACAGCTGCAAACAAATCTAAAATTGTACTTTGTTGCTTGCTACTAGACTGAGTGTCACTAGCGGTACTTTCAGGTAACTTTTTTAGCAACACACTCCTCAAACAGCTGCCTGTGGTGCTTTTTCACTCTTGCAAATTACCTTTTTTTTTTTGTTCAGTGTCTGTCACTCTGAAGCCGAAATAATTCCATATTACAGACGTGCTGTTTTTTGGGGTATTAATTGTCGAAATGATCCCTCTGACTCGGAAGAAGCCGTAATCCCGCTCAACTGTGCTTCCCTTTTTATTTTTTTAATGCTTGTGTTGATCTGTTTGAAGGGAATAGTTCAATCTGTGTGAAGGACAGAATAGAGCTCTCTTGAGTAACTTGGAAAAAAAATGTTTGTTGCACATGATCTCGCTTTTTAATAATAAAGTCAGAAAAGCAATGAAACAGACCAGGTTTGCAGCTCTCGTGTATTGAAAAATATCTGGTATTAAACATTAAGATCATTTTTTAGGCTCTTCTGAATAGGATCTTCTTCAGATCAGTCTTAAGGTTCCATTCTAATTTATAAAGTGTTCCAATTTTTATTGTAAGCTTGTGTAGTCAAAGCTTTTGCTTCTTTATTAGTGTACAAAAGACTTGATCGTATTTTAACAAAGGATTTTACCAGTTGCTATGACACCATTTGATATGCAGAATGAGTGCATATATTAACAGTCCAGGGCCACTTCCTAATCACCTCGCCAAGGTACCAGACAAATAACTGCCCTTATTATCCTAATATCTCCTTGGGGTAAAAAAAAAATGTTTGTGAATACTCTCCCTGGAATAGACTACATTTGAATTAAAATATGTTCATGAATTAATTCACAAAAATGGATTTGAGGCACTGGGTGTGGTATATTACTATAAACATGGAACTGGAGCTTTTTAAATGAAAAGCTGATGAGAAATGAACGACAGAAAGAAGAATACATTTAACCAGAAGGTGGATGTGATTTTGCCAAGTAGGATGTGATCCTGGATTAACACTTCAATCAACCAATCATAACCGTCTGATGTCATCAGTGTGTGCCGACTAAACCCGCCTCAATCCATTGTGGAATCTTTCCCTTTTTTGAATGAGTTTACTAACAATGCCGATTTCTGGATTAACATTGGATTACAACATTAAATCAGACAAAATACATCAAAATGATTTATGATAGTCCAGGGACACCATTAGTGAATTTAGAATTTTGATCCAAAATAAACATCAAATTGGAAATGTAACAATCACAAGCTCTATTTTTATAACCATCAATTTAAAAAAAGCTATGAAGTTACTTTGTATTCCTGCAAACACACCTAAATACAGTTTCTGGCGCACACACTTTTATTTTTGGCCACAAAGGTGAGAGAAATGTTCAAAGATTAACTAAACTGCACATACATGTTGTATGCAATTGTTCAGTACAGCATTTCATGTATCAGTGAAATGAAAATAAAACGTTTCTCCAGGACCCCATGGTGCTACAAAAGACAACACAGAATTACTCAAAACAAAAAAAAGCCACATAAAAAAACAACACAGAACATTACATTTTGGTTTACAGAAATGCATTAAGGCAGGTTTAATCGACATACACCGATGACATCAGATGATTATGATTGGTCGATTAAAATGTTCATCCAGGACTAACAAAAGATGTTAATCCAGGATCACAATCACGTCCACCACACCCGGAATTCTGCCCTAGAGAAAGAAAACACAAAGGAGACACGCCGAAAAGCCTGCAAGGAGACACAGAAGATAAAATAAGACAGCGATCATCCTTAGATAGTCTCTCCGGCTGACACGTACAGAAGAGGAAGCCATGAATAAATAACTTGCCATTCATTAAGCAGAATGATAAATTCTTCTCATAAATTTACAAAATGATGGCATGTGCTACATCAGAATCCGTAATTTAGAAAGAAAAATGCTGCTTTGAAATCTTAAATTAAGTGTCAAAAGGCTCCTTGTCACTTCAACAGCATTCTTTTCGTCTTTCCTCCAAACTCTTCAACTATCCCATTACAGGGAAATGACAGCAAACTGAACAGAACACACTCTCGTCCTGAAGCCTGGACATGCTAAACCTGATCAAAATTTATGGCCTTGTAATGAGTCTCCTGCCAAGACCTGCTTTTGATGCTACACAGTAACAATAATGTGTTAAATGGTAACGTCAAAAACGTTGAATTAACATTATACAGTGTTAACGACTACAATGTTGCCAGGGTACAATACGACAGTTTATTTTTACACTGAAAGTGACATAAATAGCAAGTTTAATACACAATTTGACTATATATATTTCCCGAAATACCTCTATCTTTGACTTTTCAATCGCCCAGTGCTAACGTGTTAATGCTATTTATGTTTTGCATGTCCTTTGTTCTTAATCAAGTGTAATTTTGTCATACCTCTGAATATGGTTCATGCTAACGTTGTTCAAGCGTTTAAAGCTAAACTGTTCATCCATCATTCCAGTACTCAATGGACAAGCATGCCTTTCTAATTAGTTTTCATGATCAATTACTGCTCATATTTTATGCATATTTACCAATTTATGTTTTAATGGATATGCCTATGTACTTTTTTTCAGAAGCTTAGCAATTGACATTAATTAATGTCTTCCAAAAATGTATAATAATTTACTAAATCAATATTTGTGGCTATTTCAACTTGATTATTTTTCAATCAATCAATTATTTTGCAATACAAGGTGCCTTCTGCAACAAGTAAAGAAATCTCATGGAAGAATGCAAACTATGAGTCTGATGACATTGATCTTCTGAGTGATGGAAGCCGCTTAAGAAAAAAAACAAAGGATTGAAGATGAAGCCAGAATTCTAAGTCTGTGTCTTTGCATTATGTGCAGCAAAATTTTTTTTTCTTTCTGATGTTGCCATTTCGGTTTTTTTAGAGAATGGAACAGTGACATTACTTCTATTCTTCTCTTCCTCTGTTTGATTCCACCATCACCACCTTTGCTTCTCAAGCAGAAAAATCCCTCATCTTCAAAGGTAAATTTGATCTTTCCTGTCACTACCTGCCGCCTGCTGGAAACCAGTGCCTGCTGGGCTGATTTTATACCGAACAACTAATGTAGAGAAAGTCAGTTGATGGGGTATTTTCTTGGTTTTATCTTTAGGCTGGGACTAAAATACTAGAGCACATAGGTACCATATTTGCCATGGAAAAAAAAACATTTGTGGATACTACATCATTCTTGACAAGAAAGCCAGATCGTGCAAGTCAGTGAGTGGTCCCTGTGCATTCGATAAACTTGTTAATCTTGTGCATCTTATAGCAAAGTCCTGCAGATCTTCACTGTTGTTTTGCTCATTCATTACAAACCATGTGATGTGCAGATGTCCTATGGGTCTTATCATTTTCTTGTTTGTTGTAATATTGTTTAAATTTAGCTGTCACATGTTCAAGTTTTTTTTTTCTCTTATTTATATTTATGTGCAACCACTCATTAATTTGACTTGTCATGAACTGTTGACCTCAACTCGTCTGCCATGTTTTACATTTACATTTGGCAGACGCTCTTATCCAGAGCGACTTACATTTTTCTCTTTTATCTTTTGCTCAAGGGCCCACAGTGGTGGCTTGGTGGTGCTGGGAATCAAACCCCTGTCTTTCACCTTAAGCCACCACTTCCCACATTTACATTTACATTTATGGCACCTCAGCAGACCCTTTCATTCAGAGCCACTTACATTTATCTCTTTTAAACAACTGAGCTATTGGGGTTTAAGGTTGTTGATAAAGGGCCCAGCAATAGTAACTTGGTAGTGCCGGGTTATCGAACACTAATCTTTCAATTACCAGTCCAAACTCTTAACTATTTTATAAATAATAAATAATTAGCCTAACCCTAATCCTACTTTTAATAAATAAAAGGTAAGTAAAAATCTCTTTAAAGTGTTTTGATCAGATTTAATGATTTACATTGACAACATAGACCAACGTACAAACACCTTTTCCACTGAAAAGTATACCTTCTGTATGATACTTGAAGTAATCAACAGGAACAATACCACCAGAACCAGAACAAAACCAAATAGAATTATAAGTACATGGATGTGCAGTCTAATCAGAATCAGGTGTGGTTCCTGCTTGGTAGAAATCATAACCCACATCATTCCATTTCAGACATCACAATCCAGACCAACTGTGGCAAAAAACAGGCTCCGAATGTTAAATTTATACACTTCACAGTATTAGAGGTTTTGAAGGGGAACGGCGTTACTTCAAAATTCTTATGCTGGCGATGCTAATAAATGAGATCTCAGGAGACTTACTAAATTAGCTACGGGTTCTCAGTTTGAGCTCTAAGCTATTAAGGACGCTAATTTCTACTTTTTGGGTGGTTTGTAAGATTGACAGAATAGAGGCAAAGTGCTGCAGCTAATCTACTTACGTTCTTTAAATGTTCTGTGGGGAAACAACTAGTCATGGTAGTGAATGAGAAGGCTGAAAATAAAATTACCCATAGTGAACTGTCAGTTCTACTATAAAAGCGTTTGGTTTGCGTTATATGTTCTGCTATGTATGAGTGGGCAACTCATACGCAGTAAAACAGACTCACAAAAAAGTGGGACAAAAAGCCACACTGTTCATAATAGCTTTTTTCTCAAAATCAATTGGTTGAAGTCTATAATTATGCCATGTCTCTTCTGAGTAAGAGGCACAGTAAACAGAATAAGCCAGCTTTTAGTCAGCACTTTCAGTCGAACCGCACCATTTACTTTCTGTCGTCCCTTTGTGTAATTTGCAGCCAGATTGGACAATGTGTGCTCAGTCTGTTTAAGTCTAATTCATCAATCCTTAAATGCACTTCAATTTCGAATTGAGACTTTATCTATTACTGTGTTTGTTCCCTGTCATTTCTGAGGTTATTTTATGGATTCGTCAGTCAAACAGGTTTACCTAAATTACCCCAAATACACATATAATTGCTTAACAAGTTTGGTAATGACCACTGTGCAAATATAGCTTGGGCTAAAGAGAGAAACAGCCTCTGCTTCTATTCTATTTCATTCGGTGTAAGTGGTGCTATTGATCCTTTTTAAGTTTTGTTCAGGGTAACAGACCGACATTTTAGCACATACAGTAGGCTAGGGGTTACCAAACTTGAACCTAAAGGGATCTCAGTCTTGCAGAGTTCAGCTTTAATGCTAATTAAACACTTGGGACTTATCAAGGTTTTGCCAGGTAGTCTTGAAATTAGGCCCTGTCTCAATACCTGCTGAGGGGTGCAAGTTCACAGGATGTCCTAATTCGCTGCTAAGTTGCTAAGCCCGCCTACATAAGCCCTTAATGCACGCTTTCTGTAATTGTGGGTCCAAGCAGACTTTGTCTGACGTAGGAATGAAGTTCGCAGGTGAGCGCACTTGTGCAAATAAATTGCGCATTTTGTGGAAGACCTTAGGGCGTATTGTGGGTACTGGGGCAGGGCTTTCAATGCAGGCGTGTTAAAGGAAATTGGAGCTAAACTCTGCAGGACACTGGCCCTCCAGGACTAAGTCCCTTTCAGTAGACTCTAGTCAGACAGACAGACATACAGACATACAGATACTGCATCTCCCATGTGAAACATGCCAAGAGATTTACCATTGTCTTCTCATTGTTCTTCAGGTCTAAAGTGTAGGTGCAAAGATCAAACAAGGTCAAAGTGTTAATTGAAGCCTTGGGCAGTCTGAGTCATTCACTGTGAGGAAAAATTACTACAGCCGTCAGAAATGCCTACGACACATGATCACTTTAATCAAGCTTTAAATACCATGCATGACTCCTAACCACTAGAGGATGGGTTCTATTTAAATGCCTTGATATATACTGTACACATATGCACATATACACACAAATGTATATATACAAAATACATTACACTCTAAATAAGCGTTAAACTTTACAGTTAATGATGTTGTAAGTTCATATCTCTTTGACTGAATTTGCCAAATGGTAATAATTAGAAATGAATAATGAAGAAAACTATGAGAAATTTAGAGGTTTTTTTTTAATTTAGTTGTGCTGTAAATAAACTATTTCACATAGCAAACATTTAACAACATTTTTTTTTTTAGATTTCCATGTCCTGTACAGTTTTTGATTTTAACACTACTTTCGCAGATTATTAGAATTATCTTAACACAGAACAACGAAGGGGCTCCTACACAATTATAACAAAAGCTACAAACATTCAGCATGATGCATTAAAGAAGGCAGCATGATGCATTAAAAGCCAGTGAAGTTTAAAAAAACTTGCACAGGATAATTGGTGTAAATTATTATTTTGTTGTCTGGAAACAGTGTGAATATTTTATCCATCCTCTAAAAAGGCAGTAGTAAATAACAAAATCAATTGGGGATAAATGGGGGAAGTGGTAGACCAGTGGTTAAGATGTTGAACTGTTCATTTTAAAATTGTGGTTTGTTTCTCAGCACCACCAACTTACCACTGTTGGGCCCCTGAGCAAGGCCCTTAACCCCCAATTGTTCACTTGTATACATTAAATAAATGTAAGTCGCTTTAAATAAGGGTTTCTTCCAAATGCTGTAAATGTAAATGTAATTTATACTATATAAACTATAGTGAAATCACATATAGACAAACCAGGCACACACAATTGTGTTATCACCCGGGTCAAATGTCAAGTCGAAAATATTCAACATAGTGAACTACACCTGAAACACAAAGATCTAACAACCACAACTACACATGCTGCTTCAGTGTTATTCAGTGTAGTATGATATTTCACACAAAGCCTTGCTACAGCTACGAAACACAGCATGTTAACACAGTATCACTCAACAAATGTCAAATTTCCAGCTGGATGTACCATAACGAGAGCAAAATGTAGTCAAAGAGCATTGACTCTATACCACACATACAATACCTGTCAAATCTGCCTTAAATAAGCATCATTCTAACCCTACCCTGCTGTAAGGTGACTGGCTTCTCAGCCCATTCACTGAAGTTCAACGTCTTTTGCTTAATGAGATCCAATGTTTCAAATTAGCATTTACCTGAAACGCTAGGCTACAAATAATAAAACTATTTATTTACTTGCAGCTCTCAAAATATTTGGCATTTTAAATTGCAAATTTTGCCCATTTTATAGCATCAAGTTATAGTTACGGGATCACTGTGACATTGATGCATTTACACAGAGCTCAGACAGAGTTTCGGTTCTTATCGCTGTACTTTCTGCGGACGACTCTAATTCTTGCCAGCAGCAGGAGAATATTAATTAACTGCAGATATTATGGGCCAGAGATTAAATCTGGCACACATTAGAGCTAAACGTTTTAGAGCGTTTATGATAGTTTGAGTGGAAAACGTTAGATTCCAATACCACACATACCGTATACTTAAACAAAACACATTTAGATAAACTAAAAATGTGATATTCCTGTATCTCCTTTTTTTTTACCTCAAATAAAATCAGTTTTCTCTAATTGAAGTCTGACTCAGGTTGCTTGACAAAAGACTTGACGATGTCCCTATGAATACTTTTGAAATCTTTAACTGTAAATATAGTCATTTCTGAATTTGTGTACGTTCACAGGTCTGCACATAATTACATTAACGGCATTTGGCAGACAATTTTATCCAGAGTGACTTACATTTATTTCATTTCCAAAGCTGAGCAATAAAGGGCCTTGTTTAGGGGCCCAGCAGAGGTAACTTAGTGATGCTGGGAATCAAACCCACAATCTTCCGGGTTGGCAGTTCAACACCTTAACCATCGAGCTACCACCTTCTACACAGTATATGCAATGGCACTGCATTCGAAAATGTCTTATGAACAGAATCATAATGTAGCCTAGATATTTGAAAAAAAAAAGCATCTCTTGTTTCCGGCTTTATTTGTGTAAAAAGTACAGCCAGTTGTAAGTTACAAGCATCAGCGAGTTTGAAGCCAAAATTCTGCCACCCTGTGGACCAAATTGTCCACTGGCAATGGCAAACAGGACATTAGATTCCATATAAACCCCTTTAGACAGCTGAATATTTTCTAAATCAAGTCAGTTCTACTGCAGATTGAGTTTTGTGGGTAGAAAAAAGTGTTTCAATACCCTTTTTAGAACAAACTATGACTAATGCATATGCATCATTTCAATTTTAGGCCAAAGCTGCCTAATCAAGATCGAGTTCTGGACACTAGCCATTGGTTTTCTACCCCAAGCCCAAGCTTAATTACAGGTTAATAAAATAATAAAAGTGTCTTTCTGCACCAGGTTAGTTAGCAGCTGCCGTGTGGTCTTAGGAAAACTCTATTTTTTATTCACCCAAATCATTTACTTCCACAAAGCTACTCTGTCTCTCTGTTTGAATCAATTAAATCCCGCATCGACCAGGGATGTGGGTTTTTACTGAGAATGAAGAATTACCGAACCAAGAAGAGCAAATTAACATAAATTTGTCAGCTAGGATCCGTACAGAATAAACATATTTATCGGTACGGCCCTGAATTTTCATTTATTAATAGTGTGTGTACACAAATATCTTCAAATTTTAAGGCAACATGTATTGAAATGATTCAAAGCACAAGTGAAATGAGGTCGCCTAAGATCTCGTTTGTTTAATCATAGATCTGTCTTCAAATTCTCAATGAAACACAGCGCTACATTCCAATAAAATGCAATTAGTGTAACATTCAAAGACAATCGTTGTGTCACTCAAAAGGACAAAGCTCAAATAGAATAGAATGCAATTTATTTTGCTTTAATAGAAAATGCGGTGTTCAGACAGACACGGAATACATTAAAGCAAGATTTTTCCTAGCGCTATTATTCGAAACTCTGCACACCATATTGAATGTCACAATTAGCTCAACCTATTAAATTCTCAGCTGCAACAAAAATGACACATATGAGGCAGGACTTTCCGGCTAGGTTCTCCTGCATCAATAACATGATATTCTGAATTTAGTTTTAATTATTACAGTTTCGTAGTTTAACATTTAGCATTAAAAAACCTACCACAATAGTAACAACCCAGATGCTTTAGTCAAAATTTTTATTTGCACATTTATAAATGCACATTGGCATCGAGTAGCACCAGGATTCCGGGTAGGATCTTGGGATCAGGTTACTGCGTGTGGCGTTTAAAATGTTTTCATTGTCTCTGTGTGGGTTCTTCTGGCCTTTTCGGTTTCCTACCATGTCCTTAAAACCTTCCTTTATGTAGAAAGGCAGTGCTAAAGGTATAAAGGGGTGTGTGAGTGTGTGTCCACGATGTATGAGTCAGATAAAGCAAAACGAAGTTATAATTACAGTACAGTCTTTTTTTGGTATTAAAAAACCATGTCGAAACACAACACAGAGTTATTGTAGTGGTGTGTGTATAAAAATGTGTACATATTTCAGACAGTTCTTTCTGTCCTGTTCTTCTTATAGGCAAATCAGAAGGGAAAAGGATGTGTATTACATATTATGATTTGGTCAAAACCATTTTTGTTAAAGCCATATAGAACAGATTTTTTTTCCCCTATAAAACCAGCTGTATGATTTAAACATCTACGGCAGGACATATTTTTTTCAAGTTCAATGTGATCCCGTCAAAAATTCTTTTCAAGGAGCTTAAATATTTCTTATATCCAGTCACTCTAAAAAAAACCTTTATTTTGAACAAACTTCCTGCCAGTGTTATGGCTGTAGTCAGGGGTTTTTTTTAAACATCTTTTTTTCCTAGCAGTAAAATCTTAATAATTTGCTATAAAACCTGGATTTGGTGGCTGGAGGTACGTGCTATTCCAACTCAATACGAATGTATTGACGTAAATGTTATGATATAAACAGAATTTTCCTGTTTGCAAAACAGCCACTAATGTTTACTTTGACTTGCATCAAAAAGGAAGTAAAAAACAACACACCACCTACACACATTTTTTTTCTAATTAAACATAACATAGCAAAAAGATTTCCTGCTGAACAGATCAGCTGCTGTGAAGTGGCCGGCTTAACCCGAGTTGGCACCAACTTTGCACAACTGCTGCAGCTCTGCATTGGTAAGCCACGCTGATCAGATGGATATACTGCTTAAAAAGCTAATCGTAAAATCTTTGTCCGAGTTCAAGTCTTTGAGTTGATTTACACCTACAGCAGGCTAATCTACTTAACTCGAACAAAAAGCTCTAACCTCAGTGAAAGGAGTTCCAAATGGATATTGACGCTGGGACGATTGGCTTCAGTCTCTGTAATAAATTGGCAGGACTTTGGTCAGCACAGGTGTGTGCTTCCCTCAAGCCTTCTATAATCAGACCCGCCTGGGTCTATTCAACCCTAACGCTAAAGACCTTCAGACAACATTGGCCAACTGTGATCGTGAAGTTGCTGATTTGATTTTCTATCATACCTGATTGAACAATTTTCCAGACTGGGATGTGTGTGGATTTAAAGATATACAGAACGCTGGTCCTTCAACACTTAGGTTGGTACCTACCCTAGCATCCGTATCACCCACAGCACACAGCACTGTTTTAATTACACGCTCATTAACTTGTGCACCGCTAATAAGGAGAACAAGCCAGGATGCCCCTTTAGAAGAGCTTAGCAGGCACTTAAAGCCCAGGAAAGTCAAGACTGTGGAATCAGCAGGATGTACAGTAGGTCCAAGCGCTCCAATGTCTGATTATTGAATTTTAGGCACACGGGCTAAAGATTTGATTCAATGGTCAGACCTTCAGTCTGAGATAATGTGGATATATCTACTGACTAAACACAAAACTCAAAATAGCCTAAATACAACCGACTACCAGTCTACCGGTAAATCGAAACTAGAGTTTAAAGGATAAACAGGGTTTATATTAAGGTGGAGTGTATCAAGCGCTGGTTTGTGTAAACAATGAGTAATCCTAAAGCTCCAGTAATTGAGTACATTAGAAGAATAAAAGGTCATGCAGATTCGCACTGTTTCATAAATGACAGCACACATATGGAACATCGGATCCTGATTCTGCAGTATTTATTCCTTTTTTAGTTTTTATTCCATCTTAAAATTTAAGATATTTGCCAGATGTTTCTTTTTAAAGTCTAAGTCAGCAAAGAAGCAAGACTCAAAGTCTAAATTACATTTCATTAAAACTAATCATAATACTGAGGTGGAATAATCAATAAATGAAGACACGCATTACAGTCACAGTGTTGACACCCGTGAATGTGGTTCTTAAATCCCAGTTTAAGTCCTGATAGTATTGTACAGTATTGCAGTCTCTAGCACATAAACCTATTAATATCAGACTTACTGATAGTGGAAATCCCACGCAAAGCACTTGCACTGAAAGAATTTCGATAGCGCCCCGAGCACAGGTTTACTACCTACAAATCCCTTTGGATAATCCGTGCAATGCGGGATAAGTTTGCCAATTCTATTACGCGTTAGTCATTTCTAACCCAGTGCACCGGTTACCTATTTAAAAAGCCACCCAAAACTAAATAAATCGCATCTCTAAATACCGCGCGCTGTAATGCACGCGTGCGAGTTACTACATTATTCTTTGCGTTACAAAGGGAAAAAAAAAACAATAAAACGCGAAACGCTGAAATGCAACAAACACGCAAATTTTCTCTGTCACTCACACACACATACACACTCAATACCTTGAATGCATTTGGCGATGGGAGCCCGAATCATCGCTGCACCTTCAGCAGAAGCGCCGTGAGTCACACTTTGAGAACCACGGAAAGACACCGCGCGCGCTCTCAGCTCTGCTTTTCCCCCGGAAGATGAAAGAGAAATGCGTTTCGTCTCATCACTTTTTTTTTCAGACTGTACAAATGAATGAATGAACGCACGAGCGGAAGGAGACGGAGCTCCGTAAATGGGGTTTCTTTCCCCTCCCTCACAAAGTGCTCTTACTTGGACACGCGCTTCCACTGTAACAGTGCGCGGAACTGTGCGCGCTAAACTGCGCGTCTAGCAGAGGGCGCGCGGAAACGGAGGAGAAGGAAGGGGGAGGGGGAGGAGGGGGAGGAGGCGCGTCAGGTGATCAGATAACGCGGGAATCAGAATAGAGGTAGGAGTGTCAGTGAGGTCGAAATCTAATAAAAGAAAAGGAAATCGCACCTGAGTCATTAGACATACAGCGCTGTGAAAAGCATTTAAAAAATTACAATAATTAATAGACAAATTGCTCAAAGTAAAAAATTAATAGGGCAGCTTATTGGTTAGCATTGTTGCCTCAGAGCAAGAAGGACTCGGGTTCGATTCTGGGGCAGGGGCCTTTCTGTGTGGAGTTTGCATGTTTTCTTCCTGTGGGTTTACTCTGGGTACTCTGGTTAGATAGATAGATAGATAAATAGATAGATAGATACTTTATTCATCCCAGTGGGAAATTCACAGGTTCCAGTAGTATATACAATTAAAGCAAAATCTAACAAGTCCCACAGTCCACAAACATGTATGTTAGGTTGATTGGTGATTCTAAATTGTCCATAGGAGTAAGTGTGAGTGTGTGTGGCCCTGTGATGGACTGCCTTACAGAGACGGCTGGGAGAGGCACTTCAGCAGATCCCTGTGACCCCGAATCAGGGATTAAGCGGGTATAGAAGATGAATGAATTAATAAAAATTAGTGTTAAGTGAACGCTGGTTGACTCTGTGTATGTCCTATTATAGTAGCCTAATTTAGACTATATGACCATAGATTTGTGACTATACTACCAGCACACACTCATATTCAAGTTAACACACAGTTTTATTAGAACGCATTCATATGTCATAGCATCCAATTATTCCTTTACTGGAAGTAAGTAACAAAACCAAACTTGGAGTAAAGCTCGTGTGCTCCATAATGACATATTGTGTTATAATTGGAGACAAGGAACTCGAGTCTCCTACACAACTTCACTGATAAACTCTTGTATTAAACATTAAAACATTGACCTCACCCCAGATGTCTTCACCCATCATTAGTGCCCGACGTCAGTAAATATGCCTAAATAAGAATAAATCAATAAAAAATAAAACACCCACACGCCACCATCTAAAGGCAATCCATTCCAGAAGTGTAGAGGTTATTTATAGAAGTTGAAATTAGACTAAATCTGGAATTTGATTCAAAAGAATGGTGGTGGGGGTCATTGCGAGTAATTTGAGAAGTTTTACATGCTGAGTCATACACTCAAAGGATTATTTGCATTCAGCGCTGTGACGCATTTCTGTTTAAAAAGAGTGTGTCTCCTGCGTTTTCCAGCAGCATTGTTTGCATTTGTCATTACAGTCAGGAAGCAAGTTGTCCTTTAGGTTTCTCTTTTATTTGGCCCTATGTTTATGGGGCAAAATGTAAGCTATGTAAGTTAAGAGTGATAACAACACAAAAATGTATTTATTTTTATTTTACAGTTGTGTACAAATGACAAAGCTGTGTTCCAGACTGTAAAGTGTTGCCATTGTAGGCGTAGTAAATGAACTGCTTGCCCAGAAGCAGAAGCAGCGTTTAGAGGAATGTTTGCTTACGGGGACTAGAAATAGCATCAAGCTAAAACCCTATTGGAGGTTGATATTACAACTTAAAAAAATGATTATTGAATGTGTTATTGTATGTGTTAAGTGCTTAAACAGGTGATCAGATCCCTGAGGCAAAATACCACTAGGTTGCTAGCAGTACCAGTAAACTGTTCTCCGAAGGACAAACCTGACATGGTACATTTGTAACATTAGAGATCATTAATTAATTTATTCATTCATCTTCCAGACCCGCTTAATCCCTAATTCGGGGTCACAAGGATCTGCTGGAGCCTATCCTAACCGTCTCTGAAAGGGCAAAAGGAAGGAGGGCTACACAGGTATTATTATTGCTATTATTATTATTATTATTATTATAGTTGAATGGATTTCTAGTAGTCAAAAAAAAAAAGACAAAAGAAAGAAAAGCAGAGAACCCAGAGTGAACAGAGAACCCAGAGTGAAGAGACAACAATCCAACTCAGGCTTGACCTGATGACCTGGCACTGTTATCCTAAACAATCTGTAGAAATCTAAAATACTGACCCTTTATATATCATATATATATATATATATATATATATATATATATATATATATATATATATATATATATATATATATATATATAAACCGCTTTGTATTCCACTGCAATACAATTACTATCCATCTTTTCTTTAAAGTTTCGCTTAGCATTGGAAAATATTGAACATGGTTAGAGTTTCTGCTTGAAAATGTTTTCACTCAAGAAAGATAACGCAATTTCAGTATAAAATGAAAAACACAGCACCTTTCTTTTTTCGCTGCTCATTCGGAGGTAAAATGGATTTGAGAGTGCAATTCAACCCTATTTCATTTTCACAGCCTTTCACCTGCTAGTCAGGGTGGTGCAATAGTGTTAGAGAAAAGGTGGCTCTATGTGAGATATGTTTTAGTTTTGAACAAACACATTTCTAATGCTATTTTGCGTTCTTTTTTTGCGTAGTAATAGTACAAGGCTTAACCTACATGAAGATCATGAATTGAAATTATACAAACACATTTTAATTTCGGAAGAATCATTTGGTCTGCTTAGGATCTGTAACGGAAGTCCACTGAGGCGAGACAGAGTTAGAACACAAGTGCAGCTTGCAGACACAAGTGCAGACAAGAGGACAAAACAGGAAGTAAACAAAACCAAACAATAAATAATTTTTATATATATTCAATAAAAATTTTAGTACAATTAAGGGGAAAAATAATATAATAGGGCAGCACGGTGGCTTAGTGGTTAGCATTGTTGTCTCACAGCAAAAAGGTCCTGGGTTCGATTCCTGGGCAGGAGCCTTTCTGTGCTTGCATGGGTTTACTCTGGGTACTGTGGTTTCCTCCAACAGTCTAAAAACATGCATGTTAGATTGATTAGTGATTCTAAATTGCCCATAGTAGTGCGTGTGGCAACTTGTCTAGGGTATAGGCTCCAGCAGATCCCTGTGACCCTGAATTAGGGAATAAGCAGGTATAATAAATGCTGTAACATTGAATTAAAGCAAATAGCACAAATCATTTTTTTACTTAATAAATGCATTTATAATATTAAATCTTGGTTTACAAAGAGAGAAAGATTCAAAAATAGATTTAGGCTGGTTTAGTTGACATACACTGATGACATCAGATGACTATGATTGCTTCATTTAAATGTTGATCCAGGCTTGGAAAAGGTTGTTAATCCAGGATCACATTCTATTTCCATCACATCCACTGCATAGGCACACATAAATAACACACACAGATTCATCTCAACAGGTTAGGTTCTTATTCTCTATTATAGGCCACTGCCACTGACTCACTAATAAAAATAAATTTCCTCCAATCGATAGCCGAATATATTCTTAACTGTGACTACAGCTGTATAAAGTGGCTACAATACATATAGGAGCTTATATTTTTAAGAAAATCAATAGATCCAATAAGTTGCTGTTATATCCACAGTGGATTATTTGGGTTTCATTACTGTAGTTTTTTTTTCACCTTATGAAATATACACCGTTCTTTCTGCCATTATTTTATTGTGGATATGTATTTATGAATTTTACTTATGCAGGAAATGGTTTTTTTTTTTTACATAAAAATATTCTTAGGACAGAGATAATGCTATAGTTTAAAATACTTTGATACTTTATATTTAGGGGTAAAAATCACCAGAGATATTTTAGTAGTTGAAAATGCACTATGAAAGTAAATCTGGAACAACTGCTGCAAAAAAAAAAAAATCCCCAAAGAGTGTAAATAATTTTTGTAACATTGTATGTGTAAATAGGTTTGATAAACAAATTTGTTAGCACACGGATTGTGATTTCTATTCAATAGTAACTGTAAGAGAGGCTGGTCAGGGGGAATGTTGTAGCACAGTGGTTAAGGTGTTGGACTGCTAGTTGGAAGATCAGGGTTCGATTCCCAGCATTACCAAGTTGTTACTGCTGGGCTCTCGAGCAAGACCTTTAACCCCCAATTACTCAGTTGTATAAATTAGATAAATGTAAGTCACTCTGGATAAGGACATTCGCCAATTGCTGTGAATGTCAATTTAAATGTACAACCATAAATATGTCTTGAATAAAGCTACCTACAGAAATGAAAGACAAAAAACTGCGGTGGCTGTGTTTGCGTTCTTGTATGAACGTTTCATTGTTTATGAAATAAACCATTTTACTAAAGCCTTTTAGAAACTATTTCTAAAGATTCCATATGACTGGAATAATAATAATATACGTTTATAGAAGAAAATCAGTGTGTTAATCTGCCTGCTAATCTTTTCAGTGGTCAAATCAAATATCCAATCATGCATCAGTTTGCATCTAATAATTAAGCACTAATTCATACTGCAGAGTATAAGGGAAAAAGCGATCAGTATTAATTGCATACTGATAAGGAAAAAAGTGCTTCATTACTAAACCGCAGGCTAAGGCTAAATGCTAATGTGCAACCTTATTAAGCAAGAATTTGCAAATAACCATGCATGGGTTTGCACATGTGATTACAGTAACAGTGTATAATGTTCGATATGTGCTTCTTTTCTGCTTTTCTTTTTTTGGTCTCCTTCCTGTTCTTCGACTCAGTCTGTTTTTAAAGATATCTGTATTGAAAAAGAAAACCCTTTGTGTGCGAGCGAGATGCTGCTGGTGATTGCCACGCCTAATCTATGCCTTGCCTGGTGGACTCGAGTTATGCCAATACTCCAACCCTCTCTATTTTATGAGGAGCACACTGCTTTCTTGTTCTACTCATAAAAAAACAAACAGGTCTTTTTGACGTTCATTTGTAAGCCATTATTTATAGATAACACTTGGATAAAATTTATTTAAAGACCTCAGTAAGAAATACATTGATAATTACAACAATAAAACTGTCAGATGAAGTTACAATAATTAGCTCATTACAATGACACCTATGGTGGGATATAATAAACAGCTCTCATATAAAGTCACTCTAGACTTTATATGTTAATTGCTGTGCTAATTTTCTAGTCATTTTATTTAGTTACATTCAACTATAATATACAAATGTAGACCATTTGTATATATACTTCTGGTATAAAACTACAAACCTCAATTTTAATACATTTGGAACGTTGTTTAACAAGTAAATAAAACAGAATACAATGACCTGCAAATCCTTGCAGACCCATATTCAAACACCACAAAGACAGGTTATGCAATGTTAAAGCTGATAAACTTTGGTGGTAAATATTTACTCATTTTAAATTTGAGGCCTGCAACGTATTCCAAAAGAACTGCAAGTGGGATAACAAAAGACTGGGAATGTTAGGGAATACTCTAAAAACAACCGTTCCACTGGTTAATTGGAAACAGGTAAGCATCATGATTGGGTATAAAAAGGAGGATTCCCAAAAGGCTCAAGGACGGGGCATGATAAAATGCATTGGTAAACTGTGTGAGCAAATAATCCAACAGTTTAGAAATAGCGTTCCTTAATGTACGATTGCAAGAAATGTATGTATTTAGAGATGTATGTAAGATTTACAGATTCTAGAGAAATCTCTACAAGTTAGCAGCGGGCGAAAGTCAATCTTCGATCCCTTTGGCAGCACTGCATTAAAAAAAATATACACCTGACAACTGTCAGTTAACACAGTTCGTGTTGCAAGTGCCAAGCCATACATCATCAACAACATCCGGAAATCCCGCCCCCCCCCCAAGCTCATCTAAGATGCACTGATGCAAAGTGATGTATAGTGTGCTCTGTTCTGACACATTTCAAATTATTTTTGGAAAACATGGACATTGTGTCCTCTAGACTAAAAAGAAAAAGGACCATCCAGATTGCAAATCAACACAAAGTTCAAAAGCCAGCATCTGTGATGGTATGTGGGTGTATTAGTGCCTATGGCAGGAGTAACTTGCATATCTGTGAAGGCACCATTGATGTTAAAAAAACTACCATCCACGTGTTAAAGTGTCTTTATTATTTCAACGAGACAATGGCAAGCCACATTTTGAATGTTACAACAATGTAGATTGGTAGGAAAAGAGTCAATTGTGGCGCATTATTAAGCACTAAAGACAACAACGCAGCCTCTGGAATGTTGAGCTAAAAAAAAGCAAGCAGGAATGGAAAAGAGTTCCACCTACCAAGCTTCAACAATTAGTGTTTACAGTTCCCTAACGCCTATTAAATGAGTTCCAAAAGATCTGAAACAGGGGTATTTATTTTCACTGTAATGTATCACAGTGGTGAATCTGGTGTATCTGGAACGTGTCGCAGGCATCAAATTATAAAATAAAATAACTAAATATTTACAAGACACAATAAAGTTGATCAGTTGAACATTCCATCTCCTGCCTTTATAGTGTTTTCAACTGAATATGGGTCAACAAGGATTTGCAGGTTATTGTATTCTGTTTTAATTTAAGACTTGCCCAATGCCCCAACCTACAAATGGAGAACGTGAAAGATTGCTGTTGACATCCTCCATACTTTTTTATTGTAAAAAGGCTAAGAATCCTACTAAACAATTAGCTTAGCATCTATCATAGATCTTTTTTGTGGGCACTAACTGTTTAGAGACTCCACTTAATGCATCATTAGCAGCTGTATGAATGATGTTAGTGCAGAACCTAAAAACGTTAAAAAGGAAATGAGATATTTCCATTCTTGCAGTCAGTAGAAACACACACTCTCCAGGTTTATAATATCTGCAGAACAGTCTGTTCAGCTACAGCCTAGGCAATCTTATCCTCTCGGCTACCATTAAATGTGATTAGAATTAAGGGAATGCTTGCGAATCCTAAAATTTCTATTCTTTATTAGTTTGTGAGCAGCAAATCTGCTTTAAAATATGTGTCCAATTAAAAGGCAATTAAAAATAAATGTAGCACATGACCATGCTGAACTTTTTAACTCAAGGGTCTTCACAAAATAACAGTTGCCGTTTAATGTTTATTTAATGGATTATATTCTGATTTCAAAGTACCACAGTGAGATTTGCCTGTGGTTCTGTTTCTCTCTGCTGCAGCAAACGGAAATCACTTGATAGTGTAGTAAAGGGAGATTACCATTTATTTAGACTCTTTGGAAACAGTATGAGTTTAACGGTCAAAAATTATGCACGGTATGCACGGACAAAAATGTGTTAGGTACCAGTAACAAACTAGCATCACGCTATTTATGCAGTTGAGCTTTATTTATTTTTCATCATCTCAAAAATTTGCATCATATGAATCACAGCCAAGTTTCTATGACCTTTAACGTTTAATATCCATTTAAGATTTATTCAGGAATTTGTGTGTTTTGTTAAAGTTCGATATGTGGGTGTTTGTCCAAATAGATTAATTAGATTTCTCAAGTTCAGAGATCAAGTAAACGTATTTATACGCTTGAAATCCAAGTCAGTCACCATGACAACATGATACCTGAGTTCTGCTATGAATGTTAAAATGTTTTTTTTTTTTTTTTTATATTTTGAGTTGTAGCATTACCCATAGCTAGTATTCTTTCTGACTACCATTCCAGTGAACAATGGGCAATCATGTTGCTCTTTAGAGATAACCTTGACATTAAGAATCCTACTATTATGTCATTGCGTATGTCATTCTTTAAAATGATTTTATCTTGGTTTTTATTTCCGGCTTGAATTTAAAAGAGGCATGTACACCTCTTATAACCACAGACTTACAATAAATAGCAAAAAGTTTGCCAACACCTAAATATTTCACCCATATTTGACATTAAACGTCTTATTGGGGACTTATTCTTCTATTTTTCAACTAAATTTCGGAGCAGTGTTGGGATTTTAAGATCATTCATTAGAAAAATGATTAGTAAGATTAGACACTGATGTCTGGTAAGGAGGTCTGGGGTTAAAGTTCATCGCTAAAATGTTCTGCGAAGTTGCAGTCTTGGCTCAGTGTAGGAAACTTAAAAACATATAGTAGATCTAGTGTAAGGTCTAAACATTTACCTACTAAGATATAAGCATGTAATAAAGTGGGCATAACCCTGTGCTAGGTAATAAACTCATAGCACCATCAGGCACTGATTATTGTTCAGATCTGGTCTTAATATGGTCTTTTTTCATGACTAAGTGGCTGACTAATAATTATATTTATATTTATATAACCAAAATATGTTGTATATGGATGATGGGTAAGAGTAAATGGCCAGTGAGTTTGCCACATACATTGGCAACACCTAACGCCTAAACAAATTTCTCCTCATTCATATTCGTGCAGCATCCTTATAAAGAAGAAAATGACAGCATGGCCCCCAGCTTACTAAGTCTGACATTTTTAATCTTTACATTTTGTCAGAACAGTTTTTTAATGATGTCTAGTGAGGAGATCTGGGGTTAGAGTTCATCCCAAAAATTTTCTGCAGAGTAGCAGTCTTGGCTTTAACAGACGCTTAAATTTATAATGAATTTTAACCTCCAAAACCTTCAAAAATCCATGTTCTGAATCATGAACCTACTTGAAGAAAATTTAAATATCTTTTAAAAAATGAAGCGGTAATATCTTTTAATTGCAAATAAATCCAGAGAGTAAAGACGTGGAGGACATGGAGAAAAAGTTAGAAAACAAATACATTACATATCACAGGCTGGTGCAGATAAAATTAAAAGCATATGCCAAAACTTACTGCATATTTAATTTAATTTAATTAGTAACAATATATGAAAAATATTGTACACAAGTAATATCATTCTTTCAGACTCGTTAAAACCCGTGTCGATATAATAGTCAAAAATATATGAATAGGGTGCTTTTACAAAATTGTGTTAGTTACCAGTCACACACTAACATCACTCCATTTGAACAGGTGAGCTTTATTGACTTTTTCTCACCTCAACAATTTTTTAAAAATTTGCATAATTTCAATCACAGCCAAACTAGAAAAGGTGTTTTTGGTTTAGCCACATCCACTTCTGGTACACAATATTATGCTAAACAGAAAACATGTGTGATATTAAATCTAGTGTAAGGTCTAAATATGTACCCACTAGGGTATAAACGTGTAATAAAGTGGTCATAATGTCCAAACACAGCCATCCTAATCTAGCTAATAAACTTATAGTTCCATCACGCAATGGTCATTGGTCAGCTAATTATATATGTCAGGATTTCCAAGAGGTCTAAGGCACTGCGATCAGGTGGCAATCTTCCTTGAAGGGGTGGGTTCAAATCCCACTTCTGACAAAATAACTTTGGGGGGCACTTCCCCCCAAACCCCACCACTGCCAGTCAGCCACAGTTGGTCCTCCTTGAGCAAGACTCTTAACCCTTTCTGCCTCAGGGGTGCTGTATCGTAGCTGATACCCTGCGCTTTGACCCCAACTTACTAAAATGAGATATGGATGATGGTTGAGATGGATGGATGGAGATGGATGATGGTTGAGAGTAAATGGCTAGTGATTTTGCCATACACATTGGCAACATCTTACAACTAAATCATATTTCTTCTCATCCACATTTGTGCAGCTTCCTGAAGAAAAATAAAACAACAGCATGGCCCCCAGCCTACAATGTCTAATTTTTTGTCGTAACAGTTTTTTAACTGTTAACAAACAAAAGTACCATTTTCCACTTTAATGAAACATTTTTTTCACCAACCAACAAGTTACCTCATTTAAGCAGGCGGCAGCCTGAAATAATGAAAAACACATTTCATTTGCATGTCTTCCTGCTTGTCATTTCCATCTATTCTTTCCAACATAAAAGTTTTTTTAGACATATTGGTAATATTTTCACACAAAATTTTACAATGTTAGTGCCTAGCAATGTCCAGTCTGTTATATCTGAGCTGCAAAAGCTCTGCAGAATGCAAAAAACATCATCACATTAGCGGGTGGGCAAAAACGAAGGTATATGATCTTTGAAATAATTTACCCTGCACTGCTCGGGAGGCAGACACACTCTGCCAGTTTAAAACTAGATTAAAGAGACATCTCTTTAAACTGGCCTACACATAATACACACATTTTTATTATTCAAATCTGTTAAAGGAATCATCAGACTGCAATAGTCAGGTCAACCGGAACCGGGAACACCACCAATAGCACATAATGTATTTGTTTATCACCAGTCGAATTGCATCTACGCTAACATATGTCTGTTCTTTGTTATTCCGTCGCCACCATCAGTTGACAATAAGGCAGTTTCTCAGTAATCTCTTGTCCTCTAAACGACCAACAGAACAAGACCACGGAAACTTTGCTGCAGCATGGGTAACCTGCTGGTTTATCTGATCAGAGAGAGAACTGACCCCCCCAACTGAGCCTGGTTTCTCCCAAGGTTTTTTTTTTCCATTCTGTCACCGATGGAGTTTTGGTTCCTTGCCGTCGTCGCCTCTGGCTTGCTTAGTTGGAGACTTTATAGATATTAATCAAATTGACTGTTTTAGTGAATGTTTAATATTGTCGTTTCTGATGTATTTCTGTAAAGCTGCTTTGAAACAATTGCGATTGTTAAAAACGCTATATAAATAAAGGTGACTTGACTTGACTATGATTAAAGAAATTCCTCTTTTTTGCCTTTAGCTATCTGGCTAAAATTTCCTGTCTAAGTCACTTGAGCTCACAAGGCAAGCACAGATCAGGTTTAGCTTAAAGCTGTCTAAACAAAGTAACACTGGGTCAGAACACACTTGACAGCTCTTGCTGAAGGTGTAAGAGTTTGCTCTTTCAGATAGTACTGACAGCTAAATGCAGCTAAATGCCTATTAATGTTTTTTATCCTCATTATGCTTCTGTAATACAAAGGACAAAATAATAACACAAGCCGTTTAAATTACCTTCTCAAAAATTTATATTGGCATCCAAAACACCATGCCAGCAAATACCAGACAGCCAGCTCTGCCATATTTTGAAAGTTTACTATCTCACTAGTCTCTGCCTCAGACTCAACACCCACAAATGTATAAAGAAGACACTGTGTTCACAACTCTTACAATAAACTCTTATATAAATCTAAATCTAAGCTAAACGTTGTATTTTCTAAAAGATGTCACATTTACAATATAGATTTACAGGCCATTTTTAAATGAACAATATATGGTGACATGACAGTCTCTTTAACAGTGGTGTTTCTATGATGTCATCCTTATACGGCTTAGCTCTTGCTACTGTTACGGATAACACTTAATCTATAATCTTATATTTTGTCCGTATGTCATGTGCTGGGCTCCGTAAAGCTAATTTAAGATGACAAATTTCCGAAGACTCTGTACACATTAAATAAATTAATGCAGGCTAATGAATGTCAAGAATATACCTACAATAACCTGCTATGCTTTTTGCAAGATTTTTTTTTAAATCATCTCCTGCCTCTGGTTTGTTATGCATGCACACTTGGATGATTTTTTTATTGACATGTATTGTAATTTTTAATTATATAGAGTTATAGTTTCAATGAATTTAAATATAGAGTTATAGTTTCAATGAATTTAGAAAGTTCCCCCTTAAAAGGGTCTAGAACAGACCTGGATTTTACATTTTCAAATCCCTTAACATGGCTTTAAAACAAAACAGGGACGTGGTGGCTCATGGTTAAGGTGTTGGCCTACCAACCTAAAGATTGTGGGTTTGATTCCCAGCTCCACCCAGCCACCACCACTGGGTCTCTGTGCAAGGACACAGCAATCCCCCAATTGCACACAGTCTTTTCGCCATAAGAAGAAAGATCTGGCTAGAGGAGACGTTTACTAACCACCACCAGTCCTCAAAATCCACATCTTGTTTGATGAAATACAGCCTGTGTGTGATTAATTATAAAAAAAATTTAAAAAAAACAGGGGAATGATCTAGCGAACACCTTGTGAAACCTATTCCTAATAAGAAGCTTGTGTGAATTCCAGCCTCTGCCTCATGCAGCTTTCTAGTTTTCAGGGCCTTTAAGCTCTGGATAGGGGTCATTTTGTTCAAAAATGGCTTCTCTCTGGAGACTCATTTACTTACTGCCTTCTCTCCCCCAGCTCAGCCAAACAGAATTGTCCTCTCCAATGAAAGAAAGGGTATGCCCCCCCTCTTTCTTGTTATTTCAGTCGTGAGCAGCAATTTTTTTTCTCTCTGTTATAATTTTTCTTCATTATGCTCTTTTTCTATTTCCGAACAACTCGCTGCACAGGCAAAGGTACATTCAAAGTGAAGTTGGATCAGAAGCTCTGAAAAACACAAATAACTTTATTATTTTGTAAAGAATCTAAAGAATCCAATGCTTTAATCTGACTGAAATGGACAGTGTTTTCTGGTAAAAAATGTTGAATCTATTAACCAAGTCTGTAGCCACTGTGATTTTTATATTTTATTTACAGAAAATAATCAGTGATGGTTAGATAACTAACACAAAGAGCATGTGAATAGACAGGGAGCATCTTTAAATTCTTACTATAATCAGTTCTTTTTAATTTTTACTTTTTTATATTTTTAAAGACTGAAATAAAGTCAGTGACTATTTATACTCACTGTCTTGTGAACATATAATTTTTCATTCGTTCAGAACCCTCGTTCCGCTAACAAGTGGGGGGGGGTGAAGTTTATGCACCTGGTTCATGTTCATTGTTCTTGTTTTTTGTTTATTGTTAATGTTTAATAGGTTTATGTTTTTATTATGTTTTGTGTTCTATAGTCCATGCTTTGTTTGTTTTAGTCATGTGTTCTTTGTTCCTGTCATGTGATTCCTCTGTTCTTGTGTCATGTTGTCATTGGTTAGTTTGGTCATGTGTTCCTTATTGTTTGCAGATGTTCCTTGTTTATGGTCTTGTGTGTATATATACCCCCTTGTGGTTTGTTGTTTGAGTACCACTGTGGTGAGACTGTTTATGCTAATGGTTATATTTATGCTAATGTTCATGCTAAGTCAAGTATTGTCTAGAGTTTATTTTTATTGTCTACATAAATTAATTTTTCTTAATCGCAAACAGTGAATGTTTTCATTGGCTTTATGTAGAAGAAACTAGCATAACTTCCACATTAGCTACAAAAATATATCAAATTCTGAAAAATAAAATGAAATTTGCTAAAGCCACAAAGGCAGTATGTCATAACATACTTTATGCTGTATGTTAAGGCCTTTAAACTTAAATGGCAGTCAAATGTTTTTTTACATAAACAGCCAGAGAGAACGCAGTTTGATTAAATGTACCTCCTCTACCAGAGTCAAATGCAATATCCTTGCGGTTTTCACTCTTCTAAAGAAAACATTTGACTACGGTATGGCCTATCAGAGAAAAATATTCAAAAGCCTCTACAACACTATTTCCTGAAGAAAAAAAGATGAAAGTTGAAATCCGTTCTGCTTGCAAAAAATAGAGAAAGCAGGAAAGAGAACTGTATTTCAAATGACAGAAATGAATAAATAACTGACATTCTTGCTATGTTACCTCACTAATTACCCTACCCGAAACTGCATCTCTCTGCATATCGCAGTGTTCTATAAACAGCGGAGAGTTCCTGATGTCAGGAAGCCTGGGTGATGAGGATAATTACCTGTCAAACAAAAGCAAAGCTGACTTAGCCTCATTTTCGAGTCCTTCTAATGTCAGGGCTTTCCGGCACAAAAAGTGACACCAATGCCAATAAACTTTCACCGGTTGTAGGTCAAAAAATATTGTTGCATCCTCTTTAAGTGAATTCAGGTGCTTCTATGCACAACGAATAAATAATGCAATACCGAAACTAAGTAATTCATAGATAGTGCTGGCAAACAGGTTTATAATAACAAAACGTTAGCAAAAATTATCTATCCATTTGGTCCTAGCCTGGAGAAAATCCAAATGTTAGTTTAATATCTGGCCTTAATGAGACCCAGAGCTGTTTTAGCAGCAATTTGCTGCTGGCATGCAGCCATATAGAGCAAGCATAAATCCACATATACTTTTTACAATACATGTTAAAAATGTTGAACAAAGTTTTTAGTGCAGCCCATATGGAACCCCCCCCCCCACACACACACACACACACACACACACACATCCGTAAGACTCCTTATTATTTTGGGGAGGGCGTTAGCTGCTATCATAAGTTTCATCATAAGTGCTTATGATGTCTGTGATCCCAAATCTGAATTATCTACTGACATGTCTTTGCATGAACCTCACCTCTCCAGACTTCTTGGAACAATTCTGTTTTGGCATTATCCATCTACATCTGTCTGGGTTTCATTTTTTCAAGTTTTTTTTTTTTTTATTTACATTTACAGCATTTGGCAAACGCCCTCAGCCAGACCGACTTACATTTTTTTCTTTTATACAACTGAGCAATTGGGGATTAAAGGCCTTGCTCAGGGGTCCATAAGTGGCAACTTGGTGGTGCTGGGAATCAAGCCCTGATCTTTTAATCAGCAGTTAAACACCTTATCTACTGCACTAGACAATTTTTCTAGCTTGTTGAGATATTGCTGGTAAGAGGGATCGACTATGCTACAGGATATTCTCCTTAAGTATAAATGTGTGAGAGACTATTTGTGGGTGTGAGAGTTCAGCTATGAGCTAAAACCCGATGTTGGTTCCGGGGGTGTTGGGATTAGTTCCAAATACACCATGACATTAACAAAATAAACTGGTTACTGAAAATGAATAAATGAATAAATACCTTTATAAACTTTAGTTTTCGAAAACATTGTTTTTGTAGATGCTGAATTTTTATACAGCTTTATGTCACTCACTTGGGATTGTGAGTCACTTTTGGCAGCAGTGACAACAAAACTCATTTTTTTAATCCCTTTGCTTCCATAGGATGCGTTATTAATCTGCCATAATCCTACCCTTATTAACTGCTCTATCTTGCTCGCATCCTTCACATTGTACACCAAAGTCATGCTAAAATTGGTCCCTTTTTATTCTCTAATATGTCAGCTTTCCTGTAAGCGTTCTAAGAATTATATAAATCATTCAACCTGAGGTTTTAAACTTCATAAACTGCCCCCTGCCTATGGCAGCTTCAGTATTACCATTTTAGAAAGTGGGTCAGGATCAAGGAATGTGGATAGAGTGTTAAGCTCCTTAAGTAGGCTTCAAAATTGAAATTCATACGTGGAAAAAGAAGAGCAGAAGAGAAATGCATGCCAAATATGCAAATATATGTAAATGAGTTGAGTGTACTTACTTGCAGCAGAAAGAGTAAACAAGGCCTTATGGGGCCGTGTGCACTTAACTTTGATTTTGAAGCTAAGGGAATTTTTATTACTATTGGACCCGTTGGTGAATATTTGTTTGATAGTCTAACAACCAAACATGGAATCATGTATAATAACAGCATTATTATAATGTAACTTGCTTTTATACAGTTTTCTTCCTCTAATGCAGTTCTGCACTAATTGCCAATTAATTTTTGTTCCTGTTCTTTGCTTCCAACTAACATGCTAGTTAGCTGGGACTTACTGACAGTCTGGGCGGAATATCAAAGAAAGTCCAAATTTTTAATTTGTAATTGATTTCACCTTTCAAAAAGTTACCCAACAAAAAACATTATGTACCATTCAAGGACAAACACATTTAAAGCCGAAAGACTTTGTGTGACTCTAAAATAAACATAATGTAAATGTTATTGTGATTAACATAGCTGAACTTATTGCATTTTTATATTCTCTTCTTGAGACTATTACTGTAGCACAGCTAACATAATATAACATCAAGTAGACAAATCAAGTTAGTGGCTAGTGGAGGAACTGGATAATAATTATGGTTTTAAAATAGCTAAGCTAATACATTTACAAGTGGACAAAGATGACACTGGAGTTTTGTACCGGCAACAATCTTGTTTACATTTCTGGCAGACACCCTTATTCAAAGCAATTTCTATTTATCTCATTTTATATAACTACGCGGAGAAATGATACGGGCCATATTCACAGGCCGGGCAGTAGCAGCCGGTAGTGGTGCTGAATCCAAACCCACAATCTTTTGATCAACTGTTCAGCACCTTAACCGCTGAGCTACTACTTCCCCAGACTGTCAACAAACAATAGCCCCAAACACGGACATTTAATATGTTGGATAATGGCAGACCCATAAATCTCTCACTACTTATACAACCAAATTCTTGCTCAGCATCAGGTCTTGTTATCTGACACCAAAGTCAAAGCTTCTAGTGCGAGAAGTATAAAGTCCTCTTAGATAAACTAGTGTAAAGCATTTCAACATTCAGACTGTTTTTGCTGTCTCGAAAGTTTCACAAGTTACTGTTCCTGAACTATGGCAGAATTCCGAATTCTAGAAGTGAATCCACATAATAAAAGCCATTTGTTATATTAAGTAGGGGCAGTCTAGTGAGACTGGTTTTTAAAAAATCATCGACATGCTAGGTACTTTCTCCCACTGTGTCTGATGTGCAACATTAACAGTAAATAACACTCACACAAAACACAGAATAAAACTTATGACATTTTTATATCCCAAAAAAAAAAAGCCTGATCTGACTTTTTGGTAATCAACATCGTCCATAAAAATGTCTAGATAACATTTCCATTGACAGGCCAGTCCGAGAGGCATCTTTCTAAAAATCACCCAGCAAACTGTTATTTTGATGTTTGTACCCATCTACTACATTTATACCAAATGTAAAATCGATTCTTCTATTTTCCAACAAATATGCCAATCAATCTTCTTTGTCAAGACCAAATTAAAGCTTTATGTGTATAAGTAAGGTGCAACCAATGTGACGCTAAAATAACTAAAATAAAACATATATAGTCGATAGTATAGTCGGCGTCATAACATTAACTGCAAAGTTAAAGGTTTTAGTTGAAACAATTCTCAAACTTATATCGAAAGTTTGTGGATTTCATACCCAGTAAGGCTAAGCTGTCACTTTTGGGTCACTGCCTTGACAAAATGTCTAAACGTGCATTTCTGATCCCAACTTCTAGCAATGTTAAGAAAATCATTTCCGTCTGATGTACATACTTACATATAAACAAAATCAAAATGGAAGTAGCCTCAGATATCACACCCATTACCTGAAAGTTTGATACATTGGCCACAGATGTGTGGCTAGTCATGGTTTTAGGAAGGCCAAACTCTGCATTCAGGTATGCCTACATCTTGCTCTAAAAGCTTATTTCTTACAACCTGGAATTTTAAAAAGTGGGATGCAGTTGTCCTTATACACTGCATTGTGGATAGTCAGATTGCATCCTTATGATTCTGAAGCATGTGACCAGATAATATATAATATACCAGATGGCTGGTGGTTTGTGGTTGGTGCATCTTTAGCAGAATGGCTGAAAAAAACTCACTTTGCAACTTAGCTGACACAGATCATTTTTGTGCCTTGTAGCAGACCTTGTACATCTTAGAAAAGAAGAAAGGAACAGCTTTTATTTTCTCTTAGCTAAATGTTCTGTTCTTGTTTGTTCACACTGACTGCAAGAAAAAAATCGATCTATCTATCCTTGGTTTCATAGCCATATGCACACCTTGCAAACTAACAGCAGGCATCTAAGAATTCTGAACACCAACTTCTAACTCCCAAAATCCCCTGATCCCCAGATATCAGTTTTTATTGTACATGTATTTTTAAGATATCTCTTTTTGCAAATAGGTGTTCCTGGGGAAAAGAAACGCGTTTTAAACACAATATGTAAAACTCTATGTTACACTTTGTCCATCGCAAGGCAATACTTACTACTTTCAATTCCTTCTTGGTTCCTTTTGACTTAACACACAAATCAACATATGATTTTTTTTTTGCCAGGATATCAAATGTCATTCCGAAAGTTGGGCAGCCAGAAATTTGCAAGTCAACATGAGCAACTCCATCATCTACTCTACTAAATCGTTTCTGGCAACAAGAGAACACATTACAAAAGCATGCTTCCATTTCACTCTGGCCTTTGATAACTTGTTGACCCTTAAATCAGTCGCTTCAAATATGCTTGCCATAGAAAAGTGCTTTTGAACATGCATTTCACATTATTACATGCATTTTCTATTTTTATTGCCCCCAGGAACCAATCTCCAACTATCACAACCCCATTCCTGACGTATGCACTCTTGCTACAGAGAAGTTCAAAATAGCATAATCATTATGAGAGAACCTTGGGCTGTTGAGTGCCTAAAGACACTGTCAATTCAAAGGCTGAACTCATTTGTGTGAAAGGTGACTCAGCAATTTCAGCTCTGGAACCCCATTTGTATAAACCAGCCTTGTTCCTCCCAGTTGTCTCATCCAGTGCCTAGCTTTAGGGCAAATGCTTTATTCACCTGTCACCTCATTTTTAATGCATTTACAGCATTTAAGAACATACCATATTGCAGATTTTACACATGTTCACCAGTTTTAGTTTGCTGAACTCAAATATAGCCTTTTTTTATACGTGAGTGGGTTAATAGGTAATATTTTATTCAAACTTATTTTAAACTTAAATTTTTGATGTAGTTCCTGTTCTGGTCCTGGTTATGATGATGTAAATAGTGACCAGTGTCTGAAATTGTATGATCTGCTTTTCTCTATATGCATAAATAATGACACAGAAATGTGACAGAGCATATAGGCTAACTTTAAAGGGTAAAATTTACATTCGGAGCTCGTTTGTTGTCTGTCACTTTATTAGTTGGTGTTTGCTTTTTATATAATGTCATTTAGATTTATAAATTAAAAGAGATGCTTTTTTATCTCATATATCTAAACCCCTAATTTGTCATTGTCATCGTGTTTCAAGTCACTTACCTTCCTTTCAGCCAAGTAAAAACCTGTAAAATTCAGAATGTAATTTTAGCAGTGGTGTGCAGTCGAGGTCAGTACGTCCTTCTCTGCTGCCTAAAAAATATCGGAGGCTGACCATTATTAATTAACATTAATTCTAATATTTGTTCCATTCAATTGTATTAATTTATCCCCAACAGTTTATTCTCTTCATTTCTTTTTTCTTGCACTGCTTCCAGTATGTGTATGTAGGTTTTAATTTTTTTTGCCTAATCAGATTTCAGTTTCTATGTACTGCCATGTAAATCTAATCTGCCAGGGCCTTTAGAATCAGTAGTGCTGCCCATGTAACTTAAACTATATTAGTAGTGGCAGATTGCTAATTGGTTAATGTTATTAAAGACTGTTTCTTTAACCAATCAGATTTTCAAACATGCCTTTCAAAGTCAGTTAGCTGGTCTATGATGATGTCAGCTTTTTTCCATCCTCTGACTGGTTGATCAGAGTAAAACTGTTACAGTCTAGCACAGACTAGCAAAACACGTCTGTACAATTGAATTAGTATTTTTACGCCCACAATGGCTGATGGAGGAGGAAAAATTTACTTTGTCTCAGACATACTTAAATATATGTGGCGGACTTTTCAGGAAAAGTTGGACAGTGTGAAGAGAGTTCGGCTAACAGACGGGTAATAGAGTTTGTTCGCTACTTCCAGACCATTGCCAATGAACAGTAAGCTGGCTTACAGCCTTTAAATGTATTATGTATTTTATTTTATTTAATATGTTTTTGTGATGTTATATTAATATTAAGATAAATATTGATTCTGCTCCAGATGATGTTTGTGGTACAGTTGCGGTTGTAGTGTAGAGGTTTGGAGTCTTAACAGAGTTTTTTGCTTTAATAAAAATGGTTTTCACACTCAATACACGAAATGTCTCTCTCTCTCTGTAATGCCCTGCTGTGTAACATTGCGTTTTTGTATATCATTGATTTCTATAATTGCACCATGATAGTGGTGGTATAAAGAGGTGTATCAGTTGGGTAAGTCCCTACTGAGGGCCCAGGTACCAAATGCACTGCCCGCCACTGAATTTAAGTAATGTAAGCCAGTCTAGCAGCATTTAGAGCATTTTTTTGTTATATAGTGTTGGTCTTTGTTTTTTGTCTTAGACTTAATTATCCTAAAAGTACGAAAAAAAAGTAATTTAAGCGAGACGTATTATTACAGTCAATAGCACAGCAGAGACTATTGTAAGCAGCCAGACTGTACAAAACAGATTGCTGCCACAAGATGTACAACTGTTAAACTGGTATATTGAATTACAGTAAAACTAACTTTATGTCTACTTGTTTAATATTGAACAGAAAATTGAGTTGACGGCGCTTCCACTAAAATGCAGTTTTGTTTCTAAGCTTTTTTATTACAATACAAGCAGCACCTGGGCTTCCAAATGGCATCATGTTGTGCTCCAATTGGTTGGCAAAAAATACTTTCTTTCTTTTTTCTTTTTCAGAGTAATAAAAGCTGGTCTTAGAATAGTTCTCAGATATAGACATTACTCTAACTTTGGATCTACTTCAGATCTAATTCGGGGTCATGGGGAATTAGGGAATAAACGGGTATAGAAGATGAACGAATAAATGAATGAACCTAAGCTGCTATTCAGTCCTTTTAGAGACAGCTGGGATCTATCCCAGCTGTCTCTGAAAGGGCAAAAGGCAGGAGGGGTACACCCTGGCCAGGTTGCCAGTCCACCACAGGGCCACACTTACTTCAATGGGCAATTTAGAATCACATACATTGTTTTTCGACTGTGGGAGAAAACCAGAGTACCCAGAGTAAACCCACTTTGCCCAGAAATCAAACCCGGGCCTTCCACGTTTACATAAAGATGACTCTAAGTCTTTATAGGATTCTCTAGGTCTTTGGTGGTTCACAAAAGGCTTTGGACATACACAGTCATACACAAGACGGTTGTTTTTGATCTGTGCATTCTCTTCATTTGTCAATATGCCTGCATGTTTCCTGTGATGCAATTGTTGCTTTATTAAAATAATTTTAACATCTTAAAACTCTTACTATCCACATTTCAACGTGTGAGCCTTAAACCTTTATTCTTTCATCCCTCTCTTCCTTTTACCCACCGTAACTTACTTTCTATTTACCTTCTTTTTTATTATTGCCCCTGAATTGCAGTTATTTCTGTTCCTTAGATAGTTTTCAAGCTGCTTATTACTACTCGGCAGTTGTCTTTCATCCTATATACTAATTTTACCACTGCTGAGAACTGTAGTTTTTCTTTTTTTCCTATTTTATTGTCCCTCCAGTTGATCACAGATTCCATGCATTAGGAAGAAATGCTCCTGCAGCATTCTGCCGGCTTTGTTTTGTATGCTGTACATATTTCCTGAGTCCACAGTGGTTTGTTTGATGCTATCTTTTCTATCGATAATGTATCTTTATTTGTTTTCTCTGTATCAATATCTTATCAGTGCTTGTTGTTTCAGTACACTTCTCTGACCCGAGTTAGGATTTCATTGCCAGGGTCAGGACTTGGTCCAGCTATATCTTTTATGAGATTCGTGTAGCGTAATACTACACAATCTTATATCTCTACAAAAATCATGTTATATCCATAGTGTTTGTGAAGAATAACAACCGCAACCTTCGTAGATCTCCTTAGTTTTAGTGCAATAATCCATCATAGATAAAGCATTAGTAATTAACTAAAACATGACTGAAATTCCACTTGACAAAAGCCTTAAAGACAAATAACTCGGCAATTGAGGGTTAAGTCATATTACTAGCAGTGGTAATTTTGTGGTCCTGGGAATTGAATTCGTAATCATAATCCACAACCTTTCAGTTAGCAATCCAACACCCTAACCACTTAAATACCACTTTCCCTATTAATCAAGTCAGCATTGTTGTAAATTTCCGTTACATTTTAGCTAATTATTAGGTAGTTAAAAACCTGGTTAGGTGAACATCATAATGTATTTAAGCATTGTATAACTTATATATCTCTGTTAGTATGCCATGGACAGGGTATATATTGAATGCTTACTGATTACCTACTTATTATAGAAAGATGACACAAACCCCCGTTTATGAATGATGCCTTTGGCAGCTTTAGGCATGTTTGTCGTCAGACTGAGCAGCAATAAAAGGCAACTCCTCTCGAAGTTTACCGCCTGAATCTTGAAGAGATTCTGTTGGATCTAAAAGAGATCAACAAGAATGCTAGAGCATGCTATTTTGTAACCTAATGTCTGCATGCAAAAGAAATCCTAAACAACATTGTTTCTCCTGGTACATCTCTTGTGCCTGTTTTTTGATGAGGACTGTAACTGTTTGTCTCAATTTAAGGACAAATCCCTTTATAGCTGCCCAACCAAGACTTTTCATTTTGGATTGTTTTGCCCCTGAATGACAACATTAGGTTAGTAGGTGTGATGAAACTTTACCAAAATATTCCATGTGGATATTTTGCCCACATCTCTGCTTATGAAATCCATTACATCTATTTACCCTAGGGCTGTCACAGTTGGCAAATTTGTGTAATGATTAATTGTCAAAGAAATAAATGCGATTATGACGATTTATTGCCTGTTTTGAGGCTTTAACGATTAATTATTTGTTTTAAGGCTTTGACAGTTGATTGTTTGTGAAAGACATTTAAGCAATTAAAGCAACTCAAAGCATTTTATAATCGCTCCAATTTGTGCCTTATTTACACTTTAATAGAAATATTTTTTTATAAATAATAGTATTAAGGAAAATCCATATTTTCCATCCTGTCAGTGGTGTTTATCTGTTTAGCAACATATAGATTAATTCATTTTCTATGCAGTTGCATTATGGGTCGTCAACATGACTTAAGCTGGTGATGTAGCATTATTAAAGCGCACTTGGAGCTTCAGAAAACCTCAATGCTCTGACTTTTAAATCACGCTGCTCCACTCACTTACTCTAGTTGAAAGTAGGATGCTGCAAGTACTACAGCCTCCCCCTGATGACTAATAAAAGTGTGCACTAATTGTGGTTGGACTCAACAAACGCAGTCAGGTCAAACGTGCAATCAATTGTGACCCATGTGCCCATGGTCGCAATTATAAACCTCCCCCCTAGGCTGAGCCAGGTTCCGAGGTGTTTTAAACATACTGTAGCTCACCTGATGTCAATTAACTTATCTAGTTGCTAAATAATTTTCCAGCTGAATCTTTTCCAAATCTATTGTTTTTTTCAGCCCTTTGTTGCCCCCTGTCAACTTTGTTGCCCCCCTGTCAACTTTCTTCAGGTATCAAATTTGAAATTAGCTGATTCAGTGAATAAGATTGTAAAATTTCTCAGTTTAATCCTTTGCTATATTATCTGTGTTTTATTATAAATAAAATATTGGCTTATGCAACTAGAATGTCTTTTAGTTTTAATTTTATTTAATTTTTTAATAATTACGTTTTTTTAGCCCCAACTTTTCTGGTTTTATTTTAAAACTGCCTTTTATTTTCTTAAATGTCAGAATGTGGAAATGCATTTAAATGCTGTTTTGGAGGCTCAGAATATTTTTGATAAATACAGTCTGGGTTTCTTAAAAGCCATTCAACTGAAACTGCATTCCTTAGGGTCTCAAATGACATTTGAAATGCGGTGACTGTTGGTAAATGTTATTTTGCTGGTCCTGCTAGATCTCAGTGCAGCATTTGACACCGTTGATCACCGCACTTTGATTAATAGGCTATATTCTCTAAAGGGCATTTACAGTCAGTTTTTGATTGGTTCTCTTTCTGACAGCAGTTTATCTGTGTCTATAGGATCTTACATGTCAGATTCTGCTCCTTTGTCCTGTAGTGTGCTACAAGGTTCTGTGCTGGGCCCTCTGCTGTTTAGTAAATATATGCTTCCTCTTGGCAAGTTTACTATTCATATAAAATAATGTCTTATTATTGTCTTGTCAGTGACATGACTGTAAATGTATTTAAGTCCCTATAGACTAGAAAAGCTGTACCTTCCTCTAAAATTCTCTAAAATGTTTAGTCTCCATTAACAAATAAATGACAGACAATATTTTGCAAATAAATACTGATAAAACTAAGGCAATCATTATTGCTCCTGATAACATTACTAAAGATTAGGCAGGTTATTTTAAGTCTGTCATTATCTGACAGTTGTGACACAAGAATCTTTAACAGATTTATTATTTTTTAATAGTCATGTAAAGTCTGTAGTTTGCATAGTTCTATAGTTTAAAAAAATAGATGAAGATTCTCATTTATGCCTATTACTTTATGATTGGACTATTGCTTTAACAAATCTACAATGAATTGATTATAAGTACAGAATGAAGCTGCAAGGTTTCAGACTTGGACCAGAAGGAGGTTCCATACTTCTTCTTTGCTTAAGACCCTTTAATGTTATCCTATTGGTTTCAGAGAGCATTTTGAAACTTTGATTATTACTTATAAAGCTCTGCATGGACTGAGGACAAAATCAAGGAATAAATGCACACGGAAAGCCACAAGGACGTTGGAGAAGGGTAGAAATCTGAGCATTAGCTTAAAAGTCGTAAGCAAGTGGATTAGATTCCTTGTACCATTAACAAGACCAGGTGGTGACTTAGTGAATAGAGTTTGTTTATATAGAGTGCACGGGAGTGTTTAAGTGCGCGTATGGCTGGTTATTATTCTGCTGACTGTGTGCGCTAGTTAGTTACATTACTTACATTTACTTAGGGCCTTAATCAGGGGCTCACAGTGATGGCTTAATGGTGCTGGGAATTGAACCTTCTTTGTATCAGTCCAACACCTCAACCACTAAGCCATCACTTCCCAATATTTACATTTAAAGCATTTGACAGCCGCCCTATTTAGCATGACTAACATTTATCACCTTTAGACAAATGAGCAAATAGGGGTTAAGGGACTTGCTCAGGGGCCCAGCAGTGGCAAATTAGTGGTGCTGTAAATCGAACCCTGATCTTTTAATTAGCAGTCCAACACCCTAACCACTGAGCCACCATCTCCGCCCACCTTCGCTCCGATTAAGGAAATCGGTGTAGCCGTGACAGTGTCTAATGCATTAATTGTTTTGAGTTGTTTACCCACAGTTTATGAGATGAAAATAAACTTAAATTAATTTAATCTTAACACTTGCCTAAGGTTTAGCTATGGTTGAATGGACATCTGTCGGTCCACAATTAAAGTCAAAAGCTCAGCTGAAATGCAGTGTGTGCAACTGAACAAACACTAACGCGAACAAAAATCCATTTTCTTTTAGACAAATTATTATCTTGTTAAAGCTTGCGCTCGTCCAGATGGGCTTTGATAAGTGCTTAATTGCCCTTGATATTCTGATAATGTATTCCTGAAAAAATAGATCTTTTTTTATCCTTTTTGTTTCTCCCTCCTTACTTCCTTCTTTAAAAAAACTTTAATCTTTACTATGTCCTAGAAATAAAATGTCCATGATAATCTTTGATGTCTCACAGTGACAGTGATCTCCATGCACAGTGTGTATCGACCTTATGGAGATTCATTCATTCAGCTGCTGTAAGAGCATGAAATCGATGAGTAAATAGAAGTTAAATTTCTGTTTCTGCTTGGTTCCTGCAAACTCTAAATATTGGTCAGTGTTCTTTTGGGTTTTGTGTATATTCAGGTATACCCAGATCAAAACTGCTTGTCAGTATTTTATGTCTTTATTATTATAAAAGTGACAGCTGTCATATCAGCTGTAGAATTGCCTTGGATTTACATAACATACTGCTTTTGGGGAGCTTGAAGCAATAAGCAATGTATGTGTGTGTGTGTGTGTGTGTATACTTAAAGAAATCTTTTTAATGTAATCTTTTAATAAACAGAAAAGTTTGGAATTATGCAAACTATAAGTAAAAAAAAGAAATGCCCGTCACCTTAACTAATAAACTTTAAAGATGATGTACAATTTCTATGTCAATATTTAAATGTAAGCAAATGTGTGTTTTGTCTATGTTAATTGCTCTGTTCAAAGGGTCAGATTTTATCACAGTGCTATTTCTGTCCACCGACGCATCTGAACAGACAACACACCAGTAGATTTGATCTAACAAGGATCATCAGCTTTCACACTGTCACAGATTGGCTGGGGTAAGATACAAGTGTGGACTATTTTATTTGAAGTGATACACACATGAACAAAGACCAGGACTCACCGTGGGAGCACAATCTCAAACTAGAGGATCATAAAATACACCTGTACATCTGTGTCTGTACATCAACAACATGTGTCTGTACATCAACAACATATAATGACACTACTCACTAACACATTCTAAGTTAATTGTGGCATGTAATGATAAATTAAATGCTAATGCCTATAAAACCAAAATGTGTAACAGGTACAGTCATATGATATGAAAGTGCTGTTATCAGTGGGTCTTTTGGGACCATAATCGTATATCTTACTTCCATCCATGATTTTTTGTGACAATTATTCACGGGGTTATAGGGATGCTGCAGTTTAACCCAGATGACTTGGGACATCGATGACAGGGTACCAGTCCATCATTCCATTTCATAACAATTGGTTAGCATCCAATGCACATCTGTACGAACTGAAAGAGAAAACCAAATCACCAGAACACTTGCCCCTTTTACCGCAAAAAACAAAAAGAATTAACCCTGAAGGTGTAATATATATAGACTTGTAGTCTGATTTCAATTTGGAAAAAACTGCCATTATAAGAGAGAACCTATAACAATTAATAGGAAGTTCTAGTAAAAACTGTAAAAAAAATGTAAATATTCCTCAAAGTCATTTTAATCAAGTTGTTGCTAAAAATTTTATATAACAATGCATAAAGGGAAGTAATGGCACAATGACTAAAGTGTTGTACTGCCAATTGGAAGATCAGAACCTTGCTCAGGGGCCTACCAAGTTGCTACTGCTGGGTCCCTGAGCAAGGCTCTTAAGCCCCAAATGCCGTAAATGTAAATGTAATACACTTTTGGAGTTTCATCCTCTGCACAACAGGTCTTTTTTTTATAAACTCACTCAGCCTATCAATTTGCCTTTATACAATTGCCTCTGCAGTGTTGCAGTGGGTACAAAATCTCACAGAGAAAAGGTCCCGTTTCGACCCAGAGCTTTATTTACTCTCTGTGCAAAGTTTCACATTTTCTGTCTGGGTCTGCGTTGGTTTGTTCTTTGGGTTCCTCGCACCTCTCAAACACTTACTGGTACATGCTGTCTGCAATAAATTGCCACTATTTTTCAATCAGTGTGTGTGGGTGTATGTGTGTGTAGTGCTCTGATATAGACTAGTGTGCCACCTCAGGATTCCTGTCCTGCATTTTGGGTTTCTGGATTAATGACACTCCTGAGCAGAATAAATTTAAAAATGGTTGCCATTGACATGCGCTTTACTTACACTTGCCAAATTAAAATAATTGGTGTTAATCCACATATATTTAATGTTAGGAGGTTTAGAGTTATAAATGGAGGCAAGGCAAATTTTTTTATATAGCACATTTCATACCCAGTGGTAATTTTAAGTGTTTTACATAAGAGAAATTAAAATTATCCTCAAATTAATCACAACAGTAAAAACTGAGAAATTAAAATAAAAACAAAGCTTTAAAATAAATAAAAACAGATAAAAATATAAAATGATTATAGTCAGTTGGGATGTATCGCAGTACTTATTTAATAAAGGCAAAACTAAACAGATGTGTTTTGAGTCTGAATTTAAAGATGGCTACCGATTTAGCACATCTGATCTCTTCTGGGAGCTGGTACAAACTGTGGGCTGATTAATAGCTGATTCTCCGTGTTTAGACTGAACCCTTGGCATGTCTAACTGACTTGATCTGATTATATTCAGTGAGCATATCTAAAATGTATCTAGGTCCTATAGGCCAGCGGTTCCCAACAGGGGGTCCTGACCTACAAGGGGGCCTCAGTGAGCTCTGTGGGTTGCATCATATTGGCCGCATTTACACTGCACGTATCTAATGTGGCAAAGATCGGATTTGACTTATGACAGTGTAAGCAGGAAAGAAGCACATAGATTTTAGATCAGATTTAGGCCTCATTCGTATGTGGTAATAAATCGGATACGAATCGGATATAAGCGTTAGCGTGTGCAGTGTAAGCAGACAGATCTGATTTTTATCTGTTTATTTGAGTTGAACTTTATTGAATAAGTGACGGTGGTGCGTGATGTCAACTCAGGTGGATAACTGTGTATTTTGATAACAATCCACGCTTAAAGTATTTTTTTTATTTACTGCACACTGTGGCTGATTGGAAACACACACACACAGCTCTCTTTCTCTCTCAGCTGTTCTCTGTCTAAAGAAAGAGTTGTTTTTGCCGAACGATCATATTTCATTCGCCAATTTTATCCATTATTCCCTGGTTGACCAAAAATAGGACAAATTTGTGTTTGTATTCTTTCTCCAAAAAAACGGCCGAGTGTCACTGATTTGCCTTCAGCAGCTGATAGTAATGACCGAGACATACTGGACCCAGGTGAAAAGCTTCCACCATTTCGGGTCGTAGTGCTAGCAATACTGAAATCGAATTTCAGAAAATACCAAGAGCAATAATATCATTAAGTGTGAAGGGGTGCCCTAAAATATTTTCTTGGGGAAAAAGACAAAATAAAGTTAAGAAAAACTGCTTTAAGTAATTTATAAAAGAATAACAGTACTTTAAAATTAATCCTAAATGTAAGTAGCAGCCAGTGTAAGAACCTGGGAGCCGGTGAGATATGATCGGATTTTCTAGTTTTAGTCAGAATTTTGATCAAAATCCTGTCGGCAGCGTTCGGTCAGTAATTTACACTTTTCCTATGATGTAATTTATGCAAAATTTAAAAAATCGGCCTTATACAGTCTTGTTTTCTGTAGCCTTTTTTTACGAGTACCTTGGCTTTTTTTTCCACCAGCAGAATAAAAGCCAACTTATTAGACATTTTAGCAGTATAAACAAATACATTTTAATTATTGCCATAAATCAAATACACTGTATAGTTAGTCAGGTCACATCGAGGCACTTCAAGTTGTTGAGGATAACACCGTAAAATTTACATGTTCATGAACAAGCACTTGAAGGAGCTTAGAGAGCAGAAACGAGGTTAATATCATTATTTACTTTAAAAAAGCCCAGAGTGTTTTTCCTTTTTTTTTATCAGCCATATTATGATTATGTGGAATGCGGCATGCATAAAAAATATAAACATACAGCTATTCTCCCAAAACACACAGCTATTCCATTCTTGTCCTGTGGTAAAAAAAAAAGAGTTAAAAGCCATCGCACATGAACAGAGAGAAAAATCCCAACCACTGACTCATCTGAACACAAAATGACAAAACTGTTTACATAATTTAGAGATTTAGATTTAAACAATGTCTTTTGCAGAACTATAGTTCAGGGTTTACTGTGTGGCAGAGACTCCAGACTCTCCTACATATGAGGTGCAAATATGTTCGGCGAGGCGCCAAAAAATTTGTTAGCTGGCAACTGAACTGGGACAAATTTTCCACCTGGCCTGCTTACATGCCTTTTTTTCACCTCCAAGCACATCAGATTGCCCAGAAGTCTGACTGTATAATATAGGATATCAGGAAAGAGTCTTATTTATAACAAAGTTTCTGCTTGATTTTAATCATTACAGTAATTTACACATCCTGTTCTTTCTAGCTAACTATAACATTCTTTATCTTACATCCATAAAATGTCCTAGATTCTAAAAATGCCTCCTTTATTATTATTTTGCAGCTTCCATTCAAGCTGAATTATCACAAAAAAAGAAACATTACACTACCCAGGGGCTTTACAGTAATTGGAAATAGATATGGTCTGTGTGCAGACAGACCAATCAATGCCCATAGGAAGCTGCATCAAATAGAGCTATTATCAGATAACCAAATCACATATTATCCCAGATGATAACTCGAGGCTCTCTCTTAGATGATATCCTGTGGTGAAGGCTTTGAATTGATTTGCCCGAAAAATGAATAAATCCACAAATAAACAGACAAAACTCTTATTCTTGGATTACTGGATTAATTCATTATTCCGTAGGTTTACTTGAACATTTGGCCTGAGTTTGTTGCATATGCATTTACCAGGCTCATGTTGGAGCCGTTGGTGCATGTATGACAGAATGTGAGGCGAGAAGACACATCAATGAGGCCAGAAGGCATCTTCCACCTGTCTCTTTCTGTACCACCACCTCTCACTTGCTTTACATATGTAGCAGTGAACACCACACTGCAATCGTCCTCCATAAATCGGGAAATGATCCATATCCCCAGAGGAAGGCTCCCTTCACAGGCCATTTAGCCCATAGCAAATATAAATTACAGACAGATAAACTCCGGTTGTCTAGGCATGGGCGCTCTGTCTTTTGCTTTTTCCGTCCCTGTCCTTCACTTCTTCCTTCCCTCCTGTTCTTTCTCACAGGGCCTGATTGTTCTTGGCTGTAATGGACTGTTATCTTGTCGGCGAAACTATTTCTGTTCTAGTCTGCAATTTGGTTTGTGAATAGAATAGAATAGATGACGGTCGGAGAAACCTCTAGGCTATCTCACCATGTACAATACACTCTACTTACGTCTTGTCTGCAGGCTTAATCACCGTCTTTAGCGCTCCTCTGTCGTGACGTGACAATTAGCGTGCCGTGCCTCCACAGTCTACCGGCAAAGGGAAAAGAAAGATGTCACAACTTTTTGTAACCAGAGAGCTCTGCAACACAGGCACTACTCATTAACTTGATCGACATTCTAACCACAGCATTAATGCTTTACTGCTACTGTCTGCTGCCTTTAATAGATATGGCATTTCTAGGGGGGCAAAAAGGCCAAAAAAAACACAGATTTTTATTACAGCTCATCACAATATTCAGACCTCTGGAAATTATGAAAAAATTGAAATTACTGGCCTGAAGTAACTTTCTGATTAAAAAGTGTAAAAACAGAAGACATTGTGGAAGAATTTTTCTTGTTAGCTTGTTAGTAGTCGTTCTTTCACTTCATATATTTGTAAACAGTGGTACCTTGATTTACTGGCTTCCCAACTAACGAGTTTTTAGACATACGAGCCGGCTCTCGGCTGATTTTCAGCTTTGAGTTGCGAGCTAAAATGTGGGTTACGAACCAGCTTCAGACACCCAACCGCTAGTTTGCCGCTGTAAATGCCGTAACATCTGCCCAACATCCCGTGTCTCGCTCGATAGCTAGTCAGACATGCGTGTTAACAAATGCGTTAGCAAGTGAAGTCGTATTTGATCTCCAAAGTAAATGCTGTACATTATACTTAATAAAACCAGTTTATTGTAGTACATTCTATTGTGTTGTTTTTCATACAATATTTGATATTTATAAGTATATTTTTCTTTATTTAAAAAGAAGTTTAAAGAAGTTTATTTAAAAACATATAACAAAAAAAATTTTGGTGTTTTTTTGGGGACCCGGAACAGATTAATGGCATTTCAATTCATTTCAATGGGGGTAATTTGAGTTACGAGCTCCATCACAGAATAAATTAAACTCGTAAGTCAAGGGTCCACTTTATTTAAAATACACAATTTTCATTATTCGTATCAGAACAGGATTTGTAAACCTAGCTTCCTCCTCTGTTCTTTATTCACTATTAGTGTGTCTTAAGTGCTCTCCAACATACTAATTATAAGCCTGTTATCCAACCCATTTACAAACAAGTAAAAAAGAGGCTGTCTGTTGGTAGCAAGTCTGGGTTAAATAGCCTGCATTTTGTTTCCAATTAGACCATTTCACATGGCTTATCCAAATCCATCCTTAGTCCTTACAGCATCCCCATCATCCATTTTATTTATTTATCCTGACTCTCATGGGTCTGAATTGTACATGGTAGAAAGAAGATGAAATCTAAAGCGTCTCAGTATTGCCTCCTATTAAATATGAATAAACTGCTTTTTTCTCCTTTACTACAGGGCAAAATGGAACCCTGGTATCATAACATGCCCTAATATCATCCTATTCCCAGAGTTATATATCATACTTTTGTGGGTTGTGGACGAGATGTATGCAGATTTATAATGGATTTTTTTAAATTCATCATGCTATAAAAAATTCTTCAAGAAAAGCCACTTAAAGAAACCCCAAACCGTTTGAGTCATTTAGCTAAAATTAGCAATACACAGGCTTCATACTTTATTCCTATTGTGACAATCTGCTATTGATTTTTTAGCCAGACAGCTCTGATTGTTTCTGTTAAACACATAACTGATGCCTGCATAGTCAGATGCCAATTCTGAGCCTTGCGCTAAATGGTTTTTTTTTTTTTCTTATAAAAAGAACATCACCGTAGCTGTTCCAGGAGAAAAAAACATGTTCCAGGGTGCAGGAATTTATAGCAAGAACGTAATGGAAGAAAATGTCAGCCTGTCAGAAAAGCTGCAATGTGTAGCACTTAAAAATTGCACAGCTTAATGAAAGCGAGGAATTATGAGCATGATGTTTTAGAACTGTGAAAATGTGAGAAGCTATGAGAAGAATGGCTAGAATTTTCAGCTGCACTTGAAAGATGATTATACACAAATAGTATAGGAGTGGTAATAATATATGTAAGTTAGAGTCAAGTTTGTGAACTAGCCAGATAGATATGGCCAAAATTTATGGACATCTTAAGAGCATGGACGTTCACATACAACAATAATGTCTTTCCTGAACTGTTGCTGCAAAGTTAAAAATGCAGGGAAAATCCTGATGTATTAAATGCCTTTGTTACATTTACAGCATTTGGCAGACGCCCTTATCCAGAGCCACTTACATTTATCTCTTTTTTACAACTTAGCAATTTGGGGTTTAGGGCCTTGCACAGGGGCCCACAGTGGTGGCTTGGTGGAGCTGGGAATCAAACCCACAATCTTCAGGTTGGAAGTTCAACACTTGTTATCTCTTTACCACACTAAACACTGGTCCAGCATAAATAAGCTGGTGAAGTGCTGGTGAAGTGGTAACAAACGTTTGGCAATATTACATTCAAATTTTAAATGATGATTACACACATTTATTCAGTACAACATACAGTGAAATGTTCTTTTCCACTCTCTGAATTAAAAAAAACAAAAACAAATTAATCTAACTTAAAATATACAGAACAAAATAAAATAAAAAAGTAAATAAAATATAATGTGTGTATATATAAATTGACTGCAGTAAAATATAAAGTCCGGTTTGTAAGGTTTTGGTTTTGCTATTGTTTCACGTTTATTTGTTCATGTTTCATGTTCTTGGTTAATGCTTGTTTCTTATGTTCGTGTTTATTTTATCATGTTTGATGTTTATATTATTTTAATGTGTTGTGTAGTTCATGCTTTATGTTTTTGACTTCTTGTACATTGATCATCTCTGGTTTACTTCCTGTTTTGTCCTTGTCATGTGATCGTTGTTCCTCATGTGTTCCTGTCTTGTGATCCCCTTGTCCATGTGTCTTGTTTTTATTGGTTAGTTTGGTGTGTGTGTGTGTGTGTGTGTGTGTGAGATGTGTTCCTTATTTGCTTCAGGTGTCTCTTGTTTAGTTAATGTATTTCTTGTTAGTCTTGTGTGTATATATAGCCCTTTGTAGCCTTGTGTCTTTGTGGATGTCATGTTTAGTCTAAGCTATTGTTTAGTCTAAGCTCATGTTTAGTCTAAGTTAAGTTTATGTTTGTTGTTTAATGTCACGGTTGTTTAATAAACTGCATTTTGCCTTCAAACTACTCGTCTGTCAGTGCAATTGTTACAGTGTAATAATATAGTGTTGTAGTGCAAACAATATAAAAAAGTTGTGCTTAATATTCTTTTATTTGTAGCTTTGGTGTGGTCGGCCCTATTTTCCTTACAGCTTCAACAGAACTCTGGTTTACTTATTTGAAAAAAAAACTAAAGTCACTAAGAAATAATTACTGACACGTAGCTTTCTCAAACCTGAAGGTCATCCTTTCTCAACATATCTCTAAATATTTAACATTTTTGACTGACATAGTTAGTTAGGACAATATACATATTTCAATGTTAAAACTGCTGTAGATCTTAATTGTAACTCCATGTTTTGAGCAAAAAATTTCTTGTAACTGGTATATGTTCCGTAATACAAAGTTAAAAGAAACTATTGTTAGTCAGTATTAACTAGTCAGGAACAGCTCGATCCTTGTAAGGCTAAGTCATAAAGTCATAGTGTTGGTTCAATGGAGTAAGCGATAATCTGTGAAATACACCTACTGATATACTGACACTTGACCAAATGTTCTGTTTGCACTGCTGCCAACTGTGAACTCGCCAAAAGGCCACGGAACACAGCAGCAAAGTAAGCAATAAGACAGGAATGGGACCAGGCAAAAGAGAAAAAGCTGTGGAGCTAAAATGGCAACATTTTGGCTTTTCAACTCTAAAAAGTCCTAATAGATTTGAAGAGGTCCAAAACAAGTGCAGAAAATTAAATCTTCAGTATTTATATTAAGCCACACTGTGGCTTATTGGTTAGCACCGTTGTCCAGGTTTGATTCCTGAGCTGGATGTTCTCCCCTTGCTGGTGTGGGTTTACTTCCACAGTCTGAAAAATGTATGTTATGTTAATTTGGTGATTCTAAATTGCCCATAGGAGTGAGTGTGAGTCTGTGATTGACTGCTGACCTGTCCAGGGGGTAGCGTTCCTGCCTTTCGCTCTATCAGAGACAGCTGCGGGAGGCCCCTGCAAATCCCTGTGACCCCGAATTAGGAAATTAGAGGGTATAGAAGATCAATAAATGGATATTTATTTTACCACATTTTGCCTGTAGCAACTTGTGAACTAAAAAGCTTTAGTAGGACCAGACACTGATGTCAGATAGGAAGGCTGGGGTTCTATGTGTTCTCAGTGTACTATTCATCCCAATGGTGTTTAAATGCGGGGCTTTTTTTGCAGGACACTTCAGTTATTTCAGAGGTAAATTTTGCTTTGTGACATACTGGAAACCATTAAAAGATGGGTGAAATAGGGTCATAAGAGGATGCACATGATCATCACAAATACTCCTTAAAGGTTTTGAATTTTCTATTAGTGACGGATCAAGTGTGTGCGTTGTCGTTTTCTTTTGTAATTATTCTTTTCCAGTTTTATTTCTGGAAATGTTTAAAACTTCATAAAGCTTCATGCTTTACTTTACTTAAAAAAGATGGGATTAATTATTTAGAACTATAGCCAGAATAAAAAAAGTTGGGCGCTTTCATTGTTTTTGACTATATTTGTATCAATAATGCATTAGAGATGTTCATTATTATAAATAGATTCCAATTCTTTCACAGAGAAGCATCAATATGTATTTATGTTCTATACCCTTAGACACAAGCACATGCACATGCATTGCTGAATGAGTTAGAATTGCTGAAACCTTAATAAATTGTGCATGGTAGGGAAATTAAGAGATTCAGATTCACTGGACAAGCTCAGGAGGTCTAAGAGGGCATGTTGACTACTCAAGAGACAGCAGTGGAATTTCAGATGAGGCTTAGAGGAAGGTCAATAAGATGCTGCTCCAGAAACCAGAATGTTGCTGGCTTAACCAACAAAATGCATTTTTAACTGGTTCAATTTTTCCTCCGACTGGCGTGTGTGAGAAGCCTGTGAGAGAAACTCTGGCGTTAATTGCGCCCTGCTTCAGCTGGCAGGCAAGGAAGTTGGCTTTGAGAAGACATTAACGAGTCTTAGCAACAGCAAAAAAAAATACTTCAAATGCTACATGGAAGTGACTTAAAGCGGTTTTCTTGAAAGCTTGTTTCTTACTGGAACAAGACAGTGGTAGTCATTCACAGCAGGATTTATGTATAAGTGGGAGAATAAGTGAAATCCTGGAGCATGTGGAGGGACAGAAGAGGAGAAGAGAGGACTCCAATGCTGATTATATACTGCCCTTTAGATTCTTCAAAGGACGTGAGGTGATTTTGTACCTATAAAGCCTGTCTTTTTAGCAGGAAATCACTGCACTTAGATGTTCAGATGACCAGAGGCACACATTCATTAGAAAACAGCAAGCATAAATCGCTAGCATAAGGCCTTAGGTTTAGATAAGTATCCCAGTTCATGCATATGCATAAACAAGCTTGTATTTGGATTTTTTCTAAAGCGATGCATGACAAATTGTTCACATATGACTATTTATATGTATAAACCAAGTACAGCTTAGAAAAAGAAACTTTCATATTATAGCTTAAATTATAACACCTTGACAAGGTGCATGCACAGTTCTGTCCAAAAAAAAAGCACTAAGACAATCTGCAGTGACATAACCCATCATTTCATGGTTATTAATAAAGAGCTTGGGTTCTACAGTATACCAGTCTGTGTAATGAGGAATAAAAATTCTTAAAGCAAAGCAGAAAACTAATTAAAAGTTTTCAGAAGGGTTTCAATGGCACCCCACTTTACTAGGGAAGAGCATTGTCTTTCAGTACAGACACCAGACAGTGAAAGTGTTTTTTCCTCAGGGTCTGCTATAGGCAACAGAAAACTCGGTTTTTGATAGATGCTGGCTAACAACAGCAATTACCAGCTGGATCAATAGCATTTGAATGACAACACTGACTTATTTACAGGCGATAAAAACAAGAAAAAAAGAGATGAGTGCTTGTGTATGTGTGTGTGCGAAGAAAATAAATCTCAGTGGAAAACAAAAATTAAATTGATTAGACATTAGATTTGACAATTTGGAGCTTATGAGCCCAAATCCCTATATAGAAAAAAAAACAAATAATGCCGTTTTATTTTGGTTACTGAGGTAAAATTCTAAATTAGATCTAGGTAGCAAAATAGCATTAATAAGCAAGGTCCTTACAAGGATGTTAAAAAGAAAAGATAAATTATAGAGAATTTCTCTGGGTCGTCTTGTCATAGAATAAAATAAAAAAATAAAATTCTAGGACAAGATTTAGTTATTTAAAAAAAAATGTATATGGGACAATCGTCATATTTTGATTAACCATCAGGTATCCTATATTGATAAAAATATTGAGACACCTGATCTTCATGTGTGATGTGTTTTTGAACATCCTATTCCAGAGTCTTATACTCCTATAACTATCTCCACACATCTGGCAAGATATTCCACTATATTGTGTGATGTGACTATGGAAATTTGTTCATTTAGCCACACTAGTATAAGGCCGCATTTTAGCTGCATGTACCAAGTGACCGAATTTCCAATTTTTTCTTCTAATATGGCACAGATTGAAAAAGACAGATGACTGTGTGAGCAGGAAAAAACATGGATTACAATACTTTCAATCTGTTTCAGGCCTTATTCATTTGTGGAAATAAATTAAATATGAATCGGATACGTGCATTAGCACATATATAAAGAAGCATACATTTTAAAAATCATTTAAACCTCTAAGATCCAAGCGATGACATATAACACAGAACAAATACACAAGAGTAGACAGAGGCTTACCTACAACCAGTGAGCTAGTTAAGAAGCACAAGTTTCCTATAATCAAAGAGAAATCTTACCACACAGTGCACAGGTCCCCCCCCACACACACGCACACACAAGGCCACACCAGAACACCCTGCACTCCATGCGGCAACCTAAGCTAAAACTAAGCTAATCAAGCTATCAATTGTACAATAAATATTGCAAAAAGAGCAATAGGAAAGAAAAAGTAACAAAATCCACCAGAGCGAACACACAGACAAACCAGCAGCATCAAACTGTTGCCCCGCAGGCTTTCTTTAATAGAGTCAAGCCTTTAACAAGTCTTCTTAAATAAATAATATAAGGTTATTTACTGCAGAGCAAAGTCTGCAGTAGCAAGTTATTTCGACATGCTTTTATCTTATCACAGCTATTAAAGATCTATCGCACGCACCTGCACAAACAGTCACTATGCCGACCACCAGAATATGACAGCCATTTTAAAAAAGAAAGCAGCTACAAATGTGATCCACAAATGCTATAGGAACGCTTCCTGCTTTTATCACACCAATTGTAAGGTAAAACCTTACAGGCATGGCACATCACAGGTGGTGTGACCAGGAAATACAAAAGCAAGCATCCAGTTAAAATAAATCAGGCTTATGCGTAAAAAGATATTATGGTCTAGTGGCCTTAGGGTACAGAGCGGAGCTACCTTACCTGGCCCCTAGGCCAGTAGGCCTACAATACTTACATTTCCTTGGTTCTTCATCCGAGACCTTGACTGGCACAATGGGGCTCTATCCTGAGCGATGTCCTGTGTACGAGACATAACCGTGACCAGCCCACCATGCCCCGGTGCCACTGGCACATAGTTGTCAGTGGCCTGAAGTTGCAGCACCACCAGGATACCCCTGGATCCTGGTATAAGTGCCAGGAATAGGTTGTTAAAAGCAAATAAAAGTGTCCTAGGAGGACCACCCCACTGCATCACATATATCCGCTAGGGGGGTCTTTGGGGCCCATGTCTGAGAGCCACTACTCGTGTGGAGTGCGCAGCCTCGTAGGTGCTCCATGGCGAGACAGGCTACACACTGCTTGTGCCTGTCAAAACTTGGACCTTTTGCCACTATCTTTGCTTTTTTTTCTTCAGCATGACTAGAAAAAGAAGCCTGCCTTACTATAGCTGGATGCTCACCTTTGTACTTCCTGGTCAATGACATCACTACACCCATGATGTGACCTGCTCATGATGTTTCGCCTTCCGATTGGCCTGATTTCATCTGTGCTTCAAGACTACGGTCACACAGGAAGCATTCCCATATTGTTTTGACACAGCTTCAGTTTCCAAGGAGGAACAGATTTTTTGCCATGCCCTAATTTGGATTACAGTTGGCATTGCTGTCAGAGCAATCAATACCTGACAAATAAGATCTGACAAATTAACAGCACCCTTTTCACACACATTGTCATTTTTTTCTATGAAACCATAACCACTTCAAATTATCACAAAACTGTGTAGAAATTAGAATGATTTTCATTCTGTCTCTCACATTACATCCTTTATTCATATGGCTTTAGGAATATATAATTGAGTGAGAGTGATCTAGCCAGTGTTAATATGTTAGTGCTCCCATCTGTGCTGAGCATGCAGGGTCGGCCCTATTTGTGCATTAATAATTCTCTTTCCCAAATGATACAATTACTTTGGATTTTTTTAATGACTCCAGACAGAAATACAATTAAGATTAATTTAAGCAATTGGTTAAATAGCAATTTGGCTCATTCTGCAGCAGCAAAATATCTTATATGTGAGGGGTGCCGAGATACTCTGGTATTGGAGACGCTGCTTTAGCTACTTTACTTTTAACTCTTTAATAATTGTAATAGTATTAGACCTATATGCTGCTTAATTCCTGAGGGAAGGTTATCTATGGGTCCGTTTTTCTTTAGACAGCAAAATAATTAAAATCATTTGGGTAAAAAAAAATTGCACAAGGAAACATTTCTCTTGCAACATTGGCAATGTATCAATTTATCAGACAACACTACTGTATAGTGGCTCATCCATAGGGGTATAGGAGTATATACGGTGCCTTGAAAAAGTATTCATACCCCTTGAACTTTTTCACATTTTGTCACCTTACAACCACTAACTTAAATGTATCTTATTAAAATTTTATTACCTAAAAGAATACCTAAAAGAACGAGGCTCGATTCCCAGCACCCTGTGGGCCCCTGAGCAAGGCCCTTAAACCCTAATTGCTCAGTTGTATAAAATGTTGTGTTAAATGTAAGTCGCTCTGGATAAGGGCGTCTGCCAAATGCTGCAAATGTAAATGATACATAGTTTTTAAAATTTCAAGCAAATAAAAATCTGAAAAGTGTGGTGTGCATTTGTATTCAGCCCCCCCTGTAGTCTAATAACCCGAGCTGTTCAACAAATGTTAATACTGTAAATGTAAATAAAAATACAGGGAAGTGTATTTTATTTTTAAGTAAATAAAAATTTTAATACAGGGAAGTGGTATTTTATTTTTTTAAGTAAATAAAATAAAAATCTTACATAGGGAAGCCACCACTGCTGGGCCCCTGAGCAAGGCCTTTAACCCTCAATTTCTCAGTTGTATAAAAGAGATAAAATGTAAGTCGCTGTGGATAAGGGCGTCTGCCAAATGCCGTAAATGTAAATGTATTACTCAAAATCTCTACTCATAATTCTATTTAGCTTCAGTGTCCTTAAACTTCTAATTACCTTGTTTAAGACACCAACAATCTTTAAAAGAAATTAACCAAGATATAATCAAGTGTTTTTTTTAAGTTCTGCATCCTTTCAGATACTGAAGGTAGATGTGCGTTGCTATCTTCATAAAGTTAATTTTATGTCTAGTGCTTGAATAATTGTAACTGTGACAATGTTAACAGAGAAACACTGGGGAAGAGTCACCCAGCGGAACCAGCAGGGAACCAGCCCGTAGCGCAGTGTAAGTCACCATCCGCCTGACTTACCCTTACTGAATGCTTGAGTTTGTACTTCCTGGTAGATAATGTCGCCCCACATGTAATGTGCCATGCTAGTGCCGTTTTTCCATCCAGTTGGTGTGAATCCATACATGATTAAGACTGCGGTCACGCAGGAAGTATTCTTATATAGTTTCAGACTCAGCATGAATTTCCGGGGCTTTGGAGGCGCATTAAAAAAAGTCTTTAGGATTTCTATCTATATTCCATATTTTGTTCATTTATTTAGTAAAAGTGACCTTTTCTGACTGATAAGATTCTGCAGACTGCGGATTGGTATTAGTCCTTTTCTTTTTCAAATAATCTGCATCGTCAACTGCATTGCTATTATTGTTAAGAAAGACAGCAAAAAAATGATGCCCTTTCAATGTACCCCAGGTTTTTAACACATCAAAAACATATTATAATCTATAATTAAATTAAGTAGATTTTTTTTATCCACCTGCTGCTCTTTTCACCATACTGCTAAATGTCCACCATCTTTTACACCTACTTTTTACAACTTTGTGTCTTTATTTCTATTTCAAACTTGAAGCATTTAATTACCAGCATATTCTAATTGTTAACATGATGAAGATGCTTATATGAATAAAGCCATTAAATTCTACTCAGATCTCGTTAAAAGAAACATTTCACTTCATATATTAACATATATTAAGTGCTGCCGGAATATTCCTGCCAGTACGGAGAAATTAGTCATCAGACAAATTCAATCTCGCCTGTTTTTTCTGTTAGAAACAGGCGTTGAAGAACAGCTGTTAGGGGGAGTGTAAACTGCACATTCACTAGAAGGACAGGAAGGTTTCATCATTCTCGCTTGTTCATTAGTCTGTTGCAGAAGAGAAGCCTGTTGAAGACTCAAACACATGACACTAAATGTATGCATGTTTGCAGTTTTTTCCTGTATACCCCCTTGCCATTCTTTATGCATTCCATTAATTGAATCTTTCAAGACTGGGAATGTTATGAATATGAATGCATTATTCAAAATGAAAGGATAATGTGTTCTAAACAGATACAAATAGGTGGTGCACTATGGTTTTTTTTTTTGGTTTCTTGTTTAAATATTTACAGGGCAAATGGGACATGGCTAATCGGCTCTCAAGTGGTCAGATATGAAGCTCACGGAACTAAGAAAGAGTGAATGCATTAATTTTAATTTACAGCATTTCTTCCTTTATCTTTAGTGGCTCTCTGGTATGAGTTTGGTTTAATTTAGACTACTACTTGGTTAATAATGAACAATTGCCAGATTGAAAAACACCCTGATGTGCATAGTATATTTAATTGAGAAGAAAGAAAGAAAGAAAGAAAGAAAGAAAGAAAGAAAAGAAAAACGGGAAGCATGGTGACTAACTGGTAGCTGGCCTGTTTCTCTGGGTTTAAAGATTTTGCCTGTTATTTTTTTTCATGTTTTAGGTGTTTCCTTTAGGAAGCCTCGTTTTCTTCCCTGGTCTACAGACATTAGTTGTAGTCTGTTATGTTGATTAGCATTTCTAAATTAGCAAGTGGTGATGGTGTTGGCCTGCTGATTGGAAAGCTATGAGTTTAAATTCCGCTGGTGGGCCTCTGAGCAAGGCCCTTAAAACTTAACTGCTTGGTTAAATAAATTCAATAAATGTTAGTTGCTCTGACTAAAAGCATCTGCCAAATGCCACAAATGTAGACATCTGGCGTGTGTGTGGTTGTTCCCTTGTGATGAGTTAGTCTCCCTATCCAGGATATTCCCTGCCTTGTGTCTATAGTCAGCTAGTATCAGCTTTAGGTTTGTAGTGACTCTGTGTAGGATGACTGAAGAACAATAAAACTGATTAAAATTTGATAAGGGCACACCACATTTTGTATTAAATTAAAATCTGGAAGATACAGACTGTGTCATGGTGTTATAATCAAGACAAATAAGATGAATGTTTTGTCAATATTTGTGTATGTCTAATTATTTATTCATTAATTGTAACTTTGTGAACATATCTAGTGGCACCTAGGCACAATTTACCATAGCAAAGCTTTCAGTAACCCAAGTTTAGAAGCAAAAGGGAAATTTTGGAGCTGTGAGTCTGCAGTGGTACATGCTGCACCACTGTGTTGCTGTATTTGTGATGCTGTTGTGCTCCAGGTAACCTGGGTTTGAATCCAGCTTGTGAGTTTTCCTGGTCCTAAACACATATATACACTTAATTATCTGTTCTGAAATGCCCATCAAAGGTAATTTCCAAACTCTATAACATCCCATTTGGACCCAAGACTTGATTACTGTAAATCTTAAGATGGTAGAAAATTGTAAAAGAGTTGAAGTTGCTTTCCTATTGACCAGTTTGTTGTTTAATGTGCAGACATCTGTAAAGATGAACAAGCCTGCCAATGATACAACCTCCTTAATCTTCCTCTCTTTCTTGTTGTCAGGAGATTTCCATGAAATATCATCTACCAGAACAGAATGCTTCAGCTGTTGCTTAATGCTGATGCCTTTAACGGCTAATTTATCACTAAAGAACAGGCACAGTGATGGCCAGCGATAAGCACTATGTTTCACCGTGAATGCGACTCTTTGACAGGACACATTAGCCTGCTGTTCAAAAGTGATTCCTCAGGCTAGCAAGTAATCTTCTGCCCAGCCCTGTTACCTCCATATGCTTCATGCAGGTATCAAAGACAGCTATCAGCGACTATGAGCCAGACAAATGTCTAGCTCCCAGTGGCATGTCTCAGAGGCTGATCTTTGGTACCAAATATAAACTCACCCCTGGCTGTAATAGTCCAATGTTTGGGATGTTGGGAAGTAATTTGTACGTGGCACCATGCAGTCAGCAGAGCAACACGGAGAGTAAATATCTACTTTTGGTCTGTTTACATGGTTGACTCAGGTTTATGAGGAGTGTGGATGGGGACACCTCTCTTCATTGTGTTTTCTTTCGTCGGTTAGTTTTTTTTCCTCAAATTGTGTGTCCAGTCTCATCAAGGTACCACACAGAGGCACAGGGTATACAGAAAGACAAAAGACTAATGTTTGCTCTAATTTTGTTTGTTGTTAGGCTTGAAAAACAATGATGCTAAAAAATGAACACCAAAATTAATTCTATTTTATACTTCAAAGAACAAAGTAAAGTTCCTGCCTGCTGAATGAGGATCATGAGTAAAATCCTGTAGATACCATGAGCCTCACACTGCTGGGTACCAAGGGACCAATACAGGTCATGCTCTCTTGGTGGAAGGGATGTAATACTCTGCCAGTCACAGAGACACAAACCAATCATCAGCATCTGTGAGCTCATATAGAGAGTCGATATCACTTTTATACACATATATTATGTTATACTGTCGGAGGATGAAGCAGAAGAAGAAGTTTAATGATCAATAATGCTAGAAGCGTAATCATTTACATGAGCATGTTGCATTATTTAATAATTAAATACAGATATATTTTAGAAGATACACACAATAGCTGCTTTTAAATGTGATGTGTGGATGGGTGAGAGAGGCATAGCATCAGCTCGTGAATGCTGTGTATACAATAATAGTCCAATAGAGTATCATTAACTACATTGGAAATTACAAGAACAAAAACAAATATTACTGAGATTTCCACTTCAGTTTTTCTTTTTCCATTATTTTTTGTGCACTGTCAGTCCATAGTTCTCCAAATGTTTTTCCCAGTCTATCTGATTAATGGCGCAGTTGTTGCAGCCTAAGATTTTGATTTTGAGATTTCAGTTGATCTGAAGACCAGAAAGACCTGGTCACAGTCACAAGTCCCATCACAACAAGCCAGCCATTGAGCAAAACCCTTAACCCTTCCTGCTTCACTGCATCATAGCTGACCCTGCACTCGGACACCAACCTTCAAAAATGGGATATACAAAGAAACCAATTTCACTCTGCTGTAAAAAGACATATGTGACAAAATAAAGGCTTTAACATTAATACAGCCCAAAACACTATAATAATTGACCATTTGTCAGTACCAATAATCAGTCAAACCAGCAAGTTCTGTTAAGTTCAGTGACACAGTTTACCTTTAGTGCTGGATTGATGACTTGTGTTGAAAAGAGTCCAGGTGCTGAATTGGTCTGTTTGCAGTTCATACCTAGGACTGTTGAACCACAAGACACGAATTGGACATCATTCATTTTCCAAAACTCCAGCAACTGGTCTTCTCAGTTCCCAGACTGTAGTGTTCTTGTGCAGTGGCCAGTAAAGTTAAGTTAGACTGATTCTTTACTATCACCTATCAATCTATTTAGGCCCAGTATCCAGAATCATTACTGGTATATAATATTTAACTTTTTAATTTCTCCTTATCGCCTCTCTTTCATGGGCTTTAGACCATTTAGTGTTGTTGCTGCCAATTTATCCCAGATCACCCTGTCTTATCTCTCTAAATTTAAATCAGTGCTAAAAACGCACTTGTTTTTTTTAGAAGGTTACCTTTTCTTAAGCGGACTTCTGTTCATTCTGTTTTATGCTATCCTGTCTATATATTACTCTGATGTCTGATGTTTTTTTTGTACCACTGTTTGATGTTATCCTCTCATATCCTTATATTTCTGATGTCTATTGTCTGTATATTACTTTTTGGATCTCTGAAGTTCTTTTTGATTTTGTATTATTGTTTGATGTTATCCTATCATTTCTGATGTTTATTATAACATGTATTTGAGCTCTGGAAAGGTCTATCTTCCTGTTTCATGCAGAACTGGGAGCACTACCAGGAAATAAATAAACAGAATGTGACATCATCACATGAAACAAATAATGATACATAGGAAAAAAATATAATTAGTATAAAACATTTCTTTGTACTTTATATTTTGTTATTATTTTTTTTAAATAATTGAAGCAGATATTTAAATTTTTTCTTGGGGTGCAGTGGGATATTTTGGAAAATGCTAACTGTAGCCTGATAGCTTAAAACGTTTTCATCCCGCTCTCGTGGTTCAAACTCACATCTCCTTAACGTATGAACGCAGACAGACTTGACAACCAGAAACAACGTTACTACAGTGTATCATAAATCTTTTAGTACAGTTATTAACAGTATTGAATTACACACTGCTGCTGTAGTTGAGCTAATTCGTAAACTGCATAGGCTATATGTTACTACCAACACACACTAAAATAATCACACCATACTCCTACCTGTACAAAAGAAATACTCTAACCATGGCATCATCTTTCAGATTCTTTGCCTCCTACAGTCAACTCCAGCATGGACAGGGTGCGCAAATGTACGCAAACAGATGTACTCACAGGCATGTAGGACAGCCTATCATAATGTTCCGACCGAATATTTTGATTGGATAAAGTCGTTAGTAAATAGATTTTTACTAACAGCCAGACTTTTTCAGAAATTCACTTTATTAGTTTAAGCAATCGCCATCTCTCTCTCTCTCTCTCTCTCTGTATATATATGATAGAGGGAGAGACAGACAGACAGACAGATAGATAGATAGATAGATAGATAGATAGATAGATAGATAGATAGATAGATAGATAGATAGATAGATAGATAGATAGATTTAATTGTCAATAGGGTCAAGAGAGTAATCAACAATTTTTTTTTTAAATTAATTAAAATTAATCATTTATAAAAAAAATTTGCCTCAACTATGTGACCTGAAAGAAAGAAAAAATCATTTAACAAAAAAAAAAGTTAACACAGGCTCTGGAAATCTTTTTTATAAAACCGATCACACACACACACACACACATGCATACACACAGAGAGGGTATCAGATGGCTTAATTTGAACTTTGGTGGTTATGAAAAAATGGTTGTGCTTCCATTAAATAAAACAGATGCTTTCAGTCCAGTGTAAGATTTCAGCTTTAATTTCCTGTACGTTAACACTACACTATGACTATATCTGTTTTGAGACATCACAGTCTGTCAGCAAACATTCATAACCTCAGGTGAACATACTTATTAGAAAATTTTCTCTGGATGCACCACCGTACTGAGAGAGTTTTGGCTAGCTGGGGGCATCCTGAGCTCTGTTCTGAACAGCAACAGCAGTGGTTCTTTCTTCTCCCTGTGCAAGCAATTAGACCAGTCAGAATCACTAAAGAGCAGAAGGTGAAATGAGAGGCAAGGGACAGAGCAACCCCAGTGTCCAGAAGCTGAAAGCAGCTAATGCTTTTGGGAATTGGGGAGAAAGGGAAAGAAAAATAGAGGGAGAGGGAGAGAGAAAGAGACAGAGAGTAGGAAAAAGAGGGAGAGAAATTGGTGGAGAGAAAAAAAGACGACAGTAAGAAGGGAATAGGGATGGGATATGATTCAATATGAATGAATATGAAAGGAAAAACAGCTAGAGCAATAAAAAGATGAGAGACGGGTGGAGAAGGAAAAAAGCTGGACAGTGTGTAGGGGATATTGATAAGAATAAGAGATTAGAGAGAGAGAGAGAGAGAGAGAGAGAGAGAGAGAAGCAGATAATTAGAGACTATAATATGAATAGGAAAAGGGATAAAGGTTTGGTTAAAGAAAAGGATAAATATGCATGTAGAGATAGAGATAGATACATGGAGAGAGGGACAGATAGTAAGACTAGAGAGAAAGGGATAGAGAGAAACTGTAAGAGAAAGAGAGTGCAGATGACAGAGAAAGACAGACAAAGAAAGCGGGCGTAGAAGCAGGGAAAAACAAAAGGTATTGATGGAAGGTGTAGAGAAATTGAATGATGAATTAAATAAAAGACTAATGAAAAATGGCTACAAAATTAGAGATTTACTTTAATTAGGAAGGAGTGAGAAGGGAAAGGTAAAGAAATATAAGTTTAGAAAGAAAATAAAACAAAATACAGAATGACAGACAGAATAAGCATCATATAAAAAATGATAGAACGAAAGAGAGCTCGACAGAAATAGAGGGAGAGAAAAGAGGGGCAAAGAGAGGAAAAGGGAGAAATAAAAAAACGACCAGCTTTCTTATGAGTTTCTCAGCAGGGACACGCTTATGAAAAAAAAATCATTTTCATTTTTCATCTCATTATGCCGTGCCGAGGTTTGCCTGTCCTCCCGTCATGATCAATAGTCAGCTGTGTAACGTCCGTTAGCTACTAGTCATAATAACAGGACCTGAGCCTGGACAAAATCTCATTTTGTTTGGCTTTGAGGAATAACAAGGTTGTTAGTTGCAAAAGTTTTATTGATTAATATCTCAGTTTCTTTCATTCACATTTTAATAATTCTCATTTCAGGCTCAGAATCGATTTGTTTAAAAAAAAAAAAAAAAAAAAAAAAAAAAAAAAAAAAAAAAAGAAAAAAAAAAAGAAAGAGAGACTGGGAAATCTTCTTATCATTTTTTTACACAATCCCAAGCTTGATTACACTCAGATTGATCGATATGTTCAAGATTACATTTATTCCACTATTCAAGAACATTTTCTTTCCTGGAACAGAAAAGGGACTATGTGAATGTTGTAGATCTTTTTGATTAGTATGTTTTTGAATAAACAGCATCTGTCAGGATGTCTCCAGCAAACGTACAGCTGAACTATCAGCTATCATGCAAAGGAGGGAATAGAGTTCCATCCCTCTAGGATGAAACTGGGCCAGTTAATGCATCCACCATAGCAGTGATATCAAGCCACATGTTTTTGTCTGGGTTACGAATGGTTGTTCACAGTGTAAACTTCTACGCACTTACACAAGTAGAGCCTCCCTGTGTGCTTCAGACACCAGCGAAGAGCCAGATGGTGTATGTTACACTTGTTTTCTTGTCACTGTGACTGTTATTTATACACTACGTCAGTCTGGCTCAGGTCCTCCCTGCCGAATGCTTCAATTTACAACAGCAGGAGGTTGGGTGGAAATAAGAGAGCAGGCCCAGGGAGAGAAAGAAAAAAAAAAACAACACACCAATTAGATTATCACTTCTGTGCCTATGGGTAAGTCCATTCCTCAGTCAGCTTCTCCATTATGAAGGGTGTGTGCTGCTAGGAAAATATAGGAGAAATAGTTTTATCTTAATATAATTTCTATTACCTGACATGGGAAGTCGATGGATCTCTGTAACATCTAGAGGAGTGATGGAGTTTTATTTTCCAGACAGCTCTGCTCCCAGCAGATATTAGCTTCCTCTTTTCTGCTTCGCAAACCCATTGAGGAGCCATTCACAACCAGATCAGGGTTGACAGCACTAATATAACCTGTACTTGCACTCAGAAACCTTCACATGCTTTGCTCTTGGGTGGAATAAAGAGAAACAATACTACCAGCTGATGTCTACATAGCCTTGAGTCACAAATAAGGAATAATGGATGCTTATGTCTGGGGAAAAATAGTAATACTTGATTATGAGCTGCAAAACAGAGATGGAGCTTGAGGTGTTATATAAGCAAAGCTTCCAAAGTTCTACGCGCATAATCGCACACCGTTTCACTCTCAGGAGGGTGATACAACCGTAGTAGCCAAACTTATAGTCCTGGCTGGGATGGGAGTTTGTCCTAATTTCTCATTTCATGAGGAAAGCTGCTTTATGTATCTGTGGGTAATGCCATCACTTCTCATCAAGGACTCTGTACTCCAACAAAGGCAGTGAGAGGAAAAACAGCATTTTTTACCACACTATAAAAAAAAAAACTGAGCCCATCTGAACACAAAGAGCTGTTGATTACCCACTACGCTACATTAGCAGCACTCTTTAGCAGGTGCCGACTACATACCAGAGACAAGCACATGGAAGTACTCAAGCTACGTGAAGTGGCAGTTATATTGCAGTACTGAGGGTCAAGTATGCAGATAATGGAGAGTGGGAAAAGAAAGTAAGATGGTCAGGGATGGTTAAAAACTCCCTGTAGTGCCATATGCTTCAAAAGATGAAGAGGAGCTGAGCATGCATGTGAAATTTTTCCGAACAGCTTATCATAGCTCACGAAATGTCATCGTTTTTGCAAATCATTCTAGTTACACTGGCCACTTCAGCGCTAATCACCCACGATTTACTGAGGGGAAGCATCCTGACATTTTGTACATCTAGTGGATAATGAACATTCACATTCTCCTTTTAGAAGAGAAACCAGAAATCTGTTTTGATTTTTATCTCGTATCTGCTGCCTCTTGGATTTTTGAAGGTCATGGTAAATCAGCCAAACTACTGTACATTATTGTTAGCTCAGTAGATTATTTCACTCTCTTTGTTTTGTTCAACGTGTGTGTGTGTGTGTGTGTGTGTGTGTGGTTTGTGACAGATTTCTACTGATATCGCTGAAGCCTGGTGTTCTGCACTTACACTTACAGTAAGAGAAAAAACCTAATTTTGTTCGTTTGCCCACTGAGGAAGAAATAATCAGTCTATAATTTAAATGGTAGGGTTTTTTTCTAACAGCGAGAGACAGAATAGGGGTTTTACCACTAATTACTAAGTCCTGTTTTGCAACACAGTTTTTTAAATTTCATTCATTAAAATGCAAATTAAAATTAACTTTTTTTGAAATGTGTTTTTCTGGATGTTTTCGTTGTTATTCTGTCTGTCAGTGTTAGAATAAACCTAGACTGATCATTTCTTTGTCAGTGGGTAAATGTACAAAATAACAGGGGGTGGACTATTTTTTCCCTCACTGTAAACATAGAGACACAGAATAAGTCTAAAGTCTAAAAAGAATAAGTCTAAGTGTAAAAGACTTCAGAGAATTTTTTTGCTCTGAACAAACTTTTCCTAAGTGTAGAAACCTGAAAAAAGTCATGTTAAATCAGTCACTAAAAGTCACTGATGGGAATAACAGCGTTATAAATAAACAGCGTTACTATTGGAATTACTTTTTACAGTAACATCTAATCAGACAAATTACTGGTTCCCCTGTTACAACTCCGTTAAGTTACTGACAATTAAATTAGTGTCACTATTTTAATATTTAACACTATAATCCAGTAGCAGCACGGGGGCTTAGTAGTTAGCACTGTTCCCTCACAGCAAGAAGGTCCCAGGTTTGTATTCCCAGCAGGGGTCTTTCTGTGTGGTGTTTGCAGGTTCTTCCTGTTTTTGTGTGGGTTTATTCCGGGCACTCCGGTTTCTTCCCACAGTCCAAAAACATGTATGGTAGATTGATTGACATTTGTAAATTGCCTTAAAGAGTGAGTGTGTGTGTGTGAGTGGTTCTTTGTCTGAATGTGGCCCTGCAATAGACTGGCAATCTTTCCAAGGTGTACCCCTGCCTTTCACACAATGACAAAGTAACCCTGATTAGGTGTAAGTGTGTATGGATGGACATTATAATTGAACTCACTGAAGGGGTTTTAATTAGAGTAGACCCTCTCAGCTATGGGACCTGCAAAGTTTTTTCTCTGGTGTGTGTGCGGTAAGGTGGGAGGTGAGGCTAATGATGATTGGTGTGTGTGTGTGTGTGTGTGTTGGTGGTGGGAGACAAGCACAAAACTGATGATGATTGGCTTAGGTAGAGTAAAATTCTATAGTTTGCCAATCAAAGGCAGAGAATCGTGCTCACACACAACATGTGTGTCACATATAAAGTATATTCTTTTTGACCGTTAAAAAAAGAATGTTCTATATAGTTTGTTTATGGGTAGAATAAATAAAATTCGGATGTAAAGTATAAGCACTACTTTTCCCTCGTTGAGGTAAAAGGCAAGACTTTTTATGTAACGTGTAACTTATAACCAGGAAGAAAGAGCACATCATCACATGCCGCCACAACAATAAAATAGTGTAATTAGTGTACAATGTTTTTTTAATAATAATAATGTAATAAATCTCCAGTAATTTGAGAACCCAGGGTGCAGTTTATTGACAAGAATGTGACCAACATACACAAACTAAACTAGACTGAACTAGACTAATTATGAACACTAACAGTTAACATGAACACTTGCTTGAACATCAACATGAACCTAGCATGACCAAGAACTTACCAAAGTAGTACACAAAAACAATAAACGACAAAGACACAAGGCTACCAGGGGGTATAAAAGCAAAAGACTAAACAAGGAACACCTGTAAACAATAAGAAACACATGACCAAACTAACCAAAGACAACAAGGGAAAGCACATGACAGGAAGACAAAAGGAACAAGGATCACATGACAAAGACCAACCAGGAAGTAAACCAAACAAGAACTGAATTGGCTATCTTAGCTAGCCAGCACAGCATAGCTGAGCTAGCTAGCATAGCCTAGCCTAGACATAAACATGAATATTAACATAAACAAAACATGATACATAAACATTAAACATAACAAAACATGAAACAAAAACCTAAAAGCATAAACTGACAAACGTAACATTAAATAAAGACATAAAACATGAAACCAATAACCCATGGATGTTACAAATATATTCTATTTAGTGTTAATTTTATTAATTAAATCTAATAATATTTGAGACATTCCAATTTTTAACACATTTTAACAAAAACTTTTACACAATAGTTACTTTACCAGGTAATTACCTAATTGTATAACTAAGATCTAACTCATTTACTAGCTAACTCACTATTTGTGAGAAGTAACTTGTAAGTGTAACTAATTACATTACAAGTAACACACTCTAAACTGCTGAAATGTTATGTTTGGATTAAATAAATCATGACAAATTTAAGATGTATTGTATAATTGTATAAATGTATAATATTAAACTTGCTTACCTCTGTTCTATTCTGCTGAAGTGCTATTAGTGCTGTCTGGAGAAAACAAGACTATTTTAAGAAAAATAGCTTAAATACTTTCTATTTAGAAACATTTTTCGTTTGACGTATTAGATAGCTGTATGAATCATAATATGTTCTATTACTTAAATTTGGCTCATGAAAGAAGTGCACAAAGTGTATTAACTTTCTCTAAAACATCTAAGGAACGTGAAAAAATGCCCTATCTGAGCAACTCCAGAGATTAGGAACTGAGACATAGTTTAGGGATATAAGCTAGTAAGAGACAAATTTAGGGTCTATTCTCTCAAGGCCAGTGTTAACTTTAATTGTAGAAACTTTCTGTTCACTCTGACCTAGGGTCAGTGTGTTTGGCGCCAACATAGAATGCATGCTCTTGAGGGAGTCGGCCCATTCATCTAGCTGTACAGTGGACCATCTGGTGAGAAGTGAGTGGGGAGAAGCAAAGCATACCTTAATGAATTTAAAAGGATGCTACAGAAAAGGTTTGTCATTGAAAGAAGAGTAAGACACCGCCATGCTGTCTGTGTGCTTTCTCTTTCAAATTAATTTAGATTATCATTGTTAGTGTAGTGATTAATCTGTGCTGTACATAATACATTCTGTTTTATCATATACATTATGTACGTGTATGTTGAATTTTATTTAGTTTATAAAATTTGGCTAACGTGCAACAGAGTAAATGTTCCATGTTAGCATCTGGGGTCCAACTAAACTTTAGATATTCTTTCTTTCTTTATATAAATAAATAAATACAGAAACACAAAACATAAACATGGTTAGGGTGTTGGGTGAGAGTTTTGCAAACTATCACACTATAACTATTACACTATAGGTGTCTGATAGTATACACTCGGATAAGAAACACATGTAAAATAAGATTATATCTATTTTAAAAAGCTGCTCTTCAACCTAGAGACCTATAAAATCAGGGCATTCGTCTCACCTCTGAGCGAACCAAGAAGTAGGAGAGGATGCTGTAAAGTTTGCATATCTCCACTTTGCTAAGCAAATAAGACGAGGAAATGTTCTGATCCTTCCAGGGCAAATACACAGTGTGGAACAAACATTCTCTCTCTTTCTCTTTCTTTCTTGTTCTCCCTGACACACTGTATGGCCAAGAACTAAAACAATCCTACAAATAATTAGAATCAGACATCGCCATTTCAATCGGAGGGTCATGAATCCTTTTTCCTGCCCAAAATCAGGACCAAAAAGATATATAGGACCAAAAAGAAGTTTAAACATTCACACGTAAAAAAAAGACTGCCATGAGATTTATAGGCCTAAGGACTTAAATACTGAACACTATTGTTTAATTAATTTCAGTACCGTTCATTTCTCATGTCATCTTTTTGTGTTTAACATAAATGTAGTAATATTCAACAATTATATAATTCTATCATATCGTCTAATGCCTACCAAATCATTTTGAATAAACTATATTGGAATATAACAACTATCAGAGCTATCAGAGGTGTCACGGTAACGCCAGGCTCTTTCGCCTTCACCTCGGCCAATTACCCAAGTACTAACCACACACACCTGTCACACATTCTGTAATCACTTGAAAAATATTATTTTTCATACATTTACATAGTTAGAAAAAAACCCAAATTTCTGAAATCTAAAATTCTGCATGAATAAACTTTCATAGTAAATTTGTATTAATGGGGTCTGTGATATAATTTTGGCAATTTTGACAGATAAACATTTATCTAACCTGCTTATTGATGTACTGCCAATCAAAAGTGTGGCAGTAATGGAAGACGATGATGATAATGATGATGATAACAATATTATGGTGCATGTATATGGTTCACTGTCTAAATACTGTCAAGTTTGACTGAAACGCCCATAAACCTACCATTTATACTGATATCAAATATGTTAATGTCGTTTCAGCAGCACAATGCATAAAATCATGTACTGTACATACAAACAGGTCAAAAGCTTCAGTTGATGTTTACATCAAACCACAACATGAAGAGAAGTTGTGATATAAGTGAATAACCCTGGCATGGCTGTTGGTGCAAACTGGGCTGGTGTGAGTATTTCAGAAACTGCTGATCTCTGGGGAATTTTACACACAGCAGTCTCACTTCTGTTCACACAGAATATTGTGAATAAAGAAAAATGAAAAGTAATTTGTGTGTGAAGAGTCTACAGGTCTAAAACACCTTGCTGATGAGAGCGATTAGAGGACAATACCCAGACTGGCCTGAGAAAGTCTGACAGAAGCTTGTAGTCTTTTAAAAAAGCATTTTTGAACACACAACACATTAAATCTTGAGATATATCATCTACAAAAGCAGAAGACCACGTAAGGTTTTACTCTCATCAGCCATTAACAAGAATCTAAATGGGAAAAACTCTGTGTTGATAGGAGTGAAATCTAATGTGAGCTTTCGTTGTTCTAGCTCATCCACCTCAAGGATCGATGTTTTGTGCATGCTGGGGTGATTTTCTAATCACATGGATTGTTGTATACATCAACTCATCTTTCTCAGTAATTATCCATAAATCTGTTGCTTAATCAAAGTTTTTTTATCTTTGGTGAGCTTCATTTTTAAACTCTATCCATCTGTCAGTAAAATCTATTCAACAGTCACAATATTTTTTTCCTCATTTTGATGTATAATGTAAACTAACCGAGCAGATACACTGATTTCTCTAAAAAAACTGGACAGTGAATGTGTTTATACAGTATTTTACAGTTATATACTGTTATAAATTGTATAAACCCTCATCATTATAATGGTACAGGCATCATTATTGTTATTCACTACAGCCTCAAAGTGTTTTATTTACCAGATTTACCTAAAAAGCCTAGCAAATTCTTATCATTTTTGTCTGCTTATCAACTGATTATTACAAACTAATGAGTTGAATAAATTGATTCTCATTAAATGCTCATTATCTCAGCAATAGCATTTTGCTCAAATCTCAAAATCCATTAATATAAATCGAATGGAGGATTTTTTGGAATCAACAACCTAAGGCTGCCACTCCAATCGAGCTTTTTTTTAATTGAGTGATTTGGCAATAACATTACTTATTCAACACAGCTACTAAACGCTCAAGTCATCGGCAAACCTATGTGACAAATTAATGACTACTTAACCGGAAAAAGACCTCTTCCTGTCATTCTCTCTGTGTGCGAGTGCCAAACGGCGCCCTGTCACTTCTCATCTGAGTGCTTCGCTGTATCTGTGCTAATCTGTCTACACTTCATCTCCATCCTTGGCTCCCTCGCTTTTTCCTCTGTACTGAAGAAATCACTTTATATGTCTTTTTCAGAGTGGCTGACAGTGGCAGGATGCAAGTAAAGAGACGATGCACACTGCCCTTATTCTGTCATCCACTTCCTTTGCCTTTGACTGGTTGGACACACAGTGCAACCAGTACAGCACAACTAATAAATCATGTCCAAGAGTACAATGCAAATCACAATAACGATACAAGCCGCCACCACATCAATCGACACTGCCGTTGTTGTTGGGTTGTTTTTTTTTTGTGTGTGTGTGCTGTAATATTTTCATATATTTGTGGTGGTTAGAGTGCTGTGCCTGCCAGCAGGCCACTATTGTGTCTTTGACCAAGGATTTATAGCTCTTTGAAATCCCAGATTTTAATTCCTCACTGTCGAAACTGCACAGCTCTTACTTTCACTGCAGTTACTGAATAATTCACAGTGGTTACTGAATAAATATGCTTTAAGGTGAATAACTGAATACTGACTTTTTTTTTTAATCTGTTTAGACAAATGCTTGGATTGGGTTTGGATGCACTAAGAGGTTTCGGACAATTAGGTCAATCAGTAATCCTGCTCAGGGTTATAACTGATCCAGAATCTTTTACAGAAACACTAAGCATGTGATGCGAGTACATCCTGTATGGGATGCGTGTGCATAGCAGGTCAAAAATAAACACATTCACAGCTGCATTAATTTTTTAGGGATTATTGATAACACATCACACACACACACACTATAAATAAATATAATAAATATACAAATAAATAAATATACAAATCAGATGTACATGCATGTACTTGGACTGGTGAAAGAAAATGTTTAAAGCATTGCTTCCTCCTCACTTAATGTATTACTTGTTGTATGTTTACTCCAATGTAAATATTTTATAATCCAAAAAATAATCCATATTTATATCGTATTCTGTCAGTGGTGTCTAACTGTTTATCCCATGTTGGAGACCACAACCACAACGCTGTGACTTTTAGAAATATCTGCTTCAAACTACGGGTAAAACTACTCCTTGCTCCACTCCGCTCACATACTCTGAAGCAGGGCAGTGGTGGAAGTTGAAACCCAAACCCAAGGTGTGACTTCAATTCTTCAATTGTTTGTTCTTTTATCATTTATTTATCTTCAGTAACTGTTTTGTGAAAGTCACAAAGGATCTAGAGCCTCTCCTGAGAACACTAGCTATTCAAAGTGGCAACATTTTTGGGGGAGATAAGAAAGCTGGAGAACCCAGAGGAAATGCATGCAAACAAGAAGCACTTTGGATCAATATGGACAATCTGTATTACCTCTGTGCCTGGCATGACACAGAAAGTCAAAGCTTTCTTTAATTGCATTCGCAGAGACCCAGAAACACATCCTTATAGCATCAGTCCTCTCTATCACACTGATAACCTCCAGACAGACAAATGAGCATGTAGCTAAATGACCTTCCCTTTCCCACTGCAGAGGCCTATTACAAGTGCTGAACAAAGCTGACTTTTAATGACACCAACAGATCGTTCCCTGTCCCAAAGTGCACGGATCGACATTCCTCAGGCTGGGTGGAAGTCAAGCCAAATACCTAAAGATAGCATGGATGAGTGATGAAAACTAACAAACAAACAAAAGACAAAGAAAAAAAAAGTAAGAAAGAAAGAAGAAAGAAAGAAAGAAAGAAAACTGGTGTCAGGGTAATTAAAAAACAGATTATAGTTTCTAAGAGAGTTTCTTTTTCTATTTAAATTTATGCTAATTGCAATTAAACGTAAGATTTTGAAGCAAGTATTTATATACTATATATATACACAAGTACTGAACTTACTATTAGAGATTCATGATAAGTTGGAAATTCCAGCATTTAAATAAATATAAATAAGGTTTAAACCTGCACAGCTCTCCTGGGACTCCATTCGATATTAGATAGACTTATTTGTCCTGGGGTTTTTTTTTTTGCTTACAGGAAGTTACACTTTTCTGTGGTTTATTGAATATACGTCCGTAACATCCACAGTCTTTTCTTTTTTTAATAGATTATGGATCACTGGTGTATTTTTAGACAGAATGCGCCAACCTTCGTTGCTTAAAGCACATGAATCAGCATGTTTCAGTGAATCTGCTAATTGACATTTTTTATTTAAGCACTGAAGATCCAACAAAATGAATTTAGGAGCTCTAAGGGAAAAAGGCTTTTAATAATTTTTTTGCAAAAAAATCTATATAATTAACAACTGTCTAAAACACACCTTTTCGTTTAATCATTACTTATTATTCGTCACAGGATTAACTCTGTGATGTGGAACTCGTTATGTGGCCTGGGTATTTTTAATACTTTTTTTATGTTTTATTATTTAACCTAAATAAAACCCTGTATGTGCTTCCTGTTCTCAGCATTGTGATATTACTATGTTATTCTATTGGTTATAGGCTGTCTATATTTCCCATAATATTATTCGAATCACCTTTGATTGGCCAGTTGGTGGAGAATGTTTTAAAGCGTATTTACGCTTCTTATGCATATGTTTTTGTTTTTTGCCATTCCTATTTTGGGAGATAATAACACGATAATTTAACCTGAATGTTTAACAGTTCCTTTCCGCAAGCCATCAGGCTTCTCAACACACTGAACTGAACTGAAGTCAACTCACACACACACACGCACACACACATACATAGATACACAACACAGTCGATGTTTACAGCAACACTTTTAAACACAAAAATAGATTTTGTTAAGCACGGTCACTTCAAATGCTGTTTGTACAATAATCTTGCTCTTTGTACAATACTTGCACGTTTTTATAATCTGGTCTTTTTATTTAACGTTCCATACAGTGTTCTGTTTTTGTCCTAATTGTGTGTTTTTGTCTGGTTTAATGTTTGTAGTGTTATTTACGCTGTCTGTTCTGCACTGTTTGCACCAGGTTGCACACATGCACTTTATGTTGCTTTTATTTTTTCACTTTATATTTTTAGTTGTAAGATCTGTGCTGTTCTTCTGTTATGTGGCTCTTTGTTGTTTGTTGTTTTGTGTATTCTGAGCTGTTTTGTTACAGGAACCATGGGCTCCTGTAAATACGTTGTTTCATTTCACTGTGTACTGCATCTGCTATATATGGTTGAATGACAATAGAGCTTTTTGAACTTGAACTTAATAAACAATGCATGCTGCTGTTTTGGTCTTTTTGTAGATGTAAACCCCTTGCTGATAAAATGTTTTTATTTGTATTGCTAGAAAATCATTAAAGAACACACTGAAATAGATAATATTGCATTTTTTAAGCCAAATCCATCATTAACACTATTAATCAACTTATATATCAGTAATCAGCCAAGTTTAATAATTGATGCTTCTATGTTTGTTTTCTTCTTTACATGGTATTAAACATTGCTGCGAAAAGAGGAAAGTGAGAAAAACTCTTGCTGTGTTCTTGTTAAATCTAACATAAAAAACTGTTTTAGTTGTTATTTTTTTATACCATTTGTTGGATATTGGCAAGAAATATTCCCGGTGGTGTCAGGATTATTGAAACTAACAAAGTAGCACAAGAAACACTTAACACATCATAAATATTTTAATATTTACATTCATTGTTTAGCTATAGTCATGCTGACTGACAGAGAAAAAGTAATTCCCTCCCTCTCACCCATAAAAACCACCGCCAGTTCTTTTCTCCTGGAAGCCCAACCTCAGCTGGTTATGGAATTGTTGTGTGAACTCTCAAACTTATTTCCTGAGGACAGCTCATTGGACAATCCAAGTATTACTTTTCTCCTGTGTGTCCCAACTTTGCCAACAAATTTTCAGTTCACATTTTTGGCTCAACTACTGACTGGCAGACAAGTAGTGGATTCTGACATGAGACTTTTGAAGTGAGGGAATTTAAAAAGGAAAGCAGCAGTTGCTAACCTAGTTTAGACGTCAAATAGAGTATGGATCTAATAAACTGAGGCCTTTCTGGACAAAGTGAAAGACTCTGGGGTCGAGTCCTGAAAATGCCTGGACTGCTCTATTTAACGCTCTTTAAATAGGAGCATCTGTGTTCTTAATAGGATACATGTGGACTCTTGTTTGTATCGAGAAGTTACTTTTATGTCTGGGACACAGTGGCCTCTCTCTGTGTGGCACATTTAACAGGAAAATTGTAGGTTAAATGGAACACACAGGGTCTATGAATACAGGTATACATTATGTCTCCGGTTGTATTATATAGGTGTTACTTATATTTAGGCATAACTTTTACAGAAACAAGAAATGTTTTTTATACAACAATTTTAAAAATGTAAAATGTACTAAAATACATCATGCTTAAAAAACTATACTGTCAGGCACTCGTGTGACAGGGGAAGGAACCCAAAAGCAGATTGGAGGATTTAGTAGTAAGATATAGTAGTAAGTAGTAAGTCACTGAGTTTAAAAGGCAACTGTGTGTATATATATATATATATATATATATATATATATATATATAGTGTCTTGGAAAAGTATTTATACCCCTTTATACCCTCACTTTTTCCACATTTTGCACTTTACAAGCACAAAATTAAATTTAATTATTATGTGATAGACCGACAGACCACACAGTAGCACATAATTGTAAAGTGGAATGGAAATAATACATGGTTTTAAAATTTTAAAGCAAATAATAATGTGAAAAGTGTGACGTGCATTTGTACTCAATCCCCTGTACTCTGATTCCCTTAAATAAAATCCAGTGCAATCAATTGCCCTAGGAAGTCACCTAATTAGTTAATAGAATCCACCTGTGTGTAATTCAGTCTCAGTATTAATGCACCTTTTCTGTGAGGGCCTCAGTGGTTTGTTAAAGAACACTAGTGTACAAACAGCATCATAAAGACCAAGGAACTCAAGATAGAGGTCAAGAAGTTGTGGAGATGTTTTAAGCAGGGTTGGGTTACAAAAAATATCCCAAGATTTCAACATTTTAAGGAAAAAGGATGCCAAAACCACCAAGTTGTTTCAAAATTGTGGCAAAACATTCTGACCATGTATGGATTTAATAAAACAACACAAATGCTACATACTAAAGAACAATTTTATTATGTAAACTAAATGGCAGGGAAATATAACCCCTTCCTTAGAAATAAGCACTTGTAATTAGTACTAATATACAAAGATACATCACTACACCACCCTAGGGAGGCATCTTATACCCTTTGGATGCATAACATAGATGCAGTCAATATTACCATATTAACATGCCATATTACAAACATGTATAAATCTCCACATTCTCATAAAGAGCATTATAAATGTAATCTGCTTTATTGAAATGAGAGTGTATGATTGCTCCAGCACTTGGATTCGGTAAAAGATGCTCACTAAAGGTGAAATCCATTAACACTTTCAGTATACTGCTGTTAAACTCCACCTGTGCTTATTCTCACCACATGAGGTCCTAGACAGTCTGGTTTCATCTGGTTTGATGTATAGGCTGGTAATTACAGCCATTTCTTTTTCATAATTCTCTCTTATTCTTGTTGCTGAGCTTTTCAAGCACACACACACACACACAAATAGCATAAAACATACACAATAAATGTAATTAAATTGTAATACAAGTATTACAGAGGGCAAAAACTTTACAAATGATAATGAACTATAGTTTTCTATAAGGAGAGATTAGCTGCATGAAAGCACACATTCTTAATGAATAGAACAAGTTCTAAGCATTTCTCTGCCAAGGCTCAATATAGTCCAGTCCCAAATGGGTGAAGATGTCCTCCTCTGTCTTAGCCTGCAGGAAGGTATTCTGGAGATAATAGAGATGGAAAAAAGTAAAATAACGGTGACATGATGGGTTCAACATTTAAATTATATAACCTGAAAAGCTACAGGATATATGTTAAAGGATGACATAGACAGCATATATATGTTTTATAAAGAACTGACAAAGATAAAGTGACATAGTGATGATGTTACCGTTCTTCATAAGGACAGACAGGGTTAGAAATCTCTAACAGTATAACACTCTATAGTAAAAAAATGTTACCTGAAGGGAAGCATGTGTTCAGTGTAAAAGGCTGCCATTGTTGTGGATCAGGCAAGCCATGTGTTTTGAACAGGCATAAATACTTTTCCCATTGGACTTCTGTCTTTGGAACATTTATTGCAACACCCACTTCCTCTTTTATTGCGTTTTCATTGTCATGGGAAATTGTTTGAATTTTTAGAGAGTCTAATTAGAAACTGAGCCACGATTATGATGAGACATATTTAGGTTGACTGGAAGATTTATGTAGATTTCCCAAGATGGTTTTATTCTTCAGGCTCATTTAAGGTGTTCAAAAATGATTTATTTGTCCCCGTAAGCACTTTATTAAAGTGAAGCTAGAGCTTATCTCAGAAAGACTAGGTGGAAGTGGAAGAATTCACCCTGGATAGGCTGCAAGTCCATAGAGGCGCCATATACAAACTTCATTCACATTTAAAGGCATTTTAGCATAACCAATTCACTGTCTTGAAGGGTAAAAGGGAATCCCAGGAGAAAACTCACTGAGCTATGACAAAACATAATTAATAAGCTCGAAAACAAACTTAAAGCTTTGAAATGGCAACACTACCCATTCAGCATTTTAAGCTAAAGAATCCAAAACCAAATCCACAGACTTATCACTTAACAGGAAGGTTACCAATCAGAAGATTTAACCCCACTTTGGTGTGAGTGTCATTACCTATTAATCACTAAAAAGAAAACAGGTTTCTCATGTAGGGTCCATGAAAGATAGCTACAGGGTCACTTTTTTGCTATATCACCACCACTTGTTGGCTTCTAGATTGGCTGGTTTCTTAACTTCCACACATTTGGTCCTATACATAGATAGACATTAATGGATTTTGTTGAAATATCATCATTGAATGCACCAAAGAATTTAATAAATGTCCAGATAATTTAATGTACATGTATAAGTATATATTAATAAAGAACATGGAGCTTTGCAATTGCTAAAAAGAGAGCATGTGTGTGTAGATCAAGCAGTTTTACACAAGGCATTTGGAAAGCCAGACTCTTAATGTATTGCCATATACAGTACAGACAGATGACTGTGGGTCCAAAGCTAGGCTGATGAGGCCATGAGGAAACTATAAATCTGACATATCCTGCCTTGAAGTGTTACAATGGATGTGGTGTGTCAGAATGAGGCAAAGGATGAAAAAGATAATAGGAAAAAACAGGAAAGCTCATCTGTCGGTGAGCAGACAACAGAAATGATATGCTGGTGCAAGAGCCGGAAAAGGAATTGCTCTAGGCATTTTACTTCTATAGTCTATTGAAGAGGAGTTTAAAATGCAAATCAGGTACAGAACGGTCAGAGATTCAGGTCTGTGCTTTTTTGTGCGTTTACAATGGCTTGCGTGTGTGTGTTTACAATGGTTTGCGTGCTGAATGGGCACAGGCAAAGGACACCTGGTCTCTGACTGTGTAAATATTACTCACTGGTTATTTGCACTTTTTTTTGTAAAAATCAAAAAACACATGCTGGGTACATTATACTTGTTAGTAAAGTCATTATAACCTCCATCTTATGCAACATTTACATATTCCTTGGGTTAAGCATTATTTTGCTAGATCTTCTTTTTAATATACCATTCTCTCACCATCCATGAAAACTTCTTTAATTTAAAGTTAAGTGTATATTTTATTTAGTGTACAATCTAAAATTGTCTCTATGCACAAATATAAAATGTTTACACCCAATATTGTGTGCAAGTCGCTCTTGCTTCAACCCGAACAGCTCTGACCCATGGACACCATATTTTTATGCTTTATCAGATCTGGGAAATTTAGAGGTTAAAACCTCACGTTCCTAAGAACATTCCTAAACAAATATGGCAGATCTGCATTTTAAAAATTCTCTGATTAGCCATTATAAATTAGCTATAATCAGCGTCACTCAGATTCGTACGCTTGCTCATCCTTATTAATTTCAATCTTATGTAATGACCGCTTACTTACTGCTTGTGATATATATATCACCCTCTTTGCCAGGTGGTGCGGTAAAGACAAAACCACTGTTATTCTATCTTCACCTGCCTTTTTTTTTAGTGTTTCGGTGTTATTCCAGTATTAATAATGGAAATTAAATGAAACATCGTCATGGTATACAAAAAAAAATTGGTTATACTGCCCTGAAAATTGTGTGCAATTTAAAGATCAATCTAAGATCGCTACCATGCATATGTATATCGGTGGTGCAGTATCTCCCATTTCTACTCCACAGATAAATCCTGAGCCCAGGTTACTAGCAGTGAACACTAACTGAGCAGTTGGCTGTATTTATAGACTGCAGTGGTTGTTTAGATTTCCCAAATGACTCAATTCTGGCATACATATCCAATCAAGAGTCTCTGTTATAAAACACAGTTAGCTATGTAAGATTTTTTTGGGTGTTGTGAGAGCATGTCATGAGACATAAAATCAGTTTTTCCAGATGTTTCAGCCAATCCTGCAAAATATTACTAAAAAGTAAAATGTTAACATGTAAAAGGAGTGATGGAATTTTCCATTCATGAAGATTTGATGAGATCTGAATAGCATGTGTCAAGATTTGACAAACAAGACACAGAACAGCCACACTTGAGCATAGTAGAACCCGCTCCAACTACCAGGCAAGCAGAGAGACATTTTGGAACTGATTTAAGCAGCAGTCAAAATAAGCCTGATCGTAAACCAAAGCTGAAATAAGCAGCTAAACTGAAGCCCATTTCACGAAATCCTTCAACACTCTAGCTAATACTGAGCATTGGAGAGGCTTAGCATTATCTACTGGGCAAAAACAATGCCACTCTGCTGTAAAGACATCTGTTTTCACACAGATTTAAATTTTCATGTATTTTTTTTTACCCATTTTATTATTGAACAGTTTAACATATGCTAATTTCGAATGCTTCTTCTGCAATCTTTAGAGTGAGGTGGCCTAAATGATTCAATAAGTGACTGACTAAATATTGACTGATTTTCTGACCGACAGACTAAATGGCTAAATGAATGACTTTTTTGACTTAATGACTAATTGACTGAGTAAATAACTGACGAAATATATTGGTTATCTAATGACTGACTGTTCAACTGACTGATTGTCTTAATGGCTGACTAAATGACAGGCTGACTAATTAACTGACTTACTGATTAAAAGGTTTTAGATTTTATTAAAATAAGGTCTATTGTCATTAGAATAATTAGGGTTTTTTTTCTTCTGCACACCTAAACAGATATTTAAGATACTTTTTTATACTTATATACTTATAAATGTTACCTGCAAAGCCTGGTATTTTCACAGGGGCAATGTTTCATTATGTTTGAACATTAAACCCATGTTTTTTCCCATACTGTAGGCAATGTCTTTCTTCGTTAATAGGATTTTTTTTTGCAGTCCAGCTATGCCTGCTCCTTTGGTAGATCTCTGGGGTTGCTGCACTTACTTTTAGTTATAGTTTTACATTTCTTTATTCTGCTTCTGTTTTATTTTTATTTACATTTACGGCATTTGGCAGAAACCCTTATCCAGAGTGACTTGCATTATTCTCTGTTACATGACTGAGCAATTGGGGGATCCGGGTCTTGCTCAGGGGCCCAACAGTGAAAGCTTGGTTGTGCTGGGAATCGAACGGATAAGGGTCTTGCTCAGGGGCCCAACAGTGGTTAGCTTGGTGGTGCTGGAAATTGAATTGTTTTCAGAACCAGGTAAGGATTTTGTCATGAATTTTCTAGAAGATCTTCTCTGTCTTTTCTGTGGCCTTTTCTTTCATAAAATTTAATGAAAGTTAATAATTCATCTTTTGATGACTGAATATTCAATATGAATAATATGATATAACATTTTCCTGGGTTAAATTTCATGTTGATGCTTAATAACCTGCCCACACTAAAATGTTGCTATGGCACAAAAGAGATGCCAAAAGTTATTTGTCATAATGGTACCAATGTAAAAAATGTAAAGGTAAAACTCTTCTTTTTCACTTAAATTTTCCTAAACACGTTAATGTTATCTAGCTATGGGAAAATTTTTGCATTTGATAAAGCTTTTGAAGAAGCTCTGCATAGGTTTTATTGAGCTAAGCAATGAATACTGTTCTTTCAAAATTGATATTCCCATTTTTCCATGAAACTTGAATTACTATTAGGCAAAAGTGATGACTTTTAAATTTTAAATTTTTCACTGGGTAGATGAATAACCCATAAGACCTTTGGGTCAATATTAATATATCCAGGGACATTAAATATTAGATAAAAATTAAAGAAATTTCTCTTTAAAACTAAAAAGCATATAAATTATACCTCAAACAAGACTCATTGAACTTTTTGGAAACTGCTTTTGCACTTTGCTCAGATTGTGTCTGCATAATGCTTTGAATAGACCACACATCCAGCATTCCTGGAATAGGTTTTAGGCCATTGCCACTCCACCCAGGATAAAGTGGTTACTGAAGAGAGTGAAAGTTATAGAGTTATATAGATTCATATTTAAGATAGGATGGTAGGCTGTATGTACAACAAAATTTCACTCAGACTGGCCCATGCAAATTATCAGATATTTATATGTGAGAAGCAAAATAACAAATATGATACTTTGACACTCTGTTAAACAAATTGTTGAGGTTTCTTCTTAGACATTGTTACAAAAATTATATTTAACTGTAAAAAAAATGAAAGCTAGTTTACAATCAGCTAACTAACTTACAGATTTTTATACCTTGCATATAGCACAGCTGAAGTGTTCTTCAAATTTAATCTGATGTCTAATACTTAGGACCGTTAGTGACCAACTGCATTATGGGGAGTTTGGAAAGTAAATAGACTCCGTGAGCTTGTACACAAAATGATTTTCAAATAGATTATATATACACATTTAAAGATCAATGCATAAATTATAACCATACGTATATTCCTTTCTATTATTTATCTTATGATTCTTCAGCAAATTCATTTCCATACAAGTTTTTTTATACAGAAGTAAGGATTATTTTACAATTTACAAGTAAAAACGTTCTTGGTTACTTTCACATGTGTGTACATGCCTACCTTATTCATGTCTATTGTTTCAATAAACAGAAGGTTGTTTTAGTTGTCACCATGGTGACTGATGCTCTGTTTGTTTGGTGCTTTCAGTGACTCAGTTTACTGACTTCCCATATAATAAACATGTTTTTTGATGAGGCTTTATGTTTGCATCCAGACCAAGTGCTTTTTTTTAGCTATATCATTTTTATAACTCTTGTTCACTGGAACTTTAAACTGTATAGGTTTTATTTATTTTTTTAATTTTTGTATATTAATGTGGCTTGGATATTTATTGTATATATTGCTGTTTTTAGCTTTAGCTTTTTTGTGGCAGGATTTGAGTATCTTTGCCGTTCTTACAGTAGATAATTTGATATTACCAACCATTCTCATGTCTGTTTGTCCAAAGGACTTGAGTCTACTTTATGCACTCTACAACCTGGCAACTATTATCTATTTCAAATATATAGAAAGCCAAATAACAAATTTTTACATCATAAATCTCCAACAATTAATGCTCTGACAAAAAAACAATTGAGACCGATTTGTAAAACTCTTTTCAGGGAAACTGGCTAGAAATCTACATACAAACTTGGTTTAATCCACATTAGGAATTTTTTAAAGTCCTGCAAAACCTGAGCAACTAGCAGATGAACTGTATACCCTGCTTGTCTGCTCTCTGGCCCTAGCTCTGTACTGTCGCCACTTAAATGTTTCTTGTGGAGTAGGATTGATACCAGCCTGTCTAAACAGTCCTGATGGTAGTTTTGTTTAAAAAAGTAAATCTATAAATTCTCAACTATTTTTAACTATAGATTATTAACTACCTAGTCTTGGCAGAATTGTAAATTTAGCTTGTGTGCATTTAATTACTATATGTGACAGTTTAAAACACTGCTGGGAATCATTTTATATGTGTAACGGAGTCACCAGCACAGCCAGATCCTCGCCACTTCCCTGTAGACACACACAATCACTGCTGTTTTAATCAGCCACACCTGTTTCCACTTCAGTTCTTTCTCAAAAGAACCTTATATATTCTCCACTTATTCACTCTGTCAGCATCTGGTCTACAACTTGCTAGCAAACTTTATGGTGATGTTATAGCACGTGAGTCATTTCTTTACCCTACGCTAGCCTATCCAGTCTCTAGTCCAACCTTTTTCTCTATCATCTCTATCGTTACACCACTTATTGCCTTTTGTGCTGCTTGTGTGATCCAGGAAGCGCTTCAAGAGGAGTACATTTGGCTATCCACCTCACCAGCAGCCTCATGCTGCTTATTTAACTGCAAAAAGGATGCTGGCCTCCGCCGGTGAATTGATTACCTTGCCCTTAACTCACAAACTATCCGCTATCCGTACCTGCCTCCTGGTCCCGGCAGTCCTCAAGGACTTCCATGAGGCCCACCTATTCTCAAAGCTGAACCTATGAAGTGCTATAATCTGGTGCACATTTGGGAGGGAGAGGAGTGAAAGACCTCCTTCATTACCCCAGCTGGGTACCACAAGTACATTTAGTATAGTATATAGTATATTCAATTCATTGTCATTGTGCAAGGTACATGTACAGAGCCAATGAAATGCATTTTTCGCATATCCCATCTTGGGTCATTTACGGTCATTTACTCTTGTAACCTGACCGAACATCGCCATCACATTGTGCAGGCCCTGGAGAAGCTGAAAATGGACAGGCTCTTCCTAAAAGCTGAGAAATGTGAGTTCCACCAAAAGACTATCCAATTCTCTTACAAAGCCCCAGAGTTATGGAACAACCTTCTAATTAGTGTTTAAGACTCAGACGCAGCCTCAGTGTTTAATTCGAGGCTAAAAACACATTATTTAGCTGAGCCTTTAATCTGTGTGGGTTTTTTTAGAAAATGGAGCAGAACTAAAGGGATCATGGATATAGAATGTTTGGTGAACTGGGATAGTTTTACACTGTTGTCCCCCACTCCTACACGATACATGTTCACTCAGGCTTGTAGACGGTGGTTTTGTCTACTTTTTACACAATATGGACACTTAATAATCTTTCTCCCTCTCTCTTTCTGGGTCCAGTTAAACATGCCCCCGGGGTAACCAGTGACAAGTGTCCCTGCCCCTTTCCTTGAATTTGCTTGATAATCCTTATGAAAGGTGTTCATTATGATTACTCCACACCTCAACATTGTTTGGCTGTTATAAATGGACAGTCAGTGTTACCCTGATGAGGATTGGTTCCATTTTGAGTCTGGTTCCTCTCAAGTTTTCTTTCATATTTTATATCAGGGAGATTTTTCTTTGTCACAGTCGCCACCGGTTTGCTCATTGTGGAAACACTTACAAAGAACAATCTTTCATTTTATTGTATTCTTTGTGTTAAACTGCTGTGAAACAATGTCCACTGTTAAAAGCGCTATACAAATAAAAATGAATTGAGTTGAGTTTTTGGGGTATTTAATTGGCTATATGAAAGGGTACAAGGTCAATGGCCACCACCAACCTCCATCAAAGAGCTTCAGCACTTGCTGGGTTTCGCAAACTTTGCTGACTCATAAAGAAATTTAGTTACATGACTGCTCCTCTCACGTCCCTGCTCCAGAATAGACCCAAATCACTGCCTGGACTTGGAACACTCATAAAACCTTTAACCAGCTCAAAGATGCCTTCTGTTCAGTCCCTGTCCTCGCTCTCTCTCTGATCCGTCCTGGCCGTCTGTCACTCCCTATTACCAGAAAGGAGGGATACTTTGGCTGTCTATCCAAGACATCCATATTCAACTGTCCAGCCTCAAGCTGAGCCCTCAGAGTCAGTGTTCATCCTTCTTAAGCACTTGAAGATAAGTGATGGTTTCTTAAACAAAAGCCTACTTTAATCCTCTTTTTGCCTGTCATCATTCCTGCTATGCTACCTTATCCAGGCTTCAGTTCAACCTTCTTTCTTCATACCTATCGTTAAACCACTTTTTGTCTTTCAGGCCGCTTGTGTGAAATCTGCTAAATCTCCCGAGCCACCTCTGTGTCTTTTCTCTGACAATAGCCTTACCAACCTTTAAATTTGACGGTAAATCTATTGATTCCTACAATTTTCTTTGGCTTAGTACCTGCTTTATTTTAGTGTGAATTTTATTTATCTTTTTAGTAAGTTTTACATACATTACATACATTAATAGCAATGATTGTGGTAGATCGTTTTGCTTCTCTGCACTTCAATATATTATCTGAATCCAGAAATATGGATAGTGGTAGAACCCCATTTCATGACCTCTGCCATATCAAAAAGACACTGCTTGCTCCATTAACTTTTTTGACTGCCTGACTTGCTCGAGATTATTTGCAACATAACTGATAACAAGATCCCTGGTCATTTTTGCCTGGTCACTTTAATATATATCACTTTAATTCTGTGTCTGTATCCTTCACCAAGCCAAATTCCCTATTCCCATGCCCAAGTGCCCTTTACTGTACCTGTCAATAAAACTTTTCTGATTCTGATTCAGATATTTGTGTGACGATTGCATGCTTCATGAATTTGTAATCTTTTTATTTATATACAGATACATACAAAAGCTCCACAACTGAGTCATGTTTGGTCACATCACACTATAATTCTGTAATTTTTCCAGTGTGAAAATGTGGTATAAAATATTTATGCCATGAGATCCATAAAAGAAAATATATTTTTAAAAAAGTATTATGTATAATTACACTGATTATAATGAACTGTTTAACTACTGAATTTGGCACAAATGAAAAGATTGTGCCCACATTTTAGTTAAATTTTATTTTCCTCCATGTTTATGCGATGTTCCAGATGGTTACTAGGTTACCATGCGTAGAATAAAATCAATTCTATTGAATTTTTGGAGTCCCGTTAAAAGCAATACTTAGAAATGCCACTCATATCAGCATCCTGACGGCAGTCCATTTTCTCGCAGTAATAACATGAGAGGAAGGTGCTCTTACTATCTCTTTTTAACACGTCCAAATAAAAAAGTATTTATCAATGAATATTCAGAACAAAAAAAATGATGAACTACACTTGAGCCAAAGTCCAGTCACAAACATCTGTTTAAGTATACAGGGTTATGCATAAAAAGGGCAAAATCTATAGGCACCAATTTATTCAAACATTTTAGAAGCAAATTCAGAGCTACAATTGGCTAAATTGCCTATGACAAGTTTAATTTACATCCTAGACCTTTAAACTTATTTTTGCTTACAATTTAGTGCATTTTAGTGAAATCCATTTTATTACTACGACACAAATTCTGGAGGTTAAGACATTTTTTAAATTTTAATAAAATAAAAAAATTAAAAGACTTTAAAATCACATGACCAAATATTGTATTCACAATAAAACATAGATAAAATAAAAGTTTGAACAGAGAAGTTTTACACTTTTATCCGCTAAATAAGTTTATTTTAAATTTGATGCCTGCTACAAACAATGGGCACAGGACAACAAATGGCTAAAAAAGAATCCATTTTAAAAGATTCAGCTAGGAAAATATTTATCAACTAATTAAGTTTATTGACATTTGGTCTGTAACATAATTACCTAAAAAAAAGGGTAGAGTCTCTAAGAACTAAAGATGGGCAGATGCTTTCTAATCTCAAATTTAAATTAAATTAGAATTTTATTTGTCACATACATATTAATACAGGGTACAACATGTAGTAAAATGCTTTCTACAACATGTACCATATCTGGTGTAAAAAGATTCTGGAACACTTTACAAACAATGTTCCTTAACAGCAAATTGCAAAGGCTTTGCAAATCTCATCATCTACAGTGCAGAACATCATCAAAAGATGGAGAAATCTCTGTGTGTAAAGGACAAGGACGAAGAAATTTGCTGGATCCCTGTGGTCTTCGGCCCTCACATGACACTACATCACTCATCGGCATGATTCTGTGATTGACATTAATAAATGGACCCAGCAATACTTCCATAAATCACTGTCAGTAAACACATTTCGATGTGACATCTGTGCCAACTAGCATTGTCGTGGCTCATTTAAAATAGACTAATTAAACATGGAAATGTGTTCTATGGTCAGACGGGTCCAAATTTGACATTCTTGTTGGAAATTACAGAAGATTTGTTCTTCCAGCTAAATAGGAGGGGTGCATACGTAAGTGCAGCTTGCATGTTTTAAAAGGCACTGTAAATGCTAAAAGGTATATAAAGGTTTTAGAGCAACATATGCTCTTCTCCAGGTGATGTCTATTTCAGGGAAGACCTTGTGTATTTCAGCAGAACAATGCAAAACCTCATACTGCAGCTATTACAACAGCATGGCTTTATAGTAGAAGAGTCCGGGTGCTGAATTAACCTGCCTGCAGTCCAGATCTTTCACTTATAGAGAACATTTGTCAAAGACAACCACAAAAAAAGCAAATCTCCAGGAAGTTACAGCATCGTCTTCCAAATGTTTTAAAAAAAAGAGGAGGTGCTACACCATGGTAAACATGCTCCATCCCAACTATTTTGAGACCTGTAGCAAGCATCAAAATTAAAATTGTAAAATTTCTTAATTAAAACATTTATGTTATCTATGTTATATTGTAAATAAAATATTTGCTCATGTGATTTTTTTTTAACTTTTCAAGAATTCGGGTTGTACTTCAGAACTCAGTATAAAAGTTATAAAAAAGAATACTTCAGACTGCATTTCAGATCGGGACCATAGGAGAGAGTAGAGCATCTGTGATATTCCCCAAAGTCATTTCACAAAGTTGATAATTGTAACTCGTTATTCACTCTTACATCTTCCACAGAACTGCTAAGTCAGTGCGGCTATTTTAATTACCTCAATTTGGCCTATATGGATGAATTAGCTACTACAGCATTCGCTGTTAAAAATTATAGAAACTATGGCACTGATCTGAGAGATTGACAAGGCCAATTCACCTTCAGTAGAAACATCTGTTCAATCTGCACGAGTATGGCATCACTCAAACTGGAAATCTTAATGAGTTGCATTTTTATTTTCACAGCAGGTGCACATTCTTTCTTAATTCTGAATTAATTGGGTGCATTACAATACACCAATTCATTTCTACACATCTAGTTAATTTTTTTATATCATAGAGCTACTGTATCAGTGGGGTGAGTTGGTGTACTGAAAAGAGACTAATAACAATGTGGATATTTAATCTTCTTTAACAGGGGTGAATTGGATTTTTTTTTTTATCCCTTTCAAGGCAAAACAAGGCAGAAACAGTGAAACAATATGTGGCGAAGTCAGAAAGATAATAAAAGCAAAAATTGCATTCATAGTAATGTGCTTAAATGTCTATTATTTAATGGAGACCCTTCAAGTTTTCTATGAATAATTTTCTATTTTACATGCAGGCACCTCTAAAAATCCATTAAAACAAAATAAATGTTTTGTTTTTTTAAATATCATGCATCATCCAGGCACTACAATAATTTCTTATTGTACATGGTATCACATAGGATATAATTATTTCTGGTGATTCCAGTAATACAGACCACTTTATTTGTCCGCCCCTTTGGAGGCAGAACAGAAAAAAAATATGTACTTATCCTAAAAAATGGTGGGACCAGTCAAGCAGTGCTTGTGGATCTAAGGGGGCATGATGCAATGTGTGGAGTAATACGTGCTTGGAGCTCCATTTTTAGCTTTGCAAGCAAGCATCAAGTTGGGACGGTTTAGCATACAATATAATTATGGAAGGAATTTGAATGTAATACAGATAAAAATGGCTTGCTTTATAGTTCTGTAAAGATGCTTTGTGATAATGCCCATTGTTGAAATAAAAATGAGTCTTAAAATGCTAATTAGTCTGCAGTTAAAAGAGAGTGCTTACACACATTACCAGCTATTAAACTTGGGTAACTGATAGCAAACATGGCTCCAATGAGAGAGAGAAGATTATAAAACTCTTTCAACAGAAATTAAACCACATATTATGGCCAAAGGATTTACTGGATCTCAGTCAGTGGTCTTTGTATAACCTAAAGGTTATAAAAGGACACAATACATGCAAACACACATGGCACTGTTGCGCTCTGGGCGACACAGGTTCGATCCCGGCTCTGGGCTCTTTTGGTCCCATTTCACCTCTGTCACCTTTGTAAAAAGGCAAATGCCCAGAAAGTATAATTTAAAAAAATACAACATGCCTCTAAAATAGAAAATGCACAACAAAACAAATTAAAGAAACCACATAATTAGAATAATTTACATATAAAAAAGCCAAACAAAAAAACAACACTAACATCAAAACAGATAAAAAGAAAAAAAGGTCACAGTGGGCTAAGCACAGATCTGCATTAGGTAAGGAGATAGACATTAGCCGTTCTGACTGCCTGAGGAACACAATTAAATTTCCTAACTCATTTATGATATTATGTTGCATGTCAGGTAAAAGCTTTACTACAAGTTTTACCACGGCAGTCGATGCACCATTTTCCTATTTCATCCAAAGAAAATATATTTGGTGATATTGAAGTATTTTTTAGGATGACAATGCAATAGGCATATAAACTCAAGTGACATGGCCAGCAAACAGACCAGATCTCAATCCAATTGCAATATTAAGGTCCCACCCTGTAAAGACGATCTGTCAACTGATATTTGAGAAAGGTGGAACCAAATTGATTGGAAATATTGTTTATAATTAGTGACATCTGTGACTCAAATAATTTAGGCTGTCAAAAAGAGGAGCAAGAAATTATTAATTGGGCTTTTTTAAAGATTCCATAATTGTTATGTTCATAATTTTACAACATTATTTAAGAAACTGTCAGTCAAAGGTTTTACAGAACTATTTTTTGTCATATCCGTTATTTGACTAATTGCTCTAAATTTCTGGGTAAACATGTTTTAGGTTTACTGATCTTATCATTTTTACGCTGCTTTTTATTTATTTGGTATATATATTATTTATATAAAGACATTTTAGAACCAAATAATTCCCCTTTAACTATCAATAACTCTTATAACCTGAGAGGCATTTAAAAAAACAAACGGCAAAAAAATTAGCATCGTTCTAATAATTTAACCACAATTTTCCATGCTATTTGCTTGCCCAGTTAAAATATCTAAGGTTTACTTCAAAATCATCCTGTTCATCAAAACAATTTTCTTTTCTCAGGCCCCTATGTTAATTGTTGCTAACCCTCCATTGGTAAATTAACCTCCCCTCTGAGTTTAAATACACCTCACATCCAACCCTTCTGATTGACTAATGCAGTTGATCAATGTCTTGACAATATATGTTAGCTCAGCTTTAGCCAATTAGATTTTGAACTAAACCCCATAGGAATTGTAAGTGGATTTGTTGTGGTCTACTACACTTTCTCTCTGTTCTTTTAATCTCTGTAATTGCACTATAAATGTAATTACCCCATTTTATACTATTATAAAAGACTCACACAAGTGGTACTTCTAAGCCATGATATTTTTAATCACTTTTAATAAGCAGAAAAAATTATCTGATTTGTTTTCCTTGTAGGATTAAAGACTAAGGAAGGCAAGAACATTTCCCATGTCAGACACGCTTATATAAGGATTGTTCCTTCAGGAGATTTTCTTATTCATTAAATAAAGGAAAAAGGCCACTTTTTAAAATAGTAAACAAAGACATGGAACATGAGGAATAAACATGAAGCCATTAGAAGTTTTATATAACAAGTGACTAAGCATGTTAGGGAAATAAAGAAACAGATGATAACATCTTAAAGAACATTTATTCAACTTCTATACCCGCTTATTCCCTAATTCGGTGTCATGGGGATCTGCTGAAGCCTCTCCCAACCGTCTCTGAAAGGGCGAAAGGCAGGACAGGTCGCCAGTCCATCACAGAGCCACACACTCACACTCACTCCTATGGGCAATTTAGAATCACCAATCCACCTAACATACATGTTTTTGGACTGTAGGAGGAAACCGGATTGCCCGGAGTAAACCCACACAAGCACGGGGAGAACATTCAAACTTCACACAGAAAGACCCCTAGAACCCTGGACTTTCTTTCTTTTAAGCAACCGTGCTAACCACTAAGCCACAGTGCTGCACTATCTATAAAATACTTTTCATTTTAAATTTAGTCATTAACAGACAGTCTTCTGTAGGGCAAATACTTAAGGGGGCAATAATAGTGTCATAAGTGTCACAGTAGAGACAGATGCGTTCACGAACAAGGTTTTAATGACACATTGGCAAAAATAAATAAACAAACTAAGGGTCAAGAAACAGGCACAAATCAGGTGATTAATAAACATCTCAAACCAGGCAAAGACAATAAATGATAGAAAGAGAAACATCAGTACATCAGCAATGATATAGTAAAAATCTTGTTATAGATGATAGTGTGTGACTGTAAAAAGAGACTTTGAGTGATTGTGAAACTGGGAACAGATGAGGTGATCAGATAAATGGTGAGTCTGAAAATATAACAAATAAAACACAGCGCAATCATTTTATACACTGCAGTACATCTTAGCAGCTGAGTTTTGGCAGACCTGACGGAAAGTTTTTGATAGATGTGTAAGGACACATGCCTGGTTAAATTGGCCAGAAAAAAATGTGTTTCTAAAGGCAAAACTTAAGGAATATTTTCCTTTTACTATTAATAATGTACAATTGCATTCATTCATTCATCTTCTATACCCGCTTATTTCCTAATTCGGGGTTACAGAGATCTGCTGGAGCCTATTCCAGCCGTACACCCTGGAAAGGTTGCCAGTCCATCACAGGGCCACACACACATTCACTCCTATGGGCAGTTTAAAAACACTAATTAACCTAACATACATGTTTTTGGACTATGGGAGGAAACCGGAGTACCCAGAGTAAACCAAGCCCAGGGAGAACATGCACAAGCCTGGGGAGAACATGCAAACTCCATATAAAAAGGTCTCTGCCCAGGAATCGAACCCGGGTCCTTCTTGTTGTGGAGAAACAGTGCTAACCAAAAAATATATTTATTTCTGGAACATTGATAAAGCAACACACATTTTGAAAAAATATTTTTTTTTGACAGACAAAACTAAACTGTTTTGAAAGACATTAACTTAAATGCCCACTTAGTATAAAACAAAAGTCTCTTTGTCCCATATTTGAGTAAAACATAAGTAAAACTTGTTTAAAATAACCACTACAAAGGTTATACTGTGTTTTGTTTATTTTACTTTAATAAATAAAACATAAACTTTAACTTTAACTAAACTTTGAGCAAAATCGTGGGCCATTTTTAATGTATAATGGTTAGTTTAGGCAAGTAAACATATGATTTATTTTATCTATTCCAATTATAAACCTAATTTACATCAAATATTTTTTTAAATGTTGTTTATCTCAACTTACAGGTGATATTTTTAAAGATACATGTTTGCCTTTTTTTATAGGACAGGAAGTGGGAGAGAAAGAAATGGGGACGGAATATCAGGAAACCTTCCTGAGCCAGGATTCGAACTTGCGCGTCCTTAAACACAATAAGTTGTGTGTCAACATGCAATTCACAAGGCTACTGTGCCGATTACTAGACAATATTTGAGGGGAAAAAAAAATCATTTGTGATTTACAAATGTAGACAATAGCTTTGGAGACTGCATTATTACAGTTGTACTTCACTGGAACTAAAACGCATAAACCCGTTCCAGCCCCCTATGCACAATGCACATAAGCTCTATAAAGACATGGTGTATTATGGTTAAAATGGAAAACTGCTAAATTTCTGCACAAAGACAAAATCAACCCCACTAAACACCTTTATAGCTGAACTAGAACACTGACTGCACCCCAGGCTGCTTTACAGAACATTAATGCCTGAACTCTCTAATACTATTGTGGGTGAATTGGAAAATTCCCACAGGAACGCTTTACAGTCTAGTGAAAATCGTTTCCATGAAAGTGGAGGATCTTTTAGGAGTAAAAATAAGACCAAATCTGGAATGGAATGTTCAAAAAAACACATATATTATGTTCCAGAGTGGTGAATTCTGGTAATGATACAGAGATCTGTGTCAAAAGGGCTGTGATCTGTAGATGGAGGAGATAGCATTTTCTGTCTTCCGTTTTAACTACAGTGAAAGTAATAAGCATCTGTGTGCTTATGTATGTGGAAGTTCGAGATTTCATCTGCACCACAGTAACCACTGTTGTGGTGGAACCAGGTGCTATCATTAGTGACATATATCACTGAAAGGACTTAACCTATGTACAGATGAAGTAACACTAATACCTCTTTCCCACTGTAGCTTGGCTGGTGCTAAAAACATAGTACTTATTCACGAATGCACTAGGCAGGTAGGGGAACCTGCTACATCACCAACATGTTGTCTAAGAGGAATCTCCGCCCACTGACGTCATCAGTTCCCGCTCGAGACCAGTAAGCTGGTTCAGAGCCACCAGATTTCTTTCAGTTGAAAAGCGCCGCCCAGTTTCAGTTAGGGCACCGGCACCAGCCCCAGTGGAAAAGCGGTGTAAGTCTTCAGATGATATAATTGTGCTTAAGTTCTTTTTTTGTACATGTTTTAAATCAGAAGGGTAAATTCTGTACTTATTCAAATATTGACTTTCCATTATTCTGCTTTAATAAGTCACGAAAATGTTTTATTTTATACAAATGTATATATAGAAAGGATAAAGAATGTATACATAAAGAGGATGTGTTACCCCACCCCTTTTGAGCTGTCATACAGATTAGACAGATTAGAGCTAAAGGGAATTGGCTTGTGACCAAATCAAGATGAAAATATAGGAAAGCACAGAGTTCCGTTTTATGACCTTAGCACTTGAGAATAGGTACCTAACAACATAAAAATAACAAACTAGGGTGCACAGTGGTCGCTGACATGTTTGAATTATGTTCCCTGCTGTATGGTACCAGAATATATTTCTATATATTCTACACACACACACACACACACACACACACACAAAAAAAATCACGTTTTTTTCTGTAGCTGCAGTTCTGTGACTTTAGCACAGATACAAAAATGCTAGATTATAAAAAAAGGCATGTTTTCAATAGCCACTTAAATAGATATTAAATATACATTTCCAGATGCTTTTAAATGCTCTCTCCTAATTGCTAAAATTGAAAACATTCAACAGGTAATTAACGTAGAATTGTGTGTAGGTGTTTTTGTGTCAAGTAAGACATGTAAATGTGTGTGTATTTCATAGGCAGAATTTGGAGATGCTCTATACTCACTATACCCACACTTTTGTATATCATAGTAAATTTAAATATGTCTATTTTGCTGAAAGGTACCACACGAGAAGCTCATTTATGTAGAAATGTATTTCTACAAACAAAAATTACAATTTTTTTAAATATAGACATCAGCTGGATTTCCCAACCCAATGATATTTATATTCCCCAGACTTTTCCTACAACATAAATACAGTTGTCATGTTATTTTTTCTGTTTAGAAATTATAAGCTTTAATAACCAGTTCGAGCCATGAGACCGACACATCCGAGTTCATAACCTCCAACAGAACTGCCTCAATGCACTGCACTAGAACTAATATTTTTTATAGATATGTCCTTGGTTTACTGTTATAAAAGAGGATAAAGATGCATCCCTGATTCCACAGTTAGAGCCATTTTGTCATATTCCTTTCTTGTGATTCATACAATCAATAAATGCAATAAACTTTATATAATATCTCTATTCAGTAAAACACAGGTTTATTGTGTAAGAACCTCTTTCAGGTACAGCAGCTAGTCGCATCTGTTAAATTTTTTAAAATTGTGTGACATTTACAGTCATTTAAATACATTTCTTTATTGTTCAAGCGATAGCTGTGATATCAACTTCCACATTTTAATGCCCCTAAGCACACCACAGAACAATACAAAGAATACAAATAGTGTCAGTCAGGTGACCTCCTGGGCATTTAAATCTGCAATGAAGTCCAGATATTCTGCCATACTCTGAATGTCTAACTATGCCATTATTATATATATACAATAAAAGAAAACCTCTGATTAAAATATGATAAAATGTCTAATAATAAAGCTGTAGTTTATCGAATGCCCAAATAGTTCACCCGCCATAAGAAAACTAAACAAAATACCTGAAATATAATCTAAGCATTGTGTAGTAACCCAACTTGGAATTAAAATAGACTTAATTGGGAGTATGCGTCATAAGAAATTAAAGAAAGAAATAGCCTTGTGGGTAGCACATTCATAAATGTTCAGTAGTGCTATTGTGCTCGGGGCGTCATGAGTGCACGTCCTTGTTTCATGGACCTTTTCTGATCCTATCCCTCTCTCTCCACTTCGCTTATTGTCTTATCCCTTAATAAAAATAGAAGAACATGTCCAAACCTTTAAGTGTTTGCTCCTCTGAAATGAATTAATCACTTGTTAACCTGTGTTTACAAGTGTGTTAAAGGATGTGTAATTATCTGATCTTAGTTTCATGACAGTCATGAAGTCAAAATCAAGACTCAAGAAATCTAGAAATCTATGGCAAGATTCAAAATCAATTTTAAAAATGATTCAACAATTTTATTTTATAGAATTGTCCAAGCTCTCTCTATATATTTTTTCAGTGGCGGGCCATGCATTTGGTACCTTGGCAGACTGATCCAGCTCTTAAAACCACAATTATCACATTGCAATTTTAGAAACCATTAATACTATACAAAAACACAATATAACACAGCGTGGCAGAGATAGAAACATTACGCGTATTGAGGATAAATAACATTTTTATTAAAGCAAGAAACCCCTTTAAGACAACTCCAAACCTTTACACTACAACCACAACTGTACCACGTACATCATCTGAAGCAGTTCAGAATCAATATTTATCTAATGACATCACAAAAACAGAAAAACTTTCAAATAAAATACATCATACCGCTTGTCGGCACTGGCCTGGAAGTGGCAAACAAACTCTTTTTTGTGGTGAGACAAGCCTGCTTTGAAAATAGATTTTTAAGTATGTCTGAGTCGGTTTCTTTTCCTGCTGACGTTATTGTGGGAAATTGTATTGAAATCTGATTGGTTAACAAAACAGTCCCATTGCTAATACAATACATCAGCCAGCGCTACTGGTTTTGAAGGCCCTGGGCAGATTAGATTTTCAAGGCAGCACATAGAAGCTAAAATCTGATTACAAAAAAATTTTACATTCAAATACACATACTAGAAGCATTGCAGCCAGAGAAACACTACGAAATGAAGAAAATAGACTGTTGAAAATAAATTAATACAATTATATTGAATGAATATTAGAATTTAGCTCAGTGCTTTTGTTTTTATGCCAGCAGAGAAGGCCTTCCTGGCCCTGATGGCCCACCACTGTTTTTTTTACTAGTAGTCTCCATCCAATTAATAGAGCTTGACCACCCTTATAGCCGAAATGGTTCAAAGTGGGGGGTAAACAGTTACCAATGTTAATTTATTAATGTGCAGTTGCAAATATTAGAAAAATACAATATCTTACTTCAATTCAGGGGTAAAGTATTATAAATGTTTATTCATGTTGTTCAGTCTGAGTCAGCTGACCCTTAGTTGCCTTTCATAAGTGCTTGTTGTTGCAGACTTTCACTTTTTTCTTCCTATTGGATCTCAAGGCTATGTTAGGCCCATGGATAAAAGGTGCAGGAACTCCACAACTGTTTGGAAGTTTTTACAACCATACAGCACTATACGGCTTTTACTGTCTGAATGGTAAAAAAAAAAAAAAAAAAAAAAAAACATTTTTTATCAAAGCTGTGGTGGTGTGTAAGTCTAGACTTTGAACTAAAAGCTGCTGGCTGATGCCTTTCATACCCTAGATAGAAAAAGGACTTTTATTATTTTTTGAATGAAGAAAAACCTTAAATTAAAAAGATGCTAAAATGTCTAACGATAAAGTTCTAGTCTATTGAATACCCTCTTGATTTGTTCGATATAAAATGAAAATTCTCAAAATTACTTGCCATGAAATGAAACTCCTCTGAATCGTAGCTCCTCATTTATGTGAAATGAAATGAGTTTGTGCCAAATTACTGAAATAATGTAGTTATCTAACCTCTAACATGTTTTGTTGCTAATTATTTACTGTGAATGCAGATTTATTTGGCATTTGGAAGGTGAATGTGGAGTGGCTTACACACCAGTACGCGCATGCACACTTACTACAGGTCAGGGTCAAAGCTATACAGTGATATAATATTGCTAGCAAAGGTATAGCATGTATGGTTACTACTTCTTTCTTTTTTATCGCCAGGCTGGAAAACTGGATGTGGGGAGCAGGGAAGTGATAAATTGAATTGTCTTTTGATTGCCTTAAAGTTAATTTGTCTATATTGCTGGCAGACGTGGAAAAGCTGATGAAGGCAGAAAGCACGGGAAAGTCGATTAGACACTCTCTGTTCTCTCTGATTTAACAGCTTTCAACACACATACACACACACACACAAAAAGATAGAGTTCCTTTTACTAATCAATCCTACAATTACAGCCAGCATGAAAAACCCTAGGCCTTGCCATAAAATCCAGGCCAGTGCTTTGCTTATTTTAGGCTTGTTATAGTGTCTGATCTAAACAATCTGATCATAAATGTGTGGTAGATTTAAAGTCCTGTCCCGCAACTGCAAAGCAACATAGTTTCATGTTCACAACTTTAATAACAATTCACACAATGCGGTGGCTTGGTGCTGCTGAGAATCGAACCCACAATTTTCTGGTTAGCAGCCCAACAACTGAGTCACCACTTTGCAGAAATTACTTAAATTGACATGCGATTAGGTTAAATAAAGATAAAACAGTATTAAGGAAATTAGATAATCCGCAAGTGACAGATCACACAGCAAAAATCGCAAAGTAAAATATTCACCTAATAGAACTTTGATGGATGGATACATCTTCCACTGACACATTTTATCTCCCTGAATTTGTTCTATTTATCAATAAAATGTAGATTAATAACTTTTGACATATAGATTTAATATGATTTATCTTAAGTTAAATTATCTTTAAAAACACATTTTCTTTAGATAAACAGGATACATTTCTAAAATAATAATGCAAAGTGCTAGTTTAGGCATGGTGACTGTGGGATGCTTATAGCACTCTGGCTCCAGATTTAATCCTGAGCTGGGGGTTAATTGGTCTCCCCATTTTTTCTCTTATACCAAAATCCTAGGCTTACTAACCCTATGTGTAGATATGTGTGTGTGTGTGGTGTGTGTGTGTGTGTGTGTGTGTGTGTGTGTATGTGTGTAGTGTGCTGTAATAGAAAGTCAGAAGGTCACTTCATCACAAGTTTAATGCAGACTTTATGACTTATGTTTCAATACTTTTGTTTATTGGAAATTGGGTGGTTTACAATCAAAGGTGCCTTCATCCAGAGAGCCTTTCATTTATCTCTTCTATACATCTTAGCAATTAGGGGTTAGGGGCCTTAGCTGCCCAGCAGTGGCAACTTGGTGATGCTGGGAATTGAACCCCCAATCTTCCAGGTCCAACACCTTAACCACTGAGACACCACTTACCCCACAGTAGCAGTAACTCTGTTCACAGTAAGAGAGAAAGATGAACTTGCTCCATGAGAGCCATTGTTAATAAATTCAGCAGGGTGCCAAAAAGTAAAACACTTTTTTTTGTTCCTTATTGCTGATTGTTTGGCACACCAATGCATAACTCCATGCATAACGCCATGGTTTGTGGGACAGATTTATTAGTTCTTTGGTCATGTGTATTCTTTAATTCATGTAGTGCAAACATGCTATTATTCACAGCACAGTGTAAACCAGCACTAGCATCAAATCATCTCCTTAAGCAATTTATCCAGGTCAGATGTTGCAGCGAATCTGAAGCCTGGAACCGAGATGGAGAGTTCAGTGACCAAGATCAATCACGTCCAAAGAGATGGAAAGGTCACAGTGTAGAGAAACAAAGGATCTGCTCAAGCATAGTGGGGGTACAGTAGTGTCTTTGATCTTTATTGATGATGTAACTCGATATGGTAGCAGCAAAATGAATAAGAAAGTTACAGATGCTTCAAATTTGCAGAGAAATGTATCTACATAGGTAAAACTTTATCATGCAGCAAGACACTGACACACACCCACAGCCAACACAACAGGACCTAATTAAGAGAAAATGAAAGAATTAAGACTGACTAAGTTAATTACCTTAAACCAATTTAACAACATTTTATTTCCTAAAGAAGAGACTGAAGGGTAAAAGCCCCAAAAACAACCACTATAAGAACACCAACCAGCAGGAGCTTTAAGGTCTGCCAATTTAAGGCTTTTAGTGGTTCCTAGAATCAGACTAAAGTCTAAAGGTGGTTGAGCATATGCCATAGCCAATCTTAGACTTTGAAACACAATTTTGGAACTGCTCCCACATTATCCATTTTATTTTTATCTGGAATATTCCTGATCTGTAATTGTTCTGCTTTATGTCTTGCTGTATTATTTGTGATCTTGTCTTCGTCATAACATCTGTTGGTTATGTTGTACAGCACATAGTGTTGATTTATAACTAAATTGAAACTGAAATTAAAAGCTTGGACAATCATCAAAAAGACAACAAAAATGTAATTAAATACTGAGCATCATTTACTTAAAGAATATTGTTGTTGTTGTTGTTGTTGTTTTTGTTGTTATAGACTGAAAATGGGTCTGCTACTAGATACCATGTTCCGTTTTCAGTTTTATCACACCCTCATGTAATCATCAAATAATAACCGCTACAATTCAACAACTTTTCATATTTATCTTTTGCCTTAAACCCTCATTCACATGTCACAGAAAATTGTAAATTATGTTTGACGGCTTGGTGCTTTTTTACCTTTTTAGAGTTATAGTGTATATTTGCATCTTTGTAACATACATAACTGCATGGTAGCGCAGTGTTGGAGTGCTAATTGGAAGATTGGGATTCGATTTCCAGCACCACCAAGCTACCACCGCTGGGCCCCTGAGCAAAGCCCTTGACCCCAATTGCTCTGAATAAGGGCGTTTTCTTAAATGATGGTCCTCACCTGGTCAATCTGTTATTATGTTATTGTGTATTTAGCTTACTAAATGCTAGATAGTTACCTCCTTTACATACATTTAATATGTTACAGCGTACATACTCTGCTGATAGAAGGAGGGGGCAGCTTTTCAGGGGCACCACTAACTACTTTTGGGCCATATGAATGAATATAAGGTGGGAACCACACCCCCTTACATTACTGCTAGTACTGTTATCATTTGAGTTACAGCTAGCACCAATGTCAGAGCTGCTGTTGAAGACAATCAACACCGACTAATCAGGCATATTCAAGATTTCCATGCTAGAGTAAAAGAAAAATTGACATAACAAAGCTAATAAATAAACCTGTCACATAAACCATAGCTGATTATTTTGCCTTTGGCAGTAACAATGCATCATTTCTGGCTGTGTAAAGCAAAGCAGCGTTTCATTATTTCTTTTAGAAAATCCCATGTGCTGGATTTCATTAACGTTAGCTCTCAGTTTGACTGTTCATCCCTCTCTGTTATTGTGCAGAGACCAGGCTTTTTTTTTAAGAGAGATAGGAGTCCCTTGCTCTGTGTTTGCAAAAAAGCATAGGCCCCTTATGATAACAGCAAATTAAGTTTCTGTTACTCTGCTAAAGCCTGTAAATAATTAATTGGTTTGTTTCTGAATTAACTGGTTTTACATGACAAATTCCTCCAACTGCCCCTTATGTAAATATTACGCTGTACTACCTTCAATGATTCTTGCAATATATGCTGGCTGCACAGATTATAAACTCTTGCAGGGTGTTAGAAACAGAGGGACGTTGAAAGAACTATGTTAAAAAAAAATGGAGGTGAGAGGACAAAAAGCACGAGTTCACCTGTTTGACAGAGAGGAGAGTGAAAATTGGGGCAGGCATGGTGGAAACGACGGGAAGTAGGGAGCGGAATGTAATGATTATACTAATATCTGTGAGACAAGACTGGTAGCTGAATGTATGACAGGCTATTATGAGAGCAGGCAATGTGTGCAGGTGGGACAGCAGGCAGCAGGAGACACTGAGTGAGGAAGAAGCACAGCGAGAGAGAAGGAAGCAACAGGATGAGACAGACAGTGAATACGGTAATGACAGTAGTAATATCCTCTCTAAAAGACTGGCTAGCTGATAAACATGTGTGACAAGTAATTATGAGTGGAAAAAGTGCATGGGCAAAGGAATAGTGAGTAAAAAAATGAGAGCAGGAGACAGTAAGAGAGTTCAGAAAATGGAGAGAAAGAGAGAGAGAGAGAGAGAGAGAGAGAGACAGACAGAAAATAAGAAAGAGCGAGGCATAGGAAGAGATAATGAGGATAGTAATGATAATAGTAATATCTCCAGTAAGTGGGTGTCGAGTTGATAAGTGTATGTGACTCCCAGTAATGAGAGAGAGCAAGAGCAAAAGCTCTAATTAAAGCTATGCGGTTCAATGTCTCCTCCAAATCGAATTCCACAGCCATGTCACTGTCCAATCCAATAAAAACCAGGAAGATGCTACATTTTTCAAAATAGGCAGCTTTACACTGTTTATCCGAACAAACACTAATTGTAAATCAAATACTGTGAACCAAAACAATAAAGGTCTTCTTAGGTGTTCTGTTCTGGGGCACTTTTAATATATTAAAGGCATAAACGAGTGGTTTAGATACATCATTAAGAAGCCAAAAAGATCCTTGTACTAAATCCTCAAAATGACAGTGACAATCTCTGCATCAAACTGTACTGTGCTATGACTCAAGTAGCTACACAGCGCATCATAGGTTTCTTTGGGCTTCTGTGCCCCTTTGAATACAGTATGAGTCATTTTCTGACCAGGAACAAACACACAGAGAGAGTGACGTGAATTAATCATGGCCTTTAGTGAAACAGGATCTCCAGCCACGTCTCGGTCCTGTCACTGCAATCACTACACACACTAATACAACATGACAAGAGCACAAGCCCCAACTCAACCCTCAGTTATTCTATTTTTTCTCCTTTTTATTCCTCCTTTTTGTCATTTTTTATGTTTTAGAAGTTTTAGAAGCGTCACCTGCTATAAATCTTTCGGTTTTTGTCCTTTTTTAGATTTTAGTTTTAACTTTCAGACTCTGTATTAACTTCTGTCTAGGAAAAGCATCTTGAAGCAGATGTTTATAATAATAAGTTTTCTTCCTATTTATTTTTATGATTGTAATTCTGTCTTAGTTCTAGGTTTTTGATGTTTTTTATATATATATATATATATATATATATATATATATATATATATATATATATATATATATATATATATAGTATTAGATTTGACCAAAGAAAAAAAACACATTCACAGGTTACAGGTTAATGGTTTCTGTAGGAAATGTTTTCAGCCTCCTGAAAAGGGTTCATCTGGCAACCCTTTCTGAATGGTTTGCCTTAAAAGACCAGAAAATTAAACCAGGTTTCAGGGCTAGTCTTTGTACTAAGAGTACAGGACATTTGTAAAAGGTACATTGCTCAGACATGCAATTACAATCTTTAAAGGAAATGATGACCAAAATCAATTCGGTAGTACAACAGAGAGCGACAGAGGACATGTAATTAAAAGATAAACCTAAAGGGAATTTTTTTAAAGAAAGTAAATGCATCAATTTAAAATGATAAGATTTACAATTGAAAGATCAGATTTATCTTTTATGCCCTTTAGTCCTCCAAGACAAAAGGACAAAAACAGCATGTAGCTACAAAGCCTTTTACAGCGAAGGCAGAGGCGCTCATTTTACACATGCAAGAAATAGAGATTTCATACCCATGCATTATTTCACACCCACACACTACCCAACCCATGTCACACCAGTTTAATGCTCCATCCGTCACACACTGCTCATGCACCATCAAATTTAACATTCTCTCCTCTACTTCTTATACTCCTATTACACCTTCCTTAATTGTTTTGCTGACCTCCACGGAATAAATCCCTACAAAATGACTGGGGCTTGAAATGAAAGTCCAATTTCTCTCTTTATAATTCCATTTTGTTGGAACTGGATAGGGAGTCATTTGTCAAGGCTTGGCATTTTGTGTGTGCGTGTTTCTGTGTATGTATTTGTGTTGTAATATTCAGTCAACAGTGAAGCTCATAAGCCTAGAAAACTATTAACGCCTTCCAATTTCAGGTTTTAATCCAAAGACTGGATGGGTTCATGGAAAGGAGTCGCCATCTGAATTTCACTGGCTTGAGTTAATTGTCTAGGAATGTAATATTCAGGATGTTAGAATTGGACCTATACAGTAGCGTGCATAAGTTGTGGACGGGTGTTAATGGTGTAGTAAAATAGGAAAGAAAAGTGCTTAATTTTTAGTTCATCTTTACATTTAGCAGACGCTCTTGTCCAGAGCGATGTACAAAAAGTGCTTTAAGTCACATCATTAAACGGCTCAATACTGATACAATAGTTCACAAATCAGTGTAACAACAACAAAAAACTGTTGAAAGACTAAGTTATTTTATTTGATTTCTTTTTTAATGTCAAGAGCTAGGTATTTAAGAAAGAGATGAGTTTTCAAAGCCTCTTAAAGACAGCCAGTGACTCTGCTGTTCTGGCATTGATGGGAAGTTCATTCCACCATCTTGGTGCCAGAACAGAGAAAAGTCTTGAGGCAGACCTACCTAGTGTCCTAGGGGATGGTGGAACAATATTTATTTTTAAACAAAACAGAAAGTAAATAAGCAAAAAACCACCACACTTTGCCTGCAGTACTACAATAACTCTTTTAGGTACACTTGCACGCAGGAACACAAGCAACTCAGTAGGTAAGTTGTACCATCTTAAAGAACTAACCACAGAGCTTCTGTAAAAGTCTCCTTGTCTCTTCATGTATTCCAAAGAACTTTTTGCCAGGTTTTTGGCTGGACAGCTTCAGATGTTGAGGGCAAATACATTTCTATGGCAAGTGACTGTATCTACAGTACTAAACACTGCCTGTTTATTTGTGCTTTATCCACACATCTTTAGAACTAGTCTATTTTAAAATCTTTACACAGCACCAGCAAGGTCTGTTCCCGGTAAAGAGCTTGTTTTTTTGGTGCTGCGCTCAGTCTTGTCATGTTCTATGACATGAAACTGTCTTCTACATCCTCACCTTAATATAAAAGTTGACTGTTCCTTACCTTTATTTAAGTCTTTATGAAATTATGTGTAATACAGTGGTAACACAGTGGTTGAGGTGTTGGACTGCTAATAAGCTCGGGGTTCCACCAAGTTGCCATTTCTTAGTCCTCAAGCAAGACCCTTAACCCCCAATTGCTTAGTTGTATGAAAAAAAGACCACGCCAACCACATATTACATATTATTAAAATGATCTGGCTTTTATTCCTTGTTGGTAGAGTTTTAAAAGATAAGCATTTAGATAACAGCAGATAATAGCACAGTCTTTTAAAACCAACCTACATTTTAGCCAAAGTTTTCCAATTTTTATTAACTAAAATATGTTATTGAAAAAAAACTTAAAAAACACTAATGAGTAGCATTCCAATAAAGATTATTACATTTAATATTATTATTAGTAGTAGTATTATTATTGTTAATATTATTATTATTATTATGTAATTCTAGTAGTAATTTTTTCCACATTCTAAAAACTTTCCATGCTAAAACTCATCATTGGCAGTAACAGTTGGAAGAGGAAGCTATGATCAGTGATTGATTAGTAGCCAAAACTGTGAAGACAAGCAGCCAAACCTGGTAATATTTTTAAAATAAATAAATACTATATATATAATATATATGTATACATTTGCAGCTGATGTCTGTAAAATGCCGTGTCCCAAATAAAAAAAGTGCAAAATGTGGATTTAATTCAAAAGGAATTCATCCAGTACATTGTATTTTCTTTCCATGTCAGACTTAAAGTGTGTAAAAACAGCAGGCAAAAAAATAATAATGTGAGTTAAAGACGGGTGAAAAATGGCATTGCTGAGAGCTGCAATAAATACTTGGACGAAATGCAAATAATATTACTTATTTATCTCTTATATTATGTGCCAACAGTTAAATGGGCATGTGATTTAATATGACCCTGATATGTTAAATCATGTTCACAATAAATTGCATGCACAATTAACAGTGGGCGCATGATAAATCAAAACCTAATGTGTGCAAGTTATGTAAGTTATTTTACTATCTGTTTAATTTGCAATTCTGAGATGCCAGGTTACTGCAATAATGCCAGAATATCACTTGTTACAGCGTAATTCGGGCTAGCTGATCATTTTACCCGTATTAAAATCCTGTTTTTTAGATAAGCAATGTCTCCGATCATAATCCTCTTTTTTGAAAACCCAACACATGAATTTCAGGGTGTCAAACTGTGGTTACATCAAACCTGTCAGATACCGGGGCTGAACCTAATACTGCTTCTTTCTCGAGCCAATATCACAGCAGAAAAATCGACTTAAGTTCAAGGACAGAATGGAACATACCGGAGATATGCCTTTGCTTTTGGCAAACTCCACCCATGCACTCAGCTCCAAATAACCTATCTATCCAAATAACATCCAGGACTGCAGGCACAACTGAGGTCTGAATACCTATGTGTGAACTCTTTGGTATTACCTTCTCAGTATGTACGTGTAACAAGACTCTGAACATCATGAATTATGCAGTTTTAGTAGCCTTGAAGGGTTGAGTGCCTGTAATGTAGCTTTACAAACATTCTTATTGATTTTTTTCACATGGTGCCCCATGTAAAAAAAAAAAAAGAAAAAAAATCATTTATAGACAATGACTTTATTTGCTTTTTGCCTATTCTACATTCTATTACAGGGACCTGTCCTGACCTGAACCTGTTCTTTTAATAGCAAGAGTCATCAGCTTATATAACAGCTTCACAGCCAGGTAGATGTATTCTATTCATGAATTCGCATGCGTAGTCCCGATTCAAATAAGCCTAAAAAAACAACACTTTCCTAAAGCGATCTGTTTAGGACGCGGCCCCCTTAGACAATACAGTTCTGCAGATCAATCATTTTTTGCCTCCAGGCTGGCCACACACTGAGAACTCATCTCCATGACTCAATACTACGATTAGCACAACGGGAAAGTGGATGGCATTCACATAATGTCTGGCAATGATCTCTGGCCTTCCTTCATTTTACAGAAAGATCTGAAGACAGGAGCAGAAAAGCAGCACACCTCCTGCTGAGAAACATTACCATACACTCACTCAAGTCTGCTCTGACAAATTGAGCCATTTCACAGACATATTGTTTCCAATACACTATTTAATCAGTAGGCTGAAGTGGAACCTTAAATATATTACGGTTAAGTGCTGGATTTGACTACTTCTCTTAAAGACTAATCGACAGTAGAGAAAAAATAATCCCCTCAAAAAATCCCAAATGCCCAATGTTCATTAGTTTTTGTAAAGAATTTGGCAAAAAGTTTTTGGCATGGAAAATTTGGCTTAATGAACAAGTCGGTCTGCTGCTAGAAAATACATGCTGTGTTAAATGCTGCAGTAAAAGATGATTTTTTTTTTGTTGTTGATGTGCCAAACAAGAACAAAACTTTTATAAAACTATCAACTGTTTTATAAAACTCTAAAGATTTATATAATGAATTCGGGAAAAATTGGGACGTTTTGAAATTTGAATCAATAAAAGACTTTCAAATCATATCGTTATTTTACTCACATAAGAACATAAATAACATGTTTAAACAGAGAAACTTGACACTTTAATCCATCAAATGAGCTATTTCAAATTTAAAGCCGGCAAGATTACACACGGAAATATGGGGGCTACAAATTTTAGGTTTTTTTATTCAGTGTCATCGAGAAATATTTAATACACAAGCAGAAATAGTAAAATATTAGGATATAAAATCAGTATCTATTTGCATATTCAAAGCCTTTTAGGTCACTCATCAAACGAATCTGAGTCATTGAGCCATTTGAGTATTCTACTAGAGCAGGGGTGGGCAATCTCGGTCCTGGTGGACAATCTCGGTCCTGGAGGGCCGGTGTCCTGCAGTGTTCAACCCCATCTTACTAGGTATAATTGAAACTTACAGGTAGGTGTGTTAAGGCAAGTTAAAGCTAAACTCTGCAGGACACCAGCCCTCCAGGACCGAGATTGCCCACCCCTGCACTAGAGGCTACTCACCGAATCCCTAAAATATACAGAATACTTGCATTCATAAATTTCACACACACTGACTCTCTCGGATCCGGTCGACTGATCCCCAAAATCCCAGGGTATCCATGATATTGAGTGTCTGACCATGAAAGAGGTTTTCCCAAACAACTCAGTCAGGTATTTATTCCTATAGTTACTAGCTAACAACTACTTAAAACAAGTGAAAGGTGTCATTTTTTTAGTTTGTATTTTTCTATGTTGCAACAAGTCACCTTAGGACTGATCGGAATAATGAACAAAAAAAATGTAAATCCCAAGTCATATAAAGCATCAGGTTATTTAAGGTTAAATAAACCTCACTGTCGCTTTTCAAACACAATGTTAACTAATGTTTATTCATGGATAAATTATTATAAACTAGAGATTCTTTTCACTGCCATGCATAAAGATTAGGGTGCCACTTTAAAGCTTTAAAAGCTATAGATTTAAGCTTCTTTTGGTTAATGGATGTTAAGCGATATAAAACGATTAATTAAAAATTTGTTATGGCAGATATATTTGGGGGTTTTTTTTTATTTAATCAAAAGCATGTTCAGTTCGTGTTCCCGTTTATTAAATTGTGTTGGTGTTGAAGAAATTAGATTTGCAGTGCATGGTAGAAAGAGTGTGTAAGAATCTTCATCAATGTATCTGCAGGTACAATGAGAGAGAGAGAGAGAGAGAGAGAGAGAGAGAAAGAGAGAGAGAGAAAGAGAGAGAGAGAGAGAGAGAGAGAGAGAGAGAGAAAGAGAGAGAGAGAAAAGAGAGAGACAGAGAGAGAGAGAGTATATAAAACAGATGGCAGACAGATACAGAATAAGATAGAGACAGACAGAGAGAAATGAATGCTCTAGCTTTACATATATGAAGCTTCCTCTGCTATCTACAATAAAATTCTCATTCTTATTCACCTTCAAGTGAATTTAAATGTTGTTTTTCCTGATGTTTGGTCCACCCACACATCATGCCGGATTTAAAGCAAAAAGATTTTCTTTTATCCTTTGCCCAACTGACAGGATGTAATAAGTTTGAATACGTTGTACTTGCTAGAAGCAAACTCGACCATTTATCAGAGAAATTTCTCTCTGAAAGCCAAGCCGGTGTCAGAGAGGCTGACCTTGACTGCTAAAGCCCTGACCAAAGAGGCCATGGAATCCTCTGTGGCTGCTGAAGCGCCATCTTTTATCTCTGCTGCGTTCTCTGAGAAAGCTTCAGCAATCATTCACTAGTACAAAAAGATCTGCAATCTCCTCAACCATGACCTAGACACCAGAACTACAACATTACACACACACACACAAACACACACACACAGTCATCTCTCTCTCATAAGCAGTGAGTCAAAGCAGCAGAGGAGGAAGAGGCGAAGGTGGCAAGACATGTCTGTAACACATACGTCAATAAAACCTAATTAAGGATGATGATAATGATATGTGTATACTCTCCAGTGTTTTATTTCATTTCAACTGTCTTTCAAATTGCACAATGTGTGTGTTTGCAAGTATTTATGTGTGTTTGGTGGAGGTAAAATAAGACTAAAGCATTCTCCTTATGCTAGACACACCTTATTTTGATCCAGGCCAGCGCACACACACACACCAGCTGGGAGTTTTCAAAAGCGTTACTCCCAAAAGCCCAACGCAATTGCCCTGTTATTGTCCACTCATCCACTGCTCACTGCTTTGAGATGTGTGTCTGTGTGTGTGTGTGAATATTTGTGTGTATTTGATTTTAATAAAGATGGACATGTGCCAGGATTTATTAAACCGAAAGTGTGCATGCACTTAGTTTATACCTTGTTGGCATACCAGAAAAGGGCTTGGTTCTTGCTGCCACCAGTATATTGGTATGGCAGTGTGTGGGGGCATATCTCAGAGGATGCTGAGTGCCTTAAAAGGTGACAGAAGGAGTATAAATATCTCAGATTGATGAATGTGTCTATTTATAGCCACTTTAAAGCTGCTTGGTTGATCCAGGGCTGATAGTAGACCCTGTTACTTACAAATTCTTCTGGAGGCTATAATGCTAAAAGCTAGCAGAGGACAACAAACTTTTATCAGTGTAATCGGGAGGCGGGTCTGCCTGTGACAGGAAAATTACATGGGTCGGAGTGACTAACCGTATTATTATAAAGATTTTATTATGATTTAAATGTACTTATTTTGCCTTCTAATGCTAGATTAGTTGATTAGCTTTATGAGCTTTACCTTTTAAAAGTTATGCAGTTTATTAAAAGATAAAAAATGACAAATGAGTCAAACAGCTGTCCACAAATTTTTTGCATTCTGAATCAGCTTTTCTCTTTCCCAACCATTTGGGATTTTTTTCCCGTCTTTTTGAATTTTCTTGCTGGCTGGTGTACAGTAGCATCTGCTCCAAAAGCATGTTGAATGTACCGTTCTGTTGGTAGTGAATCTACCAAATAACTAGGCTAGCGTTATAACTAAAGTTATTTTATTTATAAAACCAACTTTTATTATTAAAAAACAGATATTAGATGAGTAAAACATATATTTAACACTACATTTCCAAAATATCTCACTTACATTCACCAGAATTCTAACTTCCGCATTTCACCTTAATAATCATTTGCCTGTTTATTTCCCCTGTTTGATTCTTTCTGCCTGCATGGAATCTGCACATGCTGTTTAGAAAAAGAGATAAAGCGTTTTCCATGTACTGTATGCTATTGTAGAAGGAAGATGCATATGGATCCCAACCTGGAAGCCTCTGACATTGTTCAGAAGGCCAGTTAAAATGTCAGGGGAAGCCGAAGTTTGGGAAACCCTTGTTGTATAGGATGTTTAAATGAAAAGATTATGGATGCCTCTAATGAACTTTATGAAGTATTGCTCGACAACAGGAAGTTCACTGTCATGGATTATCATAACAAAAATCATAGTAAATCGGCTATTATGAATCTAAATCTACTAAAGTGATTTTCAATTTTCTTATCCTGGTGTGAGCTGCAGTGGATACAGAGCCTTTGTCTGGTATACTGCAAGTCCATTACAGGAAACAACACACACACATGCACACACGTTTGACTTACTATCATTGTCAGCAGCAGTGACATGTGACCTTAGATTCTGCTCATGCGGGACATTATTAAAGACATTGCCTCAAACCAAATTAAGTTAACAGCATTTTACACCAGATTTACGCTTTAGGCTACTGTCCATTCAATTTTTAGGGTAACCTGATCATAAGCAGTTTATAATCAGCAACATCAGTCATCCAGATACAGTCTAGCAGCTCGGTTCGAGCTGTTCCCGATGTACAGAACATTATTTTAATTGTTTTCACCAACAGCATTGGTGTTTTCCATGTGTGAGGAAAGGAAAAAGAGAAAAAATATTAAATCAATTAAACCCGGGTTGCCAGGTTTTCAGAAATCTCCATCCAATCCACATCTCTTGGTTTTTGAGTAGTATTTCTATTTCCTTGTCAATTAACCTAGCAACAAGCGTTAAATGCTTCTGTACCCTCTGATGTTAGCATTACAGTTGTTTACGTTCCTTAATTAATGGTTAACCATTTTCAAAGATCTGCCAAAACACCATTAAAAGCATTAATTACCACAAAACTGGACGTCATTGCAGCTTACTGCAATGTAACTTATTGAAGGTCACCTGTATTTTACAAGTTCACTTTAAACATAAAAGTAGCATATGTATGTTACATAAACCAAACTGGTCACTGCATAAGCATTACCTGACTTTGCTCCTTTCGACCACAGATGCAAAGTTTAATACTACTTTCTTTCTACATTTGCTAGCCCTTTGGAGCAATAAATAAAGCTTACTATAATAACTCTTAACAACCTATGAGCATTGGCTTATATACTGTATGTCAAATAACAACATTTGTTGCCAGTATCTCTTACCTCTACGGCACTATGGCTTGTGAAAACCTCCCACCGAACTTAACATTTTAAATGCTAGGCTTCTAACCGTATTTTACATATACAGTAAACTGAATGATTTGGAACATTCCTATTTGTTCACATTTCACAGCCACAGCTGGCCAAGTGGACGACTGACAACCATAAGCATATAAAGACATTTCCACAAACTTCCCAAAAGGATATATAACACAATTTTATAAGAGGTCTTTAAGTAGCTTCAAGTATTCCCCTGTACTGGACCCTAAGCGATTAAACCTTACACAATTCCCCAAAAAATTAGAACCCCTTGTGTACAAAGTGAAGACAAGACATGGCAATGACCTTACCGAACACCTTAGGGATAAATTAGAACAGTCACCCTGAACAGAACCTTCTTGCCCGACATCAGCATCAAGCCTTTAGTATTTTAGGGGTCATTGGGCAATTACCCACAGCCATGCTTCAAAATCTACTGTCTGCAGAAGAGTGGATGTTATTATAACATCGGATCTGACTGATCAAGTATCTACATATAGTGTATACAGCATGTCCAAACAGTGGTATACTCACACCTAGGAACAATTACTACCTTTAAACATGTTAGTAGAAGTGGGGAGGAAACCAAAAAAAGCATGCAAACATCTGCAAAATAACTTATTTCCATGAACAAACTGTGAATACTTAAAGTTTCTATACACTGAAAAAAAACAAAGTTTCTTCTTTTTCCACTTCTTCTTTTAATTCCTTCCATTACGGGATGCCAGAGTGGATCATCTGCCTATTTCTTACTTTGTTCTCTGCACCTTCCTCTTTCATAACAACACCCACATGTCTTTCTTTACCAGATATACATCAAACTTCTCCCCTAGCCTTCCTTCCTCCTGCTGTCTAGTAGTATCATTTTTAGCATCTTAGCGTATATAATTAGAGCTATGGGTTGGGTTGTTAATTAAAGTATGGGGATTTAAGCCCAACCAATGCCAAGCTGCCATTTTTGTCAATCTTTTCAGCTCCATGGGTGCTGTTTCATGGCTGACCCAACGTCCTAAGCTGTGCAGAAATATACATATCACAAATAAAGACTTATTTACACAACTGATTACATCAGATTTAAAAAGCATGTTTTATTTATCTAAAGTAACTGCACTGACATCATTTTATATTAAAAAAAAACAGTATTAGCGCAAAATTTGACACAGAAACCTACTGTATATTAGTAGCAGTAAATTAAAAAAGCTCTATGCTTAGCACACTTCCGAGTCTGTACTGCCCTTTTTGTATGATATATAACCGGGTGCTACAGTAGCAGAGCTGCTAAAACCATTACCCACCATTGTCACTGACCGCTTAGCTTGCTGCAATCAGGCTAGTGCTTTGTGTCTGACAGCTAAAAGAAGCAAAATACTTTTCTCAGGCCATCAAAAACCTCAAGACTCAACTTAGGACATCCAAAAAGAGTTTTACATTCAACATGTCTGGGATTTAGCAAACGACCTAATACACAATTAATCCCCATTTATCTAATATTTTATCCAGCCAAGCAGCTGTGGGTTAAGTGTACTCTGCACATACTATACATAACAGAAATGCATATTTTGTACGTGTAAGTGCATTTAACTGTAAAAGATTTCCTATTTTTTATTATTATTGCTTATTTGGTATTCATTCATTTATCTTCTATGCCTGCTTATTCCCTAATTCAGTCACGGGGATCTGCTGGAGTCTATCCCAGTCGTCTCTGAAAGGGTGATAGGCAGGAGGGGGACACCCTGGACAGGTCGCCAGTCCATCACACACTCACTCTTATGGGCAATTTAAATTCACCAATCAATCTAACATGCATGTTTTTGGACTGTGGGCATAAACCGGAGAACCTCGAAGTAAACCCACGCAAGCACAGGGAGAACATGCAAAGTCCACACAATTCCACAGTTAAGCCTCCTTGCTGCGAGGCAACAGTGCTAACCACTAAGCCACCATGCTGCCCCTTATTTGGAATTGATTTTTTTAAATTATTATAAATATTTTCTGTTTTCAACAATGATTTTGTAAAGCCCACTGGATTTGCTCTATTGACTTGTGTTTGCTTTGATTCTGCCTGTCCTTTTCGGCATTGTCAAGTTCTTTTTTCTTTTTCTTTTTTATTAGTTTCTCTTGTTTTTAACTGTACCTAATATATATATATTTTTTTTTATTTTTATCTTACCCTGAAGTGGCAATGTGTGACAAAACATATTCTGAACCCTAAATCTCCCTGAATTTAAGTTATGAGCTCTGTCACGGAATGAATTAAACTCATAGGTCAATGCACCTCCGTATTTAGTTACTGAGATTTACAGTTACAGCATTTAGCAGATGTCCTTATCCAGAGCGACGTCCATTGATTTATTTTATACAACTGTGCAACTGGGGGTTAAGGAACTTACTCAAAGACCCAGCAGTGGTAAATTTGGCAGTGCTGGAAATCGAACCCACAGATTTACACAAACAGGAAAAGAAGTGGCAATATAACAATCCTATAACAGAAAAATGCTCCTGTAAAGCCTGTGAATTTTATTTATAATAATTGTCAGCACTGTAATGCCAGTTATAAGTGAAACATATTCGGAGACAAAATATAAATAAAAAAATATATAAATTATTACTTTTAGTCAAAAAATTGTCCCTGTATTTTCTCCAGGAGTTTTTTTTTGTCAGGTTGGTTGGAGGAAAACACTGAAAAGAAAGTTTAAAAGGAACCCTGCCTTAAGATATGCAAGAAAATTTTATTAGAAAAGCAAAAACTAATAAAAAATTTATTGATCATGTTTTATTTAAATTTCTTTTTAATATACCCAATCTATGAGACACTGTGAATCGTTGACACTTTAGAACATAAGGAATAAGTAAAAAAGGAATCACAGGCAACTGACAAAGTGAATAAAGTATGATTAACACAATTTTTCAGATGATATGCACTAAATCCAAAGTTTACTCTAAAAAGAGGTTTCTTTAGTTTAGTATTAAACTGCAGCATGTCACGTGTAAGTGTCCAGTTTTTAATCTCTTTAATTCAGCACTTCATAAAAAAAAAAAAAAGGTTCCCATTTTTAGTCCAACATTATTCTCACTGAGCTATCTGGGCTGAAAGACTCTCTGGGGAAAATACAGTCCTGTTTCTTTTCCCAGTGATCTGTAGTGGAAAAAAATACTTTAATACTTTAATTCTCCTAGCAAAAAGAGCCTAGCATTTATTAAAATCGATGGATTGCTGTATACACTTTTAAAAACACTAGTCTTTACTCACCATCAGAAGCATAAACACTAAACCTTTTCTACTCCACAAAATATTTACAAAAGTTTAATCAATTATCATAAATCATCTGTGCAGCCGTATGCTGGTGTGGATATTATGTAAAGCTGCTGACAGATACAGTTAATGGAAAAGATGAAGGAATAAAGGTTCCCGGAGGTTTGTCCACTTAAGGGCCTTGCACTTAGCTGTAACTTTAGTCGGTCGGTAAGTACAGTAAAAGAGCTCATAAAGTTTCATGTAGATTGGGTATTAATTATATCATGTTAAATGACAGAGACAGCTACTTCCCCTATGCCAGGACATCCGGCGTCTGAGTCTGCATACTAGCAGGTTATTAATCATACTCTTACATCTGGCTTTGAGTAATGATCCTACCAGAAATAATACACACCCAAGCACCCACATACATATATACTCGCAAAACATTAATATCTGTATGCAATAACCAAATTTCTATATAGCGCATAAAGAGCGAAGAATAATAACAAAGGAAATGCAATATTCACAATGCTAGATTTTGACAAATGTCTTTAAAGATCACACCCAATTTCAACGACCGTGAAAATGAAGGGACTATTTTAAGAGGTGTTAGCGGGGTCACACAAACCTCCTGTTTGGGGAGGGAACAGAATTGTCTGAAGCTGATGAAATCTTCCAATGTCCTCATTCATCAAAGCCCAGACCACATATTAATTATCCTCCACCTTCAGCCCTACAGTAGAGGACACAGTTACCCACACACACACACACACAATCATATTTAGCCAAGCAAACATACAATGCTGCTTTCACATTTACAGTTCTTGGAGAATGATAGATGATGTAGGTGTCAAGCGCCATACAAAACATTGATTTACATCTAAATCTGTTATTCCTGCAAAGACACAAAATTGCCTCAAGCCACATGTGCCAATCCGGTGCCTTTCAAAGTCACACAAGAGTCAAACAAACTTGTAAAACTGGCGCACTGGATTCATAGGAGCACATTTCAAAATTTGTGTGAATCTGTAAGATGATGTGGCGTTATGAACCCCGTCGCTAAGAATTACTACACTACAGACTACCATTAGCCAATAATTACCACCCTCCAAAAGCTGTTACATCGTCTGTAGAGGTGCTGGGGTTATTTGCGTAAGTGCTAGCTTGTAATTGGTGTAATTTAAGTATGCTCTGCCATGTTCTTAACTTGAACAAACTAGAACATTCATCTTCAAAAATGAAATTGGCTGCCAACACTCAGGATGACCTTGTCAAGAATTCAGCCATGTGATAATTATGCAACCTCATCAGGGTATGCCATTTTTAGTATATACTGTATATAAGTACAGAATAAAACGTAGTTCATTTCATCACCTGTATGTCAATTGGAGCACTTTACAAAGATAAAAGCGCCATTAACTCGCCTGTGTCACTTTCTTCCGCTTAATTAAATGTTCACAGCAGCCAAACTTCACCCAACTGTTGTTGGTCCAAAATAAAAGTGGAACTTTATGTACGCATTAGCCACAGAGAAAGATATCTCTAAATGATCTTCATTAGCCCGCAGACTGTGTCAGTCTGACAGTGTGCATACATCTGTAACCTTCCTATCTCTCTTCCTAGTCCCAGTCTCTGAATAAACATTGTCAGTGCCATCTTCTCCTTTTCCAAGCATCAGTGCACCGAAAGACATTATGAACTCTTAAAATGTCATTTCATCCTCCATGTCTGCCAGAGCGCTGACCCTCTTTTTTACCTTGTAGATCGAAAAAGACAGGTCATCTCCCTATCTGTCACTCCAGTGGCATGTTTGAAAACCTAACATCACTGACTGCTTGACTTCCTGTCAACCACACAATGCAAATGAGTCAATGGAGCTGACCTAAAGTCACCAATGGCAAATGTTTATGCACTGAGTCTATCAATGAGTTGTGTTTAAATATACACTATATGGACAAAAGTATTAGGACACCTTACCATTACATTTCTATGTTTCTGAGCTTCCTATTCCAGATTTAGTTTCATTTGATAACCTCCACACTTTATAGTCTAGTGATTTTTCTATACAACCACAGTGATGCTAATGAAATTAGGCAATAATGTTATGTGAGGAGGTCTGGGGTACTTTGGAGTTTCAATTCATCCTAAAAGTGTTTAAGGGGTGGAGGTCAGGAGAATCACACCATGTAACACACCATGTCTTTGGCACAGTTATGCTGTGGTTTGGGTCTCTTAGCTCCAGTAAGACAATTATGCAATTCTTCGTACTTTGTGGCAACAGATTTGGAAAAACACATTTATATGTGTGCTAATAAGGTGTCCACAAGCTTTGGCAATATTCTGGATGTCATTTTTTCCACTTGGTCTGTAGTTTTTAATATCAGGTCTGTTGTTTTTCAAGGTCTAGTAACAGCAATGTCAAAAATAGCAAAAAATCCTTTATCTTATTTGTGGGTTTTTTCTCGATTTCAGTGTGAAATATCTCAAGTTTAATAAACTATTTGATTGTATTTTTTAAAAAGCCATTTGTAAAGATAATAAATGTGATTTGACAACATGTTTTGGATTTTTCTACATGGGTGAATTATCAGTAATTGGAAAAGTTTCTGCTTTTTTTAATAAAAGGAGTGAGATTTTTATGTAGACTGAGGCAAAAACCCTTTTTTTTCTAGTAATGTTTAGGTTATTAGAATTTAACCTTTAGGTGATTGGGACAGGAAAAAATTATAATCATTGATTTAGGCTAGTGAGCATATTTACTGCAAGTGTTAGTTCTAACTTTAATATTTTCTAATATTTTTTGCAGATATTTTTTAGAAAATGTCAGGGATCAGGCATTAAACGAATGAAGACATTGGGACCCACCAGTTCAGGAAATACAGATTATACACAATGGTTTCAATTTTAAGTGTATGTATGTATGTATGTATCTATGTTTGTTTGTCCCAATCATCCAATATAATGCTGGGACAAAATAAAAACGATTTTATTCTGAAAATATAAGAATTAAATTAAAACATAGTTTTTATTGTTTTCATTGTATGAGTACATCCAATTCATGTTTCCATTTAAGGCTAATCAATATTAGGTTTAATTTTATATTTATTATTATATTATTATTGATATTTTTATGACATCTTTTTAAAACTAGCTGAAGCTTAATTTATGTTCCTTAGATCATGCCTTGTAGGGTCAACTTTCGGTTCGATGTTTGCCCCGATGCCCAATAAGGGCATGCAATTTTGATTATGTAGTCTCACGGTAAGGGCTCAGCAAAAAAGTGTCTATTTTTACATAAACACCGTAAAGTTATACTGCCCCATTTTACCTATTTCACTCTCGGTAAAAATTATAAATCAATAATCCCACCTTACATTTTATCAGTTTAAAAATGTTTTGATGTTAAGGGTTCTTTGCTCTCTCTAGGGGTTTAAAATACTGGGAAAAGGGTTCTATTGGTCAAGCAGAACCCTTAAGATATTCTTTTGAGTGTGGGTGGAAGTAAGTGTGTTAATGTGAGAGCAATGAAATGGACTGGTATCAAATCCATGGTGCTTTCTCACTTCAGTGTTCTGGCCCTGAATCCACCATGACCCTGACCAGGATAAAACAGTTACTGAATATGAATGAACCAATGATGAATAGAGAAACTATGTGAAGGTTACAGAATACAGTGATATTCAGTGGTATTTAGTGTTCAAAAATGTGATACAACATTAACTGAGAGATTTTTGGTTTGGGAAATTGGAAAATTTTATTAATAATGTCCTTATGATATCAAAATATGCATGACTGAAGACCTTCTGTGCATTAAGTCACAGTTAAGAATGGTAAAACAACCACAGAAATCATCCACAATAATGCTGTACCATAGGACAAAATAACAAGATTTTATTCTGAAAATAGATTTTTTTTTTATTGTTTTTTTATTGTAGTAGTACATCCCATTCATGTTTTCATTTAGGGTTTTGGATATATATTAGGTTTTTTATTATATTATTGATATTTGTATAACCTAATTTTGAAAACTCGCTAAAGCTCATGTCATGTTCCTCAGATCATGATTTGCAGGGTCTACTTGCCGTCCGATGTTTGACCCACCGACCAACATGACGTCACACCAATAAAGGGAAGGAATTTCGATTATGTAGTCTTACACTAAGGACTGAAAACCTTCTGTGCATTAGGTCACAGTTAACAATAGCAGAACAATCACAGACATACACAAGAAAAAAATAAAAGTCAACAAAGACATCTGAACAAGACCCAGAAGCTTCTATATGGCGGTCTATCGTTATAGTCTACGTTTATCATTCATCTCGAATCATAAATCGACTCATCTGAGCTGCCAGAGTTTGTGACAGGTATGACAGCACACATTATATGATTTGCAGGCCATTGGAGGAAACCTCCCAAGGTGTCAGTCCTGATTGGCTGTCAGCATGGCTGAGGCTGGGCTGTCACACTGAGCCACTGAGGCACGACGTTGATGGATTACTTTGTTACAGAAAAACACTTCGGCAGTCATTATATGTTAATGTTGGTCAGAATCAGGCAAAACTCCTGCCAGGGAAATTTGATGGGAATGAAATTTGATGAGTTTTTTTTAAAAGAGGGAAAGTGTGTATGAGGTCTTTGCATGTGTCATTTGGTATTTGTATTTAAGCCAAGTAAGTAAATGAAAAAGCACTTAATCTGCAGATGTCTTTCATTAGCAAACATCTTTTGTGTAACAGAGTTTGCAATTACTGACAGCTTTATGCTATCCGTAATGTTTTAGCTGAATTATTAATTGTTCCATCCCGTGACGTCTTTATCAGTTCTTTTGAAAGAATAATCTACATCTTTAGCGACGTTTTATGCACTGCAATATAAGTAAAACACATTTCATGTAACATCAGCACCTCGTAAGAGCAAAGAGTTTCCACAGAAAAGTAGTAAGCACCATAACACAATTTAGCTCATCCTTGCATCACTCTTTTTCTACAGCACATCTGAAATACTTTGTGAAACATTTCTTTTGGAAGATTTTTTTCCCAAAAAGAAAATAGAGGAGATCCAATCTGATTCAGTGGCATCTTTTCTTCTCACACATGCCAGAGAAGATTTGTCATCTTTATGATATAACGAGAAAAAAATCAGTGACTGAGTGTGTGTGTGTGTGTGTGTCTGTGTGTGAAATGTGTTTGACATACCGTAGTTTTGTCATATAGAGCATGATTATCCAGCATCATTTTTCGCTCTAGCCTGGCGAATCTCCTTAGGTCTCGATCGAATTGCTGCAAAGACACATTCTGATGTAAGACAGATACTAAGCATAATATATATTATAATTATTATATAATTTGAATTCATCCTATCACATAAGCATCGCATTTGCTCTCGAATGTCCAAGAATCACAGTGTCAGATGCCAAGAATTTTGTTTAGTTGATCATATATATGGAGAAATGATGGCTCAGTGGTTAAGCTGTTGGACTGATACCTGGAAGATTCGATTCCCAGCACTACCACGTTACCACTGTTGGGCCCCTGAGCAAGACCCTTAACCCCCAATTGCTAAGACGTATAGAAGAGATAAATGTAGGTCGCTCTGGATAAGAGTGTCTGCCAAATGCTGTGAATGTAATTGTTTGCTTTACATGTCAGTTGCCCTCTTGCCAATAAAAGTTTTAATGGAGGCCATACTATCTGATATTAATCTTTAAATCTGGTTAACTTGAGCTAGACCAAACTAATCTTATGTATGTTTTCCAGACTACATTATCACGTCTATATCTTCAGTCAACAGCTTTCTAATTCACGCTTACCAATTCCCATTCTTACATTCACACACACTTACTGATATACAGTATATACGCTGATATACAGTATATATAGTATATAAGCTGATATACGCTTACTCTGCCCTACCTGCTATTACCAAACCTTTATTCATTGTTTGTCTTTTGTTTTGTCATCATGGTTTTTGCCCTACTTTAACTTTTTTTTTTTCTTTCAGCATGTTGTTTTGACCTTGATCACTGAATATCAAATAGATCCTGTGTTTTTTGCTTATAACACTGCCTTAAGTGCAACCAAACATCACAGCCCATCATAGACACAAATATGCTTTTAAAAAGCATAACGGGGTAGGGTTGGGGGGGGGGGGGTGGGGTGGGGGGGGGGGGGGGGGGGGGGGGGGGGGGGGGGGGGGGGGGGGTGGGGGGTGGGGGGGGGGGGGGGGGGGGGGGGGGGGGGGGGGGGGGGTGGGGGGGGGGGGGGTGGGGTGGGGGGGGGGGGGGGGGGGGGGGGTGGGGGGGGGGGGGGGGGGGGGGGGGGAATCACTTTTTCAACTTCAGTATCTAGTACCTTAGTCAAAATGGCACTTTTTTAAGCTTTCTGTCGACCTGCAAATTGAATTAAATGCACCATTTGACATCAATCTCTTTAGAAAGCCTTATCATGGCCGGCAGACCTATTTAAATTCCTCTTTTTAATCTCTTCTAATCACTAATGTTTTTTTTTGCATTATGCTAATGTTGCAAAGGTCATTGTCAGTTTAACACTGTTGATACTACAGTGCTCGGAAACAAACAAAGCGATGTAATAAAGCAAATAAAGGTGACGGTTTTATCAGTTGACCACAACCAAAAAAGATTAATAGAAAATTAATAAAGTTCACTTTAATGTCTTATAATACAGTATGATGCAAAATGAATTCTATATCTGCAGCATAGCAATTTTTAATTAACCTTTAGGCAGAATAATAAAAGTATGCGATACCACCAGACTCTCCTTCGTTCTACTTTCACTAACCGGAGAAGAAAGCAGAGAAATAAGGTTCAGGATGTGTGGTCAGTTTAATCATCTAGCAAAAAATAGATTACTGTATATAGAAGTGGCAGGCGGTGCATTTGGTATGTTGGCCTTCAGTGGGGACTTACCCGACTGATACACCTCTTAATACCACAACTATCACGTCACAATTCTAGAAACTATCAATACTATACAAAAACACAATATAGCATGGCGTGGGATTTTACGTATTGAGGATGAACACCATTATTATTAAAGCAAGAAACCCTGTTAAGACTCAAAACCTTCTACTAACTGTGCCACCTACATCATCTGGAGCAGTTCAGAATCAATGTTTATCTTAATATAACATCACAAAAACATAAGAAGTTGTCATAGGAGCTGGTCTAAAAATGGTGAACAAACTGTTTACCATGCTGAGACTAGTAAAGAGAAGCTAGTTATCTTTTGGGTCCTCTCCTCATAATTTCTCATTTTTCCAGAAAAATCCACCTTAAATATGTATTTTTTAATTATGTCAATTTCTCCTCCTCCATCAGCCATTAGAGGGTAAAAATTTTAATTCAACTGTACAGACGTGTTTTGCTAGTCTGTGCTAGGCTGTAAAAATTTACAACCAATCAAAGGACGGAAAAATGCTAAAGTCATCATGCGCCAGCTAGCGGCTTCGGGAGGCGGGTTTGAAAATCTGATTGGTTAAAGAAACAGTGTTTAATAATATTATGAAATTCACCACTACTAACAGCGCCCCTGAAGCAGGAAGGGTTAAGGGTCTTGCTCAAGTACCCAACAGTGGGGCTTGAACCAAGGTGTTTCTGGTCTTCAGATTAGCAACTCAGCACCTTAACCATTTGAGCCACCAAGTACTAATCTTTTAAATAAATATTTTAACGTTTACCACTTCTAATACCACTTGGGGGCAGGGTGGCTCAAATGGTTAAGGTGCTGAGTTGTTAATCTGAAGACCAGAAACACCTGGGTTCAAGCCTCACCTCCGGCAAGTCAACCACTGTTGGGTCCTTGAGCAAGACCCTTAACCCTTCCTGCTCCAGGGGCGCTGCATCATAGCTGACCCTGCGCCCTGACCCCAACTTACTAAGATGGGATATGCGAAAAATGCATTTTATTTGCTCTGTACATGTACCTTGCACAATGAATTGAATATACTATACTAATACTTATATAGTTACAGTATCTTGCCATGCTGCAAAGCCTGATAAACTATACAAACAGTAATAGCGTTATTTCTTGGCAAAACCACAATCTAATTTTCAGTTCAGTTTTTACTTACTTTTCTGTCTAACAAGCTGCCCAACTGTTTTCCTGTGCTGCTTTTTTGGCATTTAGCTTAATGACAGCATAATGACCCATTGCTAAGTCTGGCAATGTAATTAGCTATAAAAGCGTAACAAGACAGTAAAAATTATAGTCCACAAACAAATTTATTGACATCTAGTTTTACTGACATATTTAATATGCCATATAAACTAAATAATAATGGTTTTTTTTAGCAAAAAAGCCTTTAAAGGATGGTTCCCTATTCCAGCGTTTAAGCTTTGAGGAATAGATATTTGAAAACGTTTACAATAGCCTTACATTAATATTCACATATACTGTAATCTAAAAAAACTAACAAAATCTATCACAAAACGATCACAATCTAAACAGGCGTTAAACTTAACCATGACATGGTTAAGAATGATGCAGTGGTTTGGCTTCATTTAATGCAAGATCTTTCATCTCTTACCGTCGAGCCACTCCATCCAAGCAAGGCAAAGGGATAACACTCAGCTGGAGGTGCCACCAGATCCACCCGCACTGCCTTCCAGTCTTTTCCACATCTCTGCTCCACCTGCTGACCAACCACCTGCTCTTTTTTCAACTTCAAAATCAGAAAGCACTTCTGGAAATGGTCCATGGCTTCAAACCGACAACTTGGCAACTTGCTTATGTCAAAGGTCGATTCCTGGAAGTCTAAGTAAAGGAGAACGCCCTAAAAAGAAAGGCATTATATATTCTTTACAGTGCTTATCATTTGGATATTTATGTGTCTTTATAACTATAATAAGTAGTAAACATATAAATCCATAAAAGCATAGCATTAGTAGCAGCTCAGTCATCATATTTAAGCTCTATCAATATGCCACACTTGAGCACTTGAGCAAGGTCCTTGCATAAACTGCACATTTAGGGACAGTCAGTGATTATAAGAACATTTTTGCCAAGTTAGTTGGGTGGGAACTCAATTGTACCACTTCTCAATGGTCTCAATGGAGGAAAAGTTTTAAAAAATTATAAGCGGTATATAAACTACTAAAATTAAACATTATTAGAGAAAAACCTGGAAATCTCTTTAAAAGGAGGACTGTAAATTAACATACAGAAAATATTTATGACGTACTATAAACAAGACCGGATTTTTTGCTTTTACAGACTAATTTGGTCGTAGCAATGATGCATGTCTCTGTTGCATGCACAATAACATTTGGTACTAAATCTTCTATTAAATTAAAATATATTTTAAAAATACAGATATCAGCCCATTTACATTTAAATTCAATTTATATTTTGGGGACAAAAGCTCAAATTCATATGACATACAAAATTATATTAATATATTTAGATAGGCTATTAATGCTGATTATTTATACACTGTATACAAATACAAGACTTCTTTTTCTCCCCAGGTTGTCATCCCAGTCTAGTTACAAGTTAAAACTTTTATTAAAGCATTTTAAATAAGTCGGACTCTTAGTAACATCAAATATTGACTCTGAAACAAGTTTCTTTTTGGGCATTGGATGAATATTATAAAGGATTGAATGGCGTAATGTTTACAGTTAATCACATATCCATCAAACCCTGGGAGTTATAACTCAAAGAGTAAATACAATTTATTAAAGATCAGAGACTGCTAAAGGGTACATATTTTCTCGGTTTACAGTCACTGCTAATTTGTAACTCTTAACACGGTGACAACAGCAGGATGCTATTCTCAATCTGTGCTAAATGGTTCCACTCCATAGGAAATGAAATCAATTCTAGACTTTACCACAGAGCACATGCAGGCAAGCAGGAAGCTGGACAGGTATGCCAAGGAAGACAGAAACAGAAAAAAAAATTCATGGCAGTGTTGAAGTGAAAAAAAAAGAAAAATTATATGAAACTAGAAAAAAAAACAGAAATAAGTAAACATATGACAAATAAAGGATAGATTAACACACGAAAAGTACAACTAATTGCCACTGTTGCTTCTAGCTTGCTTAGTTGGGGAATTTACAGATATTAATGAAACTGTGTAAAGTGTTTTAGTAAGTTTTAATATCATCGTTTTAAATGGATTTGTTAAGCTGCTTTGATACAATTTCTATTGTTAATAAGTGCTATATAAATAAAGTTGACTTGACCTTACACAAATGTAAATGTAAATGCTTTTATTTTGTCACATATGCTTTTTTTACAGCACAGTAAAATTCTTTTTTTGCTGGGGGTCAGAGGGCAGTTAGGGTCAAAGAGCAGAGAAATGCATTTTTCGCATATCCCATCTTAGTAGGTTGGGGTCAGAGCGCAGGGTCAGCTATGATACAGTGCCCCGGAGCAGGAAGAGTTAAGGGTCTTGCTTAAGGACCCAACAGTGGTTGGCTTGCCAGTGGTGGGGCTTGAACCCAGGTGTTTCTGGTCTTCAGATCAACAGCTTGCGGTGATGGGGCTTGAACCTGGTCATCAGATCAGCAACTCAGCGCCTTAACCATTTGAGCCACCACTGCCCCCAAACACATACACACACTACTGAGGTAACTGAGGTTGACATCAATATAGGATGAAAGTACATTACAGGAGGTAAGAATGAGAGATAAAGAGACAGAGAAGTGGTGGGAGGAGTGGGTTCGAGGAAAGGAGAGATGGTCAGGGCTGGCTGAGGATGGAAGTTGTAAATTGATTTCCTCTGGGTCTGCGCCCAGTCTGATTATTCAGCTCCTGATGGGAACAGCACTAAGGCGATTACGATTACAAATTGTCAGTTTAATTCCAGTGCCTGCAATAACTGTTGAGTTACTATAACCCTCTTGCAGCCTATAAATCTTCAGCCTTCTTACTAATGAGCAATAATTGCCTAAGGAGCAACAGTGCTTTTGACATCAGTCTTATACAAGCACACATACACATTTCTGTTTTCTCTGTTTCTTGCTCTGAATCTCCTGGAACTCCAGTCCGATGACCTGTCATATAGGCAGTCTTCTCAGAGACTACTGTCTTTTTAGAAACTACTTAACCAGCTAATTTGGCTTGATGATGTCATTCTAATCAAAGGATATGCAACCAAATGTTAAGTGTTATTTACAATAAGACTTAAGTGTTCTTATACTTTTGCTCAACCTAAATCACGTCAACCTTTCGTCATCTGAAAGATCCTTTCATTCCGCTGTCAAAGTGATCACAAACACTCAGCCTATGCAGAACGGACATTTAGGACTGAAGAGAAGAGGACATTACAACAATGGTGTGAAGGAAGGTCACCTCTCCTTTCTGCCCTTCTTTTATACGATATACGTACAAAAGCTCTTATGTAATAATTATTTTAATGGATGTAAAGCTGTAAAAGAAGACAAAACTTTAACTAAAGATAAAGCTAAATGCTTCCTTTCCATCCACCCACATCTAACTCCGAATCCCATTTCTGATTAACTAATAAAGCTCTAAAATGATTACTACAATTTATTTGACACAAAATACTAATGTCAGTTTGATTAGTTTTACGTCTCAGGCTTCACAACGGCAATCATTCTTAGGTTTGGTAAAAACTTACCAAAAAAAAAGACAAGCCAATTGAATTAGTTGTACTCATATTCTACAAAGGAAGAAGTCAGCAAATCCCACTTTTTCCACATGTCTCTGGTGTTAGAATTACAAGAAGTTAATTACCAGCTTTAATTGGAGCTTGGAAATGAGTCCAGGAAATGTAGCGCTGATTAGGTGCTCTATTTTTATGCAGGCCCGAATCGTGGTGGTATACCTCTGGCATGTTGCTAAGTAAGTTGGATGGGAACCTAATTGTACCACTTTTCAACTGTTTGCAATTTTTTGGCAGAAAGAATGAACACATTTGCATCAGTGGATGTGGCATCACAGAGGAAAAGTACAAAAAACCTATATGCAGTATATAAACTACTGAGATTCAAAGAAGAAAACGGAAATATGGAAATTCAATCTAGGTCTTCTATTAGTCAGGTTTATAAATGTACAGTACTCTATATATATGTCAGAAAATAATGTCTTACTACTGTATTAATATCGTTTTGGCTAGTAGCCTAAAAAACTGAATAAAATTAAATTAAATGTTATTTGATTTAAGTCAGCGTTGTCAAAGTGTGGGACGCTTTGTCAAAGTATGGGAAATAAAGACATGACAAGTGGAAGTGACAAACAAGACATTTTGGTCATTTTCATCTATGTTAATTCCTTTATTTATTAGATAGATAGATAGATAGATAGATAGATAGATAGATAGATAGATAGATAGATAGATAGATAGATAGACAGACCTTGTTCTTGAATTTACAGTGGGTGTAGAAGAGAGAGTTTAAAATGCTCTTATTCTATGTTATGTTTGATTTGTAACTTCTTAAAACTATAATTTTTCCAAAAGTATTTATATAGTATTTACATGATTCATGATCCAATTTTATTAGATTCAACCAAAAAGTTTATGCCTTTTATTAAAGTAAATTCACTCTTGAACACCTCTATGTCTGTCTCATAAAAATTAAAACACCTTTTAATGTCTAGGTTGTAGAACAATGCTAATTAAATAAAGAACTAAATTTAGTTTCTTGATTGTTTTCATTTTTGACCTCACATGTGTGCTAAACTGACAATAAATTGAATAGTTTATACCTTTCATTATAGCTATCATTCTAAATTCCTAGTGTTGTCTTTATAAATGCTTATGAAATTAGAAATATGAGCTGTGAATAGTTCTTCTTATGCTTCCCTGGTACTGATTAATCTTTAACCAAAATTGTCGAACTCACCCACTAGCCTGCAGCATCTGCGGCTCTCCAAACGAGTGATGTGTAACAGTTCATCCAAAGTTACATTTTTTTCAGCATTTGATTCCATATTTCACTTTTTTTTACGTGAGACCCAAGCATCAAGCACATTCAGACCATTAGACCCAGAGGATGACAGCTGAACTGATCTAATATTTTAACTGCATTGAAGCAGAGCAGGAGACTTCAAACTACTCTGTCTTTAGCGAAAGATTAGCCGGGGTTAGCACAACATGTTTGAACCAGTCTTGCCTTTGATTTAAAAGCTGTGCTGGGAACTATTGATTCTGACGGTCGAAATAGCCACGAATAAGAGCGCTAAAAAGTCTAAAAATGCTGAGGATGTGTGAAGGGTTATTTATTATATATAAACTCTCAAAAATATACCAAACTCATGCAGAGAATATTTAACACACACAGTGCAGAGTAATACTTTTATCCTAAAGGCCTGTAGGGCATACTATTCATGAAGGTAATTCATTTCATGTCATATCCAACAGAGCTGGTAATTGCATACCGCCCACCCCCAACCACCCCACCCCAGCATGTGAATAAGGCTGTCAGGTTGGATAGGGAAGTGTTTCTTTTGACCACTTTGGTCCCTTTGACCTTCAACCTTTTTCAAGTAAATTTAAATATCTGATATTATGTGTCATTAATCTACCAGAGTGATCCATAATATATCTTGGTAAATAGCTTCCTCTTGTTAGTTGCGCCATATACTTTGGGTTAATTTTATAACTGAACCGTGATTGATATTTAACAGAATCAGGTGTTTAACCACATTAAACTAAGATCTTGTATTGATGATACCAGAGTCGGACTGCTGCGCATCCCAAAGATTCTCAGTAGGGTTAAGGTCTGAAATCTATGTATGAAAGTGATGTCTTATGCTCCTTGAACCACTCTTTCACAATCTGACCCCAATAAATCCTACCGGTGCCATTAGGGAAGACGAAATCCATTTAATCTAATAACCTGGTCATTCATAATATTCAAACAGTCAACTGCCCTCATTCTTTGGGCACATAACGTTGCAGAACCTGACCAACTGCAGCAACCCCAGATCATAACACTGCCCCACAGGCTTGTATGATAGGCACTAGACATGATGCGTGCATCACTTCATCTACCTCTCCTCGTACCCTGATGCACCCAACACTCTTTAACAGAATAAATCTCAATTTATCAGATTACACAACCTTTCTCTATTGCTCCAGAGTCCAATTTTTATGCTTCCTAGCAACGTGAAGGCTTTTGTTTTTCGAGTATCCTTAGTTATCATCAAGTAATAATCATCCATGCAGTAATTATCCAATGGAAGGCTTATACCTATTTACTTAGTCAAATTCAGGTGGCGACTTCTATTGAACAGGTAGTGTATTTTCTCAAAGCATGGAAAGAACATATAAACTCTTCTCTTTGTGCTCTAACTTCAAGCGGATTGAAGTTTTTCCTCAGTCAGCATTGAGGTGGATCCACAGCATATCCTTCAAATCCTGAGCCTAAGTAGTTTATCCACATGTTAGTGGATTTTTTGAGAAAAGGTATTACGTAAAATGAGTAAATGTAATTTAAGCTAATTCCTTAAGGTGTGCGTGTCATGTACTGTAACTAGCTTTGTTAAAACCGTGTCTTTCATCAGGATTGCTTCCACCTGACCATAACATTCTATTTTAGCTTTAGTCCCACTATACTAATCTCGAAATTTGTACAAAACAATTGTAGAGGTATAGAAATGCTCTAGATTTTGTAGACTGGCTGTGGAATTTGCTTATTCATCCACAAAATGATTAGTAAGATCAGAAACTAATATCAGGTAAGAAGCTCTTTAGTGCAGCCAGTGTTTCAGTTCATCCCAAAGGAATTCAGAGGGAGTCAGGGCTCTGTGCAGGAAACCAGAGTTTTTCCACACCAGTTATATCACAGAATGTCTTTATTGTGCTCAGGGGATTTGTGCATAGGGGAATAGTTATGATGCATCAGTGTTTGGCTTTATTAGTTTCAGGAAAATCTAGATGATACAGCACATAGAGGCATTCTAGACAATTGTGTGCTTCCGACTGTCTGGCATTGGAAAAGACATATGATATGGAAAAAAAAAGAAAAATTAAATTAAACTATCCAGCGCTGTTACTAACTCAGCTCAAAATCAATAGAACTAAGTGAAATTTTAAGCAGCACAAAAGCAAATAGAAGGTAAGTTCACAGTGTATTCTGATTCTAGGCCATAAGCTTCTTCTCATCTGTCTATGTGTTACTGACTGGCTGCCCTTTCTGCTGGCCTACACTTATGCTTTTATATCCAGCTGCCGGGGAAAAAAAAAGAATGAAAGACGATGAAGCCATCTTTACAAGGTCAGGTGGTTTTTTTTCGCCTCTTTGGATATATTTTTACCTGCTCTCAGGCTAAATGAATGAGAGCCAGGCATGTGATATGGAGCCTCAGCGATGCTGTGAGCTCCACAGGGGCCCAGATCAGCTATGACAAGGTTAGAATACGTACGACGACCTCCACTACCTCCACTTAATCAGCAGCTTCCTACCAGACTTGCCTGCCCCGGGAGACCTGCGGAGGCAAACTTCATGTTTTTCCAGCCAAACGCACCCACATCCCTGCAGGTAATAGCAACTCCACAGCAAAGTATAGTTTCTGCCAAGAAAAGTTAACAGGGCTAATTACTAGCTGGGACTACAGGTAGAGGAGGCGAGAGTGAGTAAGACAGAGCAACATAGAAAGAAATTGCAGAGAGAGAGAGAATCATGAAGTACAAGAAAGAAAGGCATGAGAGGCAGGTGGGCGCAGGGTTATTTTTATACCCCACGATTTTTAAACTGGAAAAAAATGACAGAGAGAGTGGGGCAGTAGGCAACAGCATCACCAGCACAGCTTCTGCCACCGACTGCATTTTATCAAAAGCCTCCCACTCATTATCCCCTCATCTACTACTCTCTTCTCAGCAGAGCTGGTTGCTGACAAGTCTTTCTCTCATCATTCTTTCCCTTTCTGTCACCCTGTCTTGCTTCTACTCCATCTTTCCCACCTTTGTTTGCTGTCGTTCTCTGACATTCCTCTGTATATTCTTTTCTTTTTTAGCCATCCTTCCATCTGCTTATTAAAGATAAGTGTTTCTTATGCATATGCTTCAAAGGAAAGGTTTTTGATCCGTCTTCTCTGATCTCTTTCCTGCGCTTGCTTTCAAGTTCGCAAAATAAGAGTATAATCAAGTTCTCCAGATTTTAAAAATAAAATATTTAATGGAACAATTACTCAAATGTATTAAGAACAAGGATGTGAACAGTGAGAAATGTGAATTTCAATGGTGCTAAGCTACAAATAAATTGAGCATTCCCGCAGAGCATATTATCAAGGTCTCCTTTCTCGTTTCATTTTCACGTTGTCTTCGGTTTTAAGCTGTTCTGGAGGGCAGTGTCTGACAGGTATAAATGGCAGTCTTTGGATTACAACTGTCATCACATTCCCTAAACAGTCAATTAACTTTTCTTATTAATTAATAATATATACAGTGACAGTCTTTGATTATTCCCTGGGCCTCACCAGAAAATAGCATCTATCAATCTCTCCATCATGCTCTATCAACCTTTTAACCATCTGTCTATCTGTCCATCAATCTATCAAAAATTGGCATTACTGTCCGTGTCCACACTTTTTAAGTGCACACTTATGTAACCTGCTAATCATTATACACTGAAATAAACAGTCCGACAACTAGATACATACGTATATACAGTCTGACAACTAGATATATATACATACATACATAAATACATACATAAATAGATACATACAGTACAAGTAAGTAGTGGCTTGGTGGCCTGTTAGACCAGGCTACCAAATTTATAGATGGATGAATGGATGGATGCATGGGTGCATGGATGGATGGGTGGGTGGATGGATGAATAGATGAGTGGGTAGTTGTATGGATAGATAGAGGGATGCATAAGTGGGTGGATGGATGGATGGATGGATGGATGGATGGATGGATGGATGGATGGATGGATGGATGGATGGATGGATAAGTGGGTGGATTTATGGATAGATGAGTGGGTAGGTGTATGGATGTATACATAGATAAGAGGGTAGGTCTATGTATGAATGGATGGATGGATGGATGAATAAGTGGTTGGACTGATGTATAGATAAGTGGGTAAGTGTATGAATGGCTGGATGGATAGATGGATGAATGGTTAAGTAGGTGGTTTGATAGGTAGATGAGTGGATAGGTGTATGGATGTATTGATAGATGAGTGGGTAGGTATATGGATGGATGGAAAGATGAGTGGGTAGGTGTATGGATGAATGGATAAGTGGTTGGATTGATAGATAGATAGATAGATAGATAGATAGATAGATAGATAGATAGATAGATAGATAGATAGATAGATAGATAGATAGATAGATAAGTGGGTAGGTCTATGGATGGATGAATGAATAGATGGATGGATGTGGGTGGGTGTATGGATGGATTTATGGATGAATTTTGTCTGAGAAAAAAATGTGAAAAGTCTGAAACCTAGCACAGAACTAAAACTGTTATGCAAAGAAAAATCTGTTGCAAGAAACTTTGCCAAACTCCTGTGAGGAGAAGTGCATGGTATTTGGAGGAGTGAGATCTTTTTTGTGCATCTTAGGAGGCTAAAGTGTTAATTTGTTCTTTTTTTCTGTTCCAAGAATTTAAAGTGGGAGTGGAACCCCTAGATCTAACCCCTTAGAAAACCAGTTTGAAAACAGCGATAAGAGAAATGAACTTTTCTTATTCCATGGAAAAGCTCAAATTCAGTCTCGGTATAAATGTAGTTATAGAAATAAATGTAAGCAGAACAGATGATAGATGAATCAAAGAGCCACTTTACACTCGTAATGCTGTCCTCTCCCTGTAATGTACTTAAATCCAACCAAAAAAAGACAAAAATGAAACACAAGACTTTAGTTACAGGCACTGCTATCCTGAAAATATATGTAGGACGCGTCAGATTTTGTCATAAATGAGAAATTTGTTGAATATGATACACAAAGTAAATAGAGAATTATTTGTGGGGAAACTAAATTAATTAACTGAAGCATCCATTAACACTGCTTCTTGCTCAAAACATAACATATAAGTAAGCTTTTAGACTGTTGTTATCTCTGAGGTCTGAAAACAGGATGTACAAAAATTTAAGTAAACTCTAAATATGTCTCTGTTTAAGTTTGTACACAGCAGGTCAAGTTTGAACAGTTATAATTAAATAATAACAGCAGGGTGCAAAAATTTAATCTGAATGCCCCTTTTCACAACAATCCACTGGTGGCGGAGACAATTTTATTTACTCTTTTGGAAAGCGGTGGCTCAAGGTCAAGGTGTTGAACTACCAACCCGAAGATTGTTGGTTTCGATTCCCAGCTCCACCAAGCCTCCACTGCTGGGCCCCTGAGCAAGGCCCTTAACCCTCAATTGTAAAAAAAAAAAAAAAAAAAAAAAAAAAAAATGGGCCAAATGCCATAAATGACAAAGAATTTATTAACTATCATTTGGGGCAAAATATTGTGGCAAAACATTACCCCTTAGTAGGCCAGGTATAAACAGAAATACCGAGTGTGTACTTTATATTCATTAACCTCCATTGTGCAATTTCAACACGAGGACCCAAAAATAACCTGTGGGAAAGTTGGTTAAGGTGTTGGACTGATACCAGAAAAAAACAGGATTTGATTCCCAGCACCACCAAGCTAACACTGCTGCACCCCTGAGCAAGGTCCTTAACTCCCAATTGCTCAGGTGTATAAAAGAGAGAAATGTAAGTCGCTCTGGATAAGGACGTCTGCCAAATGCTGTAAATGTAAGGGTTATTTTTGGTGTAATTTGCTGGTCTTTCCTAGCCTCTGGTAAATAAGAGTTAAAGGACAGTGAAATGGTGCTTAAATATTAAAGCTACTTATGAATACTGATAGAGAGTTGTTTACAGTTAAAAGCTAAACTGCTGTTCCAGTACCTGACTCCTGAGGCGGTCAATCACAGCAGGTAGAAGTCCATCCTCTTTACCCGGCCCAGGGACATGGAGAAGAAAATCTACATCATGCCCAAATTCTTTTCCCCTGTGTATGCAAAGACACACAAAACACACACACGCACACACACCATAATATTAATTATCACTGCAACATAAACAACAGTGTGTATTCTTCTTCTTGTATGGCTGATTATAGTCCTTAATAAGTATTCAAAAAATTCTATTTTTTGTTAGACATCAATATAAGTATAAGTACATTTAATTCATTGTGCAAGGTACATGTACAGAGCCAATGAAATGCATTTTTCGCATATCCCATCTTAGTAAGTTGGGGTCAGAGCGCAGGGTCAGCTATGATACAGTGCCCCTGGAGGAGGAAGGGTTAAGGGTCTTGCTCAAGGACCCAACAGTGGTTGACTTGCCGGAGGTGGGGCTTGAGCCCAGGTGTTCCTGGTCTTCCGATTAACAACTCAGCACCTTAACCGTTTGAGCCACCCTGCCCCCTTATATTTTGAATTACATTTTATGCGCATGGTAAAAAATGACTAGTTTATTATTTTAATTTATATTATTTTCTTAACATGAGAACAAAAACAGATTTAAAAGAAAAACCAGCCTCATCTGGTTGACACTGGAGTGTAAGATTTAATACATTTTCTTTATAACTGTATATAGTCAAGTACAACTGTATAACTAGAGGCTTTCAAATTAACTTAGAAATATGAGAATTTGACACTTTGGGAAACTGAATCTTGGATTGATGATCATGTTCGCTGGTGTTGCCTGTTTCTTCTGGATTCTGGTTTGGATGTATGTTTTCAAAATATTTTGCTACCCAGTATAACTTTAACTGTTAGACAATTCCTCCAATCTTATTAAAACTAATAACAGCTATGAACAGTATTGTATAAACCAACCCGAAATTTTGAAGGCACAGCTAGAAGAAATTCTAATATTTTTACGATATGAACATAAGACCGAGTTAAACAAAAGGTTGCAGAATTTAAGTTGTTCAACAACTCAAGATATAAATGTAAAATAAAAATAGATGCCAAAATTCTGATCATTCATTTCATTTTTATTATCAATACCAAATGCCTTCGCCAAACACAAAAAAAAACTATGTAAATCTTTGGAAGTAATTATGTAAGTAATAATTAATGATTATTGTCCTGTTTTAAAACCCCGTCTGTGGCTGTCAAGTAAAATCTGGACAACATACTAATTATTTCTTTTACCAACCACTTCTTAACTAGCTAAAGCATTCATAATTATGAGTTTATTCATTAAAACGCAAGCAGAAATCTGTAAAAAAATGCTTATAAAGAAAACATAATCCAAAGAAAAACTACAGTTAGATATTTTTTTTTATTAGAATTAACGACAACCTACTACGATTAAAGTAGTTAAGTGGCCTTGGAGTTGTTCTGGTTTTGACTCTTTAGTGTTAAATACAAATGATAGTGAATTCGGAAAAACTGCACAGTGAAGCTCTTAATGCTGATTTTTTTTTTCTCCATTGTGGGGGAAGAAGGTAATTAAATTCAATGAACTTTGCAGCTTAGAGCATGTGTTAAAATGTGCTCTTTGATAACGATCTGCAGTATGAACAGAAGCACAGCCATGTGTTACACAGTTAATAAGCTGAGAAATAAGAGGAAATCTGGGCTGTCTCTTACATGTTTCACTGAAACTCTTGAGTTCACCAGACGCTGACAGGCTTACAGCAAATGTAAAAAAAAAATTGAGAGAAGAAAAAAAAAAAGTTGAAAGAAAGCTCAGGAGATCAGCTTGGCATGGTTAACTTGTGGGAATATGACATCTTTACACACATCAGAAAGTTCATACAGTCAGCATATGGACCAGATACCCTTCAGCATGAGGTTTTCTAACAGATATACTGATATACTGTCAAGGCAAGTATTGTCTTCTCTGCTGGTCCTTTAAAAAATAAAATTGTGTGGGGGTTTTTTTCTTGTTTATTCAGCTAAATGTTAATTAATTAATTAATTTGTATTCATTTTCATTATTGTAATGTCCACAAAATTGCAAATGGTTAGTTTTGCTGAAGCTAAAGCGTTTATCGTTAAATGCAAAAGTGGATGACGGTCGCGGGTATCGGCACTGCTACACCAGATCTTGTTGCTGATATACTGAAAACGCATTTTCAAGGCACCCTTTTGCAGACCAAGAGAAAGAACTGAACGAGCAAGACTTACACCCAATCTGGATTCACTAACAAAGGCCAGCAAAGGTTTTGTGTGCTGTTTTAAAGATTGCATGAGTGCTTTGGGTGGCTAACAGTTGAGCACAACATTCGATTTTGTTGGCTGTGTTGACTTTTTAATATCAATAGCCTGAGTCGTGCATAATATGTGCATTATCTGCCTATAGCTGCGTTAGCTGTAACAGGAATGTGTAAGATGTGTGTATGTTAGTCTGCAGTTGCTTACACAAGGCCTTGACTGAAAGCCCACAATATGCCAATGCTGTACATCTATTCAATTTGTGAATTGGTTCTGCTGTACAAAATACACAAAACGATTCTAGAGCTGACCGATTTTTCATTATCCTTAGCGTATTCACATTTCGTGATGTATTAGTTTGCTTGTCATATACAAAAATACACTTCATGGCCAATCGTTGGCACAAAGTTGGAGACGGACAGCTGTCTATGATGTCCTGGTATGTTGTAGCTTTACATTTACAGCATTTAGCAGATCCCTTTATCCAGAGCGACTTTATCTTATACAACTGACCAATTAAGGGTCGAGGACGTTGCTCAGGGGCCCACCAGTGGCAAATTGGTGGTGCTGGAAATCAAACCCTAATTTTCAGGTATCAGTGCAACACCTTAAACGCTGAGCCGCGCCAACCACCATTACATTATTTCTTCACTGGAACTAAAAGACCCAAAGACTGTTCCCTGTGCACAAAACCCCAGAGATCCATAAAACACAGTGTGTTATAGATAAAGGTTAAAGAATTCAGGTGTCCTTCATAGAGCCCTAACTTTGACTCAACTCCCCTGGACACATTTAGGATAAACATTTAGGAGTTCTGACTGCAACCTAGACTTCTTCACCCAACAGTATTGCTGATACTATTGTGGCTTAATAAGCAAGTCCCCACAGCCACACTTCAAAATCTAGTGAAAAACCTGTAAAGGGAATTTTGGGAGTACGAATTAGGAGAAATTTCGGTATATAAAGTTCAGAAAATGGTGAGATGTCCAAAAAGTGTATAAAACACCAATAAAGAAAATAATCTAATCGAAAAGAAAATGAGATAATAATCTTCCAAGACATTATGATGCATGTCTGAATCTGTTGTAATTATTACTAAACAAGTAAGTGTTATATTAGTGAATCTTTTAAAACTCTTTAGATAATTGTTATAGAACCATAAGAACCGACAGATTAAGAACCTTTAGATAATGGTTGGCTCAAGCAATACAGAGTTTGGAAGCTGAAAGTATGTTCATAAAATGTTATAAATTTGAGCTATGCACACAGTGGAAAGTATATAGTTTAAAAAATATTGTCAGCTACTAGACCCTAAAAACAATTCTGTAATCTGTATATAGTGGTCAAAATACTAAAATGCTAATTGTTTAATTTTTTATGATGCACAAACACCAAAGCACTTCTTCTGTTTGTGAACAGTTTGTAACCATCACAGCAGCGTTAACGCCTCAATGAATCGTCAGAAAGAAAACTGTGATCACGGAACGTAGATGCTGAGGTTTTTCTTTTTATTTTTAATGTAAAAAAAAAAAAACCTGCACATGGTTGCACAGGGATTTAAAGGTGTTTTAAAAAGATTTCACAATTTTCCTAATGTGTTTTTTCACAGGACAAGGCTGCTATAATCATTGGGTTTTAATAAGCTCGCAGTAACAATCTAAAGTAAAATAAAACCGCAGGGCATCATTCTCTGTAGAATAATACTTTAGAAATAAAGGAAGCATTTAATTAAATTAAATACTTCACTATTTAATCTATTGGAAGAGAGTTGTTTGACTGTACGAACATGATTCTCATGTCACAGAAACAGTCAAGACACGCCAAAAACGGATGCAACTTCATCAATGGTCATCAATCCGTGACGCGTACAGTAAACTGTAGCTAGCATATAACAAACATCAGCGACGACACATCAAACATGCGTTTCCCTTCATAACTCAATAAGTAACTCTTCTTGCTGTACTGTTTAACCTATTTTTAGACATTTTCCTAAGTTGTCACATTAATAGTGTCATTAGGATTGGCGCTCCTATTGGTTTTTGATTTGGAAGCCATCTTAGAATAAGTCACATTGCAGGAAAGTTCCTGAAACAGCCATTAATTGACTGTCGGTTAACATGTCAAACTCGTGATCAGAGATAGAAGATCTTATTTTAGGATTTAAAATTTTTTATCAGACGACAAAACGCAGTGTTGGTCCGTAATCTTCCGGAATGCTAACACTTTTAGGTGCCATAACAGAATCAACACAGAATCACAATAACCATCAGCCCCCAGCACATCACATGGCCATGTCACGTTTTACTGATCCCATCTCTTACCCCAAATAAGTATCCCTAGTTATGTTCAGTGTTTTCTTTTTGGACATTTTATCAATGTGTCACTGTGTACCACAGTTTCAATTTTTGATTGTATGATTTAGGCTTTAAAAACAAATTCTATTAGAGGAAATTCTAAGTTGGTCTTTTGGTTACCCTATGCGTTTATGTATTTATAAAATATTTCATATCTTACCAGTATTAGTATTACAGTATTACAATATATTATACAAGTATACCCAATTAACATGTATAATATATTACAATATATTATACATGTTAATTGGGTATACTTTTGTAGCTATATTATTTAGTTAGTATATATTCCCCAAGTCAATAAAATATACTTAAACCAATATTACACTTTAAACTGCATGTTAAATTTAATAAATTACTCCATATTTTTATGTATTATCGACCATTCCTATGTGAAGCACTTTATTTTATTTTATTTTTACAATGTAAAGTTTGGTATATTGACGTAACATATAATGACAGCAGATATTTTGTTAGCAGCTGTTTTACTCTAACATGCTTTCTGTCTGAGCAAAGCCATATCAAACCTGCCACAATTCTAAAGAAATAAAGCTGTTGTTGTATAAACACACTCACACACACACACAAACTATAAGCCTTAAAAGAGTATAAGTGATGTCATCATCAGCCAGCTGCAGACATCTTTAACGTGCATGTAGAGTAAGAACTGCCTGTTTCCTGTTGTCCAATCACTGGTCACGTCTTTACTCTCTGTTTATCACAAGCAGACAATTATGTGTATCATGTAAATCGTTATTTCAATTTATACAGCAATTTAAAAAGTATTTATTGACACCTCTAATGTAAACATACACTATATGTCCACATATTGTGGACACCTTATTAACACTCCTATGTAAGTGTGTCTTTCCCAAACCGTAGAAAGTATATAATTGTCTAGAACGTATTTGTATGTTATACTATTATACCTTTATTGGAAGTAGGTGGTCTGAACATTGTCCCTGCGTCCTAATATCTCTGGGAACAAAGTGCTTCATCCCCATGGAACTCTAACTGCACAACAGACCTCCTCACTCGACCTTAGTGCCTGAACTAATAGTATTGTGGCTGAATGAGCAAATCCCCACAGCCACATTTTATAGCTCTCTGTTGAGGTTATTATAGAAGTAAAAAGCTGAGATTTTATCTGTAATGGGATGTGCAAAAAAGCACATACAGATGTGATCATCAGATGTTTCAATACTTCGGTCCAGATACTGTTAATATACAGCACACATACAGCCTGCATTTCCTAAAAAACACTGATGTTTGCTGCAACATAAGCTTTCTTTCATTTAATGTATAAAAAATCAAAATGAAATTAAATAAATAAAGTGCTACAATATTAACATTTTATTTAGCTACTCTTCCATGAACCACATTCTGATATACTATTTATTCATAGATATGTGCATGTAAACTTTTTCAGCTGGCTGTATGTCCGGATACAAAGCTATACATCCATTTGTCTTCCTGTAGCAATGTTTATCTTGCACAATCAACAAGAAGTCTTTTTTACCCTGGAAAAAAAATAAACTATACCAGAATATAGTTCACGATGCCACCAATCTTCACAATCGTCCCTAGATTGCCGGCAACAAAACAGCCCCAATCATCAATAATGCAACACCATAGATTACAGCTGGTATGGGGTCTGTTTATGTATGGCTGACCATTAAAGAGAAGACAATTTTTATTGTAAATCAAAAAACACAGCATTTCAGGGGTGGACATTTCCCCGGGGCTGTGTGTGTGTGTGTGTGTTCGGGCGCGTGTGATTGTTTGCACTGTATATTTATGGACATATCACAGAGTTACCTAAAATAAATCATCTCTAGTGTGTGTGTATGTGTGTGTGTGTGTGTGATTGTGTGAACAAAGGTAGAGGTGGTTCAGAGGTTAAAGTGTTGGACTACTAATAGAATGTGAGTTTGAATCCCAAGATCACAAATCTGTCATTGCTAGGCCCTTGATCAAGGCCCTTAACTGCTCAGTTGTATAAACAAGCTAAATGGATAAGGCAGCTGCCAAATGAATGCCTGTCTATGCTATCAAAGTAGCATTCATTTAGGGATTATTACCCCTCTTATCTTTAAGATGGAAATAATTGTGGACGTTTTCTTAATGATTATGCACTTTTGTCCGAACCACCCTGAATTCAGCATGTACATGTAGTTCAGAATGTACTTTTAGTCTCTCCAAGAACCTACCCTGGGGATAGTCTAGTTTTTCGTCCCTGACTCTTTGCACTTCTCTTACCTCTTACCTGCGTTTCACCTTTTACCTGTTATGTTTAATGTATAAGGCGTGTGCTCTGAGACAGGGCTGCTTGAAAGCTTTATTCACAGTGAAGGAATATCACAAGTCTTTTCTATTGTCGATTAAATGTGCCATGATGCAATGGCAGGATCAAACCCATCCCGAGACAAACGTGCTAACAATCTCTGGCTCCGACTTTTGCTGTGCTAGCAAATCTTACTAAAGTGCTCACAGTGCCTGTCCTTAACGATAAACAGGGGACAGGAAATCGCTTTGCCCTCAATAACAAAGATGGCTGAAAAATACATTTGGACTTAATAGCAATCAGGGGGGAACAGTGACATGTTTTAAAGGGTTTTATACATGAACAGCGTGTCATTTTTTATATTGACGGTATGGCTTCTTCCATTAATATGTACTGTATAAAGTGTTTAAAACAGATGACTTTTTACGCTAATATTTCTTTATAAAATGCAAAGCTGCACTGCTTTCTTGCTTTACCCAAAAAAAAGGTAGAAATGAGGAATCTGATATGGGAAAAGGTGTTAATGGCTCTTATAACGTACAAACATTGGTACATGTTACAGGAAATAACTAAACATGTAGATGATCTACGTTCCATCATTGAATCTAACTATAATACGGTAACCCTAAAGGAATGTTAGTGAATCATAAATATTTTTTTAAATTGCATTAAAGATGCCCAGACTCTTCCTTCCTTAGCTTCTCTACAGGGATTCCTAGGCCCTCACTGGCCCGGTGAGAGACATGTGCTCTTCATCTCACTCTTGATTATCCCTGGGTTTCTTCTCCACACCGGATATGCCTGAAGCATCTTTTCAGTGGACATCCTAGGTGGTTTTTACACCAGGCATGTTTTATAGTCGGAATCCGATTGCAGTTGCTCCCAGGGTCACTACAGCACTGGTATGGATTCAGACTCAGACATAAGCAACACCATATTTGTCCTTTTGTATTTTGGTAATGCACAGTAAAGAACCTCAACTTTTCCACAATGTCCCACAATGTTTTCCTGCCACTTATGAAAAACATGTGCTGTTGAAATGACTGATGTTATCATTGGGTAAAACAAATGGGCAGAGTTCCTTACTTTCCTAAAAAAGTGTAGAATCTTGGGACAAAAAAAAATATTTCTTATTTGTATTCCTTTCGCATGTCACAGTTTTATAAGCTTTGAAATTACTTACCGCAACATCGCTTAAGTTTTAAAAACATCGCTTTTTTAACTTTTGTATGATTTCGTATTGAATAATGTGCTAATTGAATTCTTGCATCTTTAAACTACTATTTTAACACTCTAGAAACTCGAACCCTGAACTGCCTCTACTGTGATCTCAAATTTTTATTCATTATAAAATAGCCTAAAATATACCATAGTGAAGCTAGGGAAAGCCAAAAGTACATGCATACACAAGACTGCTTAACTCACTTCATTGGTTTTAAAACTGGCATCTGTTGGCTTTTATATGCAGTGCATGAGGGGGACAGTGTAAATAATTGAGCATTTCCTGTACCTTGCATATAAAAATATACTTGCATATTTACAAGCCCATGACAAGGTAAAAATACAGATGAATAATAAAGATCCTGCAGAGAACTTCAAAAACAACACCCAAGGATATTGAGCTCATTTTTCCTTTTAATTCTTCATATAGTTCATCGGTTTTTGCCACTTCGAGCTGCAGATTGATTGTATTAACGGTGTGACAAATCTCTGGTCTTGTGTATTAACTAAATTATTTGTAATTTGCAGATTGCTTCATCGATGTCTGCCATTGTCTAGAACAGCAGGGAAGATGATCGTGAATTCAGTCAGTAGAAGCGATAGAGGGACAACATTTCGTTCTACCATCTTGTTGCCTTAATATCAGCATTAATCCTGTCAAAAGCAGATGCCAGCAGTATTTATTCAAAATGAGTCCAGATGTTTTATACAAAAGCTGTGGTTAATTTTTTCGTAAGGGAACACATGACAATATAATAATTATGGGAAGGTGCAATTTATATTGCAGTGCTGAGTGGTCACATGATGTTGATCAATTTTCTATAAACACAAAGCTTTAAAAGCATCTTATATTCGGGGATGGAGGGATTTTTAAAAAATAAATTGTTCTAATACTTTCTAACTTCTTTAGTAAGACACTACAGATGGACTTTTAGAAAAGAATCTCTGGTGTCTTCTGTCAGCCCTGCATTTTATTAGTAATATGACACACTGCTTTTTGTCTTTTCTACTAAAATGAGAGCGAGAGAGCAAGAAAGGGAGAGGGAGAAAGAGAATGAGAGAGATTGTGTGAGAGAGAGAGCGAGAGAGAGAGATAAAGAGCAAGAAAAAGAGAGAGCAAGAAAGAGAGAGGGAGGGAGAGAGACTTTTGCCTTTGACAGAGAGAGAGAGAGAGAGAGAAAGCAAAAAAGAAAAAAGGAGCGGGAGATATACAGGAAAAGATTGACAGACAGAAACAGACTAAGAGAGTAGAGAGTGAGAGAGAGAGAGAAATAAAGAGCAAGAAAGAGAGAGAGAAAGAGCAAGAAAAAGAAAGAAAGTGGGAGATATACAGGGGGGAAAAGGAGGTAAATCATGAATTAATGTTGTTGATTATTTCTACGTACAGTAACAGCACATCCCGTCGGGTTTTATAACCCGCTGAAACTACGTTTCACTAAAGATTTGATGAGGTTGACTATCAGATAGAAGGACATAAAGCACTAACGTTTCAAGAGGTGTGGTGGGCAAAGTCAGGACTAAGACCTGTGATTAATGTTTTATATCTTTTCTTTATAATCTCATGCAACCGAATGCAAGCTTTTACGCAACCCGCACATGGATCATTAAAGGCCCGTTTGTCCATGTTATGACAGCGGTTATAGATGAAGATGTAGACTTAGACCATGTAGTAAGTCATCCCAAAAGAGACATTAAGAAATGTCACCCAATGACAAGGCAATAAAGTGTCGGCAGCCATGACTAATTATTGTACTGTTAAAACTTCTGCTGAGTTACAAAAACACCCTGCGTTCGTCCTGTCAGTATCACACAGGCACTAAATGAATAATACAGCTCACACCTTTTTTTTTCCCTAAAGTGTCTGCATAAAGGGTTAGACAAAATAGGGTTTTTTTAAATTAATTGTCTAGATCGTTTTTTTTTTTTTTATATTTGGTGTCCCAGACTATTCTGACAATGGAGACAGTTTGATAGCTATTTTTAATTTGCTGCATGCTTGTCTGCAAGCTGCCCTGCTACAGATGTTCCTCTGACTTAAGACTAATGTCAGTGCTGTCAACAGAGACATATGGTGCGATTACAGGATTGTAAAATTTATTACACAACAAATAGGCACAAAGTAGGATGTTTAGATCCATGTTTAGAACATCTGTATAGCCACTGATGTTGCGCCTTGAATCTTTTTTGATGTCTCTTTCTCTCTCTCTCTATCTCTCTCTTTCTTTCAAACACACACAGAAAAAATTAAGCTTCATTTGTGGTGCCATACAGTATAAGTGGCAATTTTCTAATTAGAATAATGTCATTTGTCACTTCTAAACGCTCAATGTGCCGAGCAAGAAAAACACAGGCGCCTCCCCCAGTGTTTATAGGACTGAATTTATACACCTACAACAACCATCAACTGTAAGCAGCTTATCAACAAACAGAAAACCTCAGGTACCGTCGGCAAAAGCTAGCGGACCCATCGGTGGAAACACAACTGTTAACCACTACCCTCTCAAAACATACATACGGGTATAAGTAATGTGTGTATATTAACTGAAGTTTAAAGCTTGGAAATATACTCATTGTCAGTGGTTGGTTGAAGACCGTGGATGCTAAATTATAATGAACATTTTACTTCATTGGTCTTAAAACTGTGGACAGTGAAATTTGGACCTCCTATACATTGAACACTGTAATTGGATGGACCCAATTAGCAGTATAGTAATAAAGTTAAAGCTCTATAACTTTTCTATAGGACTGACTGCTGGACCATTCGCTGAGTGGTTTTAATGAAAGGACAATGTTATTGACTTACCCTAGCGAGAGGACAGTGCAACTAGTAGACCTATGAAAGGTCATTGTAATTATGTTATTCCATAAAGAAGATATTGTAACATATGTTGCTAAAGAAAGAACAACGCATCTGAGTGGGGGCAGGGTGGCTCGAATGGTTAAGGTGCTGAGTTGTTAATCTGAAGACCAGAAACATCTGGGTTCAAGCCCCACCTCCGGCAAGTCAACCACTGTTGGGTCCTTGAGCAAGACCCTTAATCCCCTTGTATCATAGCTGACCCTGCACTCTGACCCCAACTTACTAAGATGGGATATGCGAAAAATGCATTTCATTGGCTCTGTACATGTACCTTGCACAATGACAATGAATTGAATATACTTAAAGAGAGGACAGTGTATTTGACTTGTCCAAAAAAGGGAAAAATGCAACTGAGTGGTTCTAGAAAAGGATAATGTAATCGAATGGATCGAATGTTCCTTAGAAAAAAAAAACTAAACTAATTGTTTGGTCCTAAAGACAGGGCAAGGTACCAGGGTGGTCTTGCTAATAGGACTATGAAATATTTTGGTCCCAAAGCAAGACAGTGTATATACAGTATGTAGTCCTAAGGTGATAACAATGGGGATGGGTGGTTTTTAATAGAGGCCGGTGTAATTGAATGGTCCTGGCAAGAGAACAGTTTAATTGGGTGCTCCTAAAGACAGAACAGTGTCATTAGGTGGTCTTCAAAAGATGACGGTGTGACTTAAAGTAATGAGAAAAGCTTATAGATTAAGCTGGGTTTGTCTTTTGCTTATAACAGTCTGGTGGTAAAAACTTTCCTTTCCACCTGGAAGCTACTTCAAGGACTTCTTATAGTTTGCGTTCTTAAAATCATTTTTATGTAGACATAAACATCGAACAAGCTCCGGTATGTTTAATGACTGACCGAATGCATGCTGCAGGATGAATTGTATGAAGTGTGATTCAGGGCCATCAATGGGATTTTCATTCGCAGCTCACCTTTACACTCTAATAATGAAATGTTAGAAACCTTTCAATAGCAGTGATAGCTGTCCTCACACCACCAGTGTCACCAGCATGCACAAAAGAACGACATGAAAAGGACGAATGGAAGAGCTCAGTAACGAAACCTGGCTGTGTGATATGAAGTGTGATCAGTTTTAGTTTAGCATTACAGAGGCAATAGAGGTAAAAGAACATCCACATGTCACAAACTAACACTACTACATCTGACAGAGCTTCTAAATCAGAGTTATCTGATTCCCTAATATAATAACCAAACTACTTGGTCCAACCTGCAGCACTTACTATCTGTAGTGTTACTTACATATCTCATTGCATCCTGTTTATCCGTTGCTTGAAGTCATTTATCACTGCCTAATTTTCCAATAGCAGGTACCCTGACAAACGCTGAATAAGAATTTTAGCATAAAATAAGATACTAAATGCTGGACTAAGTACTGCTCTACTTCTGAAACATTGCCAAAGGCAACAAAAACAGTCCACAGTTCAGTCCCTCAGGATGCAGTCACAGTTTATAGCATTAGGAACGCTGCCCTATTCACAATGCTTCCTGTATACCCTAGGCTTTTCAGATACTTTCCCCGACTTGATCAGGGTGTGTCAACGAAGCTCCTGGGAGTCTGTTGTTAGTCGCTGGGCTAAGACAGCAGCAAAAATAATGCCAGTCAAGTGGCTGTATTCCCAGAACCATTTACACAAGAGCCAAAGGGACGATAACCATAAGATCTTCGAGAACCCATGTCTGCACAAACAACATAAGGCTTGTCTCTCCCACAGAGGAGCAGGTTATTCTCTCCTACAAGACAGCTTGCTGCTGAATAATTTACAATACAATACAGTAGTTAAAACTAAAGTTCTTATTAGGCTAAGCCACCAGAACATTAAGCATCTTAGACCCCAGGAGAGACACCACCCAGAAAAAAAAAAAGAGGAAAAAAACAAACAAATAAAGATAGCATTTAGGCAGTAAAAATAACGACAGCGTTAATAAGAACATGCAGCAAAAAAGCATGACAAAAGCATGGCAAATACTCTGTGAGGGGAAGAAGACACTTTCTTGTTGTAGCTTTTAACTTCAGGGTTTTCTCTGTTTGAACTTGGATTATAAAAATTTAGCCCAAGGCTCCTGACGAAATACCGTTTAACGTAGAGGAAATTTAGTATCTCTCTACACTAGCTAGTAGAGTAAGTCAACCAGCTCATATGGCAGGGTGACAGACTAAAAGCTTAGACGTTTAGAGGTGATACATGTGCCGCAACATTCAAAAGAGAAATAATTTATAAGTTATAAATAATAGGATATGGGATAAATAAGGCATATGTAATAAGTGGGATAAGAATAAAAAAATGGATCATGCCTTAAAGGACACTGGGCCTAAGGGGTAGCAGTTTAGGTATATATAGAAACACATTATTTAAAACAAAAATAGAAATAAAATCAGCAACTTTAATATTCTATTTTAAACATATTGCAGTTTAAATTTGTTGCTAAACGTGACTTTGTCATGCAATTAAGAGTGTGTTTAAAAAACACAAAAATATAAACCTAAACTTAACACAACCAGACCTGACCTGATATGAGACCTTGACCTTGACCCTGACCTAAACACAGACCGTGACACGCAACAAAGCAAGACTGAAACAGCAGGGTATAAATACTAAACCTAATGGAAAAACAAGCAATTAAACAAGACCCACCTGAACACAATGATGAACACATGACCAAAATAAACCAATGAAGACATGACACATGGACAGGGGAATCACATGACAAGACAAACAAACATTAAGCACGTGAACTAGAATATAAACTAAGAAAGTCTCTCTGTTGCCCTACGGAGGGCTGGCAGAGCAATGCACCCGGCAAGCCAGACAGAGTCCTTAAAAAAACGATTTTCTAGAAATTATACTATTGATGGCAACTTAAATGTCATTTTACATTGGTGGAATTTGGTGAACAAGTTTAATGAGAGAAAATTAAAGAAGTGCTGCTGTTAATGGTTTGCTAGTGTCATGGACTAAGAGTATTATTAGTCTCCAACACTCTGACAGAAAGATGATACAGTATCAGAACATATGCTATTTTAAACCAGCAACTGCCAATGTCTCTGCAGCCTGACAATGACTTCACATAGTAAAATATTGAAGGTGTTACCTGCCTTTTATGGATAATCACTGTTTCTGGAAATTACTGTAAACTTTTCTTTATCTATTTTTAATTGCTTGAGAAACACTGAATAAAATCTATCTGCTGCACTTGATTGATTTTGGTCATGTCCTTAATTAAATCAATAATCTCATTACTCATATCTTGCTCAGTCTGTTATTAAAAGCACACAACTGTCTGTAAATAATTGTAAGATTTGTTAGATTTTTCTTTACAGAAAACAAGCAGCCCAATAATAAAAAAACAAGGTCTAGAAAAACATAGTTTGAAGCCCTGACCGCAAGCACACTAAACACCTCTGAAGTAAATTTGAATGCTGTCCATGCCCGAGGTCACCTTTTCCAACACCGGTGCCTGGTCTTACTAATGCCGTTGTAGCTGAATGAGCACAAATCCCCACAACAACTCTTGTGCAAAGCCTTCCCAGATGAGTGAGGGCTGTTATAACAGCAAAGAGAGAGTAAAGCCCAAATGCATGCTTATGGGTTTAAATAGGATTCTCAATGACTGCATAGTATAAGGTTAGCGGTCAGGAATCGACATATATTTTGCAATTTAATTTACCTCTTATATTTAGACAGTGGATCTGGATCATATATTTAGTGTGTATTAGCATTGGAATAAATTGGAATTAATTAATCCAATAGGACTTATAATATATAATAAGTACAGAGAGGCGAATTATACTAAATTATAAAAGTAAGATATGAGCCAAAAGCACTATTCTCTCTTAAGCTGTATTTGCTAAATATACACATGGATTAGCTATAAATTAACGTACATGTGACCTCCAGTGGTAAAGCGTTGTCACTTTTTTCAATAAGTGTTTACTTCTGTCAATAGATGCATCAACTGTTTATCAGTTTGCACTGTGTGTAATATACAACACACAACTGCTACCAATCACATTACTGATCAGAGCTTGAATTTCAGCATGAAATAATGGGCTCATTTTAGGTCATAGTAAAAGTAATTACCCACTACCTAGAATTTCAGCAGTACATCGATTAATTAAGGACACAATAAACGCCACACTTTTACGCTCACAGTCAATAACAAACTGAACTAATAATCCTGTTCCAAATTCTACTTCCTGCTGGCTGTTAATGTATCGTGTCTTTCATTTTTTTCTATTGTGACAAAATAGATCTTAAAATTACACAGCCTGTTGGTAAGGCAGCAAATATGAAAAAGATGCTGGAAAAGCAAAGTAATGCAGGACCCATGAGATTTTTTTGGAAGAAATCGGGGGATCTAATAAATTTTAAATCTAGTTTCCGATTTAGTTTAGAAGTTAATTCTTAATCCATGGGTTGTATACAATTGAAGTGATAAATCTTTATTTTACCATGTGCATGCTTTTTCTGGGTCTAGTTCTAAGAAGGCATGGGGTTTCTTTTTATTTCTATGCTGATGATACCTAGACTTATTTACCAATTAAGAGAAATGAACCTTCAGCAATTATTACTCTAGTAAGGTGCTAAAATGAGGTCAAAATCTGGCTAGCCCAAAATTTTTTAATGTTAAATGAAGACAATCAGGGGTGATTGTTTTCAGTCCGACAGATAATTCTCAGCCGCCCAGCCTAGATCTGAGCAGCTTATCGGTCGCCAGACCTTCCTGTTTGCGAAATCTGGGTGTCCATTTTGATGAGTCATTAAAATTGGATGAAAATCTTTTTGTGTCTATGGCTATGATTTTAATGTACAGCACTTCGGTCAGTCTTGTGGCTGTTTTTAAATGTCCTTTATAAATAAATTAACTTCAACTTGAACTTGTGATACATATGTTAACATCAGTTATCTGAAATATCTTATTCAGGGCAGAAGTAAATGTAAAAGAAAATGCAATTTCTAAGATTCATCCGATTTCTTTTTAAAATGTTAACATTTTGCAGAGTAAGTAATCTAGTATACTGTATGTAAAATCTACAGTAAGCTTGATAGTATGACAGCAGAGCAGGAGGTATAACAAACTATTCAGCTGTATAAACTGTGTAACACTGTTTGGCACAGGAGATGCTGTGTGATGTTCATAAAAGGTCTATGTAGTCATCTTTTCAGTTATAAATAAATACACAGTCCTGGCCACTGCTAACGTCTGACATGTGTCACAGTGGTTTAGGGGCTGACTTGGATCAGATGAAGCAGATACACTAGGTGCTGATTTTCAGTGCTGTGAGATGAAACAGTGGCATGTGCAGGATACAGGCGGTCACTGCAGTTGTGGATCTGTTGTGAATGCTGAATAGCGTGAATAGTATCAGCAGTATAACAATAAGGGCTACACTAATAAAGCATTTTTTACAGTTTAAATAGGCCAAATAAAAACAAGGGGCTTTACCAATAGATGAATCTCTTTCCAGATTTGCAAGAGGTTAAATCTTTGATAATTCATTAAAACCTTTCAGGGACATGCGAGTTAAGTGGCTTATTCCCCCCAGACCAACAGCAGACTGCAAGCAATTAACAGAAAAGTAAAATATTTTTCTTGCTATGCACAGAAGGCAGATCAATGTCAGTATGTAATAATGAGTATCCGTAGTTCTTCGTTTGTATTCACAATTTCTTGTGCTATAATTAGGCTACTTGTCAATCACACAGAGCTGACACAAATGGCAGCCAACTAGGGGGTGCCGTTAAAGCTTATTCCCTATAGCTTCAGCTCCACCTAGCCCTATATTATACCCTGGCTTTTAAATATTAATGGACATTAAAGCAAAAGTTTCAGGAGGGTTTAAAAAGTTGTAATTAAAGGATAAAGACTTATAAAACATACAATATAAAACATTTGAACTTATTCCCTTTGTGACTATTTTATCAACTGAGAAATTGGATAAGAAATAAATGATGAACACACACTAGCATCCTAGGATCACACATCAGCTGAACAAAAGTGAACACTTTTCCAAAAATTTACACATTTCCAGGAGACGGCAGGAAAAAAACATATATCGAGTTGTTAAAGCTGGCAACTGTTGTTGTTTGCCCTCCTGTCCTCTTGTATATTTTAGAAAGGTATGTACATGTATTGGGATGCATGCTTTGCCAAAGGGTCTCATGTACATAAATACCTTTACCTCTGATCTTTCTAAAGCTAAGCAAAAAAGATTTAGCTAACTAATTAGATAAGCTCCATCAGTGGCTAATTGAAACCAAATTTAGCACCGCCAGTATACACTCACGAAGCACTTCATTAGAAACAACTGCACACCTACTCATTCATGCAATTATCTAATCAGCTAATTGTTTTACACCAGCGCAATGCACAACATTATGCAGATACGGGCTAGCAGCTTAAGATAATGCTTGCAAGCAAAATTTTATCTCCAGGACTGATGATTGTGTAATTGCGGATGCCATATGGCCTGATTTCTGTATTACTAAACCTGTTGATTTTTTTTAAACATAATGCTACACAAAGTATCGGGGCAATAAAGAGAACATATCCAATAAGCAACAATTCTGTGATTAGAAACATCTTTTTGATAGGGAAGCATCAATTGAGGCCAGAATGTTTTTTAAGCTGATAGAAAGGCTACAGTAAATCAGATAACCACTCTGGAATTAGAGCGAACTGAAAGGATTTTGTATCGCACAACATGTCAAACCTCAAGGTTGATGGGCTAAAACAGCAAAAGACATGTCTGGGTTTCCCTAAAAACAATATTCTAGTCTGATGAATTGCTTCTGGGGCACACAGATGAGGCAAAAGCCAGCATTATTTTTAAAGTCCACACTGGCGGCAGTGGTGTAATAATGTGGGGAATGTTTGCTTGGCACACTCTGGGCTTATTAAAAAACAATCAATTATTGCTTGAATGCCACAGAGCATTAAAGTATTGTGTTGTTGATGTGTATCATGTCATATCTACAATTTACCCATCTTCTAATGGCTATTAATCTTTCAAAATTATAAGGTACAGAAATAGTCCAAAATTGTTGTTTACTGGCTGTCGGACTTAAGAGATCTGAATCGATCTTTAGAATGTGATCAAATTAATTCACAGCATGAAGGTGCACCTAAAACACCAACATTAAGCCCAAATGAAAGCCTTGGTTTAGATCTTTTAAGAATATAAATCAAAAAATAAACACTGTAAACTTTGAAACTGCAAAGATAAATAAAATTTGAATCAGTACGGGACGGCGTTTGTCCCTGGATTTTGCTCATTTGTTGTCAGCAAACAGCAACCTAAAAGCTCCTCCATTACCACTGCTATTTCCAAAATAGTGCTGTGATAGTGTGTAGAGGCAGAGTGTAATCTAAGTGCTTAACCTGAGTGCAGGGTCCAAAACACTAATAATGCCATTTTAGGATGCAAATTTTTGGCAGCAGTGAATTTGGTGCAGTCTTAGTTATTACCTGGTCATGCATGAAAAAAACAGTCATGTACTGCGAAAACATTAGAATTTACATATAATAAATGAAAAATAGATCATAATAAATCTAAATCGTTATGTAGCTGCTAACAGTTGGCATCCTGTCCACACTGAAATAGAGTTGGTTATCAAGGTTAGTGATGTTAACCTGCTTTCAGATGAATTGGGGGTTTTTTTTCTGAGGTTTCCGATGAAGTTTCAACAAAAGCAACAATCACCAGACATTCAAAAGACTGATGAACAGAAGATCAAGTTTGCATTCCTAAATAGAAAACAAATCTAATTTGCATTCCTATATACATGGAAAAAACATGTCAGAAACTGTTTACTGTTTGTCAAGGTAGCCTTTCTTCATCATGTATAAAACCTCTTTTCTGTGGTTTTGATTGTTATATGTCTTATTTCTTACTTATTTCTCCTTTCTCTTAAATCTTTTCACAGAAAAGCCTTCTGAACTCCACCTCCCGAAAAATGCTCCCTAATAAAGCTAGATTTATTCTAATCCAACAGTTTGTAAGATAAAAGCTGTTCAAATAGAGTATGTATAACAAGATTTATGGGATGGAATATACAGGCCAACAAAATTATGCCAATTGCAACTTGATTTAGCAAGAAGATAATAAAAAAAATATTTATGCTAATACACAATCTATGCATAGAAAGAAGGTAAAGATTTTAATAAACATTTACCAGCAGTCTAATATGGTATAATGGAAATATATTAAAGGTTGATTTGCCACGATCACAATAGCAAAAGATTTTGGTTGTGATAAATGACATTAATTATGCAATAACTGCCAATTCCTTCTTCTTTCTTTTTTACAAAATATTGTATATTCCTTCAATTTAAACTGACTGCTAGCCTATAAAGTACTTGATACAGCACATCGTCATTTTAGTTCAATAAACTAAGAAATAACTGAATCTTTTGTTTTAACACTGAAAGAAAAGCATGACGCTTTAGACTGGAGTGAAAATGCAGACAAGAACCAGTCATAAATTATTCATTTCTTTTGTTACTTTATGTGCTTTTCGAAATCGGGTGCATAATTTAATGTGACAACAGGATCCGAATCTAAGGTCATGCAGTCATAATGTGTGTGGACATGTACATTCGTCGGAATTTCATTATGCTATTTAAGCTCTAATGCAATATATGTCAAAATGTCATATAGTGCATGTCTGCCCATTCTGAGAATATTGCCATTAAATGCCATTCCACAACTCATGTGTTTAGAAAGTAAGACAGCGGTAATGTACGTTAGTAGTACTCTGAAACTGCTTCCGAAAAATAGACACGAGTTAAAGGTCAGAACATGAAGTAACTGATATATATACCTGTGTTTTCAGAAACTCTACTCCATGACCCAAGTCAAGGTTCAGACCGAGTCCCAGTCCACGCAAACACGGGATTTTCAAATCCCCGACATTTCAGGTCACTAAAACCATACATTTTTTTTAAAAATTCCTGCCAGGGTAAAGATATTTAGCTTGTCCATGCTAGCTTCTGATTAGCCAACGTGACCTTATGGTTAAGATTATATTGCATTTTTATGGTATGGAGGTTTTTTCAACCGTGCTTGTGTTAACAAGGTTTGTTTTTGGGGTTTTTTTTAACATAGAAAGGTTTATACAAATACCTGTGTATCTATGGACATGGACTCACAGCCAAACCCTTGACTGATTGGCTGAAGGTCTCTGAATAACATGCAAAGCCACCAATCAGTTAATTGGTACATTTAACATCATAGGGATCTGAAAAATGTTGATGTTAAAGTAGATGATCCTAAAGAAATAATTCCGGATGTCTATACCGTAAAGTTTACATAATTTGGAAAACTCCGCATTTAGTTTATGCTCATATGCATTAAAAAACACTAAACAAACATCTACCAGTAATATGGTAGAATCCAACCAATCAGTGTGGCTTTCAAACACAATTTTTAAGATTGTGTATGAATAATACCATTAGCCGACAGTGTGTGGAGAGTCTAAGGATAAGATTAATATAAAACCAGCACTAGTATGATTGATTTTAGATAAAGACTATACACTATAAGTGCACTAGTTCTTATACTCTTACTGGATTCTTCGAGTCCAACTTCCATAATTGAATTTCTTTACTGGAATACTTTGTTTAAATATATTGCTAAATTATTTCTTGTTTGTGCACAGGCTTTTTCTTCAGTATGTTTTTACGGTGCATAATAAAGGCCCAAATCTAACCAGGCATTTATTCATGTAAATTATTTAAAATAACTTACCTTCGGAAACCTCCAGTCAGGGTAACAGTGACCTCTGGATTGACACAGCCAGCGATCTCCACTATAATTCGACTCAGAGCCTCAGCCTCAGCTTTGCTTACTGGCTTTGAGATGTCATCATAATACTGAAATCCTGCCGACAAAGAAGCAATTAATTACACAATAGAGTAACAACCGAAATTTTTAACTCAACAATTAAATCAGCGGCCATACCAGAATATCAGGCTGGGGAAGTGGTAGCACAGTGATCAGGGTTTGATTCCCAGCAACACCAAGTTGCCACTCTTGGACCCCTGAGCAAGGCACTTAATCCCCAATTGCTTAGTTTTATAAAAGATAAATATAGTTTATGTTTCAGATTGTTTGTAATCTAACAAGCCAGGATTACTTAGTTTATTCATAGAGAAACAAAAGAATGTTTTACTTCATCGCTGTTAATTGTAAATGTAAAAAGGATCACAGATTGTGCCCGAAATAGAAAAACACAGCTCTCACAGTAGTGTTACTTGCAAAATACAAGTATTTAAAGCGTGAACATCAACAGAATCAAACCGGGGAAAGTCATTCACTTCTTCGTTTTCTACAATGATTGATATAAACATAATTAAACTGTTTAACCTCTTCAAATATTTTAAATCGGAGGCACTTAGCAAAGGCAGTTATCTTAATTACTGTATGTATCTCCTATTAGCACAGCCATCATTGTCAAGCCTGCGTATGGCAACATCATACACCAAAGTTAAGTCTATTGTAGTTTATGGGTGAAGCGCAGTCATTCTCATTTCCTCCAGCTGGCAGTTAAGTGCTTTTATTTTTTTTCCAGTGGCTGAAAATGTCTCAGTGCTGTTAACCTCTATTACAGCCAAGAACCGTTAATCCCAGCTATCATCTGTACCCTCTTATGCCTCCTCTAATGCACTCTCTCTATATAAATAGTCCTAATTTCTCTCTACATAGAAAAATGCAGCAGTTTTGCCGTTTTATGCATTGGGTTTCAAAGAAAAAGAAAAGTTTAAAATAATTTGACTTGAAATTACTAATTTGACATTTTTTTACTATTAAGTTCTTCAATTAATATTATTCACTGTCCTCTGTTTATTTGCCACTCGAATCTCTATTAATGTCACATTAGCATAAATTATTATTGATAGCCGGTTTATCATTCTGCAGCTGTTTGAGTATGACTTTAACTACAGATGTGACATCATATATGACTGGAGTAAATTGCATTTCCATCAGAAACCCCTCATGCTTGCACAGGCTAAAATGAGATAGGAAAAATCTGATTTATTCAAGGAAACAACCAATATATTGTGCTGTACAGCACACCTGAGACATCCCGCTTATTTCCAATAAAGTTCCTCAACTCGAGCTGCAAAATTGTTTAGGAATAAGCTTTTATATAGGCCGGTAGTCTGCAAATGAGTGTACACTTGTGTGTGTATGTGGGTGGATGTGTTTGTCTGTTAAAAAAAAAAAAAAAAAAAAACGCCCAGCTGCCTATTAAAAATCAGTTGTGTAGTAGCAGTACAAACCTGAGCCTCATTAAACTTTCACCTCACAACAGATTCTCATAACAATCAGCAATTAACAACACAGGCCTCCATTAGAAATCCAAATTAGGATGCGGTGTTGAAACTTACCACCTGTTTGTAACAAGTCATGCAATTAAACATTTTTATAAGTGCAATAAAACGATCAGATCATAATGCTGAGAAGCATCATAGTGGGAACGAGTCTGGCCTTTGGACAGCTGGCCTTTTTAAGCTGCCTGAGTGATGGCGGAGTGTTCTTATTGTGTTTCTGCGGGAGCGCTGCAAAGCCTTGGCATTTTGCTCCTCTCTCTCTCTTTCTCATCTACCCACAGCCATCTGTATCTGTGAGAACCCTCATGTGGTGCCAGGTCTGTGTATGAAACAGGTCTTTAGCCAGCCAATGGCCTGTCAATGAAGCTTCTTAATACAGGGCATTGTAGAAATCACTCCAAAATAAAAAGGAAGAAAAAAAGAGTGAAATGTCTTAAAGCAGAATAAAAATGCATGTACTGTTGCAGATGAGAGCTGCGAGAAAGAAAATTAAAGCACACAGTAGAGCTCTGGACAACTTAACGAAGCGGGAAAGAACACAACAGCCTGCGGCGAATCAGAGAGACAAGGCAAAGCCAGTATTAACACAGTGACAGCCAAATGATAAATGGCACTTTTATAGCGACATTCATCACTCATTTGACATGGTTTCAACATTTACTTTTGAGTAATTTGGCATCAGTTCGGAATTGCTAACCCTAAATATAGTTGGTAGGGAGAGTAAAACTTGCAGGATATCATCGCATTTCCAACTTATGGAATAAATATTTCGATTAAACCAAAACCAATGATTTGTACCTGAAATAACTACAGACCCCATTTCTACTCCGGACCTGTCAGACCCTCCAGTTGATGATCACATCACCAGGGTGACCGAGGACATTTCCACTCTGCCATAAAGACGTTCCAGCTGTTCTTCGAGGACTTATGATTTTAAGTTGCCTACACACACAGTGACACTACATAATTCCTGCTACCTGTTTTTCACCCAAATGAGGATGGGTTCTCTGTCGAGTCTGGTTCCTCTCAAGGTTTCTTTCTATTCCGTTCTCAGGGAGTTTTTCCTTGCCACCGCTACCCTCGGCTTGCTCATCAGGAACAAATGGATTTCTGATTTATTTGCATCTTATAACCTCTTTGCTAGTGTATAACTGCTTTGTGACAATCACCATTGTAAAAAGCGCTATACAAATAAAACTGAACTAAACTGAACTGAACTGAACTATACCCTCCTCTATTTCGAGGGTCCCCAAACTACATTCTGAAGGGACTGCAGAGTTTAGCTCTAACCATACTTAAACACACCTGAACTCACAAGTCAAGGTCTTGCTGGGTATAATTAGAACTTACAACCAGGTGTATTGAGGCAAATTGAAGCTAAACTTTGCAGGACACCAGCCCTCAAGGACCGATGGTGTCTGCTGGACGTTGGCCCTCAAGGACCGATGGTAAACCCCTGTTATAGTTATTTTGAAATCCACAAATTCCTCCTTTTGGGAGGAGTCTAAGCACAACGAGTGTTGCTTGTGCTTGTTCATATATTTTTTAGTTTGATTTTGCTCCTGTCATTGGTCTCTTGTTGTGTTGTGTTGAGTTGTTTAGTGTTGAGTCTTAGTTTTTCTCTCCATTCCAAGATGTGCCTATAACTTAGGCCTTAATCCAGCTTACACTTACAGTATTACCTGCACTCTTCTTACTTGGTCAGCCAAATTTAATAGGTTTTCTTTGTCCGTTAGCTATTTAGCTAAGCTGAATCATTCAGTAACATTTACTTTGCTTTTTTTGTTTTGTTTTTTTTGCTATACACTGAAGACATCTGTGTTTGACATAAAAAATATTTTGTCAACGTGATTTTACAGACACTCATGAGGCAAGTCAATTCCACCCAGAAAGGCGGTTTATTTATTTTTCTCTTGACCCCAGTAGCTATGGCATTTTTTTCATTCAACTTCCAATCCCTAAACAATTTCCTGACGGCTTTGACCACTGTGCCCCTGGGCAGTACTAGTATTACATAAAATACACTCTAAAAACGGTTCTGAAGGTATGACGGGTGAGTATAGGTAGAAAGCAACAGTATGTCAAAACCTTATTAACAGTTGCAGGAAAAAGTTATATACAAGGTTTCAAAGATATCAACAAAGCAAAGGCCTTTTTGGCTCAGAATGTGACTTTGAAAACAGAATAAGAAAATGACAACAGCTTAATAAACCTCCCCAAAACAGCAAACAAATAATTATAAATTATAAATACCTGCTTTTTGCATATTGTTTAAGTGGATGGTTGAGTCAGAGACGATCTGCGTCAGGTTACGCAGACCTTGGCGATACCACTTTTCTGCTGTCTTGGGTCCAACGCCGAACACACTTGTGAAAATCTATTATAAATACAAAAATAGATATGCATACAATCCCTTAACAAGAATGTTGCTGCACTGCTTGTCTAATATCCATTGCATAGAGACCGAACAGCCACACTGCTTTATTACTTGATGGTGTAAAATTTCATGCACTGACACACAAGGATATTTGACATCCAGATCAATTTCATTAAAAATGTATTATAAAATAAATGTATTATTCATCGAGATTACTGGAGCATGCAGTAGACTTCCTGATTAACTGAATCATGGCAACGCCAAAAAAAAAGAACTGTAATCGCATCGAGTGCCGTAAAAATCAATCCTGGTCTCTCATCGTTCATAAGCAATTAGACGATGAAAATCTGTTTTCAACTGTATAGCATGAGCTTTCTATAATATTTAAAGAAAATATTACCTTTGCTTCCTGACAACTAACCTTTAAAGTTTGATATCGCTCATCTTTTAGTACGTCTTCAACTTTGGATGATGATCCAAATTCAAAGATATCCTGCAGAAAAAAATAGTTAGTTTTTTTTAATAAAAATTTGTAAATTGTTCCCTTGAAATTAATTTTAATAGAATGGCATGGACTCACATGGACTACACATTTGTGCGGAACCGTATGTTTTCAGTAAGGTAGAGGTCGAGGATTTGTGCAAAACATCCGAGTTCTTTCACATCAACCTTGAAAAACCTCATAAAGCTAGCTTTGTTCGCCAGGATAAGCATTGTTATACTAAAACATTGTTATACTAAAACAGAGTTCCAGTGAAGGAATATTGTAATGCAAAAGGCATTTTAGATGCTGGTGTGCTTCAAACTGAGTGGCCAAATTTAGGGAAAGACTCCATTATGTGGGTGTGTAAATAGATGTCCAAAACCGTTGGCTGTATAAAGTATTTATAAAGTCTGTAGAACTATTCAGACGAGACTAGTTTTTCAAACTACATCCATTATAACGGCACAGAAAACAGAAACCTGAATATCAGCATGCTTTTCTAAACAAAACCCAGACATTCGCATTTGGACAGGATTTGTTCTGGATTTTTTTATAGGAGTGGTGTGTGAAAAACACAGACATGGCTGATTCAGACAGAATTAAAAGCTTAACATGAAACAAATAATGTTCCCCAACCACCCCCCCCCCCCCCCAAAAAACTAGTCCCGTCCAAATGAGGTTTTTTTTTAAAGTGTTAACAAATGTATAAAATTGTTTACAATCTTTGTGATAAAATATTTACTTTGTTTTAGATATTTTGAAATGAAAAACAGATTTCCTTCTCTGAACCCCACCGTATGCGTAAAATATGGACATCTGCACACAGATAAACATATAACATATAAACACATACATTTTCTGACCTACTTTTAAATAGATTTGCCATCTATACTATTGCCTTTGATAAAACTGTGTGAAATCCCGGGCAGACAATTAACGGGTTTATATAAGGATCAGCAGCTCTGCAGCATCACAAACTGAGATAATGCGATTTTGCTGACCTCAAATCTGATCAGTAAATTGATCTTTTTTTTTTTTTGCTCCAGCTGGAAGCCTTAAGCCAAACTAGGAGAGAATCAATAGAGACAGAAAGATAACCAGGAATGGAGAGAGTGCTTAAGATATACTCTGACAAGTGTGTTAGGTTACTGACACTAATATTGATCCAATAGTGTTTACATTGCCAAGATAAGCTGAAAAAAAATAACATACAATACATATTTAAATTGACTAAAAGGTATAACAACTACTACAAAGACCTCTCATAAACCAACCTCTATAACAGCCATGGTCTCTGGTCCCAGACAGGGAAGTCCCTCAACATCGCGGATGCTGCGTACTGGCACAGGAAGACTCTTCAGAACAGATGCAGCTTTCTTGAAGCCCAGGCATGGGCCTACACTCTCAATCAATTCGTAGTTCTCTGCTAGTACTTCTAGAGCATCCTATTAATAGCAAGATATTGATTATTTTAATAATCTATTAAAACCTCTGTTTGGCATAAAACTTAAATCTGGTTTGACACAAAGTGTTGTATTAATACAGGACATGACTCGCTGCCTGGGATTTCTTTTTTTTTTCATTTATTAGCATTTCTAAATGCTAATTTATCCCTTAATGGGGACTTGTATGGGCAGACACTCCAAATGATGCATGCATGAGATAAAAATGGATTTTTAAAAGATTTTTTATTGTTATTTAATGAAAGTCTTTAGTTTTAGCACTTTTACTGTCTAAGAAGACCCAGTCAGCTGTTCAAACTCTTTATAAGATAATAATTTGTTAAACGACAAGCTGAGTCTTTAGCTGCTTGTAAGGTTTATGCTCCTGGTTCGTGTTCATTGTTCTTGTTTTTTATTCATTTTTACTGTTTATATGTTAAGTTCATGCTTTTGTGTTCTTTGTTCTTGCCTTTGTTTACGTTCTGGTTCGTCCATGCTATGTAATCCTTGTTCCCCATGTGTTCCTACCACGTGATTCCCCTGTCTTTGTGTGATGTTTTCATTGGTTTATTTGGTCACGTGTTCCTTATTGTTTGCAGGTGTTTCTTGTTTAGTCTTCTGTATATTTACCCCCTCGTAGCCTTGCGTCTCTGTAATTTGTTGTCTATGGTTCATTCTGGTGTGTCTGTGGATTTATTTGTGGTGTGTCTGTGGTTCATTGTGGTGTGTCTGTGGTCTATTGTGGTGTGTATGTGGTTCATTGTGGTGTGTCTGTGGTCCATTGTGGTGTGTCTGTGGTTCATTGTGGTGTGTCTGTGGTTCATTGTGGTGTGTCTGTGGTCTATTGTGGTGTGTATATGGTCATGTGTGTCTGTGTCATTGTGGTGTGTGTGTGTCATGTGGTGTGTCATGTGTTCATTGTGGTGTGTCTGTGGTTCATGTGGTGTGTGTGGTTCATTGTGGTGTGTCTGTGGTTCATTGTGGTGTGTCTGTGGTCTATTGTGGTGTGTAGGTGGTTCATTGTGGTGTGTCTGTGGTCCATTGTGGTGTGTCTGTGGTTCATTGTGGTGTATCTGTGGTCTATTGTGGTGTGTATATGGTTCATTGTGGTGTGTCTGTGGTTCATTGCGGTGTGTCTGTGGGTTATTGTGGTGTGTCTGTGGTCCATTGTGGTGTGTATGTGGTTCATTGTGGTGTGTCTGTGTCTGTGGTTATGATAGTGGTCATGGTTTGTCAAGTTAAGTCTAGTTTATGTCTGTTGGTTTTTGTCAAGTATTATCTAGTCAAGTTAGGGTTATGTTTGTTTGTTTTTCATGTTGTAAATAAACTACACCATTGGGTTCTATCATAGTGGAGTATTGTGACACTGCTGTACTATAAGTAATAACAGGATCGCATTTATAAAAGTTAAATATGTCATATCTTGTTTTATGTATTGTTTTTTAAACATCGGCTGATAGATAATAACTAAAATGAGTTTATCTTGCTGTGGTATAAAATTAAAACCCATTTATGATAGGATTTAACCGAACTAATAAAGCACTAATGAGGCATTTACTCTACACTGTATAGACACCTTTCCAGCACAGCCACATTAGTGTGTCTCAAACTGTTGCCGCAAATGTAAAGGCAAACAACTGTCTGAAATGTTTTGTATATAGCTGCATTCAATTATTTCTTTCCTGTATCTACGAAACCCAGCCCCCTGTACTCAAAGCCCTCGAGCTCCATGAAGACATGATATCTTGTGTTTGGAGTGGGACATTCAAGTGTACTGCACAGAGTAATAGTCTCAATCCCATTAAACACCAAGACACACTAACTGCACCCTAATACCCCTTACCTGACAGTAGTGCCTTATCTCACAGATATTATTGTGACTGAATGAGCAAATCCCCACAGCCGCATGCCATGATATAGTAAAAAGCCTTTCCAGAAGTGTCAAGTTTATTATTATAATTATTATTATTATTATTAAAACTTTATTAAATATAACTTTAGCTTATAATTACCACCCCAAGTATGTCCAGTTGTAGGTATAGAAAATCTATTCAACCTGGTCACTGTAAAATATATTTATAGCACACCGGTTTAAATGTTAATTGCCTTAAAATCTGCAGAAAGAATAAAATGTTACATAATTATTTTTACCTTTATTGCTAAAGGAATACAATTAAACAGCCTTATTAATAATGTCATTTTACATTTAAGAATAAGATTAAATGTAATGCAGCAGTAAGCACTGTAACCAATCAGTGTACGCAGCTGCACATGGCCATTTGTAAGGATGCACCTTTCATTTATATGCCCTTACTAAGATATTATTCATTAAAATTTTAATTAACTAACATGCATGAGGTTATTTGTACATGAATGCATACGACTTTCTCCATAACTCATCTATACTTCATCTTTAATTAGTAGTGCACGATGTTTATTGTAAAGTGTTTCCAGGAAACGTGGGCCTTGCTATTGTCTTAATCTTAGTCTATTGTTTAATATTTTTTCCAGCTAATCGATGAGCTTCTGTAAAGCAGATTATAACTACAGTAATAAGCAAAAAGGAAAAACTGTGTGTATAGTAAACATTACAAAGAAGAACGGAGAAAGAAAAACAAGATGCATGTCGGTTAAGCGTGTGTTTGTTAAGCAGTGATCTGTGGTTACAGGCAGACAGGGATCAAAAAACACACTGGGTCATACTCATTACATCTCCCTGTCCACCCTTTGGTACTTTCCCCCTTGCTCTCTTAGTCCCCTTCTCTCTGTCTTTTTTTTTTTTCCTTCTCTCTCTCACTCTACCACAATCTGCTCATCTTCTGGATGACCGCACAGTGACGTGGCTTTATGGGTACTGAAGAGGAACCTGTCATTTTCCACTTGCTCAAGATTTTTCTCTAAAGGGATTGCAAACACAACTAAAGCTCATGTATTTAGAACTCACAAACACACCCTTTTTTCTCTCACACACACACACACAAATCTGGGTGCAGGTTTTGGTTTAGTTGATAGGGTTGCTGCATGTCTATGTGCCGTTATTGGATACTGATCTACTTTTCGAAGGGAAAAACAGCAGGAATGTTAATTAAAACCTAAAAAAAAACGCTTTACGTTTCATTCACTGGGTTGATAACAGAGATGCAAAGCAGGTTACTGAAAAGTGATGCCGAGGTGACAAAGACGGCGCTGGCAGCGAAGGGAAACTCAGGAATAAAACAGAAGCCTAATTAGATTTACAGTAAGAGGGCAACATGTTTGGATTATTTGAAAGGAACTCACTACGAGCTAAAAAAAAAATAAAAAGGAAGCTGCTGACAGTTAGTGACAGGAAGCTGCGAATTGAAATGACATAAGCAGTGAGTTTGTAAGATTGGACGATGGGTTGAGTGGCAGAAGGGCTCAGGGATTATGCTTTTTTTTTACACTTTTAGCTCAAACTTCAGTTCGGCGTGTGCTAAAATGTTGTGCGATAGATCAAGGATGTCAGACTCCGGTTTTGGAGAACCAAACACATTTAGAACTGCCAAGATTTTCAATCATTAATGCTATCTGACAGTGTCAGAAACCTTTCTAGTCAATGCTTTAAGATTTTAGTAAGCAGACATACGACTGTAAGAGTGACGGATGGAATTGCTTCCTAGTAAGCTGACATTGAGATACAGCCATCAGACACACACCAAACTTTGGGAAGTTAAAACAGGATTACTTTGTTAACCTGGGCCATTTTAAAATATTTTGTTTTAAATATTGTTTATATGGAAAATACAGTAATTATATGGACAAAGGATCCAAGGCTACTTAGGAATAACACTGTCATGACCACATGGTGTGTTAAAATTAAACTTAAGTGATCTGCACAGAGCCCTGACCTTGATCCTACTAAACAACTTTAGGATGAACTGGGCGCCAATTACACCCAAGACCTAGTTACCTTACATTAGCGTCTGATCCCATCAATTAATTTTTTGGCTTATTAAGCAAACCCTAAAAGCCACACTTCAAAATCTAGGTTATTATAGGAGGAAATGTAAAATTATATGTAATAGGATGATTTTTGTATTATCTTTAAGCTATATTTGATTATTACTGAAGATCTTTAATTTGTTTTTTGGAATTAAATTCAAAGTGTGCATGACCCAAACAAACAGATCTTTAGTCTTTCTTTTCGTTTTTAATGTAAAAGACTTTATTTAGCCACATATACTTATTTACAGCACAGTGAATTTCTTTTTTTGCATATCCCATTTTAGTAAGTTGGGTTCAGAGCGCAGGGTCAGCTATCATACAGCACCCCTGGGTTAAGGGTCTTGCTTAAGGAACCAACAGTGGTTGGCTTGCCAGTGGTGGGGCTTGAACCCTGGTGTTTCTGGTCTTTAGATCAACAGCTGGCGGTGGTGTGGCTTAAACTCAGGTCTTTCTGGTCTTCAGATCAGCAGCCACCACTGCTCCTACCACTTTCCATTGTACATTATTCTATACTTTATCTCTTTTTTCATTACTTTTTTTTTTCAATTTTTCTGTTCCTTTCCTAACCACTAGGCTCCTAGATACAAAAGAAAACCCTAGGGAAATAGAAAACAGTGGTGGAAACTCATTGTCTGCTGAGCCTGCGATTTCTGTCTTTGACAGTTCGTCAAACTTACCAACATCACTTATGTTCATAAAACTACTATTTTGCTTCCGGTTCTGCCTGACTATCATCATTTCTGACGAATGTAGTTAGGTGCTTAAACCTTCTGCTGTAAAAAGAATCTAAAATGACTTGTTCAAAGAAACAGTGACTTTTCTTCATTCGTTATGTATTGGCTTCGCTTCAATGCTCCACTATTTCCACTGCCCCTAATGTGAAAAAATTTAACAATACATTTATATTAAAATGTCTAAAACATTAAAAATGTATACATTCTTTTTAGTGGGTATGCAGGAAATTAACTTTAGTGGATGTATAAGATGATGTCATGAAGTGGTTTAAACCAAATCTGAAACCATTCTGGATATGATCTGTTTCTTTACTTAACAGGGACAAAAAAAGGACACAAGCCATACACATACACATCATAGATTCTCTTTCTGCAGATAAACAGTCATCTTCAGTTGTTTTTACACACACACATGCACACACCCAGGCTTTCCCCCCCTGTGGCGGTTAATGTGTGGATGAGCCTGGTAATGGTGAGAATGAGAGAGCGAATGCCTGCTGTGCGGCGAACCACGGGGGTCTGTAGAGACATGACTAAATGGATGCGAGCTTAGGGCTGATTATACCCCTACAAGCTCATATCTGCAAGCACATAAGGGCGTCATGTGTGGACACTCGCACAAGGTGAAGTGCTCATAATTGAACATAATGTTATGGTGTATATTAAGTGGCAGCGTACAATACATCATAGTTATAACAGTAAGTACTTTATTAAGAACACCTAAACACCTAAATATATTTATTCAGCCAATTATGTGTCAGCAGCACATTTTATACAATCATGCAAATGCAGACAAGGAGTATTAGGTAATGTTTACATTAACAATCAGAACAGGGGGAAAATGTGTTTGTAGTAAGTTTGACCCTGGCATTTTTGCCTGGGCACACCAGACAGGTTGGTTTCAGTATTTATTTATTTTTTTTTAAAGCTTTGATCACACAATGGTACCTAATGTTACACAGAATGATATAAACAACAAGAAACATTAAGCAAGAGATCGATTTGCTTCTGGAAATTTCTTTGTTAATGAAAGATGTCACAGAAAGGTGGTCAACATCAACAAATACAGTAACTCAAGAAATCTTACTTTAAAAACTATGATATTAGCAGAAAAGCATCTCAGGATGCAGAATAAATAACACCATTAGGTGGATAAGATACAATAGCAAAAGACCAGATTAGATTTTATTCCTGTAATCAAAGTAACCGAGGCAACAGCAGGCAAAGAGGGTCTTGCCAAATAGACAAGTAACCACTTTATATATAACTGCACAAACAAGCAGGTCTGCAGGTCTATCGATGCAGTTCCTGGGAAGTAGAAATAGTACTACATATATATATATATATATTATATATATATATATATATATATATATATATATATATATATATATATATCTATATATATATATATATATATATATATATATATATATATTACATCTACAGCATTTGGCAGATGCCCTCATCCATACTGACTTTATATAACTGAGCAACTGGGGGGTTAAGGACCTTGCTCAGAGACCCAAAAGTGGCAGCTTGGTGGTGCCGGGAATTGAACCCCAATCGTTTAATATGCAGAACCTTGCCTCTCACTAACATTAACATTAGACCCAATCGTTTAATATGCTTGTGAAGAAGTGTAGATTCTTCCAGTCCAACACCTTGGATGGTTTGCTGGACATCTCAAGGTAGTAGTTTGCAAATTGCTATGAGAGACGTTTTTATTAGAATTTTTTTTTTACACATAATTTTTTTTTTTTAATAAATAAAAATCATAAATAAGAATGTAATGCTAACGCAAGCCTAAACCTGTCATTTGATCAATCGTTCGTAAATTTTGACTATTTTTAACTTTCAGCAGGATACGGATGAAGTTAGCAGTTGCCAATAGTCTGTGATAATGTGAACCATGTCCATATTTCTTTTGCATGCAGTGTCAGTTATAGTGAATGGAGAGGTAGTAGAGTCAGGAAGCTACCAGTCAAAGCTAATTAATAAGGTTTTTACTCTAGTTGTTCTAATCAAATCGGTAAGGGGTTCCACCAGATTTCAGTCTCTTCCTGTGAACATCAGTTTCGAAATGCATACTGCACACGAATGTACTCCCGCATATGATTTTAAAAGATTGAGCTTCATTCTGCCTAATTAATCTCACCCGTGCGTTTCTTAATTAATTTGGTGTCAGAAAATCGTGAAAACTGAGGTAAGATTGTCGTTGTCTTGAGTTAAAGCAAGTTGGTTACGCTGCAGTAACACCGGCGGGATGATTCAGCTATTTGTATTTACTGCACTGCAATTTTATTGAAGGTACTGATACACTGAACCAGTACCAGTAAAATGTGTATAAACAGGTAATCCTGGTAATCCTGGTAATCCTGCATATGAGCAAAAAATTTACTGTACACAAACCGCCATTTATAAATACTTAATTTAAAACTGACTTTTACATGAGTAATTAATGATCCAGCGATCATTAATTAAAGTCGTTATCTAAGTTTTTATCTGTTTCTGCTGTCTTTCCCTTGTCATGGCTGAACAAAAAATGGAATCTTTAAGAAACCTGCCAACACATAATGTTTATTCCGAGATCTTAGAATAGCAAGAATGTGTTGCCTTGAGTGCGGGTTTTTTTTTCTATCGGTTCTGAGTGCCTGTCAGAGCAGCAGATTAAAAAGTCCATTTGTTTAGAGCCGAGTTGAGATGAATGCTCTCAAGGTTTGTTGGACAGGAGGTTAATTTGGCTCACCGGACCAATGAAAACTTCTTTCCTCCGGCAAGCACAGCATGATCGAGCCTGAAAGTGCTTTTGCAGAGGGTGTTGCAGCTCGAGCATAATAGTGGTCATTTTAGATAATCCTTCATATTTAATGTTTCCCTTGTAACGCTTTACAGGGTCAGCGAGGGAGATTTTCAATTAAAATACTGTTTACCTTAAGCCTGTTTATTTTTGGTGGAGAAAAAAACACGTTATACTTAATTAGGAATGTCTGTAAACACTGGCTGATTAAAATAAGGGGTAAAGGTATTGTAGCAAACAGGTGGGGGAAAAAATGGCTGGAAAAACGCTATATAATGTAAGAGTGGGTTTTAAGTGCAAACCTTATAAAACCCTGTAACATAAAACAGAAAAAAAACAGAGAAAGCAAATAATAATAATAATAATAATAATAATAATAATAATAATAATAGAGACAGGTGGTATTCTTGTCTCTCTGTGGTTGAGGTTAGATTCACAGTTGCACTGATTGGGTGGTGCTTACAATGGTAGTATGAAAAACGTCTGTGTGTGTGTGTGTGTGTGTGTGTGTGTGTGTGTGTGTGTAATCCTGCTCTGATTAAGTGCTAAGGTATAAGAGAGCTCAGCCCACAGAATTGTTAAGGGATCGATCCATGAGTGTTGCTGCCCAGTGAAGCGCATAGCACCATCGCAGAGCTGCAGTCTAAGCAGCGAGTGTGCCAGCACAGCCCTGATGATTAAGGGGCAACCACAAGGAAGCTTATTACCTGTTGCCAGCTCATTAGGACTAAAAAAAAACCAAGCGTGGAACCAGCACATTCATGTATTCAGCTCTGCATCTCAACCCTGATGTACACAAACACCCACATGCAGATTACATGTCTAAAAGCTGCCTGTAGAACATGCCAGTGTGTTTTCTTTTTATGTGTGAAAAAAATGATGTCATCCCAAAATCTGTGGATAAAAGCAACAACTGGGACAGGAGTAAAGGAGACTGGGGGTTGATTGGCAGCTCACTGAGACACGGAAATGGAAATCATTCTCATGGGTTGTGTTTGTGTGTTTAATAAGCACATGGCTTTAAATGATCTTCTGAGCAGATTCTTCTTTTTCTGGTCTTGGGTTTGTCCCATTCTTCTCTCTCTGTCTCTCTGTCTTTCTTGTCTATTCTTTTCTCTTTTTTCCACCTCTTTCTCCTCTGCCCAATTCTTTACCTCTCCACATTCTTGATCTTCATGTTCTCTTTACAGTTTTAGACACTTGCACTACTAGGAACATTGAGACAGAGACAACGAGCACATAGAGCACACACTTCATGTACTTCATCCACTCATGCAGGACATAACCAGAGACATTTTTTTCCTATTTCTATCTCGGATTGTCTGTGAATAAGAGGCAGCTGGTATAAATAAGCCTTCCCTCCTTCAATATAGCATTATATTATTTGCTGCTAATACTTGTCTAATAGCATGTTTTTGGGGGGATTTTTGTTTACCCAAGCACATCAGCACCACCATAAATTGCTACACATGCTGACCTGCATTATCTATCTTGATGCCCTACTTCTGGTTGGAGTCTCATTACTTAAAAATGCCCACTGCTGTGAAGGATCAGCATGGACTACCTTAAGATATATGGGAATACTGTGGCCAGAACCACTTAAAGTCTAATGCAGAGGCTCTGAACAGCTGCTATCATGCACATGTCCCTATCTTTGGATGTTCAGTGGTTTCAACAAGATTAGTGTTACAGTCATTGAATGCACATTTCTTCACAAATTGATATAATTCTTAAGGGTCTTGATATAAATACTTAGGGTCTTATATCTATAATATACTATAATATACTCAAAAATCCTCCCTTTACCTTGTAAATACAGCTTTGTTTACAGCGACCTGTTTCAGTGCATGTTTCTTTAAAATGTTAATAAGCTCTTTTTACCCCACCCCTCTGTTCTGTGGGGTGTTTTCACTGCTCCAAAACCATTTAAAATGATTTTTCAATGACTTATTCATTATTAGCAGACACCATTATAAACTATCTACTAAGATAAGATAATGTAGTGTTACCATGTTATCCTTACTGACAACTTACACAATGATGATTGTGTAAACACACTGCCAACACACACAACCTGTAAATATTCATATCGCATTCAGTGGGCCCTTAAAATTTGTATTAAACCCAGACAATACACCGATGTGAGTTTTTAAAACACCTGGTTACTCCATTTGCGAATGTATAGATGTAGGTAATATATTGTTTTATTATTACACACTCCAGTGTCAGCCAGATAAGTCTGGTTCCTCTCAAGGTTTCTTTGTCTCATCAAATTCTTTCTTGCCACCATTGCTTTTAAGTTACAAAAAAATAAATTGTATTTTAAACTTGGTAATTTAATACTTAGAATAGTAATATTTCTGTATATGTTTATTGCTCTGTACCAAAAAAACACTAGATTGATTTGATATTAATATGAAAAGCTAAAAAAAAAAACTTGTGCAGGAAAAAGTGAGATTGTGTCTTATTTCCAGTTAATACAGATAATTTAGTACAGACTTCTGGAGTGCAAACCAATTACAGAGCACACAAACACCCATACAGCCCCATTTTGGCACTCAAATTGGGATGCCAATCAGCGTACCATACGTCATTAGGGAAGGATTGTAGGAATACTTGGATTAGATTAGATTAAATTATACTAAATTAGATTAGATTAGATTCAACTTTATTGTCATTTTGCAAGGTACATAAAGTTGATTCTAATCTAATCCTTGGAACACTTGGAATTACCCCACAAGCACAAGAAGAGCATGCCAACCCTGCACACACTAAATAAAGGATAGGGATAAAATCCAAAACTTGAGGTGCGCTAGTCACTAATGTGTCCACTGTGTCGCCTAAAATTAGAAGTCGCACATGTAAAAGCGTATTTTCTTTTAAAATAAAATAAAAAAAACTAACTACTTTACTTATACTGACCTAAAAAAGTCTAGGTTAAGGCGTCAAGTTGTTGATTGAAAGACCAAAAAACCTGGGTTCACACCCCACCACCGCCAGTATGCCAATATTAAATCAAGCAAGACACTGAAACTGTGTGTGTGTGTGTGTGTGTGTGTGCGTGTGTGTTATTTCAGTTTCAGGTTCAGTTTAATTTTGAGGGAAACATTTATCCCTAGCATGCAGTGTGTAAATAGAAATGTGTGCATTTACTTTCAAATGCCATGTTTTAGGTTCTAAAAGTGGGTCAGGGATGAAAATAACCTTTCTGTGATTGACAAGCTGGAAAAAAAACCCTTCTTCACCGTGTGTGTGTGTGTGTGGTGTGTGTGTGTGTGTGTGTGTATAGACTTACAGTAAGGATCTTGTTATGATTATTTAGTGTGGTCCGTCTTTGGCATGCGTACTGAGAAACAGTAAGGCAAGGACTTTTTGGTGGACCTGCTTCAATCTTGGGCTGCACAGATGGCTTCTGCACATGAAAAGAAATGCAGAACAAGAGACAGGGATGATCAGTGATGGAGTGTTTAAACATGAAAAGAAAGAATTTTTACTAGCCATATCACAACATCATTTAGATTTACAATTTAATGAATTAATTAAGCGCACATAGATTAACAACAGAAATGAAATCTCAGCCAGTCCTTCTGTTAAAATCAGAACGTGATTCACTTTTGGGGGGGAGGTATATATAAAAGTACTTAAAAGCAGTAAGACAACACGATAATAGCTTCTTCTCATTAAAGATCTACTGTAAGATAGCAATGCAATTACTTTCTGCACCCTGCTATACCAAGAAATAAGGAAACACTCATTTAATTAAATTTTCTTCCTGTAAATTAGCTTTTAATTTCGGACCAAAATCATTCCCCTGCTTTTAACTTTTTAAAACGATTATGTAAGTGACGTTAGCAACAATATAAAATGTCTCGGAAAATTGCCTGTAGAAAAGGCCTAGTTTTTCCAACATTCTATCACCATTGAGATGAGCCATTAACCCCTCTCTTTGTGATAAATATTATTATTCAATATGCTGTGTTTTTTTTATCTAGTTACAAAAGTAGCCAAGGGGGATACGCAAGATAACCTTCAGATAAATACAATTTAACTGGTATAACAGATTCGGTTCGGTATTATCTGATAAAAAAATGTACTGATGGGTCTTGGGACTATAAAAGGTTTTAATAATAAATGCTGTATATACGCTCAGCTCAGCCAGCGCCAGACCCAATCTCCCCTCGCTGTAACAATCACTGACATATCCGACGTAATCTCTTTTATTAGATAAGGCTGCATCATATCTTATGACAGCACCAGTTAACTAGTCATTTGTCTTAAAAATTTCTATTACTTATTCTAAAATTCCTATAAAACCAGAGTTTAGTAGAATTAAATTTAAAGGCGAATTACATTTTCAGACATAAATCTCATCTTATCTATTCACTCACTGCCCCCATAGCTTAAAGGGGATGCGTGGCTCATCCTGCAAGTGCTGGGACATGATTTGTTTTGTGAAAACTGATCCAAATACTTAAGGTGATTCATTTTAGTGCTTGTACTGACCCAAAAAAAGTCTAGGCTACTTTAACTTTTTGGATGGAGATTTGTAGAAAATAAAACATCCATACAAAACAGAACTAGTTGACTAGTAACGTTTACACTTTTTAAACAATTAAGGTGCTAAGTTGTTGATTGGAAGACCAAGAAGACCTGGGTTCAAGCCCCACCTCCGCCAGTCTGACACTATCAGGTTCTTGAGCAAGACCCTTATTCCCTCCTGCACCAGGGGCGCTGTATCACAGCTGACCCTGCGCTCTGACCCCCAACTTTTTAAGATGCGAGGAAACAAATTTCACCGTGACAAATTAGGACATTTACATGTACACTGCATTCAAGAAATACTTAAAGTATACTCTAATATACTAAAAAGGAGTATAACATAACTAGTACACTAACGTAGGCTGTGAAATGAAGTGCTGTGACATGATTTGTTTTGTGAATAGTAATCCAAATACCTGATTCATTTTAGTGCATTTTATTTCATTTTTCATTAAAGGTATTAGGTCAATCGATTGTATGCTCATTAATCATTTACAGTCTACCAGGGGCAGACGAATCATCCAAACCGAACAGAATGTGTATTAGGGTTTAAAGATTTTTTTAAACTACTCTCAGCTATCAGTGTTTGTAATAGATATGTGATTCCTGTAACCTAATATTCTTCCATTTTCGGGAATTCGTTTAAATAACCAAAAGGAAAATTAGAAAATCATTTATACTGAAAACATAAAGTTAGATGCTTGATATGGGTTTGAAATATTTTGAAAACAACACCTTATTTACTCTAACAATAAAATTCGTATAATAGGTCAAATATTACGGATTACAGTAATGCAGTGTCATTTAATTTTAGAACAATGGACCAGGAACTATGTCAGGTAATCATAAAGGCAGCAGATACAAAGGAAGATTTCTATTTACCCAACAAATACCCAATGAAGCACAAACAAACCGACTATGGACGGCTCTGGGCAACGGAACAATATACAACCTGACATCGACAGTCAGCTAGACAATGAAACACTGCAACGCAGGAGCTCATTTGGGAATGTTGATCAAGGGGAAACAGGACAGAGGTGAGGCTTGTAGTCGAATGCTACAGCGTACCTATTACAAACTACAGTATGTGGCGGAAACAATGCCACACTATTTTCTTTAAAGTCCCTGAAAAAGATGAATTTCATCAATTTAGTGCTTGTTCTAAATCAAATACATCAAAGTGCTACTATTATAAGTATTAATATTTATTAGTAGTAGCACTAGTGATAGAAGTAGTAGTAGTTATAGTAGTATTGTTGATTATTGTATTTAATAATAAAACACTAAAAATAGAATATCTTGCATATAATTACTTAGTGTTCATCTCTACATATGCGTGTAGTAGTAGTAGTAGTAGCAGCAGCAGTAGTAGTAGTTTTAGTAGTATTATTAGTAGAAGTAGTAGCAGTAGTAGTAGTATTGGTAGTAGCAGCAGCAGTAGTAGTTTTAGTAGTATTATTAATAGTAGTAGTACTAGCAGTAGTACTAGGAGAATTAGTAGTACTAGTAGCAGTAGTAGTACTTGTAGTAGTAGTAGTAGCATTAGTATTATTATTATTAATTGTAGCAGTAGTAGTAGTGATATAAGTAGTGTTATTATTATTAGTAATAGTAGTAGCAGCAGTAATAGTGGTAATAGTAGTAGAGGTTGTACTCTTAGTAGTAGTAGTAGTAGTAGTAGTAGTAGTGGTATTAGTATTAGTAATAGTAGTAGAATTAGTAGAACTAGTAGTAGTAGTAGAAATGGTAATCAATCAACTACAATGGAGATTTTCTGTATAATTACTAGAATAATCCATACATTAAAACACAATCGTGTCAGTTAATGCATATGCTATACTGTCATCCGCTGTTAGTTTGCACAATTACAGTCCAGTCACTTATCCATTGACCTCATAAAAAATGTAAAGCATCAAAGAAATAATTCAGGGATGTGGTGGCTCAAATGGTTAAGGTGTTGAGTTGCTGCTCTGAAGACCAGAAATACCTGGGTTCAAGCCCCACCACTGGCAAGTCAACCGGTTGTAGAAGTGTTGGGTCCTTGAGCAAGACCCTTAACCCTTCCTCCTCCAGGGGCGCTGTATCATAGCTGACCCTCCCAACTTACTAAGATGGGATATGTAATAAAATGCATTTCATTGGCTCTGTACATGTACCTTACACAATAAAGTTGAATATTATATTATACATACTGTATGTGGGTGTGTATCGCTACGGTACTAAACACAGGTTAGAAGAACATGTGCCAAGGATAATGATCTACACTCACACACACATGTCAGCTGTGTCCGTTCAGGTTAATGAGATCACAGCCCACAGACTGACAGGGTTATTGGGTCACATCCCTTCTGAGTTCGACCTTGTCTGCCTCTGTTTCTCTCAGTGCATGATTGATAGGAACTCAGAAAGGCACACTAGGTAAGTCTCTCTGCATCCACGTCTCTGCCCACAGAGACAGTCTTCATAGAAAGACATCATGTACTTTCCATCGAGCGGAGCAGAGGAGGGAAATGAACACTGTGGCATTTTGCAAAGCAGGCTAAGCACCTGGGGGAAAGTCAGTGTTGTTCACACAGACACACCTTTTAGTTAATGTCTTATTCTTATTCATTTATATTTATGCATTTCGGTTCTGTGCTTTTCATGTTAAAGTAAAAGCATGAAAATAGTAAAATCTGGGAATTTTGGAGCAGCACAGTGGCTTATTGGTTAGCACTGTTGCCTCACAGCAAGAAGGCCCAGGTTTGCATGTTCTCCCTGTGCTTGTGTGGATTTACTTCGGGTTCTCCGGTTTCCTCACACAGTCCAAAAACATGTATGTTAGGTTGATTGGTGATTCTAAATTTGCCATAGGAGTAAGGGTGTGTATGTGGCCCTGTGATGGATTGGTGACCGGTCCAGGGTGTGCCCTTTTAGAGATGGCTGGGATAGGCTCCAGCAGATCCCTGTGACCCAGAATTAGGAAATAAGCGGGTATAGAAATGTACAGAAATACCATTTTCCACTAGGGACAAGCAAAAGAACAATATTTTTTAAAAAAAGCCTCCATGTAAGTTCTGGAAGACTTCTTGAAACATGAAACTTTTTCTAAAACCCTCTGTTCACAAAAAAAAAACAGTGGCTCAGTTGTTCCTCAATCAATCCATCTTCTGTACCACAAATCCTGTACAGGGTCACAAAAAGCCTGAAACCAAAGCAAGGCATTGGTGCAAAGGCGCACACACTCTTCTACATGCACCAGTGTAGACAATTTACAGTTTACATGCAAGTGTTTGAACTGGGGAAGGAATCAGTCAAAACCACAGACAACATGCAAATTCCACACACACACACACACACACACAGCAGAAATCAAAATCCCCCACCTTAGAGTCTGTGAGGCAACCATATCACCCTCTCTCATCTAATAGTATTAATAATACTACAAAAACCTACTTAAATTACATATGCACAGTAATCTTTACTTTCACAAGGCACACAATCCACAGTGGATGTTAAATGAACTCAGTCTTTCTCTGTCTTTCTCTCTCTCTTCTTCTTCTCTCTCTCTCTCTTTCTCTCTTTCTCTCTCTCTGTCTGTCTTTCTGCTGAGCTTTACATGCTGCTTCTGACCTCCCAGTGCTCCTGATCACGTTTTTGGATCTTCCTGATGCATCCTGATGCCCTACTTTTAGTTGACATCTCATCACTTCGAGGTGCTCAGTGCTACTAAAGATGGACTCTGTCTGGTTCTGTTGCCACGGTCGACTTTGCGCTTGGGTTTTAATTATTGGACATTTGATGTCTTCGGCAAAAAATAAACTTGCTTATTAAGGATAAATTTAATGTTAAAAATTGTACATTTCATTGTAAATTTCTGTAAAAAGGCTGTTTTGAGACAATGTGACTACCATTTAAAGCGTTACAGAAATAAATTGAACTAAATTGAATCAGTTTCATGTTTTTAAGATCATTATTTTAAACCCTTCAAGTGTTTTAGACGCTATATAATTATACTGAATTGCTAAGACGTGCATAACATGTTCTCCTTCTGAGCCATGCTATTTGTTTGCTTGAAATTTTGGAGAAGAGTACTGTGTTGGGCGTCTCTTTGATTCTGTTTAAAAAGTTCAACCAAACATTGTTTATAGACCAGGAGGTCCACCAGAACAACCGACTCTACTGGCTATACACCCTGTTTAGAAAGGGCCAAAGCAGACTCTTCATTCTAAAAAAGGCCCAGGTCTTTTAATAGGTGCAGCAGGCTACTGCAACTCTATTGTGTGTTAGCTGTAAGCTGTGGCCTGCTAAGGAGAACAACAACACTGCAGGGGAAAGCAAACGCCTCAGGAAGGCCAGAACAATCACAATATTGTCTAAATTTACTAGAGGCAGTGACAGAAAAAGATGATGATAGCAGAGCCTTGCAGAGCATTCTGAACGATTCTATCCATCCCTTCCACAGTGTGATATCCTGGAGCACCTTTAGCCAAGGGCTTGAAGAAGCACTACTGGCAATCGTTTCTGCCTAGTGCCATACACACACTGCATCTTCCCAGCATGCTGTTTGGCCATCTGTTTTCTACAATGCACAAGAGGACTAAATGTCAATTAAAATAATCTTTTGCTTGTTTTTATATTTATTTATTTATATATTAAGGTTGAGCATTTATGTCTGTGTGGGGTTTTCCCAGGCTATGTTGGCAGTGTAAATCAGGATTTACCGCAACCCCATATTACTGGAGCTAATAAAGTGAATACTGTTTTCAGAAACGCGACTATTTCTCTGCAATAAACCCATAACCCCACCTATATTTGATGTGAATTAATAGTGTGTTCTTGTGCACTTGATATGTTTCCTCTAGACTAGCTCTCTCTTTTTTGCTCCTGTACACATGTTTGGAAAGTGAATATCTTTTCATGTTGGGTTTGAGATGTCGGGAAAAATGTTTGTACCTTATTTCATTAGCTTCGAGTACTTAGCTTCCTAAAACTGTTCTAGTTTGGGCCTACTTTAATTGAAATTCACACAAAAAAACTTCATAATACTGTGGTGTATCAAATGTTAGAATCATAACTAGTGTGTGTAAGAAAAAGAGATGTGCTCGGATAAACTAGTGTCCCATTTAAGGTGTGTTTCTCCCCCACAACCTGTGTGCCCTGATTATATTCCACCACAACCCTGATGAAGACAAAGCACTGACTGTATTCATGATGATGATGATGATGGTGGTGATGATTTATCAATTTAAATAAAATCCCTCATCCTTATGTAATCCAAAAGTTTTTTTTAGGCTTTTGGGGTTCAAAAAGTGGAACAAGAGGGAAAAAAAGGCCAAGTTCCCAGTTATAATTCTTCTGAGATTCAGAGGAGGATCAGGCTTTCCTGGCTGAGCTCATTTTCTGTCCGCTGAGAGCAGAAGTGAGATTGATTGGTCGCCAGATCTTTTTGCGCAGATCATTGAAATTTCTTGTCAGTGTGGTCCAAAAGCAGGGGAACATTAATAAATATCTTTAGCATCGGTTAGTGTTGTGCTTTGAGACCAGGCTTAGCACTGATGGGTCTATTTGGCACAATATTGCACATCACTCTACAGCTGTCATGTATGCAGTAGGCATAAGGCAATGTAATGTTCCCAAAGCCCAGATAAACCCAAACTCTAACACAGTATATGAAAGTATAACTGAACTATTCAAGTAATTTCGATCTCCGGGGTTCTCCAGGTCTAAGTGGTGCGCAGGAATAACACCACTTTAGCAAAAATTTGTTAAAGAATAATTCAGTTAAGTCTAATTGTTAGCTATGAGGATTATATGCAAATTCATTTATTCATTTATCTTCTATAACCACTTAGGGATCTGCTGGAGCCTCTCCCAGCCGTCTCTGAAAGGGCAGGAGGGGTACACCCTGGACAGGTTGCCAGTCTATTATAGGGCCACACACATACTTGTAGGAAAATTGTTCACCTAAAATGATTTAATCTCATATCAAGGAGGCAGCACTGAAAATATTCATCTGTTTAATTATTTATGCATGTGTTTCTGTGCTTTAGAGAGAATAGATGGTTATGAATTTTGTGATTAACATGCAGAATATGTACAAAGGCACCTCTCATGTTTTTTTTCCTTTTTTTTAGACACTGTATAATTTATTTATTGCTTTGGTAATACTACTGTTAAAATCCCTAAACCAGATGTTTCATTTTTCTTCAGTACAGCCCTTAAGACTTCTAGCACCACCCAGTGTTTATCTGTGTCAGCACATGACAGCACCACGGTTGTGATAATGTGGACTCCAGACCTTTTTTTTTTAACCCGGCTATATACACTTCTGCAACACCTTATCATACTTAGCCAGTTCCTGTGGTGTTTAAGTGACCTTACAGATCCCTGTGCTTCTTTCTCCACTCTCCAGATGAGCTCACCTGCTTAATAGCCTCTATATTTCTTTTATAAACACACACACATACACGGATATACTCACTTCTATTCGATGTTGCACCTCCACTGGAATGGGCCGGCCAGCACTCATGCTCTGTGTAAACCAGGAGATGTCCAGAACATTTATTTTATCCAAATCTGCGATGCCCTGTTTCTGTAGCCACAGCCAGAGCTCGTCTGCTGGATTGTCCTCTGCTACAATATGAGTCACGTTACTACTGAAAAGATCAGACAAAGATATCTCACTTAAACCTATCACTGAAACCTAATGTCTAATAGATTTATGAATTATATCAACTTGATTTCGAAGCCGCTGTTGATATTCATGTAAATATATATATACATATATATATATGTGTGTATCATCATCATCTTATTAATTTTATTAATAAAGAATTAAAGCAGATGAGTGTGGATCATACTGTACATCTGAGGTTGTCAGATTTCTCACTATAGCCCACTACAACCAGTACTCGCCCTTAAACCTCGGAAAAATGAATAAAAAAGCAAAGGTTTTAATGTAAATATTCAATTCAATTTTATTTGTATGCACTTTTAACAATAGACACTGTCTTAAAGCAGCTTTACACAGAATGCAATAGCAGTAAAAAGTGTAAGTTTGTCCTTATTAAGCAAGCCGGAGGCAACTGTGGCAAGGAAAAACTCCCTGAGATGAAGTAGGAAGAAACCTAGAGAGAAACCAGACTCAATAGGGAACCCATCTTCATTTGGGTGACACCACATGTTATTGTTAATTACAGCATATTATAATGATCAAATGTAATGTAAATCATAGCCTTGGGCCAGTGGAGCAGAGTGAGTCCCATTCCATCCTCAAAGCTCCTTAAAGTCGAGAAAAGGGGCGAGAACCTGGCCTCTGGACCCTCGGGATCCTTGCAAGGTTGGCATCTTCTCCCTGAAGGTCCAAGAAGTTAGCGTAGCTGCTGTTCATAGTATTAGCAGCTACTAGCTGATAATGTGTCTTTAATTAGATATACTGGAGAATGATATGAATGGATAATGATGTAAAAAGAGATTTTTTTTAATTGATAAAAATAATCTTAAAAAAATCTAAATTGTTAATATAGTGACATAGGAATAAGAATATAAAGAAACATATATAATGTCCAAAATAACTCTTTTTTAGCATGTGCATGACAGACAACTCAGTATATATTTAAATAATCAACACATCACTTGCAATCTGTCTTTTTTTATTTCTTATTTTATATCCCGTCTTGGTTGTATGCTTAAACGCATTTGTTACTGGCAAGCTAAATTTACTGGTGTTGTTTTACTTGATGCTGCTCAATACATTACTTTGCAATTTATTCCTTATATATAGAGCACTCAAGGGCTCGATGTAGAACCGTGAAATAGAGGATTTTCTCATCAAGTAGAGCTCTTCAAAAAATAAAGAACCCCCTAATGAAACTAGGCTGGTGTGTAGATGTAAATACATCTTTTTATCCACTCCTGCAGCTTTAACCTGATCCGTCTTTCAACACATTTGGCCGTTTTTTGGTTATTATTTTTTTGGCTGGAACTGCTGTTGGAACACTGATGAAGAGGAGCCATATACACTCATTCACGCAAACACACATAAACATCAATCACAGTCAACCTGTGCCAGCATCCCATGCTGTTGTTGCTTTGTTTAATTGCAGTGCCAGTGTGAGCAGTCACCCATGCATAATTACCCCGAGTGATACAATAGTGGTGTAGTCACCGACCCAGAATCACAATTAGAAAGAAGATAGAAATAAAAAGAGTATATATGGTATGTGTGTGTGTGTGTGTGTGTAGGAGATGAAGAGTAATCTGTTGAATCATTCTTCAGCGTAATCCTTCATGCAGATGGTCTTCATGCAGGTTTCTCTTATTTTGTACAAAAATAACCCAGTGTAAATGTAAAAAGCAGGAATTTCTCAATAAATGCAACGCCAAGTCTTTAGGGGATACATATTCATACAAACTCATACTGCATACTATTTACTACCAAATAACTTCCATCTGTTTCCTGATACAAATAATCCAGTTACTATAAATTAAGGTTTAAGCACAGTCATTAATTGTATTTACACATTTAGCTCCAAGTTCAAGTTGCTTGCTTTGTTAACACTTGTTTAGCTTTAATTATTCATTCAATCATTCCAAAAAGCGATAAATAAGATGTACGTTTTTAATTAAGTAAAACCTCACTCATATAATATGACCTTGTCTTTTACAATCATCTTACTTTGTGGATAGACGAACCGAGCATAAATTTCCTGATGTTAATTATCAGCCAGGCATAAGTGGTTTTATCACACATAAAAACAGTCTATAGAGATACGGCTATAGACCAGCTACTAAATGCAGGTAGTAAAGCACTCAACACTAATACGAGTGTGAAGAAGCCGTGAAAAAGTCAATACGCCTTAAGTACCATCAAAGAATCATCCTTGTACCGCCGAGAATTGTGTTGTCCTGTGTGCTGTATTACAAACTATTCCCTGGTTTACATTATAGAATACAGGAAAACAGTCCAAGATATAATGGACTAGTTACAGAAATAGAAGAGACGTTAGAATGTACCTGTTGTTTGCTGTGTGTTTAGTGTATTGTGACTTCACTTTTAAACACATTTAGGTTGAGGGGAAGTGATGGCTTAGTGATTAAGGTGTTGGAATGATACCAGAAAGATCTGGCTTCGGTTCCCAGCACTCCTAAGCCACCACTGTGGGTTCCTGAGCAAGGCCCTTAACCCCATTTGCTCAGCTGTAAATAAAGAGATAAATCTAAGTCACTCCGGATGAGGGCGTCAGCCAAATTCTGTAAATCATTTGTTTTCTGCCATGCTTGTCCAAAGACATTTATTTTGTTACATAAGTGTAAATGAGATTGTGCCCATAACCCTGTACAGACTGACCACCACTTTGAGCCACCCTCTTAAGAGTCACTGTCTTATTTGATTGTGTAAAGCTGCTGGATGGATGGATGAATAGATGGATGGATGGATGGATGGATGGATGGATGCATGGATGGACAGACGGCCAACTACAAGGGCTAATCCCTCGAAAAATGAATAACATTACTAAAACATTTAGAGGGTCTTTAAAGTTTAAAGAGAAAACCTTATGTTCTGTAAACATATTGCTAATAATAGTGCTGCTCAGATGTAAGGTGTTTGTTAACCTGCTGTTCCTGTCCAGGTTAACATTCTTCTGTGAGCTGAGCAGAGGAAAATAAAGTGGCGTGAAAAGCCTGTAATCAAAAAGCACAGTCTATTCACCAACATCACATTAAAGCACAAAAAGAATGAAGAAATTATTCCTGCCATTTTAAGGGCTAATGGACCGAGTAGACCAGTAAAGTTTAGGAGGTGATGCACAGCCTTCCAGCAATGTCAATAACAAGTCTTAAGAAAGGTTCATTTTGTACCTTCAAAGTCAATCAAACCGCAGGAGTGAAGCTTAGTCTCATGTGAGAGTGTGAACTGAATCAAAAGTTCACTCCTGCAGCCAGGCTGTCAGCTCACTGACATTTCCATATCAAATCCCATCATGGTATGAAGTCCATGAAACATAAATGAAATCTCTCATTTCATCTTTCTGTCTTTTTCTTCCCGTCTCTCCATCTCTCTGATTTCTAACCTTTTACTTTCATCTTCATTTACCAGCTGAACAGAGGCATTTACTAGTTGCCAAGAGTGTGAAAGACAGGATACAGAGACGGTGCGCTGAAATAGAAGCCGAGGGCTTTCTGGATTATATAAAACCTTTTTTTAAATGCAAAAAAAAAAAAAAAAAAAAAAAAAAAAAAAAGTGGCACATGAATGCTTGGTCAGCATATCCTTCAACCAGTATTGTTTTCTTCGATGAGCAGGAGAGTAAATCGAATACATTTGTTCAAGCTCAGAAAATCAGGCTCAGGAGAGGATAACGCCATAGCGTTACACATATCCATAAATTTACATCATTTGACAGACACCCTAATCCAGAGAGACTTACATTTCTCTGATTTATACAACTGAGCAGTTGAGGCTTAAGGGCAGAAGTGTATAAATTACCCAAATGTAACACTTAATTAAATGTACATTTATTTTACTGAAAAATGACTTTGGTAAAAAGATAAAGTCACTATTTAAAATATTACTTGAGTAAAAGTTTTGTGAAAAGTATGTGATATTTATTGTCGGGGCAGCACAGTGGCTTTGCGGTTAGCACTGCTGCCTCACAGCAAGAAGGTCCTAGGTTCAATTCCTGGGCAGGGCCTTTCTGTGTGGAGTTTATATGTTCTCCCCGTGCTTTCGTGGGTTTACTCCGGGTAGTCCAGTTTTGACATGTCCAGGGTGTACCCCTCCTGCCTTTTGCCCTTTTAGAGCTGGCTGGAATAGACTCCAGCAGATCCCTGTGACCCCAAATTAGGGAATAAGCGGGTATAGAAGATGAATGAATGTATATTTATTGTACTTAACTATGAAATGTGTTTTTATATTAAAAGTACAGGTAAATGCAAAAGAATTTTTATACAGTGTTTTCGCAAGATTGTGTTCAGTTTTACCCTTTCTTCTGTTTCTAATAATAATAATTCATAAAAAAGGACTGTTTTATTTAAATATGGAGAGACTGTTTTAATGGCTTGTAAAAAGCTGTCTTTAACTAAAATTTTTGGTTTGACCGAATGTAGATTAGGAAGAGGAACTTCATATGAAGACTCTTTTGTTAAAGCATGTGAACATTTCTCACAAACGTAGCCGCGAGTGTTCATCGTCGTAAATATTGTTTGCTATTATAAAATCTGTCTTAGCATCGAATTGAAGTAAATCGCTTGCTATCATAAAATTATTGGGCTTGAGTGAAAAATGTAGTAAAAAGTGGTTGTGAGATCACTCGTTTGCACATCACTTGTTTGAACCTTTATTTTAATTAAGTTTTTATATTTCGGGACTTTTACTTTTACTTTATATTTCTGACTTTTACTACAAAAGAAGACCATCGACTGCAACCCACTTGATTCCCCCCAAAAAACTGAAAAGCATTAGGAAATTATTCTTTGTGATATATTGGGGTAAAAACAAAAAAAGACTGAACCTGAGGCTACAGCTGATTTGGCTCCGATAACACAAACACACGTCTTCCTCTGCCTCGACTAAACGTAAGCGGAAGAATTACGAGATCTTGCAAAACTTGTGACGCAGCCTCTCTAAAGTCTCACGAGACAATTCATATAAACTAACTATTTAAAACTGTTTATGTTTATTATTATTTGACATTACGCCAAATGTAGCAAAGTAAAAGTTTTTTCAATAAAAATCTACTTGAGCATCAGTAAAAATACTCAGTTACCCAAAAAATTTACTTAAGTAAATGTAACGAAGTAAATGTTATTTGTTACTACCCACCTCTGAATATATAAATTAAATGTATGTATTATAAATCCACTGCTAATGTATACAGTTTGCAGCTCTTTTAGTCTGTTTCCTGCTGTTATTTTCAGACAATAGCTTGTAGTAGCAGGATACAGTCTGCATTTCTGGGAATGGTGCCACCCCTCAGCTGTGCGTGCCACACTACACCGCAGCCAGCCACCGGCTGCGGTTATGCTAGCCTGCCCAAAACAACACCCACTGGTGCCCACAGCCAGCTGCATATGCCTGGCACACATCTCCAACTGGCAGCAGTGGGCAAGGATCGGTTTTTCTTTGGGCACACAAACTACTGTTATAGATTCCCACTACCACCTGAAGACATGACACACATACAGAGCTTTGACATGAGTAGAAGCCTGAAGTTGTGCCCTTATTTTATAACGTGCAAACTAAAATTAGACATAGGATAAGAATTACAATCGAAGTGCAACTTAGTTTAGTTGAGTACACGAGTGTCATTTTCTAAAGCAGGAAAAGCTTGATCATTGCAGTGAAATGTCCCTATCTGAGAGAACCTTATAAAGTTTGGTCTTCTCTGTCATTTTTCTGTCATGTCAAGAACCCTTTAATTATAAAACGGCTTTTAACAATAGAGATTGTGTCACAGCGGTTTTACAGGATCAACTACTAGAACAGTGTGCCAATACAAGGACAATAGTGAACACTCACTGTAACACTCAGTTCAGTTTATTCACGTTATCATGGTAATTTGCATACAAATTGACAGATTTAAGATGGACAGCCTGTCATAGGTTATGTAAAAGGAATTTTTAGCATAGTGTGCAATAGCAATAAAAATCAAGTATAACATTCACTTATGTAACGAACCAACATGTCTTGACTAAAACTGTAACTAGACATTCATCCACAGTATTTAAACATTTTTGGAAACACAACTGTTCTCACCTACCTTAAGGTGTTTTCCACACAGAAGCCCTTTGACCTGGCCAAACCTGCCAGGAAGTTTCTTCTGGTTTTACCCATTCTTCTCTCCACCAGGTACACAGTTGAGTCTCTAAACTTTATTTTATTTTGAGGTTGGACGCAGCTCAATTCAGGCTGCTGACGTTTTTTCAAAAAAGTAGAGATGGTTGTCTGAAACATTCTTACACTCTAGAAATTCCTGTGACAGCAGTGTTGTTATGCTTGGTCAAATGGCACAGCCAGAGGAGGCTCTACTTTGGCAGCGGTGATGACATTGGTGTCTTATTTGTATCTTGATAGAGAGAGAGACAGAGAGAGCTGGCAGTTGGAGTTGTGGAGTGTGTGTTTGTGACTTGGCAGTGAGATGAGTAACAGGTGTTTTTGATTTGCAACCTATTATACAACTCAACTATCAGGGCTAAATAATTGAGCTGAATAAAGGCCAAAAAGGTGTAATGAGAAGACCCAAGTTGATGCAAGGAATTTTTTATAGTAAGGGGAAAAAATTATTTGATCCCCTGCTGATTTTGTAGGTTTGCTTACTGACAAAGAAACGATCAGTCTATAATTTTAATAGTAACTTCATTCCAACAGTGAGAGACCAGACAAAAGCTTTTAAAAGAAAGTGATAAATTGATTTGCATTTTAATAAACATCTGACCTGTTTGCAAAACTTGTTGGCAAAACCCTTGTTGGCAATCACAGAGGTCAGACGTTTCTTGTAGTTGGCCACCAGGTTTGCATACATCTCAGGAGGGATTTTGTCCCACTTCACTTTGCAGACCCGCTACAGGTCCTTAAGGTTTTAAGCATGATGTTTGCCAATTCAAATCTTCATCTCTTTCCACAGATTTTCTATGGGATTATAGTATGGAGACCGGCTAGGCCGCTCCAGGACCTTAATGTGCTTCCTTTTAAGCCACTTCTTTGTTGCCTTGGCCGCGTGGGTCATTTTTATGCTGGAATAACCATCCATTACCCATTTTCAATGTCCTGGCTGAGGAAAGGAGGTTCTCGCCCAAGACTTGGTGTTACATAGCCCCGTCCTTTGTCCATTTGGTGCAGTGAATTTGTTCTGTCCCTTTAGCAGCAAAACCTTCAAAGCATAATGTTTCCACCTCCATGTTTAACCCTACTACCTACGTGGGTTTCATGAATAAATAAATGAAGAAATGAATGAATGAATGAATGAATGTAAATTAAAGTGTTTTGCAAACATATTTGCTCCCCCTCTCCTTCCAACATTTTGTAGCATTGGACATGATTTAGAAATATTTTTCTTCATGATTTACACAATATGGCTAACATTTAAACATGCATAATACTTTTATTTCCAGACAAAGGTTAATTATGCAAAATAGCAAACATTTGTTGGTTGTATAAGTATTCAGCCCCCAGGACAATACTTGCTAGAATCACCTTTGGCCGCAATTTCATCTAACAACATATGGGATTTGTGTTTATTAGCATTGCCCATCTGGATGCTGATAATTTTGTTAGTGAACTGTAGGAGTGCTGAAAAATTCTCTGTTTGTTTGAGGCTTATGTGATCATTTATGTGAGCTACTTTTAGCAGCGTGTTTAAGATAATACAAGGAACAATGAATAGAATAATAGATTTGGTTAAAAGAATACTCTTTCGAAATTTGGATAGTGAGAGTGCAACCAAGTGTTTATAAGTCTAAGGTAGAGGTTATAGAGCTAATCTTGTCTTTCTCTTTATCCCCAGGGGGTTTAGGATAACTCATTATCATTAAGGATCCTCACAGATGCCCAGTGTTGTTTAAAAGCTTCCCCCTGCATGCCACCCATATGCAGCCCGGCAGCCCATGCTGTTCTTGCTGGTCGTACATCTGCTTGAGCTAGAAAATGAGCACATCAGTGAGGACTGAGCCCTTCATTAGCTTCTCGATAACCACATAGCAGCACATGTGAGGCTGGTCATCTAGGGCTTTTTTTTTTGCCCTCTACATTCCACTGCATTGGTTTCTCCTATGTGTGCTTTAACGATGGTTAGCTTTTTTTTTTTTTTCGATTGACACTTTCCTTCTTCCTTTTTCTCCTTTCTCTTCCTTTAACATTTCTCAAACATGAACTAGCAGTTCTTTAAACAAACATCAGACTACTGCTTTCCATACGGCCGCAAACACATGCCGGGGGCTGTATTTAAAACATAATAAAGTACTTTCATGGCAGATTTTAAAGCAATGTACAGTACAGTGCTGTTCTCCTTATTGCTCTTATTTTAACAAGTTGCACAGAACTTTCTGTTTGGAGCTCTTTAATGTGGCAAATTTTTCTTCTGCTCAATTACACCAGATTTAACTCATCAGTTGTATTAGCAGGATTAGCAAGGAAATTGCCAAAATGTGTTACACCCTGCTCCACTGGGATCCATATTAACAAATGTCTTCCCACTTATCAGAAGACTATGTACACTAATTATAACAGCAACACAAATTTAATAGCATTGTCAGAAGTCTGAATGAGTGAACAAATGATTGGATATATTCCCAAATTTATTATATTATTAGCTACAATACACTATAAATCCACACTATGCAAAAGTACCAGTGTAAAGCAATTGCTGGCAGCTTTATATTTACTTGAAACAATGGCAAAGGACATTGGAGATGGTAAGATTTTATTTTTAAATGCAAGTTATTTGACAATTTTACTAAACCCAACCAGACGTTGTGTTTATTCATTCAATTTTCCATTTATTTATTTGTTTATTTATTCATTCGCATCCTTTCCTGGCCCATGAACTGTTGGCTGAAAGTCTATTACATATGGAACACTAAACTGGAAATAATTACAGGATCAGCTGGATTCTACAGGATTTCTGGGGGACTTGTTTGTCATCTTTTTAATAAGTCTGTCTGAAAACCAAACCGTCATGGCACTTAATTCACTTCACTGAAGAAGGAAGCTGATGTGTTTATGTCTGTGACAATAAGAGCTTATGAGGATCAGCTAATTACTGGCTTTTGTAAACTTCATTGTATTGACTCATTAATATTCACACCTCAAACAAGATGTTAAAAAATACAAACTGTGATTGGTTGCTTAAAATGTCAGTCAGGTGCCTTCTTGGCTATTAAAAACTGCTATAAAATCCAGACATTCTGCAATAAGGTAAAAAGTCTTGCTAGGCAAAGCTAGGTGACAAAAAGCTATGTTAATTCAAGTTCCTCTCAGACCTTTTTCTATCCAGCCACAGATCCACTTCCTTATTCAGACATTTCCAAGATAATTATGTAATCCAATGTGTCCTGAAAATCTAGTCGACAGTTTATACCCAGTCTGATATGTGCTGCAGATCTCAAATGTAAAATGTGCCAAAAAGAACTTGAACTGGCTTCTCGTGATTAGTCAGAGTGCCGGTGCTACTTCAAGCCTCTCATGGATTATCAAGGTACTCATGGATAGTGAGCCCAATAATCCTAAAAAAGAACCCTGATTTATGCTGTCTGTACTCACAAGCTTGCAACAGCTTTTGCCCATATAAAAGGATAGAATTACTGGCAGAGTGAGAGTGTTTCACTGTTACAGACTCAACTGTAATATTTCTTTGGGGGTTTTTTTTCTGTAATGCAAGTTAATATAGGTAACGATAACCAGTAAGGTTTTGTGAAATTCTATAAATGTAAGGACTGTAATGCTCTCCCACCAACAGAGGGCGCCATCACCGGAGTACTAGCTCAGCGGTAGTACTTCCGGTGTCACTTCCTGTTTGGCTAACTATCTATAATAAGCTAGCGACTTTATTTGCTTATGCGACTACTAACCAAGCGGGTCTATTGTTTTGTCTATGCCCATGGTTATTGATCTATGCCTGTTTAGCGACTACGATTTTTTGGTCTACTGTTTTGGATTAGTTTTTTGCAGATTCTTTGGATTATTGTGTACCGAACCGTGCCTGCACACTTTGACTACTCTTTTGGATTTCTCTTCTTTTCTAAATAAAGTCACTGTTTGCAATATGGATCCCTTTATGCCTACGTCCTCACAATAAAAAGTGTGCAAATGTACAGAAAAATGCAAACACGATAAATTAAAAAATAAAACACGCTGTGTGCTGTGTGTGTGTGTGTGTGTGTGTGTATGTTGATGAGGTGCACACATGGTCCTATATTTTTAATAGCTTGGTGTTGGAAGTTAACCAGTTCCATTATGTAGTTTTTGTTTAATTGTTTACTTGCTTCTCTTCAACCCCTCACATGTGCACTGGTTTGGCTTTGGTCCATGTTGAACCCAGCCTGGCCTTGTACACCTGCAGCACAGACGAAAGAATTCACTATCAAACAAGCACATAACCCAGCATGAACCTCTCTCTTCCAACCCAGAGCAAATAAAAAACATTTAATATACCAGTGTGTGCAATGCGACTCTTTAGCCTATTCCGCATGAAGAGATGTGGGAAGTCTGAAACCTTTTGTAACCGAACTGTTAAATATTCAAATATTCTTACGTCTTTTACTCAAAACAATTGAATTCAATTCATAGGGTTGAGGTCAGGGCTTCTCCAGGATGCTTAAGTTCTTTCACATCGACCTTAATCACTATATCTTCATACATATATACTGTATAATGCTTGAGAGTATAAAGTGGTATGTGTAAAGGGACAGAACAAGATGCGAGAGTGTGTTGGAACAGTGCTGAGAATGAAGATTGATGGCCGATGGTTTCTGGTGGGTGGCTCATACAGTAAAGTTATAGTACATACTAAAAAATCCAACACAAAAATGTTTATAGTTATAGAACTATCCACCATAATTTTTGGGCAATAATCAAATTTGTTCAATTCTTTTAGAAATTTGTATTCATCGTTCTCTACATTTGATTACGGTGGTATTTTTTTATCCTAGTAGTAAAGTCATCTAAAATTCAAGGCTTGTGCTTTCACCCAATATTTCTACTTTTTCGAAAAACCAACTCCTAAAACCACATTATTTTCCCAGTCCTTTAAGATTAATGTACAAATCATACTCCAAATTTACAGTGCGGTAAATATTCTTACGTCTTCTTTACATTTGAATTTATTATTGCTTTCCAAAGGAAATGTCTTCCAGTATAAGAACTCGTTTACCGGTTTGTGTTAGACGGCATAAAGCATTTGATAAGCAAAAGAAACTCTAGCGGATATTAATAGTAATATTGACAGATGGTTAAATGAGCTGTTGATATATTTATTTTCATATTTCTTTTTTTATTTGCAGTGTCTATCAACAAACAAGGCAGAAAAACGTATAGGAAGTGCAATGTGTAAAGCAGGTGAACAAAAACTTATGGTGATGAAGTCTACAAAATACACAACAACATTTCAGAAAAGACGAAGACAATTAAGAAAACAAAATAACAAATCCAAAAACACAGCACTGGACAAGACATCCGTCCCTCAAGATATACAGGACATACAGCAGGCTGTACAGCAGGCTCGTCTCTATGTTTTTTTTTATTTTATTTTATTATTTTGTTTTCTGATTTATTGTTTTGTTTTCTTATTTTTTTTTATTTTGTTCATGGCCACCGAAGATAGCTGAGCTGTCTGCAAAATCCACAACTGAAAGCAACTTCATTAGATTAAGCAAGATCATTTCAGTATTTATATGATGCTCCACTTGCCTTTGATCTAATGCGAATGCTAAATCACAAATATGACCCTACTTAGACAGAGTCAGACGGATGTTTATTTTAGGACCTGCAGAGTTAGAAAACCTAACCTAACCTTGTTTCTGCATTAAAATGTTGAGCTGTAACCATGCCGCATTTTTCAGTTCCCTTTCTAATGCTGTACTCTTTAAAAAGGTGACCTTTTAATAGTTCACATCTTTTGTGAAGTGCACGTTTAATTTCAGACATTTTTATTTAATCCAGCAAACCAAAGCCCAAAATGTTTTATTTAGGATCTGGTATGTTCACCAGAATAAAAAACTGTGAAAACCTGAAACCTAAGTACGCAAAAAAGAGACATAGTCACAGTGGCAAGAGGAACTTCCCACACTTCCCACATGTAAAGTCCAGTTGCAGTGTAGTTACAGTATAATTCTTGAATCGATGAGCTGCTGTCAGATAGCTCTCAATTTGATGTGCAACTGTTAATGTAGAGATGAGTCTGCCAACCAGGGAACAGTTTGAGGAGTGGAGCTCAGCACAGGTAGCCAGCTTTTTGATTCAGGTATGTAGGCACTAAAGCTTGCTGGCACAGACAATAGTTCTGCTGTTACTGTATAGGATGTATAAGATACTGTAAAGGATGGACATTAGTTTATTTACTTGCTATTACATATGGGATGCCGTCAGTATAGTGATAAATTGATTTAACTGATCTACAAGTTTTGGACTAATGTAAATTTTAACCTCAGAAAAATTTTTTGATGGAATTCTGTAAAGCTGCTTTAAAACAATCCCGATTGTTAAAAGTGCTGTATAGAAAAAGGTGACTTGACTTGACTATTAGAGTTTAGGCAATACTGCATTCCATTTCATCCCAAAGGTGTTTCATAGGGTTGGGGTCGAAGCTTCTGCAGGACACTGAAGTTCTTTCACAGCAACCGTAGTTACCATATCTTCATACATATATACTGTATAATATATACAAGTATAATGTGGTATGTGTTATTTACAGAACAAGATGCGAGAGTGTGTTGGAACAGTGCTGAGAATGAAGATTGATGGCCGATGGTTTCTGGTGGGTGGCTCATACAGTAAAGTTATAGTACATACTAAAAAAATCCAACACAAAAATGTTTACTTACTGAAGTTGTAGAAATAGCCTCCATAATTTTTGGGCAATAATCAAAATCGTTCAATTCTTTTGGAAATACAGTATGTATTCATCGTTCTCTACATTTGATTACGGTGGTATTTTTTTATCCTAGTAGTAAAGTCATCTAAAATTCAAGGCTTGTGCTTTCACCCAATATTTCTCCTTTTTTTGAAAACCAACCCCTAAAACCACAAATCATTTGCCCAGTCCTTTGAGATTAATGTATAAATCATACTGCAAATTTACAGTGCAATTGTGAGTGTGTACAGTAAATTATATATACATTATTACAATGTATGTAAATTTATAATATAAACATTACAGATTCATTCCCAATGAGCATTCACTGCCTGCCACAAGTAAAATTATATTATTATAATACCTTTATATATTATAGAGAGGTTATTATAATCTATAACTCTCTTTTGTTAATCGCTATTATGGGAGATTACACACAACATAAGATATAGTTAGTTAACAGAAGTAATGTAACAGAGCCTGTGCACTTCCCTTTATAGGAAATGTGCAAATTGTGTTTTTAAATGATAATGTAAGCATGGGTTTACCCAGCAAAGTATTCTGTGTTCTGAAATTATGTTACTTTCTTTTAGCTGAAACTGTGACACATAAAGCAAAACTAGGAAGTGATAGCGAAGTCTAAGTTTCAGTCGGCTATAATCTTACTGAAACCTTAGAGTGAAGTGTTGCCACTGGAAATGGTTAAAAGTCTGTGGGGTAGTTGTTAATGTTTTAGCAAATTATAGCAATAGAATCTTGGTGGATTTTAATTTTTTTTGAGAAATATAATACTTTAGCATCCAGGTAGATCAGAAAATTTACCCACAATGCACTTACTGTCCTGGGGTAGACCCATTTGAACACTAGGGTTAACTAAGTGCCATAGCCCTATGCTGGTCTAACTGCTATTAATTAAATTAGCTGTGAAGAAATCCACAGAGAAGCCACCTAGACCTGAGTTTACTCTTAACAAAGATTTAGTAGATCTAGACTTAATGTTAATAATGTTCTATTTACAATCCACAAAGGTGCACATAGTCAATAATTGCTAAAGGTCTTCATCAAACTAATTTATCTCTGTTGTATAAACTTCCAGGAGGATAATTGGGGTTAAAAGTAGGGGACTGCATTTCTAAAATCTAGAGAATATGACATTGCCAGTGCAGTTGGCAATAAGCGTGACCTAGCTAGCCCTAAAAAAATGGCATCTTTGGGTCATTAAAGGTGCTGCTAAGTGGGGGGAGGTAGGATGATTCTAATAGCTCACACACTTTTGGGTCCCCCAGAAATCTGTTTTCTAAGTACAGTAACAGTACTAGAAGTAACATAATATTATGTTAGGTACAGAATAAATGTGGTAAGGACCCGACCTCAAATTCCTTCATAGGGCCCCAAACTGCTAGCACTGGTCATAACAGCATTTTATTGCTGTGTGTAACTTTACCAAAATTTGATTTGAGATTTGCATCAAATAACACTAAAACAACCTACAGATTTCCTGTGCTGAATGCATGAGAGGGAACTGACACTTTTGTAACCTGGCAGTCTAACATGCTTGTTTGCTCCCATCAATCTGTGATGCACAAGCCAGCAAATCAACCCAACGACAGGCTTCTGGGGATGATTTTCAGCAGCTATGTTAAGGAAAGTAAATAACCAGGGCCAGCTCCTTCCTTCATCTTGCCACTGGTTAAAACTTCCCACCAGCACTTATCTCCCAGAATCCCATGCTACCCCAAAACAGTCAGCATAATTTTTCCTAATGATCACAGTCTAAACGTCCATTCAAGATGGCTAAAGCACAGAGGTAAGGCTTAAGCATGTTAGCCTTTTATGCTAGCCTACAATGGGAGTTTTGCTTAATTTAGCAGTTTGAAGATTTTTTGCCATTTTTAAGAATCAGTGTTGTTTTAGCACTGTAAGTTTACAGCAAAAAGTCCATTTTGAAATGTGAAATTTGACTTGCCCTGACGGTCTGTCTGGGGGTATTCTCAGATCCAACAGCCAAATACAGAATGCAAAAACTGGCGACAAATAGCTTAGAAAACAGGCAGAATTTTAAGTAGTGTGCTTATCCATGCCCCACCTTTATTTCGCATGTGAGTATTATAAGCACCTGTTAATGTATGTGATTCACTCCCATCTGGCTACATTTAGTAAGTCCCCAAGGATCGGGATTATTTCAGAATTGTCTGCGTTTAACATCACAATGCATCAAAGGATTAAATTTTCCCCCAGCTCTAGTAACTAACTTACCATTTCCAGGTCCAAAGGGATACTGTGCGGCGTCCCTGCATCGCTAGCTGCACCCTGTTAAAGATCAAGGTAATACGCAGCGACAGCAATTGGGGACCTCAGGAAAAAGGACAAGTTCAAGGACCATCACTCTCCCCAAGAAGGCATCCGAAAAGAGGTCTTAAAACCATCAGAGCTGGGCCTCTGGAAACAAACCCCCCCTGAAGGGTATCTGATGATATTTGAACCTCCCCAGTGTCCCCAGGACATAAGTTCTGCTATTGGGCTCCCACCACGGACATTGCCAGAAGAAAGTACAGCCCATCAGTCGATTCCATAAGCACTAGAGAGCTCAAGAAAGTCTCTAGCCCAAGTTTACCACTATCCATAGATATGGAAACTGTGGGTGTGGCCCCTAAGGGGGTCTCTATACTTCAGTCCAGAGCTCCCACCACCAGGACTCTATGTCTAGAAATGGAACCTTTTTGTCTCCTGGTTCAGAGACAAAAAGCAGGACCCTGGTTCAGTTTAGAAATCCTGCAAAAACATTTCTGTACAAGGCTAACACTGTCCACCCTAAAGGTATACGTGGCATCCAAAGCTGCTTTCCACACCCCTCTGTGTCTCAAATCAGTGGGCAGAGATCCAATAGTATCTAAATTTCATTGTGACACAAGAAGGCTGAGGTCTGCACGGCAACTGAAATTTCCATCATTGGATCTGGCTATAATGTTGGGGAGACTGTCTAAACCCCCTTATGAAAGGGCCTTCTGTGCCCTGTGCTAGCACTGGGTTTATACATCCACAGTGCTGCCACATGGAGAAGCAGATGGGTGGTTGATGAATCTTGCTTATAAGGCTACCTGCCTAGCAGTTCCAGAAGGGCATACTTTTATCCTGTTTTACAACCTGGATCCAGCAACAGCCCTGGGATCTAGGGTTCTAACGTCACACAGTCCCTACACAGCATTTCATCTGCTGCTTTTGTATTTGACAAAATGATATGCTGCATCATGTGCCATATCCCCAGCGTCCCTCTCATGCTTAATGCGAGCTTATCGAGGTGCATTGAAAAAAAAAACAGCTAGTTTTCTGGTTATTCTTTTTTTGATGCTGTTTTTACCAGTTTAATTAAAATTGTACCTGCAGCAGGGTTTCCTTTGAGGTGTTACTGCAAATAAGGTAATTATGCTGTCTAGCTATTTATTTGTACTGAATTTGTATTTCTCATTTTCCTTCTTACAAAGGTTAGGTTTTATAGTATTGTGTTGCGTTTACCATTTTTATATAGTTATGTAGTTTTATGTACTTTTATATTGCTACAAAATATGGACTGCAACAGAGCACAGAAATATTTAAAGCAGTTTATATTGCATTCTTTCAGTTATCATGGACTCGGTTTCATCATTGCAAAAAAAAAATATTAAAATTTTTTAAAAATGAGCATGCATAGTGTGATGCAAATCAATAGGCGTAATAAATGCTTAAACAGACTCTTTTAATGTCTAAGATTAAGACCTGTGTACAAGAGATCGCAGTTCTGTTGTCAGAGACTGCTACAACTCTTATCTATATTTATTGAGATTTATTTTTTTCTGTGTGCAAATATTGCATTTGTGTTAGCATTAGTTGCAGTATAAGTAATGCCAAATCTGAACTTGGAAGAACGGGCATCAGTCAAGAGAAGCAAAATTATCCATGCTTATAATCGTCATGCTGTACATGTTGTCATGTTCAATGGATACCCAGGGTATGCAATGAATTACTTTGCATATTCAAGCACCACTCATGCATTTAACCATCTGCTCTTATTTGAGGGTGTCTAAGAAATTAGTCAGTGGATAATAACATTGCCTGGGACTAGGTGAGCACAGAGGAAAAGCAAAACCGTACTGAGCAACTCGTTTGGAGCCATTAAAGAGTATTAAATCAAAAACGTGGGATATTCTCACAGCTTTTGGTAAACTACTCTTTTGCCGCCATTATAAACATATGGTGCTGAGGTGAAGCAAGACACAACTACATTAGGTCCACACAAAGGATCCACAGTAAAAATATTATTGATGATGTTTACAGCATGATTTCTTCCACTGTGCGGCTCTTCGTTTCTGTATAAAGAAGCTTGAGGTCAAAAATCATGGTCCGTCTTTCTGGCAGTGATACTAAGAGCTCTTCGAGCTGACAGCGCTGATGATGTTCTAGTGCCCTGTTTATGATGAGGCTTTGCTATTCAATATGCAGCTGGTTTTCCACAGCAGGGCGCCTCATGTCTCACTCCAGCTCCTCAAGAAGTCTACATAAATAATTCACTCATCCAGTATCTGAGGAGGCACTCAGCTGAAATAGATTTGATATTTTATTCTGTATCAAAAGGCTAAGCTGGGGATCAAATGCAAATAATGCATTGGAGCATTCTGGCTCAAACATAAACCATTCATTATCACAAACACTCCAAGTATTATTACACTCTAATTTCACTTAAGTATAGACAAAATAGAAAGAATCTTGAATCCTATTTATCTGTGGCCTTACAATAAAGTGTATTATATTTGAGCAAAATTTAGCATAAACAGTACAAAAAATATAAAATTTTAAAGTATCTTCTAGTATCTTCTCTTTGAATTATTAGGGGTTAGGGGTTCGAGTTTAACCTTGTGTACATTGGTTTCCCCTCTAGTCCAAACACATGCATTGTAGGCTGTCTAGCATCTAAAAATGGATGGACGGACGGGTAGATGGGTGGATAGATGGATGAATGAATGGATGGATGGATGGATGGATGGATGGATGGATGGATGAATGGATAGGTAGATGGATGGATGGCACTCAAAAACACTGTGCTGTTCTGTTCTGTGCTTTATATAGAGTACAAGCATTCATACAAACATGTTTCTCAATAGGAAGATGTGGTTGTAAGAAGGTTCCCTGATTAATAATACCAGTTCATAACTATGTCCATTTCTAACTATATAAAGGTTCAAGTAGCTGCAACTGACTTACCTAAAACCCAGCATATAACTGGAATTTAGGGCTGTAGGGATGCTTTTGGCAAAAAAAAAAATGCAATGCTTTTAATATCTAATTTCATTTTAAATAATAATTAGAAAAAGTAATGTTATTGCTTAATTTCTTATTGACCAAAAATTAAAGGCTCATCAGACTAACGGCCTTATTTTCCAACTTATGTAACTAACGACCAGAAGAAGAAGCTCCTACAGAAAATTACAATTATTTTGTTTAAAGCTATTTTTATTTACAATCTTCAGCAAACGTTGGGCCTTACTTAACGGTCCAACAGTATCAATAACAGTACCCCGAACTTCAATCAGTAACCTACTTAACTGTTATGCCCCTGGTTAACCCAATCACTACACTTAAATATAGTTCTTCAAATTACCACAGCAAAATAGCATTGCTAACGGCTGGCTTACAGTCTAGGAAAAAATGGGGGGACTTAGAGGGTGATAAAAATAAATCAATCAAATATATTATATGGTATAAATAAATCAAATGTTTTGAACTCATATTTTATTGTATTATTAAATTGTATTAATTTGTAAAATAATTGAAAAAAATATTGAAAAAATATCTCACACATGACCTCACAATGTATGCAGTGCACCCGTCAATACATTTTATAATTACATCAGTCCGAATAGTGCAGAAGTGCATTTCTGGGAAATCCAAAGCAAAATAAAGGAGACTGAGCCTTAAGCTGGACAATCAATTAGAGAAGAAAGCAGATCTGGAGACTAGTGGGCAGCCAAACACCAGTGGCTGCAACAGCTCCGCCAAAGTGATCACAGCACATTACCGCAGGAAGTAGAAATGCTAAGGGTGACTTGGAGTGAAGCGCTCTTTTAGACCCCTTGAGGTTAGGGTTAGGGTTAGGGGTTAGGGTTAGATACATTCCCGCTGTTACGGTTTGTCATTATGCTTTATATGAAATTGAAGTCTTGGTGTGATGTAGCATTAAAATGTCCCTTTACTACCACTAATCGAGACTATAGTCTTTATTGTCCTGGGGTGTTTGCTTCCAACTTTTAATAGAGCAGTTTCAATTCTATATATGTCTGTGGTTCGCTTTCCAATTGTGTAACAGTTTATTGAGAAAGGGTTAGCACATGCTCTTTTTGAACTGCTGCATAGGTTGTGTCACATTTCGGAGAACGCAACATTTCTACATTTATGAACTCACAGATGGTAACAATTGCCCATATTGAAAAGGTTATCTTGGGGAACATTAATGCTATCACTCTGTATGTGACCTTGACTAGGGCAGAGTAAAGGATTCTATCCAATTATTGGTATTTGAGCTTGGATATTTTTTCCGTGGTGTGGACTTGAGAGCCCACAAGTGTTAAAATAATGACTTAAGGTCACCATTAGGGTGTATATTTTGTAGATAATTTTTTTCTTTCCATGTCAATAACACTGCTTTAATAACAAATCCATTCCAGACTACAGCATTAATCCGATTAAATCATCGATTTCTTATGTCCTTATCTAAAATCCTGATCCCTACCATTGTCACTGACTCCATAATCACCTCAGTGGGTCCTGACTCAAAACACAGACGCTGTCTCACTCTAGAGTTTCTACTTCTTTTTTTTTTACCTACAGTATAATTTTGTCTGCTTGTGTGGGTGTGTGTTTCCCTTCATCTTAATAAATCTTTAAAAAAAAGTCTTACTTAGATATTATATAGAGATAAATTACAGGAGCATGGGATAGAGTGATGTAATTTGATGTAACACACTGAAACTCAATGCTGCATATCCCACATATGGTTCCATTACTGAGAGTCTTCGATACCGGTGAAATGTTATTCCAACTATAAACTGATACAATCATGCAGCTTCTAAATGTTATTACTCTTGCATTTTAGAGTAGTTGGAACTTAAGTAGAACCAGAGCTTGGGTAGAACATTTTTATCTGATTTTTATACTTTTTGCCCTTATTTTTTTGTGTGACATGTATTGATATCCTTCTATCCATCTATCCGTTGTCTATACCTGCTTAATTCTAATCAGGGTCATGGGGATCTGCTGAAGTCTATCCCAGCTGTTATAAGATGAAAGACAAGGGTACACCCTGGACAGGTCACCAGTCCATCGCAGGGCCACATACAAACAAACAAGCACACACTCACACGCACTCCTACGGGCAATTCAGAATCACTGATTAACTTAACATACATGTTAAGGAGTAAACTAGGCAAGCACAGGGCGAACATGCAAACTTTACACAGAAAAATATGAAAAATATATAACACTAACCACTGAGTCACCATGCTGCCCCAAAAAGATTTGCAATTTTAAAAAATATTTTAAATAAAAGTAATTGAGCCTTATAGTTTTCCTTAAATTTGGGGTTACATGAGGATCTTAGGTCAAACATCGGGGTGATAAAGTGAAATTTCATTACTTATTAAAAGTTGCTTTTTATTTAGGACAAAAAGGCCCTTCTTTCTCTAATACTTATTGTCCAAAACAGTGTTATAACTGTAAGAACACCTTCATCCGGCCACCAGAGGGCGCCGTCGCCCGAGTATTGACTGATCTTCTTCTACTCCAGGTCAAAGGTCATAGGTGGGGTATTTAAGTTGAGCACATGGCCTACTATGGCGTGTAGTATTGTTTGTTTTTCCACAGCATTCTAGCGTTCATGCCATTGTTATCGTCATTGTTTTCCCGGCTTTTCGACTACCCTTTTGTTTATCGGACTTTGCGCTTGTCTAACGTTTGGATTGTTTGTTTGATTACTGGTTTTGATCTTCGTGTACCGACTACTGCCTACTCTTTGGATTTTGTCTTTGCCTTGCCCTACTGCTTATTAAAACCATTACTCTGCATTATGGATCCCTCTCCGTCTGGTTCATCACAATAACTAGGCTTTATCGCCATCTAGTGATAATAGTGTCTAATACACAACAATAGTACACCTGAATGGAACAACATTCACAGATTAGTAATTCATTCTCTGTCGTGGATTTAAAGATGTTATCAGTATTTGCTAAATAGAAAATCTGCGTAATAAAGAGGAAAAAAAAAAAACCCAATATCTACACTTTTTTGTCTTAAACATCTACATGTCGGCCAAGTTTCACTTTCCACGTTACCCACTATGTGTTAATGTTATTTAATTCTAGCTAAAAAAAAATGGAATCTTAGCTGAGTTTATATGTTACTTAAAATAATAAGTGAAAAACTCTTTATGAAATTTTTAAATGTAATTATTTCTAGCAGGGCAGCACGGTGGCTTACTGTTGCTTCACAGCAAAAAGGCCCGGTTTCGATTTGTGGGCAGGGTTTTTTTCTGTCTGAAGCTTAAATGTTCTGCCGGTGCTTGCTCCAGGTTCTACGGTTTTCTCCCCCAGCCCAAAAACATGTATGTTAGATTGATTGGTGATTCTGAATTGCCTATGGGAGTGAGTATCAGTGTGTGTGTGGCCCTGTGATGGACTGACGACCTGTCCAGGGTGTACCCTTCCTGCCTTTCGACCTTTCAGAGACAGCTGGGATAGACTCCAGCAGATCCCTGTGACCCCGAATTAGGGAATAAGCCGGTATAGAGGATAAATAAATAAATGAATAAATTATTTCCAGGAAAAATAAAGCACATTGGTTTTTTGGTTAGCTACCAGCAGTGGACTCCCATCCATTGTTTGTGATGTTTGCATGTGTTTTAGGGGTTTATTTAAGTTACATTGGTTTCCCTACCCAAGAACATGCATTGTTCTGTAGTGCGTAAGAGCGTGTGTGTGGGCGTGTGTCCCCAGCCTTGTCCTTCAGTCCTCTCATGTAGAATTAGTGCTAAGAAAATCACATATTTAACACATCCATTTTAATGCACAGAAATTATAATAAATAAGATAAATTTGTAAAAATGTATTTTGTTTTTATTCTTGTTTCCTTCCCACCAGAATCTCTCTGACAACGATTTAAGCAAGTTCAGCCTTATCAACCGACCGTAAGATCTGCTTTCATTTCCTTTTTTTCTGCAGCATGTTAACCTTTACAAATCCACATAATAATTCGATTTAGAACAAATATGTTCAGACATTTTTACTTAGTCTGGTATGTAAAAAAAATCTATCTACATTTTCAACCCAGTGTCATCTTCTTTTAATTAAAAAATACCACAAACACTCATAGCTTTGCAATTACCAGCAACGTCAGCCAAGCCATATTACATTTTTGGGTTTGTTTTTTTTTTACAAAACCCAAAAATAGTGCAACTCCCTTGTGCATTAGTGTGACTGGGGTTGAGCTAGAGGCCAAAAGCTAATAACAGACATTAAACTGTGGAAGTGTGGATAAAGATTCTTCCCAACATTTTAATGACTATTTAATCACGCTAGCTTATTCTAAGCTTTTAGAAGAATGAAGAAATAAAAAATGACCTGAGGCAGTACACCATTACATACAACAAAGAACAAATCCATCTTCAAATAATGATCATTTGTGTTATCTTCATAAAATTTAAATAACAATCATAGTTGGTTTTTTTGTGTAAAAACTTCATGTATAAAAGGATCTTTGTTTTTATTAACCCCTCGCTGTCTTACTGGACTTCTTTGGTCAGATTTCAACACACTAAGAATTATTGTCCTCTTCCTAAGTAAAAAAGCACTCCTTCATCTAAACCATAAGACCTACTGTGTAAACTCAGCCATCATGCTTCTAAAATAAACCACAATCCACATTCAGTAACTGAGTTTACTGATGAATAAAGCCAATTGTCAGCTTTTTGTTGGGTGTGCTATTTTTAGCTTTACTTGCTGTCACTGGCTTATCAACATATTTTCACTTCCCAAATAAGTACATGGCAAAGTCTTACATTTTATGGTCATAGTTGTTTAGTAAGATTTATTAATATCTATAGTAAATGTGACATTAAATGCATCAAGAACAAGAATGTAAGCATAAATACTGATCAAATTGGAGGGCTGTCAATGTTCAACACACTACCAGTGCCTGAAATGCCGGTTAGTGTTTAAGTAGATAAAGAACTGTGAGCGACACAGTAGGTAACATTTCTAAATCATCAGAAACCAGAAGGTGAAAAACTTCCTAAAGCACAGAGAAGACATCACAGAGAAGGTTACATATTTAAAGTGAATTTATTCTTAAATACATTAACGTACATTGGGCTGAAGCAAGTATAGTCTACAAATATTCTTGTTGTCGACTGGGCGTTTGATCTCATGCGACCTAATGTGAGGGCCTGCAATAGCACAGTTTAACCAGTGTGTCGCTATAGCTCAAGACAGCAATTCAATGCTCATAGAAGAAGACAGCTCTTACTTACACTTTTATTGCACTACACATGTGTGTTTCCCTATTTTTTTTTCTATAGCAGCTTTTGATTAGTAAAATCTTGTTTTGTTTTTGTAGTTTAGGATTAAATTTAATAAAGAAGGTCATGCTGTCATTTCATATTGCATGCCAAATTTGTTTGTTTCTTGACTTGATTCATGTTTTAATTAATTAAAACTAAATAATAAAAACATAGAGTAACTGAACGCAACATTACCGTTTCAGTCGTGACAACCGGCAGGAAGAACAGAACATGCAGGTTGAGCATTTGTTTAAATTTGCATCATTGTCTATGTCCATAGTGATTATCAGATATGGGGCACCGTTCTGTATAGATACTGCTTAATAAAAAGTACATAATGTCCAACGTCTGTGTAATGAATCAGTATATTTAAATAGTATTTTGAACAGGTAAAAATGTGTATCAGTGACCTGTGACCTTCTTAATTTGAACAAATCAAAGCACCTTTGTTATGTTAGCTTTATCGGTATATTAAATCAAACAACCAACAGATTTTGTTTTAAGTAACATTCTGCACAACTTTAATCATAAATAGGAGATTTTTACAGATAAATACCTGTGTGCATGGATTTTCTTATATTAGATGGTAAAAGATTGAGATTTAATAGAGACATCTTACCTGAACGTTAACATTTCTCTAGCTGTTACATTTCCAGAAGGGTTGCAAAAATTCAGAGATGATTATATAAACAGACTCCAACACCAACCGTGGCACAACCTTCCACTTGTCACAGTTTTCCGATACACGGTATATGGTGCAAGTCTGAGTCATTCATCTGCTAAAGCATTGTTATATTTGGTTTTTGGCAAAATGTTGTCAGGGCTGAAGTGTCACTGAATGTCATTGCATATGAATTATGTCTAATAATTAAGCACGTTTTCTTTTTTAAATACATCTGTACATATTACAGGGGCATTAAAGCTTTGTGTCAGAGAATCTTTTAGATATTTTACATAACCAGCAGGAAGTGTGAGGGCTTAATTAGTAGTACATTCGCCTTGTAGCTTTTTGAGTTGCGGTTCGAATCTTGCCCCTAGCCTGTGTGTGGATCTTGCATGTTCTCCTCGTGCTTTAGGAGTTTCCCCAACCAATCGAAAGGCATGTAGCATGATTGACATCTCTAAATGTTGGTGCTTTTTCTGGTATCTTCTGTGTCGCCTTTAGATATACGCCAAGCCTCTTATGACTGGGTAGGCTAAGCAATACAGATTTTTTTTTCTTCACTAATGATACATACAGTTCTAATTAAAATCTAATTTCGTTGTGTGTTTAAAAAGAAAAATTAAATTAGAAAAAATGTGCTCTTTTCAGCTGGATAGTGCAAATCCAATCCTACGTTCTAACGATCTGTTTTTATTATGTGTGAACAGAGTTTTAAGATCATTGATAAAGAATTAAAATAAAAAAACAAAACAATGAACATGAAACAACATAAAACATGAAAAACAACAATACAACAAGAAAACCAAAAACCTTGAATGTTACATATCGCACTGTCTGTTATGTCTGTTATGTAATATCATGTAATAATGGCTTGTAATAGGCATGTGTATAATAATAAGCATGTGTAAAACTGCTGTGGGGTGGAGGAAGAGATAAATATAAGTTAAATAGATGAAAAGGTGGATTGAATTGCAAGTGGGGACCGAATACATGCACAGGAGCCTATCATTAGTTTCTACTTTAATCTACCATTTGCCATTTGTACTTCCTGCCAAGGCTCTAACAGCTGGATTCTTCTTTAGTGTACATAGCATGCATTAGGTTACTGTTAATCTCCGGTCAGCTATAATTAGCTGGGCTTTCATTTCTGAGCACTTTTTTCCTTATTTCTGATCAGCCATCATATGTTAGCTAATCGGCTATTAACTTAATTTTAAAATGCATCATGGAAACTGGCTTAAGCTTAGACACATCTATAGTATAATAGTACTATTGACGAGGCATCTTAAACTAACCAACAACAGTAAGTGAGGCCTATTAGGAAGACATTTTTATGTCTCTTCCAGGGGTCATCGGAGTCATAAAGTCACGTAGGATCAGAATGATATCAGCATATCGATATCTAGAAGAACTGATATGGTGAGGCAATATGCAGCGCAAAGAGAAAATGTGTCCTCATTTTACTGTACGTTGTGACCTAATTTTGACATTTGGACACACAGGCAATAATAGATTTTAAATGTAGACAATTAATTTATCTATTTACATAGCAATTATTGTAAAAGGTTCTTTTCCACTCTTTGGCTTGTTTGAATCAGAGAATGGAATACAAGTTTTTGACTCCAATGCGAATTCAGTCAGTGTCTCAAAAGAAGCTGGTTTCAAGGTGGGAATATTTCAGAGATCACTTTTACTTTAATGAAATTATAATTTATTTGTGTAGACAATGGGGCAGCAGTGGTGGCTTAGTGGTTAGCACTGTTGCCTCACAGCAAGGAGGTCCCGGTTTGATTCCCAGGCAGAGGCCATTCTGTGTGGAGTTTGCATGTTCTCCCAGTGCTTGCTTGGGTTTACTCTGGGTACTCCGGTTTCCTCCCACAGTCCAAAAACATCTATGTTAGGTTGATTGGTGATTTTACATTGCCCATAGGTGTGAGTGTGTGTGGGTGTAACCCTCCTGCCTTTCTCCTTTTCAGGTACAGTGTCCACTCACGCTGTGCACAATTTTATTATCCATTTTAGATTAGATTCGTCATCTGAACACATACTTTAATAGAGGACATTAGACATGAGTAAAATCTGACCTTTTGTACAAAGCAGTTAAAACATCCAGTATCACAAATTACTTCACATTTAAACAGGGACCTAAAATATGAAGTGCAAAACTTTGAGTGAAAATCTTCAGTATTAAACAATCACTTACTATATCAAAATATTAAAACAAATTATATATATTTAAGTATTCTTTATATATATTTACATTATTATTTATATATTTTTTTATATTCCTTTATACATCTTTTAGTGATTATGCTTATTTTTTTTACCACTGACTGATGATCCAGTACATAAAATACCATTGCCTAGTTCTGGTTCTTGGTTCTATACTTCTATATTTCTATACTACATATATTCACACATTATAAGAATATTGTAACATTTTAATAGGGAAATAATAACTGTTCATATGGTAAAATGGTAGTATAACTGAAGACGCCACAACTCATTTTAACAATGTAGTGGACATCATTTATAGCTATTTAACAAGCCACTGTGAACAATTTGGTGTTGTTTTCAAACCGGAAATGAAAGTGTTAATTAAAGGTAACAAAGTTGAGTGTGTCTCATCTGTAAGAAATAATTTAAAGTCTGGGGTTCGATTCCCAGCACCATCAAGCTAACACTGTTGGGCCCCCCGAGCAAGGCCCTTAACCCCAAATTGCTCAGTTGTATAAGTTCAAGTTCAAGTTCAAGGACCTTTATTTATCCATATATAGCAGATGCAGTACACAGTGAGATGAAATAACGTTTCTCCAGGACCCCCTGGTGCTACACAAAACATAGAATTTACAAAACAACAAAGAGCCACTAAACAGGATAGACATAAAGTGCATGTCAGTGCAGACAGAGCAGAAAAAGACAGTGCAATAAACAATACAAACATAACAAGGACAGTGCAAAAAGACAGTAAAGGACGGGACATAACGGAATAGCGCCAATCATAAGAATCAGAAATAAATGTATGTCGCTCTGGATAAGGGCATCTTTAGCCTGTTTATCTTGGAGAGAAGTAGCTTTTTTTTTTTAAAAAAGCATGGCTGGTTTCAGAAAAACACTCAGTCGTACCCCTGTATCTGTGTTAAGAAGCAGCCATGAACGCTTATTAGTAGACATAAATAGACGTTACAGTCTCACTTCCACATTTTACACTATGTCTATTATATGTCAGTCAGTTTTATTAAAAATGTAGCCTGCAGTCTGTTTGCAAATTAAAATTAAGGATATAATAGAAAAAAGAAAAGGAAAAAATCAAATAAAGAGGAAAACATTTAAGAAAAGCCCTGCTGTGTTTATCTAGTCCTGGCTTTATGCCAAGCCCTCACAGCGTTCGTTTAGAGAACACGCACATCCTCATTCTTCCACACAGCATGGAGAAACTGAGCAAGATCACCGTTCCGGCTAGTGACAAACTCCGGTAGGAAAGCCAGAATTTATGGTTTTATGGTTGATTTTATTTTACTTTTAATTTAAGAAAGAAAGAATAACTCTTACTTTGGATTTAGCTCAAGTTTTGAGGTCTTTTAATCTGTGAATGTGATCTCTGCTTAGGTTCTCAGGTAAATTGGAACTAGGTTCTGTGTGTTATTTGTTTCCTAGTGTTACAGAATGACATGGGACAAGAAACAGCTCGAAATGAATAAAGTGCATAAATTTATTCTGTTGTAATAAATGTATTATATGTATTTTTTTAGACTGTAATTGTTTATTTGGAGCTGATTATTAGTGTGACGTAATAGTTTAACAGGTTTTTTTAGGAGTAACTTTATGTCTGTGGAATGTGAGTGTTAAAAATGTTGGACGTGTGTGTGTGTGTGTGTGTGTGTGTGTGTGTGTTTTGTCTGTGTTCGATTTGCAAAAAAAAGTGACCTTTCAAACAGAGAGTCTGTGTCAGAGGAGCCTGTGGTTTAAGAACATTATTTTGAACTGCAGCTAAAATCTGGTGTGAGAAGTTTTCCTTATTATTTTATGCTCGAGTTAGTTAGTAAAAATATCTGTTGTCTGTTTGTGGGATGGGAGACTGAGCAAAACCATAATCTCATTAAGTATACGTCTCAATTCGCTGCCACTCTCATCTTCAGTACCACACCTACACACTTATAAACACAAACACTGTGTTCAACACTTTCAGACAGCCATGAGTCAGTGCGCTAGTTAACACCCACCTAATGTAAAGTGAGTCTAATCTAAAGCTTAATGTAGGCATCTGGAATATGTGTCTTAGTGTTCATAATACTTTTTAAAACATTGCTCCTGTTGTGGTTTATACCTTTTGTATGTCAGTCACTTGGAAACTGAACCGTTGTTCTTTGGGATGAACTGGAACGCTGCCTGCACCTCGAACCTCCTCACTTAACATTAATGCCTAAACTTAGTGAAGTTCTTGTAGATGAACATACACAAATTTCCACAGCTACGTTCCATGAATAAATAAAAGTCTAATAAATAAAAGTCTAATAAAAGTAAAGGAAATAAATCTTAAGTAGGATGTTTTAATTCACATGGGGTTGTAATGGCAGGGTGTTTACAATCTTTTAACTGTGAAGTGTATCTGTTTTAACGCAGCACACTGCACCCACAATGCTAACAGCACTGCAGACCACCGCACATACACACACACACACACACACACACCATGCACACTTTCTTTACCATCCTACAGTCTGGGTTAAGTTTACTAAAGCATCTTTGGTCTTACAACTATACTGTGTAATATTTTCTTGCCTTAAATCATACGACTCTCCCTGTACAAAACGCACACTAACACAGACACACACACACACACACTCAGTCTACCTTTCCTTTACATCACCTCCTAATTTAGCTAATTCTGTGGTTTCACAATCCATTTTAATGCCGTTTGCTCATTATAGGGACGTGTTTTGGCTTGACCTGTCATATAACCGCATCTTTTTTTATTTTTTGCCCTTACATGCTGCAGCTAGAGTTTTATCTCCTACACCATAGTGCAGATACTATGATTATGTGGTAGATATGCAAACGATAGCCTAAGTTGACCGGTTTAATGTCACTGTCTATTGTATTTCAGGCAAATCCAAAAAATTGTTCAGGACATCAAAAAGAATGACGACAGCATTTTCAGTCGTTTAAAACGGTAAGTTTAATTTTAACCCTTTAACCGACTATAAATTGTATAGATTTTATAATATACCCAATTTTAATACCCACATTTAGCATGACACCATTACATCATTTATACAGGGAACGGGAAACAGTATGGAACCTTTTGTGGATTAATAAAAATAATTTTTTTTTATTTTGCTTCTATAAAATAGAAATAAAACAGAGGTAAACAGCTGTAGTGAGCTGTGTATCACTTCCTCTATCAGCTTGTTTTCAACAGGAACCACGGTTTAGTAACGTAACGTACCAGAGCGTTCAGCTGTGGTCTATTAGAAGTAGGGGAATATTTTTGATTAAAAAGAGAATCAGGAAAGAACGAGTAAAACGAAAGTGATGTAGTGCTGTTTTTGGTCATTTCTTTCAGGTTCCAAAGTGAACAGACAGCCAACATTCTCAAAACTGGAAGAAATACAATAGACAGGTATAACACTGAGTACTGCACATGTGGCTCAGAACTCAAACCTTTGCATCTGACAAAATGTAACTAATGACGACTACCGACTTTTTTGCCTGTAAGGCACTGTGATCTCTACATCCAGAAAAATAAATATATTTTTATTGCTAAGTTTTAATTGCCAGTTTTGGAAATATTTATATTTTTGATTTAAATGTAGTGTAAAATTTAGTAAGTCTGGCTAACGGAAAATGAGGGACGTGATAGCGCAGTGGTTAAGATGTTGGACTGCCAACTGGAAGATTACCACCAAGTCACCACCGCTGGGGTGCTTAGCAAGGCCATTAACCCCAATTGCTCAGTTGAATAATATAAATAAATGTTAGTCGCTCTGGAAAAGGGCGTCTGCCAAATGCTAAAGATGCAAATGTAAATGTAAAATCTTGAGATTCCTTCTGTGAATCCTTTGATATGAACACAGTTGTATAACTATCTGAATTTAACTTGCATGCATGAGAAGTCAAATGAAGAAAAGTGATGGTAGGTCAGTGGTTAAGGTGTTGGACTGCTGATACGATTAAGACTGCTCAGGTGCATAACTGAGATAAATATTTTATAAATTGTGTTGGATAAAAGGGCATCTGCCAAATGTAAAAGACGAAGTGTTTAAATGCTGATAAAAAAAATATACTGACATGAATTTTTCGAGTTTTTCTCTTTTTACTTTAGAAAGTAACCAGAAATTGAAATTCTCAAACTTTACCAGCAATTAATACATATTTGAACTGTTGAAGAATGCAATGAAGGAACAATGTGGGTTGATCATCAGTAATTAATTAAATATGGCATCACATCACATCCATGGCTTGGACATGTACAGAGGAGGGATAGTGAATATATTGGTAGGAGGATGTTAGAAATAAAGCTACCAGGCAGAAGGCAAAGAGGAAGAGCAAAGAGGAGGTATAGGGATGTGATAAACGAGCACATGAAGTTAGTGGGTGTGAGTAAAGAGGATGTAGAGAATAGGGTTAGATGGAGACAGATGATTCACTGTGGCGACCCCTAAAAGGGAACAGGCAAAGGGGGAAAAATTTTTGCATGTGATTAATTTTGAATATTTTTTTACTTCATAATCAGTTTTTTTTAGAATTAAACTGTATTTAGTAGGATGTGATTATGTAAAGGGATTTTCTGGCTGATACATTCTTTAATTATGCACCAGTCACATGTTTTAGTCTGCTAGTAGAAGTGCTGAAGGTTGGACTATCTGTGGGCTAGTCTGCACTATTACTAAGACTTCTTCCATAAAAAAGAATGAAGTCTTTAAAGATGGTTTACAACAATCACTTTTAACTCATTAGAAACACTGGTCATTATTTAGAGATCTTTATACTAAAAATATTACATCTGTTTTTGTAAGACTACAGGTCTCAAAAAAGTTGGCATGGGGCAACAAATGGCTGAAAAAGCAATACATTTTGGAAAGATTCAGCTGGGAGAACATTTAGCAACTAATTAAATTAATTAACATCAGGACTGTAACATGATTAGCTATAAAAAGGATGTCTTAGAGAGACAGAGTCTTTCAGAAGCTGGGCAGAGGCTCTTTAATCTGTAAAAAAAAAAAAGAGCATAAAAAGACTGTGAAGTACTTTAAAAACAATGTTTCTTAACATCAAATTACAAAAACTCATCATCTACAGCGCAGAACATCATCAAAAGATTCAGAGAAACTGGGAAATTTCCGTGACCTTTTGACTGATGCTTGTATATATTTCTCAAAGCCACTGTCATTAAACACAATCCACCGTACCATCTGTAGATGCTGAAAGAACTAAAGCTCTATCATGCAAAAAAGAAGCCATATGTGAACATGGTCCAGAAGCGCCGTCGTGTCCTGTGGGCCGAGATTTATTTAAAATGGACTGATTAAAAGTGGAAAAAGTATTATGGTCCAAATTTGATATAAAGAGGAGGGAGACCTTCCAGCATGTTATCAGCGTTCAGTTTAAAAGCCAGAAGCTCTAATGGTATTAGGGCATAAATGCATAGAGTATGGGCAGCTTGCATGTTTTGGAAGGCACTATGAATGCTGAATGGTATCTAAAGGTTTTACAGCAACATATGCTTCTCTCCAGATGACGTCTATTTCAGGGAAGATCTTGTGTATTTTATCAGGACAATGTAAAACCACATAGTGCAGCTATTACAACAGCATGGCTTTATAGTATAAACCAAATTCCAATACATTCTGTGTGTTTTATGTTCCAGACTGAAAAACAAAGGACCTCCAAAAGTACCTGCAAGAGACTACCCTAGTAAGCTCAGTTCCAATGTTTATCAAGTGGATGGGATTTAATTATATATGCTCCAAAATATAAAATTGAATATATACCTATTACTGAATTCATTGCTTATCCAAAGCCTAATAAAAGTAAAAGATGCACCCTTTTTCCTTTATTCAGGTGACAACCCGGAATCTGAGCAGTCCTCCGATTCAGAATTCGTGAGTGTCCCATCTCTTTTTATCATCTGCCTCTCTGATATACAGATGATGCTTAATTTAAGATGATTTCTTACTGCAGGACAATGACCTTTATGAAGAACCACAGGGTGAATACAACTATGAGCCTCCCCCTTGTGAGAGAGTCTTCACTCCTCCTCGACAGATTAACTACACCGGAGGAGATTACCTTGGTAAGACTCGGGTTTGGTGTCCTTACGCTCCTTAAAGCACACGATCCAGTTTGCTTTTATTCAAGTCAATAAATCATTACATCAGAAGTTACATCATTTTAATCTGTAATAAACTTAGACATTTGTAATACAATCTATTTTTATTATGACCTTATGCACTGTATTTTAACCCTATTTTAACTGTGTTTTAGCCCTGGCTTTCCTATTGGAAATCAACTTATCTCACACTTTTAATCAGTATAAAAAGTGTTTTAGTGCTGCAAGTCTGATATTTAATTAGTTTGGACACTGCTGGATTTCAGTGGGAGAGACTTTTCTCCTCTGTGTTAAGTCTGGGGCAGTGATGGCAATGAGTTAAGAAAAGGCTAAAGAAGACCAAGAAGGCATGGATTTAAGCCAGTTAGTCACTGTTGGGTCCTTGAGCAAGACCCTTAACCCTTTCTGCTCCAGGGGCCCTAAATCATAGCAGAACCTACGCTTTGACCCTGACTTTCTAACATGACATACGCGAAGAAACAAATTTTACTGTGCTGTAGAGTAAATGTGACAATAAAAAACATTTACATTAATCATTTTACACAGAACTGAATCAGAGAAAACGCTGTTAAAATTTAGATACATGTAAACAAGCGTTAAGGCGTCTTAAAGGACAGAAATTGGTTAGTTACGGTATGGTATATATATATATATATTTGGGAGGTGAATAGACACTGGAGATCTTGGAATTACGCAACATTGTAAAATTTCATGCTATCAGTAACCCAAGCTAAGAAACAAACCAGGCGGTCTGTACGAAGTCTACAGTTAACACAGCAATACACATTTAAATGTAAATACTTTCAGCATTCTATATGTATGTTTATAGTAAATATGAATCTGGTTAAAGTGTTTAGTTTCATATGTAAATCACAAAGCTGATCCTAAATATTGCACGTGCCCCATGAACACAGCTCATAGAGACAGGATGTACTTGTTCTTATTCTTAAACATTCTCTGTTGCTCCACTGCAACATGTCTAAATCACTCTGTGGTTAAACAAACACAATTTTAAAACACAAAAGTTGATGATGTATAATAAACTGCCCCAGCCTCTGCATATAGTTACTAATCGAGTAGAATGACTGGATTCCTCTGTGTATCTTTTTTTTTTTTAATAGACACACGTCCTGGTCGACAAACGCAAAGTAAACTGATGACACCTTTCCCACCAACCAAACCTCCAGTTCCAGGGAAATCTAAACAGCAAGCAATGTATGATGTGAGTGAAGACACATATTATATATTATATACAAACTACATTTGATTTTGAAATGGTCATGCTGTGTAATGTCTTAATGTCTCTATATATGCTCATTTGTCTCTTGGCAGGAGGATTACATTGATCCTGAGGATGACACAGATGATAACTATATTGACCCTTCGGAAAAAGGTCCTGCAAATAAGATCTTAGAAAAAAGTTATATTTCAGCCAGGAGTAACAAATTACATTTTAAGACAAAAAAATACACAGCACATCATTACATTCCAAATATTATTTGTGATAATTTTCCACTTTTTTTAAAACAGCAATCATTTTACCTTCACTTGTATCGAGCATCCCAAACCTCTCAACTTACATCATTCATTTTTTTTTGTCCTCTAGATCACCAAGAAATGCAATCAGAACGCTCATACAGTCCAGGTATGTGAACTGTAATCCAGTCATTTGTAAGAATAGTAATTTCGGTAGAATTTGTTTAGATCTGTACATCACTTTACCGTACACATGAAAGCTAACAACAAATGTTGTGTAGTTTTTCAGTTTTAGTAAAACACGTCATAATGATGCTAAAACTCAACCGATAACCACCCAAATAATTTATTTAACTATTTAGTACTACTACATTCACAAACGTTTACATCTTAGGGCAATTTTTTTATCAATTAATTGTGTGTAGTCAGGGCAGCACGGTGGCTTAGTACTGTTGCCTCACAGCAAGAAGGGCTCATGGTTAGAATGTTGAACTACCAACCCGGTTCGATTTCCAGCTCCACCAAGCCACCACTGCAAGGCACTTAACCCTCAATTGCTTTTTGGGCAGGGGAATCGAACACCTTCCTGTGTGGAGATAGCATGCTTCGATTTCCACAGTCCAAAAACATGTATTTGATTAGTGATTCTGAATTGCCCATAGAATTGAGTGTGAGTGTGTGTGGATCTGTGATAGACTGTCCAGCAGATCCCTGTGACCCCCAATTAGGGAAAAAGCGGGTATAGAAGATAAATGAATGAATGTGTGTAGTCAATTAACCTGCCTCTTTTTAGTGGAGAGACCATGCAAAAAATTCAGTTGTGTAGTACAGGATTGAGGTGATGTGACCACATAAAGCCAAACACAGATTAGCCAAAATACACAGTTCAGGCCAGCTACAGATTAAACATCGAATGAAAATGATTTACACGTGCAGGTGATGTTTAAGGCCTCATACTGTTAAGCAGTAAGAATGCACTATTGTGCTTATCAGCGTATCTACAGCAGAATGATTAAACCAGTTGGACTTTAGAGCAGCGGTTTCCAACAGGGGGGTCAAGACCCGCAAGGAGCCCTCAGCGAGCTCTGTGGGGGGGTCGCTTTATATTTTGAAAAGTGTTGAACAGTGAGCATTAAGGAGAGGGATCATATTGCATTAGCTAACTTTATCCATTATCCCCTGGTTGACCAGAAAATGGACGAATTTGTAATTCATCCTCCACAAAAACGACTCTCACTGATTCGCCTGATTTGCCTTCGGCATCTGACAGTAGTGAGTTAGGTATACTGGACCCAGGTAAGGAAGCTCCCACCAATTTGGGTCGCAGTGTGAAGGGGGGCCCTGAAATAATTTTTAGGGGAAAAGGGACAAAAAAAGATTGGAAACCAACGCTTTAGAGAACTTTTCAAAAACCTCTGCTAAGCATTTTAAAATGGAGATCATGGAGAGCACATGGCTGCTAAACATTCATAGCATGAAGATGACTTAAAAGTCAACTTAGAACAGTGAGAATGAAAACATTTTCAGCAAAAAATAGAAAGAGAAAGGTGACATTTTGAGTACTGCACTGTGCTAAAGGGTTTTTTTTTCCTCTTGTCTACAGATGTTTATGAGGTTCCTGACCATGTGAGTATAAAATATTGTGTCTTATCTGCTCTATTAAAGCACTAATTAAATTATGTGTAAAACCCTGATTTTTTTCTGCTTAAAGGACACTTCTCCATCTATCAGTAGGTAAGAACATAATGCCTTTGTGCTACACACTCTTGTGCTGAAAGAGAAAGGAAACCGGGTAGCTATTTTTTTATTCAGAGCTGAAATAAATAAATATATATATCATGTCTGTTTTGTATCATGTCTTGCCACACTTCTGAGGAAATGTATTTTTGCTCTAGGTCATAGCACCTGTTAAACCATTTATATTTATATACATATGTCAATCAATATTTTTTTAGCTGTTTTTCCATAATATGTGTAACTGTTACTCTTTCTGGTCTACAGGTGCAGCCAAAAGTTACAACCCCCCACCCTGCAGCTGCCCCCTAAACCGAGTCCCAGGTAGGCACACACACAGCTATATTCACGTCAAAGATTACACCAGTTATATCTGATCAGATGTGTGTGTTATGGGTAGCTGGCAAATTGTGTAAAACAAAAGATGTATGTAAAAAATAAATATTTATATATATATATATATATATATATATATATATATATATATATATATATATATATATAGATATATATATATATATATACACAATGTGACATATAGTATTTTTAACCCGAGAGAGAATAGTGGATAGATAGATAGATAGATAGATAGATAGATAGATAGATAGATAGATAGATAGATAGATAGATAGATAGATAGATAGATAGATAGATAGATAGATAGATAGATAGATAGATAGATGGGTGGCTTGGATGGATGGATGGATGGATGGATGGATGGATGGATGGACAGACAGATCGACAGATAGATCGACAGATAGATCGACAGATAGATCAATAAGATACCATTGGAAAAAAAACAGTAATTTTAGACATTGTGCTGCACATAGCCACTAGAGGGCAACAGACACATTTTCAAGTTTAAGTTAGAGGCCAAGAAGCTTTATTGTCAATTCAACTATATATAGCAGATAAAGTATACAGTAAAAAAAAAAAACGTTTCTCCAGGACCCCATGGTGCTACACAAAACAACACAGAACTACACAAAACAACAAAGAGCCACATAACAGAAGAACAGCACAGAGATAAAGACTAAAAAATTAATGAAGTCCTACGCAACATAAAGTGCAAACAGTGCAAATAACAATACAAACCTTAATTTAGACAGTGTAAATAGAACAAAACAACACTGTAGGGTACATAAACTCAAATAGCGCCGATCAGATTATAAAAGCAACACCTTCAAACATTTGCTCACAGTTTCCCTATATGGATAAGCGCAATTGTCTGTTACCATAAATACTCTCTTTAATGAAGCGTTTTTTAATTAATTATGTTACCTGGATGTGCAGCCATATTGGAAATACTTGCGAGATCAGTTAAGTTCAGTGCTATTCTCTATGCTCAGTGCTGAGATCAGCTCGTTACCTGTATAAAAGACATCTGGGAGCCAAAATCTTGATGATTGATTGGGGGGCAAATACTTATTACACTCATTAAAATGTAAATTAGTTTATAACATTTTTGGATAATTTGTTGTCATTCAGTCTCTCAATGTTAGAATAAACCTACCATTCAAATTATAGACCGATCAGTTTTTTGTCAGTGGGCAAACGTACAAAAACAGCAGGGGATTAAATCATTTTTTTTCTTCACCGTTTATAGTTGTTTTGTGTGGTTTGGTGTTAGATCCAACTCCTTTTTAGGCTTAAATAATTAATAATTAATCATTTTTAGGCTTAAAATACACAGGAAAGATACTATTGAAGAGCATTCAGACATACACTGCCCACTGATTATAAAGCCAATTAAGAATTAATTAAGGAATAAATAAGGAAGTGTTTTTATCATTTACTCGGCTCATCCTCGTGGGTTGGTGATCTACTGTTTTTTGGACCTATTGATGGTTTAACTCAGATGCTCCTGCTCTTATCACAGAATAAGGGGAAACAGAAGTTTAAGTCTGTTTGCACATCATGCAATGAAACTTGCTTGCAGTGTTTGTCTGGCAAAAAATGGAACAGGAAGTTCAGACGAACAACAGAGGAAGAAAAAGTCAATACGGAGTATATTTTTACCCTGTATGTGGCAGAAAAAACTTTTCAGCTTTTAAGTCAATATATTTGTTTTCATGTAAATGAGCAACACATTCATTTAGAAAACCACACATCCATGAAACTAACACAAAACTATTATTTGCTGTATATATTCACTAAATTTAGGTAATTTTGATGAATTTTAATGCAACAAATTAGTTTATTTTGTTGCATATATATATATATACATGTATATATGTATATATGTATATATACGCTTCAAAAAACCAACAGACAATAAATATTCCATTTTCTCTATTAAATCAGGGTCCCCAACATCCGGTCTGTGGTCCGGTACTGCTCTATGGATCATAATTTCCGAAAGCAAAATGTTTTAATTAATTAGTCTTCCAGATCTTATTTAAAAAAACACACTGTTTCCGCCCTCGCCTCACTACCGCACTTGACTCTGACACACTATTTCACGCATCAGCGACATAAGGTAGCCCTCTAAAAAATGAGCCAATTACAAATTTCACTCGAGAGCTTTTTCCAGGAAGGAGCAAGCAAATGATGGGACACGATGGGACTTCCAGCAAAAAGCAAGAAAATACCAAAATTCCTCGCTCGTTATTGTAATTGCCTAATATAAGGTGTAATTATTGCATTCAGATTGTTTATACTATAAACTGAGAAAGGTGTTTGTTATTGGAACCCTGTCCGTGGGAAAATTTCATGCATGAAACTGGTGCCTGGTAAAATAAAGGTTGGGGACCGCTGGATTAAATGGCAACAGTTTTATTATTAGGTCTAGAATATCTGGAGCAAAAAAAAAAAAAGCCCAAACAAGTCTCTGCAAATGAGCTGTTACTATAGAAACAGGGACATATCAGACAGAGCACATTCATATAAAAATGGTGATTTTCCTTGCAGCCAGAATTGTCTGAAGTGTTGAAGCTCAACAATATTAATAATAGATCAGAATTAAGCATTAAAAAAATCTAAGGATTAAGAAAAAAAAAAAAAAGTAGGCCCGTCTTGTCTGCAGAAAGATCTTTTACTATTTATTTAATTTTGTTTACGTAACGAGGCGTCTGGGGGGGAAAATTAGCATGGGTTTCACCAGAATCGAAGAGCCTTCCAGCATATACTGTAGAAACCAGTCAGAAAAATCCATTCTTTTCTATAATAGAGACATTGAGCTGACATTGAGCTGAATTGGTTTCCTAGTAGGGCTGCGCCATATTGAAGAAAGATGCAATATATAATAGCATGCGATATTCACTATGCAATACAACATTTATATAACGTATTTAACCTTGTTTGGGGATTTTCCTGCTGGGGAAATTGTGCTTGGTTTGGAGGTGACAGTAAAGTATGTAGTGTTTCCCATTTGCGTTGTCACTCCAGATTGACATGTTCTACATAGAATTTCAGTCTGCATGTGGTCATCACTTATAAACAGAAATACTGCTATATTTTTGTGGCACTTCCTCATTTTGGTACTAAATCAGCAACAGCAGCTGCGGCTGCCCTCGGGCTTATGCAGGCATATCCCAACTAACATCCGCCTGCCAGATATTTTACTATCTGCATCAATCTAAATCTTTAACTATACATTTATTCAAAGTATTAAAACACTCGTTTATGGCAACCCGTTGCTATTTGAATATCACAATGTGCACGTACATTGTGCAGCCCTGTTACTAATATCTGTTTTACTTAAATTCTTCTGTGTAACAGTGAACAAATTAAAACCAGTTTATTCTCAGGTCCTTAGATTTGTACATTTACATAAAATGAGATTAAATCTGATAAGACTTTTTACAAATACTGTTAGCGTCATAACAGTTTTGCATGAATATCGGGGCAGAAAGACGATCAGTCCGAATGATTCGTTAACATTCAAAATTATATTTAAAGCTTTTACTGTAAAAATAAATATTTTTTTTATTGTTTCCACATTGATTCACTACACTTTAAGAGGAATTATTAATATTCAATGTTTATTTCCTCTTGCAGAAATAACATTAAAAAGGCAATTATCTGTCCAGTAAGTACGCCTGATTATTCACTAAATTAAAAAATATGTTGTGTGTGGAAATATGAATGCACATCACACACAACGATAATCACAATGACGTTCTATTATCTGATGTTCGCAGGAGCCAGAGGACGAGGATGACTATGAAATTTGCATTGATGATAATGACGACCATAGTAAGTCCACAAAAACACTTTTTTTAAAAGATACCTTTTAATTACTAGTATTTAAGAAATAGATTTTATTACAATTAATATTAGTGTTATTATTAATATGAATATTATAATGGGATAGGGGATATTATTATAGCCTGGCACCCCAGGGTTGGGGGCTTTATTTTTCTTCCCCTGCCCTGTGTGTGATGTTTGCATGCACTCTTATTCCAAAGACATGCATTGTGGGCTGAGTGGCACCTCCAAATTATCTAGATGTGTGTGTGTGGATGGAACCATGTCCAGGGAATCACCCAGAAATTATTCAGGTGTAGAATAAACAGTACAGACGATAGATAAATCGATGATGAATAACTACCATTAGAACTTTGTGAATACCTACAATTACAAATATTTCCTTAAAATTAATGTATACATTTCTCCAACACACTACAGGTATAATGGTCTTAATGTGTTTTTCTTGCAGGTTTGACTGAGGAACAGGAGAAGAAGACTATAGAAGAGAGAAGACCTTCTATTCCTGTCCCTCTGCCAAGAGAAACGTGAGTTACAACAACATTATACCTATACATGGGCCCTCAACGGGGATTTAACCGACTGATACACCTCTTAATACCACCACGATCACGTCGCAAATATCGAAGCCATTAATACTATACAAAAAGACAGTATAACACGGCGTTTCATTACAGAAAGAGAGATATTTTGTGTATTGAGGGTATCATCTGGAGCAGTTCAGAATCAATATTTATTTGCTGGCCTTGACTGCACACCAGTGCATTACAATGACTGAAATACAGATATGCAACACGAAACTGCAACTCAAAATGTGTCTTTTTTTTATTAGGAAGAATCCCAAATTACTCGGATTCCTGGTACGTACATCCGACATGAAATCAGGCATGTTGGTTAGGTTTATTTGTGTATTGTTTTTACAGTTTGTCATTATGTTTCCTGATTTGCAGAAGCCAAGTATTCCATCAAGAGACCAAGAAGGTAAAAATGAAATATTTCTGAATATTTCTTCTCTCTCAATAATGCACATAATCCTGAAGTCAGGGGTTGATCATTTTTGTGTGATCATTATTAAAACTGTAAGCAAAATTCTATCATCATGCCTTAATAATTATTTGACATTTTGGACAGGCTTGAATCATAGTTAATTTTGTGGTGCATTATAATAATAATAATAATAATAATAATAATAATAATAATAATAGAGTGGGGTTGTAATTTTTTTTTTTTCCTTATTTTGTTATTCCTCCTTGTACTTCAGAAAACTAACAACCAATTTCTTATGAATTTATGCCTTATATAATTTGCTTTAATAAATAATTAGATTTATTAAAGCAAAGAAAGTGGGAACGGGTTGCTAAGCAGCACCGTTATGTTTAGGAATGAAGTCACGGTTATTCCCTTGCGTGAACCCAGTTTCATAATTTGTTTAAAGAGAAATTATGTTATTATTCGTCTTCAGCCTTAGATTTATTAGCCTTGGCACATTTTTCATGTAGAAAATAAAAGAAAACATATTTTTCATAACATTTATATTTTCGAATGTGATTTAACAGAATAAATGGTGTTTTTTTCCATAAATTATTATTAAGGCTGTGTTGATTAAAATCTAGTGTGTCCGCCAGACCCGGGAACATTGACTAGGTAACACATGAGAATTAAACAAAAAGCCTGAATCGAGGGGGGAAAAAAGCCGTAAACAAAAGAAATATGGAAATAGAACATATACTTTTCTTAGAAACATTATAAACCTGAACTTTACCGTACATCTTGTAATCTGATGTTCACCTTGATATTGTTGTATCTGATGCTGTACAGCTCGTGATCCAGCTCCCACTGTGGTCTTTCCACCCACCACCGGATTTCATCTTGTAAAGTAAGTAAACACAGACCAAGGACTTTAGTTACATCCAGCAAATATTGACTTTATGTATTAACTGACTGCATTTCTTTTTTTCAATTATGACTATTTTACCAGGTCCCTGCAGCGTGAAAACTTTTGCCAGAGTAAGTGGCTCAAAAAAAGCCAAGCCACCACCAGGCTCTTGCTCTCCCACACACATTTTCTTTCTATTCTTCATCCGCTTCTCTTGGTAATTCTTCCATAATGTGTTTGTGTAGAGTCTCCACCAGGGAGAGGAAGTTTTTCTCATGAGGACAGTGCAACCAGGCAGCAAGAGGAGGTAAAAAAAACCCGTCTGCATGAATGTTTTTCCTGATCACAGATTACAGCATTAACTATTGCTTTAATTAATGTATCACTGCTCTTATTCGGGGGTTTTTTTTTCAAAGAACGTCATCTTGCGTGGTGTTTTAAAGCCAATGTTATGTACTATAACTAAGTTATATCTATGATCTACCATAGCAGGATTGTTTCTATGAACGTAATCGCTCCTTGTCGCTTACAGGAGGCTGGCGTGTATAAGAAACCGTGGTATGTGGGTAACTGCGACCGCAAAACAGCAGAGGACGCACTCATTCGATCAGCCAAGGTTTGTTATCCAGGACTTTGTCTATATGAGATGCCTTATGATAACTTGTGTTAAATATCCATCTTTGTTAAAAACACTTATATTCGTGTTTTAAGCTTAAGTATTTTTAGTAACTCTCATGTTATGGTTACAGTCACGTCAAAGGATAAATTCTTTTTCACCTCTTTTTATTATTTGTAAATATTTGTAATGCTTTTTAGAGAAATAGAGCTGGGCCTATTATGGTAGGAACTACTATCTGTTAGGCCAGAGGTCACTTAACTCGTTTTGTTCAACCCTAATCCTGATTAAACATACCTGAAGTAGGTAGTGGAAATATGCAGGCCACCTTGTCTGGTGTACCCTGTGCTAAGCCATGTGTGTTAGTAGTCTTATCTGTAAAGATCTGGTGTGGGTGCAGGTTTTTTTTTATTATTCCAACCAAGCAGAAGTCACACCAGATGAACTGATTAAACTGGGTGGAATCGGGTGTGGCTTAAAGTGGTTCAGCCATTTCTAAATTACTACTATTAAAATGTTTTCTTTACAGTTTTTCCACTTGATTGACACGCGTTTAAAAAATAATGAAATAACCACAGACAGGGTGGTTTGATGCATCATCATGCAAAGTATTAAGAGATTATTCTTCAACAATACACCATGAAGTGTTTTGTTGCTCTTTAATTAAGACATTAACGCTTGCACAGATTTAATTAAACCTTAATGCTTGTTAACTATTAATAGTTCCGTTTATTGCTGGGAAATCATTGACTACAAGCATCGCCACTTTTTTTTCCTTCCACTCCTGAAGTGATTCGGTTTTTCCTGTGCTAGAAAACATTCGAATGACCCTAAAGACCTCTTTTTTTATGCTTTCCCAACCTTTTCTTTTCATATCCTGGATTTTTTAAAGTCTAAGTTCCGAGTACAGGCTCAGTCAATGATAGTTTTCCTGGAGAAGAAAGGCATCGCTATGTAGAGAATTTTATTTTATAAAGAAACATGGGTAAGAAGTCTGTTAATTCTGCACTGATGTGCTTATTACACCTTAAATGTTCAAAGGTAAAACACGGATTTTGCATAGTGAAAAAATTCAACTGATTCAAGAAAAGCATCACTTGCAATTGTATGAAAGGATGTCACATTATTCTAGCTTAATAATGCGTTCTCTTATAAGCACAAACCCTAGTAAACATGTCAGCAACCTGCACAATGCCAGGAAACAGTTTACAGTTTAGCATTGACATGGTCATCTCAGGAAATGACTAAAAATAAGCTTTGCAACAATGGTAGATTTTTTTTTCCGGAGAGATTTGAATAAATCCTATTAAAATATAAAAAATTATGATTATTTCTAAAAAAGTGATAGAATTGTGATTGAAAGATAAACAAGATTAAAAAAATATAAAGAAATAGCCATGTCTGTGTGTATATTTGTACGCTGATTAAAGTTTAAGACTTGATATACTTGCTGTAGTTAGTATAGGAAAACTGAAAGCCTAAATCCCAACCCTAAATCTTGGTCATCTAAACAAAAACAAGATACATATAATAATTAAACACACAGTTTACACAGTGCAATAATGATGTCCTTTTATTTGATCTAGTGTTGTCTTGTGTTCCTCAGGATGGGTCCTACCTGCTGAGGAAGAGCTCCGGTGTGGACGCCTTGCAGCCCTACACGTTAGTTGTGTTATTTAACGGACGGGTTTACAACATTCCAGTGCGCTACATTCCCAACACGAAACAGTACGCGCTGGGCAAGCAGAAGAACAGAGAAGAGGTAAAGAAAAATGAAGAACAGCTGATTTTCTCGTTATTAGGAATTTTTTTTATGCTAAACAATAAGTTTTCCTTTCTTTTAGCGATTTGGAACGGTGTCTGAAATCATCGAGAACCACCAGAAGAACACAATCGTGTTGGTGGACATGCAGAGCAACACAAAAGACACCACAAGCCTGAGGCACGCCGTAAAGCTGTGACTCGCTTCCACTGTGGTGCAGCCAACTTTGTGTACAGTCTGTTCTTCAGAACGTCCAGACTAAACTCCAGTTTGGTGCAGACTAAACACCGGTAAAAGGGGGAAAAAAAACGTTAAGAACTGGTTTTCTGTAAGGCTGTGAGATTAATACTGATCAGAAGGCAAAGAGATGCTTATACTGTACTGACAACTGTAAAAGTTTATAAATTATTATAATGCATGAGCTGTATTAATGCACTTATATTACATACAAGACAACTGAAGTGTTTAATTCTAATATATTTTAGAGATTCAAGCTAACTTACCTTTAAATTTCTATCCTGAATGTTATTGTCATTCCAATTGTCATTTGAACATCATCACAGGTCTGGTTTGTAAACATACACTGGTTCTCAAACTAAACAGTGTTTCAATGTCTTTTTTTTCTTTTGTACCTGAATCGTCATGACCTCTCCAGACAGCACAAAACACAGGGTAGACTGAGGGGACGGCACTCCTTTATGTAGTAAATAATTTCAGCAGTACACCTGGGACCGGATTTTAACTGGTCTGTGGAATGCAAGCTAAAATAATGAAAGTATTATAAATAATGAGATGCAACAAATAATAACCACTCAATTTCCAAATCACACTTCCTCTGTTTATTCCTTCCATTTTAGCAATGAATAAAAACAACCAAAAATTAACAAGTCAAGATGTCGGGAATGTGGTATCGCAGTGGTTAATGTGTTGGACTGCTACCGAGAAGATCAGGGTTCTATTCCCAGCACCACCAAGTTGTCACTTCGGGGCCAAGGTCCAGAGACAAATCACTCTGGATAAGAGCGTCTGCCAAATGTCTTAAAAGTAAATGTGAGAAACAAAGAGCTATACAGCAACACTCGCTTCTTGAATAACAATCAAGTGTGGACATGAAACCAGTTCATGTCTGACGGTCTTTGATTCAGTCTGTGAGAACACTGAGACCGAAACCAATCAGGAATGATGAAATCTTTATAAACTGCAGCATTCTGATTAGTTGGAACACCGTAGCATGTGTTTCAAAAGAGAGAACACGTTTGGAAGACAAGACAATGATAGCATTACCATTGGTCTAATTTGAATGTGTTTTCATAGCAGAAGATAAACTGGGTAAAGTTACAAAGAGAATAGGATTTACAGGCATTAGCGTTCATCCAGACGAATAAACTATTCAGTAGCGAAGGCAAGAACCCACTTGCTGAGAACCTTTACTCAAATTATTGTATATTAAATTAATGCAAAATATTATTTGAGTTAAATATTATAAGTATATTCATCCACAGATATAAAAAAAAAAAAAAAATAGCGTCCTCAGTTGGAACGCAATAAAGATATCAATAAGGTCATACAACAGATAATGCTGTTTTTAGATCAGTTAAATACATTCTACAGCAATGCCATTCTATTTTGTATTAAACAAGTGCTTTGGAAATTTTCATATAAATAATTTAGATTTCTTATTAGAATAACATACAACGGCTCCAGTAAACGTAAAAAAGGACAAATAAATAAGTCTGTTTCTTTTGGCCAACTGTCCCTGAGAAGCTTGATCAACACAACACGACACGACACACAAACAAACCCTGAGCTGTGCATGTCTAAAACCCTGTCCTTCCAAAGCATTCAATGCACAAAAATGGCTGCCAAAAATGTGTGGTTTGTGAATGCCACAAGCTCAAAAGATAGACTGTTGACCTGCATTATTACCCTGCCCTTCATTATTGAATAACTTGTTCCAGTCTCGTGTAGCCTCCATAATATGCCTCTGTCCATGACCTACCCACACCTCCTGGTTACTAAAGTGGCGACCACAAAACCAGCATGTAAAGCTTGACTGAATGTGATTAGCATTAACACTTATATCTGCCACCTTAAATTTATTTTCACCCAACCTCTTAAGCTTCAGGTTGAGGATGAACCTTTCTTTAACTGTCCCTTTAGCCCACACTCTTCTGTAGCATTTATTACGGAACGTTTCACAGTTAAGCTCGGAAAGAGCCTTTAAAGTTCCCTGAGTAAGGACAACCCTCTGCACAGCCCCTTTGTGTTTGTGGACTGTTCTCATTATGTTTGCCACTTCTGGAATATCGGTGTCTGGGTGATTGAGGACTACGACAGGCTGGTTGCGACGAGGTACTTTTATAGCCTGCGAAGAACAAAACGGAAGCAGCCACAGAGTTCGTTCTATATCTGGAGGAGGCGGTTCCCAGTAAGGCATAGATGCTGAGAAGTCATGTTCTTGAGAATTTTGAACAAGGCGTCTTTTAGGTTTCAAAACGAGTCCCTGAGAGTCTTTTACGGTTGGTTTTCGCGGTCTCCTCTTGCTTGCGGGTTCAGTTGTTAGTGGCAGTTGTGAAGATTCCTTGTCAATAGTCACTGCTGTTACTGGTATGGCTTTGAATGAGTGCGTACTCACTTGCTGGGCATACATGCTACCTGCTTCAGACTGAGAGGTTATTCCTGTAAAGAGATCAAGAATAACCTGCTTTAAAAGATGACATTAATAAAGCAAATCTGATTTGTCCAATTTTTTTTTAAACACAAACAACTGTGGAGTTCAAACCCTGAATTGAGACCATAACCAAACCAATTTGTATTTTTAACATCCTATTCCTGATTTAGACTTGAAAAATCTTCACAATTATGTAAAGGGGTTCCCCTAGATGTTGGAGCTTGGCTGTGGGGATTTTCTATTAGGTTCTATTATTTCTATTTCTATTAATTCAAAAGTAGGTCTGGGGTGCAGTCTGTGGTCCAGTTTATCCCAAACATGTTCAGTGGGGTTGAGATCAGGGGTCTGTGCCATATCACTCAAGTTCTTTCACACAAATCGGAACACATCATGGCGCCGTCCAAAATCGCATACTGTATAGTAGGAAAAAACTGTGTAAACACTTTACTATCCCATAAGGCCACGGGAGAGACAACTCATCATGTGCGGAAGTGGCGGCGAACGGCCTTGCTAAATTGCACTCGTTTACCATTATTTAAGTTTAACGTTATCCAACTTGCGCTGCTGCGACGTCGTATGTCACATGACAATATCAACATGGCAAATGTAGTATGTCCGGATTTTATTTATATTATCCGCAAACGTACTACGTAGAGTAGTTTTTAAACAGTCGGAAAGTGAGTACTAAAATGTAGTACGTTCTTAAGTAGTATAGGATTGTGGACGGAGCCCCAGGCTTCAATGGACTTCAATGGATTGTTTGTGCTTTCATTTTTTGTGAGAAACACGTCTGGCAGACACACTTAAGTGGGTGAGCTTGTAAGATATGCAAAAACTTTAGGACTCATTGTGCGTGACCAAAATATTAAAGACTTAATTTAGGCAGGTGAGTAATAGAACACACACACACACACACACACACACACACACACCACACACACACACACACACACACACACACACAAACAAATTTAAACATGAGTGATTACAACAAAGCAATTTAGCAGACAAAAACAAGATCCTGACTTAAAGTGGACCTGTCTCAAAGTAGTTCTGCAAACCTCACCCGGTACAGTTTCTAGAGAAAATTCCATGATGTGGCTTATCGAGTTGGCATTTATGTCAACGATTTTGCTGAATGCATCTTATGGACCAGAGACTATACAGATGACACATGAGATCGGAAATCGGGAACGTTTTTATAGACAAAATTAACCTTTTTTAGCACAAACTGGCATATGTGACTACTGAGGCGAATGTTAGAAATACTGTACTGTTCCTGATCATAACACTTATTATTGCTTACCTCTGTGTGCAACTTCAGAATCATCAAGCAGATGGCTTATTGTGGTGAGAGGAAGCTCTTCAAGTGTCCGATATAAGTCTGGATTATGGAAATTGTTTCGGAGCGATAACTCTGACAAGTTCGGTTCCTCTAGCGTTTCCACTGTACATGTCTGACCTAGGCAGACATTGGAAGATTTAGGATTCATGTTGTTTATGTTCTCCTCTTCACTGTCTTGAAAACAAAGGCTTTCATGTTCACTTGGAGAAATAAGCGGAGGGTCTGTAGTAGTTTTTCGAGGGGATGCTACGATTGGATCCGTAATATCTGATTCTAACATGGCTACTTCATTTTTATTTGCAGTAGAGTTTAAACCATTCTTTATTTGCTGTTCAGTCCAGTCATCCAGAGGTGAGTGTATTATAGGTACTTCACTCCCTGCCATTGTATCTACATTCTTCACATGTCTATCAGGGCTTCTGTCTTTTTCAGTCATCAAGGTTAGGAGCTGGGACTTGATTCCATCTTTTATGCTGACAGAATCAGATGTGGTACAGGAAGCAGGAGCTTCGATACAGCTTCTCTCATCTTGACTTCTGGAAGGCTCAGAATTCATATCTTTATAATCGTTTGCTGCTTTGCCCAGCTTGTGGGTGTGTTTTGGTGTGTCAGTAATCTCTTTAATAGTCATATTTATTTGCAGTGTTGAGATGTCTGTCTTCTTGACGGAACCTATTTTCCCTGTCACATTTACAATTTCTCTATTTAGATCAATTGTGTCCTTAGCATTAAACACTAGCTCAGGGGATGCTGAATTTTTATTTGTTGCTACATCCAAAACATCCTTCATCCTAACAGGAGTGAGTTGTGCAGGTGCATTAGGACCTGAATTGAATGCACATCTGTTATTGCTACAGTCGTGTTCGGTTTTATCAATCTGAGGTGCATCAGCAATTGTTTCTTTATAACCTCCTTGTTTTTGAGGCTGGCAGGAGGTTGAGGTAGAGTTATAGACGTTAAATGTACAATCTGCAGTGGTAAAATCACCCGATTTACTGATACACATTTGATTACTGGGTCTCGCATTAGGATTTAATTCCTCCTGGGTTAACCTTGCAGGGTTTTTTCTTGGCTCTAAAGAAATCTCTGATTTGGCTGAAGGTATCACTTTAAGAACAAGATGCTTTTTCCCGTCCACCATTTTAAAACCAACAACTTTTGTAGTGCAATCAGGTGGAACTGAAATATTGTTCTTTTCCATAAGACCAGAAAGTTGGCTCCCAGGATTCAGTACAGGACGTGGTAGGGCACATCGTTTCCTCTTTGGCTCAGAAGGTAGAGGGCTCGGTTCATCTTTTAGAGTCACTGACCATTTCTGTCCACAGTTAACTGTCCTTTCCAGAAACTGCTTAGTCTTCTCTAAGGTCTGTGTTGGATGTAGCAGTTTGCCATTTTCATCCAGCAAACCTGCAGCCGAGAAAGGGAGAAATGGTGCAGATGTCCATGACATTTCTGATTTGGGAATGACAAATTTGGTGTCTGGAGGAGTGTGTTTGGGTTGTTTAGGGGCAACGCCTCTATTTTTCCACCAGTTCTTTCTGATCCACCCACGATGGCATGAAGCAGTCAAGTGCTCTAGTGGTGCTTCTTTCTTGAGTTCACCTGCAGCACCAGACAAAAGATTCAATGCACTACTTATGGAAGTAATGTCTGACTTCTGATTACTGTCTATAGATGGTACAGTGTTGTGAGAGCAAGAGTTATGTAGAAATCGTGTAAGCTCCTCGGCAGAAAACTTGCATTTGTCACATTTATGCTGGCTGTTGTGGGTTTTACAATGCTTCGTGATTTGCGATGACGTTGGCAAGCCTTTGCCTGTGCACATCTCACATGTTAGTTTGAAGTGTTCGCGTTTCAGGTAATGCTGCTGCAGCGTAGTGAAGTCAGGAGTAACAAAATTGCAAATGTCACAAGGAAAAGACGGTGACTGTCCTTTTGCTCCATGAAAGTTTTTAAAGTGGTTTAACAAACCATCCGGACTAAATCTTGTACCATCTTTGCAATCAGAACAAGTAAATGTGAGCTTGCAGCTTTCAGTGTTTACTACTTGATCCTTTTGTTCAGTTTGCGATGTCTCCTTAGTCAATTCTTTATCAACTTTCTGCTCTTCAGTTTGACTTTTTACAGTGTAAGATAAAGCCGAGGATTTCCTGAGTCGCAGGCGTCTACTCCAGTTGCTTTTGTCATTGTCACCAGTTTGTTCCTCATTATGGCTCTTTAGGCTTGGCTGTTCCACCTCCATGCTCATCTCATAGGCTTCTGAAAGATATAAAAAAATCCAATTATTATTTTTATGCTTATTGTCCCCAACTGGCAGGGTGAAGTAACTGCCCTTATTGTACATATTGTAATTTTTCTTACACATCCGTTTATTCTTTCAGGTCTGCCTATAATTATCACTTACAAATGTTCTACTAGATACTGATGCTCTATTTACACTAAACGCCAAGAATCGCATCTGGATTTTATTTGCTATGTTTGCGCCAATTACGCGTGACACGCTGGACAGGTCGTTAACCCCTTTACTGACTGGCTTGCACGACAATGCTTAACACGAATTTTCTGCTGGAGTTGCAATTTTTCAACTTGCACAGGAGACAAGATTGAGGCAGATAACTTGTGTTTGAGGTAGTTCAAGTCTTTGCATCAACTTAGTACGTAATTTACATTTTAATTCTACAATTAAATTCACGTTTGGTGTGAACACAGCATTAGAATCTAACATTTTATTTGTACAGGGTTATGAAATCAGTAAAAGCAACCCTAGGAAAATGGATGATCCTTTCTCTCAGGCTGCGTCTACTATTTCTGTAACCTCTATACCCGTTTTCTTGGAGGATTTTATTCATTAACATTTATTTCAGCCATAAATAAACATCCACTTTAATAGAAATACCTTTTAGCAAGGTCAAATTCTTGTCAAAAAGAACCCAGAAATCACAAGAACTTATAAGGAAGCAGTTGTTTAACAAAATCTAGGAAAATGTATTCAAATATGACTAAAACGTGATTAGGGTTAGGAGATGTTCTACACTGGTATAAGGTGAATGATGAGTTTATTATTTTCTAATAGCAGCGTATTGTATTCCTTTTATAGAATGGAAATATATCAGTGATTAAATCTTTCATTTTAAAATGAAAAGACAACACGTTTAATGTCAATAGCTTCGGTTAAAAAATTTGAAACTAGTTCCTGTTATCAACTACATTATAGAAGCTATAAACAGTTCCTTTATTAGGACTTGTATTTTTTCTATTGATTAAACTAAAAAACATTTTAACAAGACATTTTATTTAAAAAAAAAAAGTAAAGCATGCCTGTCCTGAGAAATCTGAGAATACCGGAAAACGTAAACATACATTATTAAAGTTACAGACTAGGGTTTAATCTATTAATTATTCTCCAAAGAGTACAGCATCTGCCATACAAGTTCCTATCAGTGAGTTGATGTGGTAGCCATAATAAAAGAGGCAAATGACTTCAATCTCGGATTGTTTTCTGGACTTTTCTTACAAAATGTAGTCTTGTAAGTTCCCACCCACAAGATAACTCATCGCTATCACATAACATCTGCGAGCCAAGGAGGGTGTGGCAAGCATATACATTCCTCACATAGAGCAATTTGCATATTTTTTTTAACATTCGATCAAAAGAAGCTTTTACACAAAGCACTATCAGCACCCTGACGTGTATGGTATCCTTCCACTCTTAGAGCACAGCCTGGGTCATTCCTTGTCAGTATATAAACTCACAATTTCTAGTCTATACGTCTTGTGTTACTCGGAAGCCAAACAATCAGAATTATGCAGTGATTCTATCATGACAGTAGTTTTACCCGTCAAATCTTACAACTTTAACTGATTAATCTTTAACGCTATTAATTAAAAAATGCAAAATGCTGTATGTTTCAGCTTGCTTTGTTATATAACGACGGAAAACCTACTGTCACCTGACCGTAATTATCACTATGCTGTTACTCACTAACAAGAGCATAGCATGTGTAATCTGTACCGACATTCCTGTGCCAGCAAGGACTGGAGACTGGAATCAAAGGCTACAACATATTTATTACAAAACAAACGTCGTATAAATTAACATTTAACTACACTTTTCGGAAGACCCGACCATCTAATCCAAATGTGCTTATTGAACATCCGGTTTGAAATATGGTCCCACACTTACTCCGATAATAACCTGCACACTGTGCACTGGATTTCATTGCATGGTTTTGGGAAATTTCCCATTCAGTCACAGAGGAAGTAGTAAGGTTCGACACTAATGACACCTACAGATGTCTGAGGGTGATGTGGACATTCCAGTTTATCCTGAAGATGTTTAGTCGGGTTATGATCAGCGAGCTGTCTGAAACGCTCCTGTTCTTTCACAGCAATTACATCTTATATATCTTTATACAATTGAGCAATAAGGGGTTAAGGGCCTTGCTCAGGGGCCCACCGTGGTGGCTTGGTGGTGCCTGGAATCGAACCCCAGTTTTTGTTTTGTTTTTTTTGGGGGGGCAGTGGTGGCTCAAATGGTTAAGGTGCTGAGTTGCTGATCTGAAGACCAGAAACACCTGGGTTCAAGCCCCACCACTGGCAAGTCAGCCATTGTTGGGTCCTTGAGCAAGACCCTTAACCCTTCCTGCTCCAGGGGCGCTGTATCATAGCTGACCCTGCGCTCTGACCCCCAACTTACTAAGATGGGATATGCGAAAAATGCATTTCATTGGCTCTGTACATGTACCTTGCACAATGACAATGAATTGAATATAATAATAATAATAATAATAATAATAATAACACCTTAGCCACTAAGCCACCACTTAGCTTTTGATTGGCTTTGAAGCACTTTTCGAGTGTATACTGTTGAACAACACAACACAGATATGAACACAGGGCACCAACAGTCTTGCAAGAGACACGGTTGCATCACCGATTCTTTGCAGATCTTTGTGCAAAAGTAACTCAGTTATCAGAGGATTACTTCCAGATCAGTGTCATCTACCAGCTAAGATTGTCCCTCATTTCTGGTTTACGTGAACACAAACTAAAAAAAAGGGGTATGCCAAACAATCGGCACATACAACCAAATGAAACAAAACTAATTTAAACCTATTTGGACAGAAAATGGAAAAGAGAAGCAGTTTTTCACACTTTTAGACAAAAAATAACTGGGATTTTTTTTTTTTTTAAGCCCAATGTCTGATCTTATTCGTATGAAAAACTATCTTAAACAGTTAGAAATAAAAGCAATCAGACAATCTTCCAGTAAGGACAGAAGTGAACTCTTCTTGTCCTTATGAAAATCTTGTTCTTTAATTGTTCGATGGCCTGCAGAAACTATGACTGTCCAACTTTTTCTAACAGGTGATGACTTTAACTCAGTAACGAAATCTTACGAGGGAGACCCCAGGGAAGGACTTACATCATAGATGTTATTTAAAAGTGTACAATACTATTGTGTTCATTTTAGACATAAATTATTTAGTTTGACACCTTATATTATTGAAATTAACATTTAGCTACACTACATAGACAAAAGTTTTAAAACACCTGACCATCTAATCCAGATGTGCTTATTGAACATCCTATTCGAAATATAGTCCCACACTTACTCCGATAATAACCTGCACACTTTGCACTGGATTTTCTCGCATGGAAATTTCCCATTCTGTACTAAAAGTGAGGCTGAATTTCGTTTCTATTTGCAGCATTTGGCAGACCCCATTAGGCGATTAGGGGTTGGGGCTACAGTTGTGGCTTGGTGGTGCCGGGAATCGAACCCTGGCTTAACACCTTAACCACTAAGCCACCAATTAGTTTCTAATTAAGGTTTAAGTTAGAAACAGATCAATAACTATAAACCTTATCATTTCAATAAATTTAAGAATAATGAATTTATGTAATCATATAAAAAAAAAAATGTAAAACTTCATGATAAACTTCATTCACTCACAACCTTCAAGCAGGAGCTACAACATCTTAATTACTTATCTTAAGCAAATAATGTAGGAATGAAAGTTAATAAAGTAAAATAAAATTTAAATACACGTTTATACATGTATAATATAAATACACGTATGGTGTGTTACAGTCCAAAACATGAAGCGCGTCTGTATGAAGATGCACCTGTATAAAGTGGATGAAACCTCGTGGTCTTTAATTATTTACTATGCTTGCTTTTAAAATGAACAAAACACCACAATTTTGGTTTTATATCATTTTTAGCAATGATAAGCACGTCTGGTACATATGTTTTAAAGCGCCTGGTTAGTTAGTTAGTTAGTTAGTTAGTTAGTTAGTTAGTTCCCAGAGCGCCAGTAGTTACCAACAACACAGCTTTGTTTGCACCTGTGGCGGTCGAGCAAATGACATTCACCGTCAAAATTGCAGTTAAAGTCTGTAAAAAAAAAAAGACATGAAGTTTAAGTTTCAAACACAAAATAGAGTAAATACCTGTTATTTGAGGTCCTGGGTGGACATTAGCACGCAGACGGCTGAGAGTTTAGCTACTCTGCCTTCAATCGACACTCACTTCAGGAACAACTTTAAACATAGAAATGATAAATGGATAAATATATAACTTGGTTGTTTCTTATTATAAGTAAATAAACAATTAATAAAAAAAATTTAAAAAGAACTTCTGGCTCAAACAGACGGACGTACGTGGTGTTGCGCGTCCTCATATTGTAACCCGGTTTGTCAGCAGCGGGCGGCGGCCATGACAGTCAGAGCAGCGCGTCCCCCACTGAGCTCAAAGCCCCAGCCAAGCCGATCAAGCCCGATTACCGGTGCGGCGTGTGTCACTTCACCTCCCTGATACTTTTCTTCCGTTTTGTGTGCAACCCGAACGCTGTTACACGCCTGGCTCGTTTTATTTGTTCGCAAAAGGTTGCCCTAACTTAATATGGAGACATGTGCTTCCTCATCAGTTTATAACAGTCATATTAACTCAGTAAACGTCATCCAAATACTACAGCGACAAACAGCCCGCCTCCAGGCATCACCACGCAAAAGGGGGTAAAAAAAAAGATCAAAAACAAGCTTAGGATTAACGTTCCCTAAAAAAAAAAAAACGCCCAAAACAGTCATTTTGTCGCTACATGTAGCCCAAGGCCTATCATTTGATTTGGATGTATTTACATGTCATCATACGGACGCCTCATAACATTTCTTCTTCATTTCCTGTATCATTCTTACATAGTTTTTGTTTTTTAATAAAGCATGTTATGTATATTTACTATGAAACAGTTCTAATAATTATAATGCTATAATCCAACACTGTGTTACATTAAAAAAAACCTGACATAATAAATAAACTTTTACCAGGCACTTTATTAGGAACACCCATTCATTCATGCCGTTATACAATCAGACAGTCACGTGACAAACTATAGCTAAACTTTATGCAGGTGCAGGTTAAAGCTTAAACACTGTTTAACAAAATTTTACTCTTATTTCCAAACGCATTATGTTCACATTAAACACCAAATGTCTGGAAAGTGGTAGTGCAGTGGTTAAGGCAGGCGTAGGCAATATCGGACCTGGAGGGCTGGTGTCCAACAGAGTTTAGCTCCAACTTGCTTTAACACACTTACCTGTAAGTTTCTAGTATACCTAGCAAGATCTTGATTAGCTGGTTCAGGTGTGTTTGATTAGGTTTAGAGCTAAACTCTAACAGGACTCCAGCCCTCCAGGACAGAGTTTGCCCACCCCTGGGTTAAGGTGTTGGACTGCTAATTGGAAGATTGTGGGTTCGATTCCCAGCACCACTAAGTTGCCACTGTTGGGCCCATGAGCAAGGCCCTTAACCCCCAATTGCTTGGTTGTATAAAGAGATAAATATAAGTCGCTCTGGATAAGGATGTCTGCTGAAAAATGCCTTTAATATAAATGTCTGTAAGGCTCTACACTACTATAAGTTTCAGTTAGTCTGTGCACTGTAGTCTCAGGGTCTTCCTCTTGGTTGACATGAGTGGAACAAGATGTGATGGAGCTGTTTAAGTCTATCCATCTTACAGTTTAATGTTTTGTATTGTGTTGCTTTTTTGCTCACCGTGGTGGAAAAGAGTGGTTATTTCAGGTACCATATCCTTTTTTGCCTATCATATGTTTTTTGTTGTTTTTTTTTTGCACCATCCTGTGTAAAGACTGTTCAAAGACTGTTGTGGATGAAAACCTTTGAAGATCATTAGTTTTCTAAAGTATTATTATATTATTTAAATAATATTATAATTATTATAAAATAACTTACCACAGCCAAAGTCACAGACATTTTTTGGTCTATTAGTTATTTCATGTTAACATAAAGCTGTTAAACTTTAATGGCTGCTTTTAGGCATTGCACTTCTGCCACAAAAATGGCTAACCAGACAAACTGCAAAGAAAACATGTGTACTTTAATTTCTACTAAGTACACTGTTTTGGTACAGTTAATCATCTGCACAGACTTACCTGTCCAGTTACATAACTGTGTAATTGTAGCACAGTGGTTAAGGTGTTGAACTGCTATCTGGTAGATCTGGTTCCAGCATCACCTTTATAATAGGCAAATCTTCATTAATGCTCAATTTCTCGCCACTGCAACAAAATAAGGAATAATATAAACATTTTATTATTATGATCTAGTGTAGATGTTAACCATTATTATCTGCCTTATGAAAAAAGACAAAATACAATTAAAAAAAAGTGTTTTTTCTAAATGCTATTAAATTTACTGTTAGAAAATGACTTTTTGCCACTTACCCTTAACAACGTTGTTCACACAGGGCATATTTTCTTCCTGTCTCATATACAACAACCACATGTATACGATACGAATCTATCAGTATAGCAGCTACAGTCACATATCATGCTTCTCAACAGTGTATATGGCATATTACAACCTTACTAAACAGAGCAAGGCATCGTTATCTGCAATGATGCCCCAAAATCTCGTACAGGGTAAATCCCATGTGCTAGAGCCTCTTTCAAATAAGCCTGTATTTTGGATGTGTTTCTTATCAGATGATACTAGACTGGCCTTGTGGTTAAACCTGGAGTTTCTGCTCAACATTATATTACTTTTTTATCTAATAAACTAAAAAATGTCTCTTGCTCTTATTTTCGGTGGTAGTCTACCTACAACAATGAGGCATAAGTCAAAAAACATTGTTTAAGCCTTATAGTTCCACTAAAGGAATAATGTAATATTATAGCATACAAAGTAATTCTATACATTTGGGTTTTTTAAATATTTGGCAACAAATATAGTGTAGTTATATAGTGTAGCTGTTTGGACAATTTTAAAGTGCTGGATTATTAATAATTTTATAGTTTTCTATATGAAATTAAGAGAAAAAACTTTTACATTGCAAATAAGATAAACATTAAGCATAGTGCTTATAGAACTTAATTTAAGGCAAGAAAAAACGTTGGTGCTACTGATAGCTCCTTGGCAGCTATATTTTAGCAGCTATATTTAGCAGTGTTTATTTTTTTTATTGATTTAGTGCCAAAAGAACAAGAGTAATTACATAACCATATAATCAACTTTTAAGATAAAATAAATAACGTACAATTACATTTCGATGCTTTTAAAGCATTATATGTTCTCAGTGCTTTGTTCAGTTGTTTCAAAATGTTTTATATACTGTTAAGTCTTTTATAAAATAGGAAAAGTTTGGTTTATGAAAATCTCACTCCTTTTTATATATACAATACTTTCATATTCATAAATAACTAAATATGTGGTTCTTTACCTTCCACAATATCATTCTGAAAACAGTAAAAGCACATCAAGTACACAAATCTCTGTTACACATCCAATATACATTTCTAAATCTTTTCAAAATAGTCTTGTGTTGATAGACAGTGATAAATCAAATGCAAAAGGGTTTCCTTTACTACTCCACAAAATTCACTATGCTTATTTACCCGACTCACTAAAAGGAGTGTATAGATATCAAATGTTATTGTCCATCATTTTCAAAAGGAATTGCAAAGTGTTTGATCGTAAAAAAAAATTTAAATTGCATTGTCTATATGTAAACACATAAATTGTAAAATAATCCAACGGAATGGGGCAGCACGGTGGCTTGGTGGTTAGCACGGTTGCCTCAAAACAACCTTTCTGTGTGGAGTTTGCATGTTCTCCCCGTGCTTGCGTGTTTACTCCAGGTACTCCGATTTCCTCCCACATTTCAAAAACATGTATGTTAGGTTGATTGGTGATTCTAAATTGTCCATAGGAGTGAGTATAAGCGTGTGTGGCCCTGTCTGGTGACCTGTCCAGGTTGTCCCCCTCCTGCCTTTTGCCCTTTCAGAGACGGCTGGGATGGACTCCAGCAGATCCCATAAAAAATGTTTTTTTTTATTAACAGCAAACATAACAGATGTAAAATAATGTCAGGAAAATGTAATGGTGTTTCTGTCACATGACTAAAATAATTTAAAATGTATAAACAAAACTAAAGAGGTATACAATAATTATGAGTTTAGTTCTGATTGCTTTAGGTGAAGATTTTCAAAATAAATCCTTGAATCAGCTGGAAGATATCAAGTGGAAGATTTTGGGCTTCTTTTCTAACAATTTACATTTGTGTATATAAAACTTTCCTAATAGTATTAAAAGATTTAACATCATTATTCGGCACAATCTAATTGTCTTTAGATGTTTTTAATTCTTCAAAGTAACAACATACATGACAGCAGATTCAACAATGTCAGAAAATAATGTAATTTCCCCTCATGGCTGTAGTCTGTGGGTGACGTCACTCCCGGAATACAAACCTGCTCCAAAAGTATAGCCCCGCCCCTGACACTGATTGACAGGTTTTTAGGAAGTGCAATTTTACTACTTTTTAGTTTTGGTAGTCCGGTACGAAAATGCAAACTTTTTGCTTTTGCGTTTGGATTATATCAAATATATATCAAATTCCACATAAAGAAAACACAATTGCAGATATATTTTGCAATTTCATTCCGCAATATACTTCAACAGGGAGGGATTGACATCATAAAAACTGGGAAAAATTAAACAAATGGTTTAAACTTAATACAAGTTCACACAAGGTTGAAACTGGGTTGATTTTTTTTTAACGCTAAAACAACTAATTATCCATTAATTTCCGTATCCAGCCCTGGTGTGATGGTCACGTGGTCGAGTAGCTTTTAAACACGTTAACTTTTTAATGTTTAGAAAATTAATAAAGTGTGTTAAAAGTGTCGCCGTTTTACATTTCCTGTTTAAAAAATTATTTTTAATTGTACAGTTTCACATATGCTTTGCTAACGTTTTTCCAAATAAATATCCTTGACCTGCGCGCGACTCCAAATCTGGTTAGAACGTTACTCACTCCGTGACGCCAGTGCAAGCCTGCCCCTGATTGGGTACTCAGTGATGTTTTGGGATTGTAAAACGAAATCTAATTGGCTGAAAGAGCAGGCATGTGTTTCTGTGCGGCGTGTTGCTTATATTCTAATTCATATGTTTTATTGTATACATAAACACGAGCAATTATTTTGTCTGCTTTTCTAGAATTGTATAGTGTGTATGCAGGTTTTATTGTGTAGGGGTAAGTAAATAGATATAGGGCTCACAATTGTTTGAATGATATAAACTGGGTTTCTGCAGTCGCAGCATGTCTTCGCATGCTTTTATCGTGCAGGTTCACATTTACCTAAAAAAAAACCCCAATTTTTCTGTTTTAGGGTTATTGTTAAAATGTTTGTTGGCTAAAGCAGCCAGGATGACCTCGTGTTTCAGGTGTTGAGTGCCACTTGTTAAAGTGTGTAAATTAGCAGCTCTTGATTGAGAGAACTATTGGCCACAGACTGAACCAATGGCTGATAATCAAACACAAACCCATTTCCCCCCTTATTAAACACAAGCACGGGATGGATATTGGATGGGAGTGACCTTTGCAATTAGAGAAGTTGGTAGTTTCACGTTTGCAGTAGTTTGCACCAGTTTTTTTCCACTGGAGCGGTTGATTACAAGCTCCGTTGCTGATAGTAAGTTGGCCTGCATAGACTGCATCCTTAACCTGGCTCTTTCTGCTCCAAAAGCATCCCAAAACTTTTCTCCCAATGGAGCTTGAGGGTCACTGGTGGAAAGGTCAACTCGCTGGAGATATTTACCATGCCCTGCGCTACAAGGTCTATGTCCTTTTTTTTCTAATTTTGATGTCTTACATGACTGTCTTGGTTTGCTTAAAGGTAACCATGAATGTCCATTTGACACAGGAGCTGAGGTTGCCTGTATACAACGGTCAGTCCCCACAGCTGAATCTGAGGCGCTATTTTGCAGACCTCATAGCCATAGTGAGCAACCGCTTTAAGCTGTGTCCAGCAGCTCGACACCTGGCTGTGTACCTGCTGGATCTTTTCATGGATCGTTATGACATCTCTCTTCAGCAGCTCCACATGGTGGCTCTTTCATGTCTACTTTTGGCTAGTATGTTGCATGATTCTATTGCAGATATTTTAGGCAACATCTGATCCGCAGCCATTTGGTAGATCCAGCACTATAATGGGTGAAGCTGACAAAATGACCTATGCATTAAAGAGTTATTTTGTAACCCCTTTACCTGCAGGTAAATTTGAAGAGAGAGAGGACCGAGTGCCCAAGCTGGAAACCCTCAACAGCCTTACTTGCATGAGTTCCATGAACCTGGTGTTGACTAAACAGGGCCTGTTGCACATGGAGCTACTGCTGCTGGAGACCTTTCACTGGAACCTTTATTTACCCACAGCTGCACACTTTATCGAATATTACCTGTCCATTGCTGTCAGTGAAACCGATCTACATGATGGCTGGCCAATGGCGTGCTTGGAGAAGACTATGTTGTATATGAACAAGTATGCAGATTACTTTCTAGAAGTCTCGTTGCAAGGTAAAATTAATTTCTTCAGATGAATTGTTTTTTAAGGCTATTTTCAGATTACATTTTATTACTGTTTTTTATTTTTTGTATATGTGTTTTCCTTTTTTTTTTTTATTTTTGTACGCTTTTTTTTAGTTAAAGTATGCAGATTACTTTCTAGAAGTTTTTCTCGTTGTTTTATTTCAAGGTAAAATTGCAATAATAAAAATTAATTTCTTCAGATGAATTGTTTTTTAAGGCTATTTTCAGATTACATTTTATTACTGTTTTTTATTTTTAAATACACTGTATAGACAAATGTATTTAGACCAACTCATTGCTGTGTGCTTTAAACATCCTGTTTCATATTTATTCCTGCACTTACCAGATATTGCAGCTTGGCTATGAGGGTTAAACCCATTGTTTTTCAATATTATTAATGAGATTAGAAACTGTGTGATGAAATCTGAGATGCAGTCGACGTTTTAGTTCATCCCAAAGCTGTTTAGTGAGTTTGAGGTGTTTTAGGTTAAATTATAGGCTTTGTGCACAAGAGGCTAGAACAGCTTTCGAGCCTATTAGTTTTATTAAAGGGGGAATCTTAATGCTACATATAGAGACCTTGTAGCAACGGTTTAAAGAAGAGTCATATGGATGTGCTGGTACAGTGTCTACAAGCAAAAGAGAATTTTTTTTAAAATTGCATTTGTTTTTATTAAAATGCATTTCTATCCCTAGATCATGCATTTCTACAATTTGCACCGTCAAAGATAGCTGCTTCCTGTGTGGCTTCATCTCGCGTAATCCTGCGTCTGGCTCCGACCTGGCCGTCTCGTCTACAGCGCCTGTCTGCCTACACCTGGGATCAGCTGCTGCCCTGTGTGGAGAGACTGCTTCTGTGGGTGATTGCTTAACTCAGGGGAGGGCAATCTCGGTCCTGGAGGGCAGGTGTCCTGCAGATGTTAGCTTCAACTCTAATCAAACACACCCGAACCAGTTAATGTTGAGGCAAGTTGGAGCTAAACTCTGCAGGAAACCGGCTCCGGACTGAGTTCGGACTTCTCTGGCTTAAATTACCTGAACATTTTGTAATTATTTATCACTATCCATTTTAATAACTTTTGTTTGTGCTAACTGCAAGCCTTTCCTTTCTTTACAGTGCTCATGATAGTGATTTAAATGAAGCCAATAAGCAGAAGTGCCAGCTGCAACAGTCTAGTCTACAGCCAGGGCAGGCTGTGTACCCAGCGCAAAGCCAGAGTGCCACAGTGGCCCAGTACATCCACAGACCAAACTTGCAATACGCCCAACAGAGCTGCCAACCTGTGCTGGTTTCTGCCCACTCAAGTGCCTACCTTTGCCACAGTGGTTCCATGCAGGTGTCTGGTGGCCCATCACATGGACAAACACAACCACAAACTATCTCTGTACCAGTAGATGCTAAGATAAAGATGCCAAACAGGCCCTACCAGGTGAACTCTGTTTACTCCTGCACGGCACCATGCTTCAACAGGTGATGGCAGCCTGACATCAGCTACAAACTTAAGAGACATTGATATGAAGCAAGCTCTGAAAATGATGGTACCATTGAATCCGAAGAGGAGTCATATGAGCTCGGAATTCTGTTTTAATATAAACAAAATTGAAGTAATGGACATCGGCTTAAAATACTGTAACAACTTGATAACTGGGTGCAAAGCAATTCTACATGAACTTGCAAATCTCATTGTTTATTTCTTTGGGTTTTTGTTGCACTAAATATTTTTTTTTTTTTTTTTTTTTTTTTTTTTTTTTAGTTGAATAAAAGAATCTGGTGTGGTTTTGATCAGCACCAGTAGGCTTATGCCAGTGGTAGCCAGTTTACCCGACAAGTGTTTAATGTAGGCCTGTTACCCTGTAAAGTTACAAATGCACTTTGGTACACATTTGGTAAACATTTTTAAAATAAATTTAAAAAAAATATGTTGTACCATTTCTTGTACAACATATTTTCTGTTGCATACTGTTTTATTGATCTGATTTTGACCACAATAACATACTATATAATAATGGCGTATAGTTTTATTATTAATACTGTTAGATGTGTGCTTTAGAGCTCCAGTGGGTATCCCAAGGCTGGGTTATTGTCTTTGTATGGAGCATGTTCTTTCTATGTCCATGTAAGCTTCTCTGGGTTAGTAAACTTTCACGCTTCAGTTATATGCTGGGTTGTGAATTTACCATGCCAATTTACTAGGGGTGCCCCTTTGGTAAGCTGGCATACCATTCAGCGTTCTTGGGATATACGTCAGATCTACAAAACCTGGGATTGTGTAGGCTTAATGAAATTAAGACCACATCATCCACATATTGTATCTAATCTGAAAGAAAAGACATGTCTAGTTAAGAACTTTAGTTCTAACTACGAATGAACTTACACTAAATGCTTGTGAACGTAGAAATAACACCAATAGCAAAAAAAAAAAACATTGCTTGATATCCCTTATTGTGGAAATGTGATTTGTTGTGCTGTCAGAATTTTGTGGCTTAAACGTGTCTGCAAATCCTTAACGGTGTCTATGATTTTCATTTAAGATGAATTAGTGACCTATAAAGTGTATTTATTTACAAGTTTCACAAAACACAAGTATTTCTTGCACGATATTTAAAATTATTGTGTGTCCATTTAACATGATCAGATTCTGACCGCCAAGTCACTATCATTCCTTAATACACAGTTTGATGATTGTCATTACGTGCGATTGGTGCCAAGCATCATGTATAATTAGTAGTAATGTTTAATAATAAAATAGTGTTCGAAGAGGGAAACGGAGGGTGGTGGGCCATACAGCTGTCTTCGGGGGTTCAGTAGTTTAAATGGTAGAGATCGGAGGGACAGTTTGATGTCAGCTTCGATATGAATTAACTGAAAGGACAGTATGTTCTTTTGTTTATTAAAATTGTCCAAGGTAAAACATACAAACTGCAACGAAAGCGTCCATGCTCACTGTGGAAAAGTGCATCATGACCTATTGAATACCAGATAAATGCGAGCTAAAATTTTATTCATATCATCGACTCATCCAAACTACTTGATAAAATCCCACACAGTCGTGAGATGTTTTTAAGACATCATTATGTAGACTGATTATTTTTAAATTGGCTCTAACCCAGTGTGATATTTGCAGAAAAATAACCTAGGCATGATGGGGGAAACTAGACAAGATTTAATGAGCTGGAAGGTAAGGAAAAGTCACTTAAAATGAAACTATTAGCGTCATTATTGTTTTTGGGTTTTTTTGGCGGCATACCTACATTTTCCCAACATAATTTTTATCATCAGTGTCATTGATCAGAGAACTGACCGCTGGCACTGTAACAGAAATACTGTCAGAACTTTAGATTACATGCCATGGCAGCTTTTATCGACCAAGAATTGGCCATAGTAGGCAAAGACAGACCAGCCAGCAGTGTGCATTTTTGTACAGTTGTAAACACTACCGCTTTCCAGTTCTATGAAGAAAATAGACCTTTATGGCAGCTTTGTTTTCCCCTATTCAGGGGAACTCGGAGTGCAGGGCGGTGAACGACCACTGCAGGGCTGAAACACATAACCGGTCAGAAGCAAAAATCAAAGATGCAAAGCAAAGCTAATTTCCTTTGCCTTCTTAGGTAGTCCTCTGAGTGTCTGAACATCAGTAGATTACTTAATTTTACCATAATCTGATTTTCCTCCACTAATACTTTTATTAATATACTGCACAGTACAGGTGTTGATTTGTTTTTACGGTTAAATATATTGCACTGAAAATATTTGCTCATTGAAAAATTCTATCCCTTTTTGATAAAGCAACAACTTTTGCAACTTTTCACCTTCTCTCGCTGTTATTTATAAATTAAATATGACATGAAAATGGTAGATAAAATCTAGCCTCAAGTAGGCAGGCTGAGATGGGTGGAAAAACATGTCAGGAGTGATGTGTGACAGGAGAATATCAGCTAGTATTAAGGGGAAAGTGTACAAGATAGTGGTGAGACCATTTACACATTTTTTCTGCATTGCACTGCTGCCACATGTTTGGCTATCCGGTGTGCACATGTTTTTGGCAAGTGTAAAACCCAAAGTACAGTAACTATGTAATAGCTTCTTCATACATTTTAGATTAGATTAGATTAGATTAGATGTAACTTTATTGTCATGATGCCTGGTTACAAGGCAACGAAATGCAGTACTGTACAAAAACATCATACCGACATAGGAGACACTAGGGGAAGTGGTAGCGCAGTGGTTTAGGTGTTGGACTGGTAATTGGACGACTGGGGTTCGATTCCCAGTAACACCAACAGTACTGCTGGGCCCCCTCAGCAATTGATGTGTTGTATAAAAGAGGTTAATCTAAACATAGGCTAATTATAATAAAATCTATTACATGCTCTATGTAATTCAGGTAAGAATTATTTACTCTATATATTTTTAGACAGGTCAATAAAAATAGCACTATAATATTTTTCTATTGAAATTCGGTCATATAATTAGTGAGATATTAATATACTATATGTCTAATGTGGTAATAGGTGTAAAAAGGTTTATGGGTACAGTATCACTAGGTAGTATGATAGTATTATGTGTAGTGAAAAAAACTGATATACTAGCATGAATTTAAGAAATATTTCAGGGTGAATTTTTCCCCTTAACAGCTTCAACAGACATTAACAAAAATGTCTGTTTGCGTCACTTCTTAGCAGCTCCTGTGGAGGAGGAAATGATCTGAGGAATCTGTTGGCCAGACCTGTTTTCTTCTGAAATATCTGTCATCACTGTGGTAACCAGTCTATTCTACTTGTAGGTTGCTGTACAGCTCCTCTCAAAGTCATACACACGGTCCAGAAACCTGTCATGCTTTTGTGTGCATCTGTGTGCAGAATTAGGCATGACTCAGTTAGCTACACAGATTGTTATACAATAGATATCTTCTGGGAAAGTTTTTCTGATATATCACAGAATACAGAATGAATTTAACGTTGAAAAGTGGTTCAAAATAAGCACACTGCTTTCAGTCAGTTCAGATTCGTCTTCAATACTTCAGATGCTTTCGTTAACATCCTAACATTGATCAAAAAAATGTCATTATTTTGCACATATCCTTTTTTTATAGCAGTTAAATTATTTTTCCACATATCCCATCTTAATAAGTTGGGGTCAGAACACAGGGTTAGCTATGATACAACAGGAAGGGTTAAGGGTCTTGCTCAAGGACCCAACAGTGGTTGACTTGCCAGTGGTGATGCTCAAACCCGGGTCCTTCTGGTCTCCAGATCAGCAACTCAACACCTTGACCATTTGAGCTACTACTGCCCCATTAAAAATACAACCTCACATACACAGGCAAGCATTTTTCCTTATATATAACCATCAATTTAAAAAAAATCATGAGTTTCCTTCATTCAATTTCCTTAAATCCAATTTCTTAAACATCAAATTTGGTTAGCTGATGATTTTGTTGCACTTTAATACAAAATCTTTAACAAAAGTGTAGCAGACGGATTTAATGTCAAATATTCACGTTTTCCCGAAATTACACCAATAATTATAGAGAACAATTTGTTATAATTAATTCCTAATAAAAAATAATTACAACTAAACTAAATAATCAAGAAAAAACTTTTTACACAATTTTTGTGACAGCCCACCACTGTTAGACTGTAAATATCCCTGATTTTTTTTACAAAATAAAATGATGTAAAATGTTTTTTTGATTATTTAGTTTAATTTTATTTATTTTTATTAATTAATTTATTTTAATAGCTAGTCTTGGTAGAGTCCCAAACTACACAGTGTCAGACAATTCATTACACACACTTAATAATCTATCTCTCTCTCTCTCTCTCTCTCTCTCTCTCTCTCTCTCTCTCTCTCTCTCTCTCTCTCTCTATAGGCGGTGGGTTAAACATGCCCCTGAGGTACCTGTGTCCAGTTTACTGCCCCTTTCCTCGAATTTGTCCGATGATGCTTCTGGATGGCTGTTTGCTGCACCGACTCAAGTCTACAGTTTACATTGCATTTGCTCACCATCACAACATTGTTTAGCTGTAATAAACGCACATTCGTTGTCACCTAAATGAGGACGGTGTTCCTCTTGAGACTGGGTTCCCTCAAGATTTCTTTTTTATTTCATCTCAGGGAGTATTTTCTTGCCACATTTGCCACCAGCTTGCTCATTAGGGACAAATGTACACTTTTAAGTTCTTACTGCATTAAAAGCCCTAAACAATATAACTGAAAGAAAGGCAAGAATGATGCATTTGGCATAAATTAATTTAAATGGAAGTGGCGTCTATTGTGCTTGTGATTAAATTAGCAGGAAATCTAGTGCCGTTCCTGCTTTCTTAAAAACATTTTTGCATGTTGAAAGAGGCATCTATAATAAAAATGTGGGTAAAGGCTGGGTAGTATAGACACACAAGAGGTAAAGAGAAAATGCTTTATACTTTTCGCCATGGTTGGTGTTTCGGTGTAATAATTTGCAAATACATTCTTCTGTTTGTAAACGTTTCGATGATGTCATACCAAATCTATTTTTATCTCATTTTGTACATAATAAATGCTTTATGCTCTTTTAGATAGAATTAAGGTTTCCTTAGTTAGTTACAATGTGTTGAGACTCGATCAGGCTTGTCGGGTGCATTACCCTGCTGGGACACCAGAGGGCAACAGAGAGAGACCATATGCTTAATGTTGTTTTGTCTTGTCATTGGAAGATTGTTCCCTCATTGTGTTTAGGTGTTTCTCATTTAGGTTGATGTCCACTCTAAATGAGAAACAGACTATGCAATAGTACCAATTACACACCGTTGCTGTAGTTGAGCTCATTTGTAAAAGTACACAAATGACATAAACTATTCATTACTATAAAACACACCAAAATACAATAATACCATATTCCTACCTGTCCAAAAGTAATACTACAACTATCATCATCAACTTTCAGATCCTTTGACTCCCGTAGTCGACTCCAGCATGGAAATGCAACACTAATATTAATTCAGGTTTTTGCTCTGCTTTTCGCACTGCGTGAATGTGTTGATAACAGGGTAAAGTTAAATCTTTAAACTTGAAGAAGCGGCAATCCCATTCCGTTTCTGGTGTCATCTTTTACACTTGGGTTTTGTTAGATAATTGGCGTATAATATGTACATGTTTTAAAATCGCCAAACTTTTGTACACCTACACGGGCAAATGTATACCCATACAGTCGTGTTTAAAACGGATCAACTGGGCAATTAACTTTCCAACCTGGCAACCCTGGTTGATCACCTATCCTGTGTGCGCAAATAAATATGTTCCTAGAAATGTGTTAAAGCCTATCATAATGTTCGGGCCAAAGTTTTTTGGTCCTGTGCCATCAACAGAATATATAAAAGCATATAAATACATTGATACTTAATGAGTGCTATCGAGATGTGAAACCTACCTTCGCCTTTAAAGGGCAATATTATAACATCATCATATACAGTCTATTTATTGAAAGGATACTTTTGGAACGATATGTTCTTTTTTTAGACGATATGTTCTTTATTAAATACATTTATTCAGACATTTTTACATTTTTCTCCATTAAAAATAAAAAAATCGGAGACAATTAGATTTGCTTATTTTAATATTTGATTTCTTGATGGGGTTTTTTTCACACTGATGTATTTAGTATGTCTAGTTTTATGCAGAAATGTTGAAACAGCAATGCAAATTTGTTCTCCACTAAATTCATTTAGAATTTTGCGATAAAAATTGATGAATGTTAGAAAGTGAATCAGAATTTCAGCTTTTATTTCTTGACGTTTACATATACCGTAGATATTCACAACATGACATCTTTTGTTCAAGCAGTCAAAAATACTGTGACGTGACTGACAGGTGTTTCCTGCTGCGCAGGTGCATCTTATTGAGTGATTGAAGAATCATTAGCTTTGAATGTCTATTTTTAGACTAAGATTCACCCCTAATGACTGCATTAGTTGTGAAATAGGATAAACTGTCAAAAAGACCAAAGAGATTTCCATAGAATTAAAAGCAGGCCATTATACAGCTGACAAGGGGGAAAGTAATTAGAGCTATTACACAAATGGTGGGCAGACCTAATGCAAAAATTGCAGCAGTTAAGGTAACAATGGAAAATAACCTCACTGAAGGTATCTTAATCCAACGTAACTCAATCCAACCGTTTATATGAGACTTTTAAATGCAGAACCGCACCTAAATCCCCAAAGATGATCTGGTAATAAAGTCACTCTAACGACATGCCTTATTATGAGATTGACAGAGTGACTGAGTCTGTGTGGCCTTGTGATGGACCGACGACCTGTCCATGATATACCCCTCCTGCCTTTCGCCCTTTCAGAGACAGCTGGGATAGACGCCAGTGGACCTCGAATTAGAGACTAAGCGGGTATGGAAGATGAAAGAATGAATTGCAAACATTAAGGACAAATAACTTCTGTTAATTCTATCTCTGTTCTGTTTTATGGATGTTCAGCACAAAAGCCCCACATAGGTACAGGTTAACACATTTACAGTTCTATATAGAATCATTGGGGGAAATGTTGCTATGAAATAATGAAGTCTATGACATTTATATGAGTCTTCTTCTTCTCCTTTTGGCTGTTCCCTTTTAGGGGTCGCCACAGCGAATCATCTGTCTCCATCTAACCCTATTCTCTACATCCTCTTTACTCACACCCACTCACCCCATGTCCTCGTTTATCACATCTATATACCTCCTCTTTGGTCTTCCTCTTTGCCTTCTGCCTGGAAGCTTTATTTCTAACATCCTCCTACCAATTCACTATCCCTTCTCTGTACTTGTCCAAACCAGCTTAATCTGGTTTCCCTGACTTTCCCCCAAGACATCTAACATGAGCCAACTCGTTCCTAATCTTGTCCAACCTCATCACTTCCAAAGAAAACCTCAACCTCAATCTCCAGCTCTGTCACCTGTCTCTTCCTCAGCACCACTGTCTCTAAACCATACATCATTGCTGGTCTCACCACTGTCTTCTATACCTTTCCCTAGCTGATATTCTCCTGTCACACAACACTCCTGACACGTTCCTCCACCCATTCCAACCTGCCTGTACTCGCTTCTTTACCTCTTTCACACATTTTTTACTGCTCTGCATTGTCGATCCCAAGGACTTAAACTCCTGTACCTTCTTTACCTCTTCACCCTGTAATCTCACTGTTCCACTTCCCTCCCTTTCATTGAAACGCATGTACTCTGTCTTGCTTCGACTGACTTTCATTCCTCTTTTCTCCAGAGCAAACCTCCACCAGTAAAATGTACACGAACCAATCAGATCAGTTCATGCTGTTTCCAGTGACAGCTTTTTCCTCTTCTTTTTCTCAGTCTGGTTTGGCGTTGCTTAAAACATTCCTAAAATCTCTGCACCAAAATGTGCTCTTGGCTGATGTGTAACTGGTCGCTGCTCATCTCATATATTTCCTGAGAAAGAAACAGACATGAGGCTACACCACACAGACCATAATAGCAGTGCATACAGTATTGTAAAATATAGAAAATTGGTTTATTTTTGAAATTGACTAAACTGTTATGTATGTTGAATGAAAAAACATCCAGACTTATTCAGACTAAATTATAATTTCCAAAATAACATTTTTAGCTTTTTATATACACTGTTTGTCTAAAAGTGTTTAAATTGATGGCATTTGGCAAATATTCTTATTTAGAGCAGCTCACATTGTTGGTTGAGGGTTAACGGTTTTATATGAAGGGCTGGTGTCCTGCAAAGTTTAGCGCCAATTTCCGTTAACACACCTGCATATAAGTTTCAAGTACACTCATGACCCCGATGAGCCAGTTTAGGTGTGTTTAATTAGGGTTGGAGCTAAACCTGACCCTCCAGAACTAAGTTTGGTGACCTGTGATCCAAGCTTTTAGCAGTAGCAGCTTGTTTGTCTGGAAAATGGAGCTCACACCCCTTCAATCCAGCTTCTTGCTGTGAGGCAACAGTACTAAGCCACCAATCTTATCTTATAATTAGCATTAGGATCGGTTGTGTGTCTAATGACACAGAATGTTTGAGATTCTGTTAATTACTTATAATTTACAGAAATTATTTATTGATTCATAATAATGGCAGTTAGCTGCTAACATCTACGTGGAATGTGCTAATTGTAAAGCAATTTTTCTAGAATACTTCCAAGTCCAGTAGTTGCAGTACCTGTTCTTTATAGCAAACTTAGTTGCAAGTGTTATTACTGCCTAAAGATCGGACACAGTATTTAGGTTAAAATATTCGATAGAGTGAATGTTTTTCTATTTAAACCACAGATAAACAACAAGTAAAATTAATATTTGTCATTTGAACTGGCAAAGATTTTCAAAATATCCAAAGTGTGATGAACTGTAATGGAGTGAAGTTACTATTACCACAATAGAGTTTCTTTTCCCTCAATAGCAAGTGGTTTTTGCCTTCATACCACATCATCTAGCTACACCTTCTAAACGGTCATCCGGACAAGACCACGGAAACTTTGCTGCAGCATGTTTGGTAACCTACTGGTTTATCTGGTCAGAGGAGAACTGACCCCCCTGACTGATCCCAAGGGATTGGGATGGAGTTTTGGTTCCTTGCCGCCATAGGCTCTGGCTTGCTTAGTTGGGGACTCTAAATTTATAGATCTCAATCAAATTGACTGTTTTAATGAATGTTTAATATTATCGTTTTTGATGTATTTCTGTAAAGATGCTTTGAAACAATCCCGATTGTTAAAAGCGCTTTATAAATAAAGGTGACTTGACTAATCTTTTACCTACCCTACCACTTTTTTACTGTTTATTGCTACATTATAATGTTTTAAACATGAGACATGTTACTTTCTGTCATCAGCCAGGTTATTAGCAGTTGTTATAATAAGTCTCTATCCTACCATCCTATAATAAGTCTCTATCCTACCTATCTTTTTTGTCAAACTGATCAAAGTTAAATTGAATTGTTATTATTCTAAATTATTCCTTGTTGCATTTATTTGTAATTAAATAATTGTTTACATAATTTCCAGAATATTGTTAAAATTGTTTAATGTTTAATTTAACCCTGTATTATTAAAGTTAAAATATAGTGCCAATCCTTATTTTATCTAAGTGCTATTTTACATTTACATCATTTTGCAGACACCCTTATCCATAGCGACAATTAGCATGCTTATGATTAGCATTTTTAGCTTACAAATTGTCACTGCTTTGCATACTATTGCTCTGGGATTTGCAATGCATGGTGGCTAGTTAATCAGAGTAGTGTTTTACCTGATCAGTAGCATAACACTCTATAGCAACATGGGTAACTACCGGAGTTAGTAAGCAGCTAAATTGTTTCTATTTGTCATTATCTGCTATGGAATTGTACTGTGCAGGATAAATAAAACCATTTAGGCTCATTTATTTATGGGGAAAAAATGTTTGAGATCCTGTAGTAAACTAAATAGTACATTAAAAAATGGCAGGCTTTTAAACTAATAGCAAACAGTAATGATTTCCTCTCATTCAAATAATTGTATTTAATACTGTAATAAGCAGCAGAATTGGAGTCACGAAGCTGTTTTTATCTATTCAAAATACCTAATTCTCTTTTTAAGGCATGACCGAAATGTAAAATCAACAAGCATGTTAAGGTAGACAAGAAGAGAAGATTAAAACAGGAGTTACGTCGAAATACTACATGACAAATGACAATTATAAATGGACAAATATTTTGTGATTCAGCAGATCCAGGGTAGCAGGTGATGACGTTTTAGAAAACATCTAGTTACATGTAAAAAGTAACTATTTTATGTGAAATATTAGTCATATATTAGTCAGACTTGACTGAGAGATGCAGCAACATAGACAATTGCTGTGGCTTTAAATGTAGGTCAGTAGTGTACTAACTTATAAGTGTAATTATTATTGTAATGTGTAGGATGATAGTAAGGTGGTGGGGATCACTATAACCCACTATTAAATAGTACCTTTGCTATAGTTATGCAGTCCCTTAAGTTACCAGCTATCGACTTGTTAGAAAAAATGTACTATGAAAATATCCAGATGTGGATTTCTTATTAATCAAGCAACAAAGTCTGCAAAGGAACAAAGCATTGAATCATATATTTTTAGGGGGGCATTTTGCAGTAAGAAAGATGAAGCAGGGGAGAGGGACCGGAAGGAACCCGAGCTGAAATCGATCCCCGGGTCGATCCCCATACAACCGTGCATGGGGTGCCACAGTGCTGGCCTGGATCATATTTTTATACAGATCTAACACAAAAAATCCTTACCAATTATTTTTGCTATTTTTTACACCATGACCCCAGACGCCTTAAATACCACCGTCAATACCACTAGTATGTGTAATTAAAAGGGCTATATTCTCTTTAGTTATTTCTTGGTTAACGATGCATATGTTATACATTGGTTAGGCAGCACAGTAAATATCATTATCACCACTGAGCTTCACAGTTCTTAGTTTAATCAACTGTCTTTCCGCAGTTTTTGAGTTCTCTGTGTGACCATGTGGGTTACATCAAGGACTTTTAGTCATGCTAATTAGTGGCCAGGCTACATTTTAATTGCCCGGAGTTGTGTGAATGTGTGTGCTTATGGTGCCCTACAATGGACTAGCATCTCATATGTATTCCTGACAAAGTCAGAAAGGTCAGACAGACATGTGCAGAGGCGGGATAGTAAAACTATTGGTAGGAGGATGTTGGAAACGAAGTTGCCAGGCAGAATGCGAAGAAAAAAGGCCAAAGAGGAGGTATGTGGGTGTGATAAATAGAAGTTAGTGGGTGTGAATTAAAAAAAAAATGCAGAGGATAGAGCTTGGCAGAGGAAGTTGATTCATTTACATATAAATTTACATAATTAATCAGACAACTTTTTTCGAAGTGATGTTCAAAAGTGCTTTGAGTTTTATCATTGAACAGATCGGAATGAAGTGCAACAACCTCGAAAACTGTTGGAATAGTCTTCTGAAGGCAGCCAGTGACTCTGCTGTTCTGACATCATGGTGACAGAGCAAAGTCTTAAGGCTGACCTACCTTGTGTCTTAGGAAATGGTGGATGATAAGAAGGTGCTGCTCCAATTTACTGGGGAGACCCCTAAAGAGAACAGCTGAAAAAGAAGAAGAAGAAGAAGAAGAAGAAAAAGAAGACTTATGCTTTTACTTATGCCCACCACAGATCCAAAGTTCAACTAACTGAGCATAAAATGTCACTTTTACAAAATTAAAGCTTACTTGTTTTACATGTATAACATGTATAATACTGTGGGATTCAAAATTTAGTCAGGATTAAAGTAAAGCCTTTCCCAGGATCAATGTTTTTTATAATTTGCTAATTTTGCCAATTTTGAATTAATAACTGCACTGATGAACAACTCAACCATATCTGGTAGACCAGGTTTACTGTCTGTTTTTCCACCATTGTCCATAAATAAATTAACTCATACATCTTTTTATTAAAAAACAAAAAGTATTTATGCACATTGCAAGTACAAAAAGTAGACTAAATTTGGTCTAAGCACATGACGAAGCAAGTGGTTTTGATGGATCTTATGATTACTTGGAAATACTGGATGGAAAGGGTCTATAATAGCAAAAGTCCATAAGTGAAGTGTTATAAACAGGTGCAGGATGGTAGAAGGGATAGGTGAAGGGTCCTCTGTGAACCTGTTAAGATGGACTGCAGAGGCTATTTGGGGCTGTCTACATTAATCACTCAGTCTCTGCATTAGCGGGGTGCAGAATCATCATAAAAAGCTGCAGAAAAGCTTCAAAAAGAGCTGGAACAAGATAAAAACTGATCAATGGGAAGCGGTAGCGCATTCGTTAAAGTGGTGGATTGATTCCCAGGACCACCCAGCTGCTACTGCTGGGTCCCTGAGCAAAGCCCTTAACCTCCAATTGCTCAATTGTATCAATGAGATAAATGTAAGTCGCTCTGGATAAGGGCGTCTGACAAATGATCAACCCTGATGCGTCACCCAGGTAAGCGTGTCTAATGACCTGAGACATAAAATACTTAGTGATCCTGGGTTCATCACTGATGATGGCTTCAAGCTGCACCATCCAGATGATACGTCAATTTACCGCATGATAATAGAAGTTATGAAAAGTAAACTTTTCTGGTTCATCATAAACGGACTAAGCTGACTTTTAGGCGAGGTGGTTTTGTAAACTCTACACTGATGCGTTTAGGTGTCTGAGTATTTGCTTCTGCACGTTAAACTAATTGCATTCGACTATTGTGGAATCCGACATCCTGTCAAGAAGGGTTTTTCTTTGGTTTTTATGTCGAGCCGCGTGCTTCCTCTTGACATCTCTACACTGATTGGTCAGCCGAAGGTCATGTAACCAATCAGGTCGCGGCTACTGCGGAGGAAGGAATAAATACAAGATGGCTCCTCATATAAAATCAGCCTCCCGGCTTCTCTTTTGTGACCAACAAAATTACTTTTCTTTACTTATTCGTTTGAAATATCTTTTGGGGAGAAGTGCCGAGGGTTAAATTGATGACCGTGGTGTTAAAACGTGACTCGCTGTTTTTAAGCGGAAGAAAATATTTGAGGGAAAAACCGGGCGTCTCATTTGAGGCTCCAGCAGCGACACACTGCTTCCCGGATGGTGTGTGACGATATCGGGCCTTTCTCTATTTAGCACGCGCAGGCTAAATGTTTAGCTAGCGCTAGTGCTACACCGGTCAGTGAAAATAGCTAATCCGCCCCTTGAACAATTAATGGTGGCTGACCGTTATTCAACACACCGCCGAAGGACTATACTTGCATTAGGAGGAGATACACCTTAATTAATTTATTTTTTTACTATGGCTGTCTCCAGGTAAGTTTTCCTTTTTTTCTTATTTATTGTATTTTTTATAAATCACCCTAAAAGAGCGACAGCCAGGTTAACGGCTAGCTAGCTAGCTAACTAGGGCTCCACGATGAGCCACCATCAGCCAGACTATAGCTAGCTTCTTAGCTGGGACTGTGACCCAAGACTACATTTCATGCCTTGTTTTAAAGTGGATATTATCTTTTAAGTCGTTGCTTAGTAAAGTTAGTATTTGACCAGGACGGTGTGTTAAAACTAAAGTTTAAAAAAAAAAAAATAAAAAAACAAAACCACGTCACCGCCGTGTTTATTGTTGTGCGATTGTTAAGTTTATGGAGGCCTGGTAATGTGACGCTGGTGACCTTAAATCATCTTATGTTGGTATGAATAAGTTAGATGATTACTTAAAGCTGTACAAGTTGCAGTCTTGTATGTGTTGGTTGTGTCCTTAATTATTTGGAAGGTAAGATTAGCCACCTCTGATCCGTCTTACAGCAGGTGATGACTTACATGGTTGAACCCCATAAAATCTTATTAAAGTATGATGGAAAATCTTTACAGTAGAAAATCTGACTCCTTCACTGTGTGTTCAGGGTGTATGTAATCATGACTACATCTCTGCTATGTGTGTGTGTGTGTCCCCAGTTATTTGGCCAGATCTTGGTTAGTGTAGGCAAGGAAGTTACATCAGCCTGTCTATTTTTATACAAAATAATCGCACATCGGATGTCTGTCCGAATAGCCTTTTTTTTTTTTTTTTAAACATGCATCTTCACATTAAAGTGACACAAATGGTCCTTAATCGTTCACTGGATCAGATGATGAGAACACACTTGAGCATAATAAGCATCCTGCAGAAAAAGGGTAGGGTAGTGTTTTCCTTTTATCCCATTTACGAAGTCGTACAATGTTTTGGAAAAACTCCACAATAATCTTCAAGTGTGAATTCCTTGGTCTCACACTGGCTCGTTTATTTTACACGTTTCTAAACACCCACTTGCAGAATGATCAAAATATACATTTGAAGGTGTTTCTGGATCTAAATCCATGAAAAAGTGAAAATATCATAGATTTGATTGCACATTTCTCAAAGCTCTAAAACACAAAATATCTAAATCTATTCTCCAACGCAGACAAGGTCACCCTAATGCATATTTACTCTAATGCATATTCATGTACATGACCTTTAAACATTTTTAAAGCATAGCGAAGAAGTCTTGGAAAAGCCATCTGGAAAGGGCAGTAACCCTGTGAACACCTTTTTTTCCCTTCATGCTTATTTTGTAATTTTAGTAACATCCCTGCTAGTAATGGATAAAATAACAAGTTTAGCTGTTGTATGCCAAAGTTAAAACATTTCCTCCTCTCGCATGTCTAAGCCATTGTACGTCTTGAGATGGGTTTGATTACCCTTTCTGTATAAATAAATCCTGTTTTAGCAATAAAAAAAGAAAGAAAAGAAAATGATGCCATGCCATCAGTTGCACTTTTACCCAACAGGATGTCCAGCTTACAATGTTGACGCTGTGGTTTCCAGACTCGACTGAAACACGCTCCATTTTTGACGTGTTTAAAAATCCTATAAAATGCGGTACATTTATTGCAGCTGCTATTTTTTGCTTTATCGGAAAGAGATGTACTTGTTTCTAAGCAAGAGCTCTGACTCGGGGAAAGGGATGTGGTTATGGCACCTTAGTTTTTAACGCTGCATAGATCCAGCTGTAGTATTTTGTTATGAAGCACTTGCAGCTATATCTGATGATGATTTTTTTTTTTTTTAGTTGGAAAGGGGATGGTTTTTATTAATAAGTATAAGTATTAGTAAGAAGTAAACTGATTAACAGTGATCTGTGACTTGTGAGGACATATTTACCTTCTAATCTGGTTTGGTCACTTAAATAGGTGTGGTGACTGCTCCACGTTTAAATATGTCCTAGTCTGTTTAATAAATGCTTGCTGTTAAAATTATAGTGACCTTTGCTTCATGTAACCTTTTTTCCCCCCTCTGAATTTCAGGCTTGAGCGTTTGTTCATCTTATTGGACACTGGCACCACACCTGTGACGAGGAAAGCCGCCGCTCAGCAGCTGGGAGACGTGGTCAAGCTCCATCCACATGAGCTGAATAATCTATTATCTAAGGTGATCTTTTACTTCCTTGTTTACATCCTGCATATCCTCTAATGCAGCTATTATGGGATGTTAAACAGCCTTGTTTAGTGTACTTACCAACTTATTCATTTCATAAATCACCTTTTATAAATGTTAAGCATTAGTATTATCATTTATCTGAAGTTTATAGCAAGGTTTAAACTAGCTATTACAATGTAAATCAGTTTGTGTGTGAATAAAATGCATAATCTAGGGTGCTAAATTAACCCATATATGATTTTCTCTTTGTATTGCTGTTTTGTTTATAAGGTTTTAACATATTTAAGGAGTCCTAACTGGGACACACGAATTGCAGCGGGTCAGGCAGTGGAGGCCATAGTGAAAAATATTCCTGAATGGAATCCAGTTCCCAAGCCGAAGGAAGGTAAAATGAGCATGTTTTTTTTTTTGTGTGTGTGTGTGTGTGTGTTAGTTATTTTAAATACTGACCAAAATTCAGGGTGAACCAGAGCTTTAGTCATGTGTGCTTTTAGCTGATTATCTAATATAAATAGTTGCAGCCTTACAATTGGTATTCATAACTAGTTTGTTAACATGCCAGAGCTTTCTTCTGCCCAAAAAGAATACATAATAGGTTTTTATATTTCACAAGTACCTCAAGTTTGCTGTTCTTGTCTATTTCTACTTTTGTCTCAAATGTCAAAGGATTTCTTGCTAGTATACATATAATAGTGGGGTTTTTTTTGGGCTAAGGCTTTGTTTAATTAAATATTTAATAAATGTAACAGTTTATAGGAAAACAATCACGAACACACAAAGTATCTTTTGTACTTGCGTGACCCTTTATTTGTTCCGCAGCTTCAGTCACCCTAATGCATATTAGCGAACAAGACTGGTGCGAGAAACTTGCCTATAAACGGATTCTTTTTTTCATGATATTTGCTGATCTGTTATTTGTAGTAAAACTTTTTCAAGAATGGATAAAGTAGCAAGTTTAGCTGTTGTGTTGCTTACAATATTTCTATTTTTTTAGACGTTACACCGTAAGATAATTTTGTTTCACTCCGTTTTATAAAAAAACAGTTCTGAAATGTGCTCTTAATCAAAATCACCTTTATTCCCCGAGTACAATTTGTTTACATGTTTAGCACAAGGAATTTGTCTTCGCGTTCTGGTGCTTGACATCTAACAAACACGCCATAGATTATTTTTATTTATTTTTTTCCCGCGTAGCTAATTGTTTCCAAAGTGTGTAAATACTGTGTCCAAACTTTCATGCTAAACTAATGTCAGGTTGGACAGGTGTCCACATTTTAAATCATTATAGACACCTGTATAATATAAAACAAAAACACAAGGTGATAATAATAAACTGTGGCACTACCGGAGATGCAGATCACAGATGTGATCGAAAGGAAAACATTTGGATAACACTTTATTAGATTTGTGTTAAATGTAGGCACAAAATTAGTCATAAAGCCTTAAAAAAAACCTTCTTTCTCAGACTGAAACTCTAGTGTGAAACAGGGAAGTCATCGAGAAACTAATCAGCCAGAACTTTATGCTTCGTCTTTATTTCCTCTCACCTGAGTGTATTCTCATTTGTTTAGAGTCCCACGCAGAAGACCTGTCTCCTGAGGATGGTTCTTCAGATAGACTTAGTTTTTACAGGTTTGACATTTCCCGTTTGCTCAGACATGGAGCGTCGCTGCTTGGGTCTGCTGGTGTAGAATTTGAAGTACAGGATGACAAGTCAGGTAGGGTATGCATAAGTGTTTAAACACAGCTTACAGCTTTTGTTTGTGTAGGTTGTGCCAGTAGATTTCTGCTAACTGTAATAATGCACTGTAAATGTGTAAATAATTTCTGATCAAATGTGTTCTATCTGTACACTTTCTGTGTATAGATAGTATTAAAGTAAGTGGTTTGGTAAAGTTTAACTAATCAGCCGGTTTTCTTGCTTTTGGCTGAGGCGTAAAGAGAAAATTTGCTTGGTGTCAGATGTCAACAAAACAAAATTTGTTTGCTATTTGACTGACTGATTCTCAACTTATGCGATGATGCAAGACATTTGCATTGCCAAAATAAGTTTTGTTTTTTTTGTTTTTTTAATGTTTACAAGGTTTTTCTTGTTCATTCAGTTATAGCTTTCATTTTTGCCAGCCATTTGTCATTTTATTCACTTGGTCCTTATTGTACTATGTTTTGGTTATCTTGTTTTTGTCTGCTGAACAGCTGATGTGGACCCCAAGGAACGTCTGGCCCGACAAAGGAAGCTTTTACAGAGGAAGCTAGGCTTGGACATGGGTGCTGCAATAGGAATGGACACAGAGGAGCTGTTTAATGATGATGACTTGGATTACACCTGTACCTCTAATATTAACAGATCCCAGACGGGAAAGGGGCCCATGTTCCAAAGTTTACGCAGCCATGTAGTAAGACTCCTCACAGTTATTTATAGATATATATATTAGTGTGTGTATATGTAAATATTAATATATTAAATGATGTTAGTTGTAGAGTTTGCACACTTGCATGTTTTCAGGAAGTCTATTTTGCATGGTCCTTCAATGTGCCTACCATTTTGAAAGCACTGTTAACAAGAAAATGTTTTTTTATCAAATAGTTTTTATTTCACTTTTTTTTTCTATCAGAGGTTTTGGATTGCCTATAGTCCTTCCCTCCATGTTCATATAGGCTTTTATATGACTGGCTGGAATTTCTGCATGTAGTAGCTTTTATAACATAAAAACAATTAATAAAAGCATCTTGATAATGTAACTGTTAAACTTTTTCAACACTAAAATGAACTCGGGTAACACTGTTTGGTATGGAATATTAGTTATTTGGGCTGGGCACAGTTCTCAGCGCTGTAATTCAACAGTCAATATGTTTGATGTGAATTGGTAGATTTTATTTTTAATTCCCGCACCCTAATTTGTGACTCAGGGGGACGGGATAATTTGCATCTCTTACTGTCTACTTAATCCCCCTCGGCTTCCTCCACCAACATGTTTAATTTTTTAAAGTTAATTAAGTGTTGACCAAACATTATACCGCAATGTAATGAAACATAATTATCTATTTACTATAATTTTGCTAACTTTCAGCAGTATAAAAATGGATGCATTTTCTCTACAGCCCATGCAGGCAGCAGAGTTTATAGACTCCGAATTTCGGCCTGGTATGAGCAATCGGCAGAGGAACAAGGCTAAACGGATGGCCAAGCTGGTGGCGAAGCAAAAATCTAGAGATTTAGACCCCAATGAAAAAAGGTACTTCTGTCTTCAGTACAGAAACATTTTTTCCCACGTTTAGATGCAAGTTTACATTTACAAGTGTGGATCAGGCTACCATGTTCTGCTGTGTTTTGATCATCAGCAACGACAGCTTTGAAGGAGAGCCTGAAGAAAAACGACGGAAAACCACAAACGTAGTCATCGAGCAGCCAGCTGCTGAGAACAAAGTCTTGATTGATAATGTTCCTGATAGCTCAGGTTTGTTTGATGAGGTAGGTGAACAAAAATGCTCAGTTCACAGAGACATTTATTGCAAATGCACATCCCAAAATGTTTCAACATGTGTGCAGACAGATCTGTAGTTATACAGTGTTTAATTATCTAGATCAGGATTAATTACTGATTGGCATGGGCAGTATGACAAAATTCTATTCCACAGGAAGCGTAATTTTATTACAGTAGTAATATTTCACAATAGAGTTATTTAAATAGGTATCCCAACAAAGGAAAATTAACAAAAATGGCGTTATATAATGAATGAACATAAATACTGTTCAGAAAGGAAAAGTACAGTTTTTGTGGAAAAACCTAATGAAACTTTTCTCAACTAACATCATTTCACAGGTATAAAATAAATAACAAACAAAACTCCTAAATGCGATAATATAAATAGTTATAATATAAATAAAGATAATATAAATTTAGTTCCCGTTTTTATTCTTCCCAGCAGTTCCCTCGGTCTCACATGCAGCGTCTTCAGGGCTCTTAAATTTTTTTCAATTCTGAGGATTTGGTGCAGCTCCAAAGCATCACTAACTAAATATCCTGTAAAAATCAGCATTGCCGCTTCCTGTGCACTGTTTGTTGTTTGCTATTTGTGATAATGATTTATACTGTCAATAATTAGTTCAATCAGGCTTGTTGAGTGAAAGGTAAACTTGCAGCATGGAAGATTTATAGTAATGTCTTTTTTTTCTTTTTCTTTTTCTTTCTGTTTAAAAGACTCAGGAGTGGCCCCTGGAAAGTTTCTGTGAAGAACTTTGTAATGACCTGTTTAATCCATCCTGGGAGGTACTTAATACTTAATACTATATTACTTAACTGTAGGTTACTAATGTTTGTCTGTGGGTAGCATTTGGCAGACGCTCTTATCCAGAGCTTGTTATACAACTGAGCAATTGGGGGTTAAGGGCCTTGCTCAGGTGCCCAGCAGTGGTGGCATGGTGGAGCTGGGAATCGAACCCAGGTCCTCAAGTTAATAGTCCAACAACTTAACCACTGCGCTACCACTTCCCCCTATATATATGAATTAACAGAAAAGGTGAAACTAGATTGTTAAAATGCTGTGTTTATGGACTACAGGTGAGGCATGGTGCAGGCACAGGCTTGAGAGAAGTGCTAAAGTGTCATGGTGCTGGAGGTGGGAAGATGGTGGGCAGTACTGCAGAACAGGTGAGCAATACAATTGTGATGCAAGTTTTATAATCATACAACATGGAGTAACCTAATTCTACACGACTACATAAAACAAGAACTGCAAATACATGACGATCATATATAAACATTCACTAAAACTGAATTCGAGACCACAAGGGAAAAAAGTCCTCTTGTTTGGACACAAAGTGTTTTTCTGCTGATCTTCGCTGCTTCTCCTTCAAAACATCACTTAAATCGATAAGTCAATGTTTACCTATTAACAGATTTATATGTAAGCTTTGGGGGTAATAGTACGTTCCTTAAGGACTTTGTGAGTGTAGTCCGGTGTCGTTTTGGTTCAGTGTGCGTTAACTGCCCACGTGCACGAGTAAAAAAACAAACCTGCGCACACGTATTCCGCAAATCTGCTTACGTAAATTACGCTTTGTTTTTTTTTGTTGTTTGTTTTTTTTATCACTGTAATAAAGCTTGTATTTTAATCTGTTAAACTTCATCAGTTAGCCCATCTACATCAAGAGTGGTTGGAGGACTTGGTCATCAGGCTTCTCTGTGTCTTTGCGCTGGACCGTTTTGGAGACTTTGTGTCTGATGAAGTAAGGCACAAAGATAAAACAGTTTTTTTTTTTTCTTTTTAATCCCCATTACAACTTATTTTTTTTGTTGTGACAGACTCTTCTATTAGTCCCTTATTTTATTTCTATATAAGGTTGTTGCCCCAGTCAGGGAAACCTGTGCACAGACATTGGGTGTGGCCTTGAGACACATGAATGAATGTGGTGTTACCATGACGGTGGATGTTTTATTGAAGCTGCTTACGGAGGATCAGTGGGAAGTACGGCATGGAGGATTATTAGGCATCAAATATGCCCTGGCTGTCAGACAGGTAAAAGCATGTTTGTGTGGAAGTGCAAGTGATTTGGGTATCTTGAACAATTTTCCTAAAAGTGTGTTTTAAATGTTGTCAATTACCTTTATTTTCCCCCACAGGATCTTATCTCTCAACTTCTGCCTCGTGTACTTCCTGCTGTCACTGAAGGCCTCCAGGACCTGGATGATGATGTACGTGCTGTAGCAGCTGCTGCTCTTATCCCTGTAGCTGATGGACTGGTGCAACTACAGCCTGCAAAGGTCCGAGAGTACATGCCTTTTACCCCCAAATAATACCAAATTATATAATGCTTTTATTAAAAGTTCTTTAGTTGGTGAGCCACTGTTGCATTCATGTGCTTTTTGTTTAATTGTTGTAGGTTCCTTTCATAGTGAACACGCTGTGGGATGCTCTGCTGGAGCTTGATGACCTTACAGCTTCTACAAACAGCATCATGACTTTATTATCATCTTTGCTTACATACCCTCAGGTCCTTCAATGCAGGTAATTTTCCGAATAATGTTTTTAAAATCGTAAATTAAGGTTACCGATTCTCTACCGTATGCGTTCTAACACATTGTTCAGTTTGTGTTTGGCGGAAGTTTAATTTTTGTGCAGCATTTTCCTCAGAATAAAGTCCCTCTACAAGAATTTTATTGATGTTGGTTTGACTGTGCTAGCTGGAGGTTGGCATTGGAACGCCTAACTTCATAGCTGCTGCCACCAACTTGCTGCCCTTACAAACCCTTTTTTTTTTTTTTTATGGGATTGGCAGATCAGCTGAGCATAGTGTAAACAGAGCTTTTGTAGTGCCAGAGGAGCAGCCAACTTTTGTCTAGTTAAATGACAACTTTGTCAGTTTAATTATTTATTCTGAGTTAAAGGGAACATGGGTGAAATTTTTTCAACTAAAACTGCTTTAACAAGTTCTTATCTTTTGCAGCATGCAGCAGTCACTGACTGTTTTGGTTCCCCGGGTGTGGCCGTTTCTCAGACACACCATAGCTTCTGTTCGACGTGCTGCCTTAGAGACCCTTTTCACACTGCTGTCCAAAGCCGATCAGGTGTGATATTAAGCGGAAAAGTATATTAAATTGCAGCAGTGGTCATGTAGTAGCAATCTTTACTGTCCCACCCTGTTTGTGTGTGTCCCAGCTAATAGCTAGGCATATGTTGAATGTTAATAGTTATTTTTATTACTGTCTCCAGAGCTGTGCCATGTGGCTGAACCCCATTTTGCAAGACATGCTAAGGCACATATTTCAGTCGTGCATTCTCGAGAGCAACCAAGAGATACTCGATCTCATCCAAAAGGTGTGTGAAAAGCTCCTGTGCTTGTTTTTGGTATAAGATATTCTTTATATATTTGCTAAACCTATGCGTCCCATGTGAAGGTATGGACTGAGCTGTTACGGCAGGCCCCTCAGCAGTACGTGGTAGCAGCAAGCTGTCCATGGATGGGTGCTTGGCTCTGTCTGATGATGCAAGCACCCCACATTCCCATTGACCTCAACATGCTATTGGAGGTCAAGGCTCGATCCAAAGTAAGTGCAGAGTGCATCTAATCAGATTGTATACAGTATCAACTGGGGCCATAAACTTTTATTATTTTTGTTGTTATCTGATATATGTAATGCATCATCAAATGCTGCTAATTGTATTTGTGAATTAAGGAGAAGGTGAGTGGAAAGTCTCGACAGAGTGGACAACAGACAAAGGAAACCGTGCAAGAATACATTGGGGGTGCTGACACCATCACGGAAGACACAGCCTCCAGAGATTATGTAGTGACTCGTGCTCGGCTCATGGCTGCCAAGTGTGTGCTTTAAGTTACTTTTTGTTTTTTTACACTATATGTATTGATTTTAGGCTAAAGTTACTTTTTTAATATAAATATTGAGTGATTTTAGGCTAGCTTATGTTTCTGTGGTGTTGTAGCTTTTTTTTTTTTTTTTTTTTTTAAATTAGCAATTGATTCTTCATTGTATAAGTGATCTGTTGTTTTAGATTGCTGGGGGCACTGTGCAACTGTATCTGTGACCCACGATTAAACAGCTCGACTCAAGAGATCCGGCCAGCAGAGTCGTTGGCCCAGCTTCTACTCTTCCACCTTAACTCCAAGTCCGCCCTGCAGCGCATCGCTGTATCCATTGTGCTGTGTGAGTGGGCATCCTTACAAAAGGTAAGCAGGACTGTTTGACCTGGTCTCTTCTTGGACTAGTGATGAGTTAAATTTAATTAATTCTTGCATACATACTATTCAGACACGTTTTTTTTTTTTTTTTTTTTTTTTTTTTTAATTGTCCAAAATGAGTTGTTCTGTGGAAGCAGTGTTTAATTCCCTATGTTATTGCTTCTAAAAATGCTTGGGAAGGGTGTAAAGAACAAAGGTTTGAAGTAGTAGACTGGTTAGCTGCTATTACAATTCATTCATTTATTGAAAACATGGAGTAAGTTAACTCGGTTGCCTTAAAGGTTATGTACGTTTAAACAATTTTATGCCTCTTTTCTTTGTAGGAGTGTGAGGTGGTGTCTAGTGTAGTCCAGCCTCGCCTGTTGTCCATCCTGTCTGAACATTTGTATTATGATGAGATTGCCATTCCCTTCACACGCATGCAAAATGAATGCAAACAGCTGATCGCACTGCTTGCCGATGCCCATATCGACGTGAGGGAGAAAATCAACTGCAGTGTTTTCACAATTGATCAGGCCAATGAACTGGTTAGTGCCTCCATATCAGTCTGATCAATTTTAAAATAAAATGGTTTTATTCTTATGCTGCCTAAATGACCGGTCTTGGTAGCGATTTTAAATCTTGCATTATATTCTGTAGTTACAGTTGTGTACTGCTTGATGTATTGTTGGAGTATGATAAACTACCATCGCATTATTGCTTGTAATTGTTCCTTACTGCTCATGCATGTAGTAGTATATAATTTATACCCATTTAAAGTGATTGATTGTTCAGCAAAACTAAGCCGTCTAGATGCAAGTATATTTGCATCAGTTCAGTTTTGTTTGCTATTTCCTAAATACTTGCCCATGCCATAACTGGGACTGAAGTCAAATTTTTTTATTTTTGATGCATTATTAATGTGCCTAAGTTGCAGCCTGCAGTGCTTGAGCACTTTCTTCTTACTTTTTTTTTTTTTTTTTTACTTAAATTTTAGTCAGTCATAGAAGTCTATAGATGCCTTTTAACAGTAAGCTTGTGTGCTTAGATGCGATCACTCACTGTTTAGTCGTGTTTGTTCTTGACTTGGAATTGTTTATTAGGCTTGCTACAGTAGTCAGTGCTGACTGTGTTACCGTTAAGACGCAACACCGCTTATGTCACTTGCATGCCACGGCATCGCCCCTCAATGTTGTTTTGACATAGCTTGCCAGGCGACAGTTACATCACAGATCAGCAGGAGTCAAATTTCTTTATCATGACAAGATATTTATTATGTTAAAAGTTCTGTTCAATATAAGTGAGTTTGCCCTTCGTTCCTGTTTTGTTTAGTAAAAAAAAGGCTGCACACTTCCTCTAATGGTTAGCAGTTGCTTAACACTTTCTGTTGCGAGGTGTCTCATCTTTTCTTTTGATTTCAGGTAAATAGCATCTTCTCTGAAGCCACAGCTTCTTTAAATCTGAAGTCTCGGCAGCTGCAGTCCTTGGACAGTAAGCGGCAGCAGGCATGTGCTACAGTGTCTGAGACCAGTGCTGAATGGCAGCAGATGCATCTGCGTGTGCACACTTTTGCAGCCTGTGCTATGGTAGGCCTGGGAACACTGCCTGACAAACTTAACCCCCTTGTGCGCCCTCTTATGGAGGCCATTAAGAAGGAGGAGAACACTCTGGTACAGGGTTATGCTGCCTCCAGTGTAGCCCGCCTGCTCCAGCTTTGCACAGAACGCATGCCCTGCCCCAATTCAAAAATCATTAAAAACCTGTGCAGCTCTGTGTGTGTGGACCCTATGCTCACACCCAATGCAGAGTGCCCTGTTCCACCACACACACCTTTAACACAGGATGGCTGCAAAGGTGAGAAAACTTGGGTGGATTCATGTATTAGTTTTCATATGGTTGCGAACTATAGTGGGATGCTCTCCGATTTTATAAACTAGAACAATAATTCAAGTGTCGCTTTTTGTGTTCTCCTATAGGAAGCTTGTCTGAAAAGGACGGCATGCACCACATGGTAAATAAAACAAAAGGCATCATCACTCTTTACCGACATCAGAGAGCAGCTTTTGCCATCACTAGTAAAAGAGGACCTGCTCCCAGACCGCCAAAAGCCTCACCAAGTGACCTTCCTGCAGGCAGCTCCATCTCTGCAGAAACTGAAGAGGTCTCGGATGTTTTCTATGCTATAATTATTAAGTGCTGTAATTTGTGCCAAGTTACTATCTTAATTTGTAGTTTACCTGACTTTAATTGGAATCTTTGTTACTTTCTTAGAGTAAGAAGCCAATCCTGATCCAGAGGAGAGGGGCAGAGTTCTCACTGACTACTATTGCTAGGCACTTTGGGCCAGGCTTCATCAAATCTTTACCCTGTCTCTGGGAGTCTATGACTGGACCTCTGAAGTCTTTAGTGGACACACATGGTTGGGGTAAGCTTCCCATAAAGTAATATGTCAGCCTTAAGATACCTTAGATGTTGTTTATCCTATTCCTAACCAGCTCAAATGTTTACAAAATATTCTTTAAGTGTGCTGTATTGTAGATTCCAGGCAGCTCTTGGATAAGGGTGACTTGGTAGCTCAGGAGCTGGTCAACTCTCTACAGGTGTTGGAGGTCGCTACAGGAGCAATGGCTCGGGAACTCAAATCTTTGGTAGGCGAATATGCACTTCTACACACACACACACACACCTGTTAACACTGGATTAAAAAAAATACATCTTCTCTGCATTGCCATCTAAAATGTCAGTGCTTCTCCACCCCTTTTTTTTTAGCTTTTGGAGCAGCTACCTCTGCTGTGTGCATGTCTACAGCATCCGTACACAGCTGTGCGTCACATGGCTGCTCGTTGTGTTGGCGTGTTCAGTAAGATTGCCACTATGGAAACCATGAACTGCTTCCTTGAGCAGGTGCTTCCATGGTTAGGTGCGATAGATAACAGCACCAAACAAGAGGGAGCCATTGAAGCACTGGCCTGTATCCTACACTCAATGATGCAAACGTGTGTGTGTGTGTGTGTGTGCTATTATTAAAATTTATTGTTATTAGATATTCTAGATGATGTAATGGTACTGTTCAGATACTGTTACTGGCAATCCTCTGCTTTATGTAAAACGGGTGGCATTCCTTCACTGTAGCTATCAGGTGTGATGGAACAGCTGGATGTGGACATTGTACCCTACATTGTGCTGCTGGTGGTGCCTGTGCTGGGCCGCATGAGTGATCCTAGTGACAGTGTGCGTTTCATGGCCACTCAGTGTTTCGCCACTCTTATACGCCTGCTTCCTTTGGAGGTGTGTATTCCTTATTTCATTTTCCTATTTTAGGGAATGTTTACAACGTTTTGTAAAGCAACACCTCATACCCATCATTCTTATTGCCTTTGTTCATCTAATAGTTGGAAAAGTCAAATTCTTAGAAATATTGATATAAAAAAACATGTATGTAGCATCGCGTTTGAGTTGAAAACACAATAAATATCAATGAAGAAAAATATGCGATGTCAATATTACTTGTGCTGGAATATCTAATTATACCAGAATTGGAAAGGTTTAATATGCTGTGTGTTACTCATTATGTCATGTTGCTGCCCTTTTCTATTTAATAAAAGTAATAATCTGACCTTTGTTTTGTTTTTTATATTAGAGTTGCACAAGTCTCTTCTCAATTTTGATGACTTTTAATGAAATAAAATGTTTTGTTTTTTTGTTTTTTTTTAATGATGTCTCTTGTAGGCTGGCATCCCCAATCCACCCAACATGCCAGATGATCTTATACAGCAGAAGGCCAGAGAGCGTTGCTTTCTGGAACAGCTACTGGATAGCAGAAAGCTGGAGAATTACAAGATCCCTGTCCCTATTAAGGCAGAACTCAGGAAATATCAGCAGGTAGATGGTTGTGCCCTTTAAACTTTAAATGTGTATTTGTTTAAGCATTTAATAGCTATTCAACACGGATCATTTGAATTGGTGTGTCTTGGCTGCACATTCTAAATCCTGGATGTGTGCTGATGATAAATTACGTTTGTACCAAACACACAAGCTGAAAAATACAGCGGCTGCCCGTTTTCTCCTCGGTACTAAAACTAAATTCAGAGTAAAAAAATCTGCCTGTAAAATTAAAAGGATTTGGTTTGAAAGTTTTTGGCATGAACAATGCATTATATTCTGTTAGATGTCTGTGGGTCCAGTGTGCACCAGCATGTGCAAATTAAAACAAAAGTGGCTGAACAAACAGTTCTTTAGACGTCCTAAATGTAACCTAAAGTTGCATCAATGTACATGGTTTGTTCCCTGTTAAGAAAACTGTTGTATGATCTCTCTGTTAGGATGGAGTGAACTGGTTGTCATTCTTAAATAAGTACAAGCTGCATGGAATCCTCTGTGATGACATGGGTTTGGGTAAAACCCTTCAGTCCATCTGCATTCTCGCTGGAGACCACTACCTCAGGTACTCATCACTGCTCTTCTTATCAGTACAAGGAAAGTAAAAAAAATCATTTTATAAATGCAGTGCTTTTGTGTTCTTTAAACCAAAAGTGTAGAAAATCAACAGCAGGCCAGACTATTTTTGATTTTTTTTTTTTTTTGTTTGAAATCCCCGTTTGTGTTTATTTTACAGGGCACAGGAGTTTGCCAGGACCAAGGCTGCAGACTGTTGTCCTCTACCATCTATAGTTGTATGCCCACCTACTCTTACAGGACATTGGGTGGATGAGGTAGGCAAGTTCTGCACTAAGGAGTACCTGAACCCCCTACACTATACAGGTCCCCCTACAGAAAGAGCACGGTAAAACTATTCAGCATTTACTACAATTAACACAGAGCAATTCGTAAAAACAGCCAATGGCTAAATTTGTTTCTTTTTTTTTTGTTTTTTAGATTACAGCACCAAGTGAAAAAGCACAACCTTGTGGTAGCATCATATGATGTAGTAAGGAATGACATTGACTTTTTCAGGTAAATATCTTTGCTTGATGTGTGCGTTTTAAATAAATTGCTTTCTTGCCCTTTAACCAATGGCTTGTCTCCCTCTAACAGGAATATTAAATTTAATTATTGTATCCTCGATGAGGGTCATGTTATAAAAAATGGAAAGACCAAATTATCAAAAGCTATCAAGCAGCTGTCTGCCAACTACAGGGTGATACTCTCAGGAACTCCCATTCAGGTAAGTCAACAGGGACTTGTTATAAAAATTAGCTAAATTAGCTTGTCGATCATATAGCTGCACACGAGATTATACATGTACGGCAATTCGCAGACGCCCGTATTCAGAGCGACTTACAATTATCTACTTTATACAACTGAGCTATTAAAAGTTAAGGGCCTTGCTCAGGGGCTCAGCCATGGTAACATGTTGCTGCTTGGATTCAAACCCTGATCTTCCAATTAGCAGTCCAACACCTTAACCACTGCACTACCACTTCCCACAGACTATACAGATTGTCAAATGGCAATTTCCAAAATCTGTGCTGCTTGTGGCATAATTTTTAATTTTTATAAGTCGAGAGTTTCCTGGCTGCTATTAATTCTGAAGACAGACATTTGTAGCAACATTGTTTTCATGCCAGTTTTATTATTTGTCTTTGTTTATGCTCCATAACAAATTTAATAATTTATAGACACAATAATGTTTTTTGGGTTTTTTTTTTGTTTTTTTTAAATTGGTTTCTGAAACGGGTATCCTGAATCTGAAACTCTATCCCTCTAACCCTTTATCCTGTGTCGTCTGTAGAACAATGTCCTGGAGCTGTGGTCTCTTTTCGACTTCCTGATGCCAGGCTTTCTGGGTACAGAGCGCCAGTTTGCTGCCCGATATGGAAAGCCCATCCTTGCTAGCCGAGACGCCAAGAGCTCATCACGGGAACAGGAAGCAGGTAAGGCTGCATGTTTGTCATCTTTAATAAAATCCTCTTTTATTGCTTTATAGAACTTGGTTTTGTTGGGGTTAATGTTGATTTCTGTAATGGTGTGTAAACAGGGTTTTTTTAGGGCCTTTTTAGGCGTTGTGGTAGTAGTAGTGGTTTGTGACTGGGTGTGTCTCCTAGGGGTTTTGGCCATGGAGGCTCTGCATCGGCAGGTGTTACCCTTTCTCCTAAGGAGGATGAAGGAGGATGTACTTCAAGATCTGCCACCCAAAATTATACAAGACTACTACTGCAACCTAAGTCCTCTACAGGTACAATCACTTTACATGTATAAAAATTATTTGGTCTTTTGAGCAAATATTGATTTTAAATGATTTTAATTTGAAAATTGTCATTTTGTATTGAACAAATGGGTCAAAGATTTTCACATATAAATAACTTGGAATGTTCATAAATCCAGTGCTGGGATGTCAGGACCTTCTTTGCTGGCCCTGTAATCTGGATTATTTTTTATTTTTTTTAATTAATACATTTTTTTTATATAGGACAGACAGGGATGAAATAGGGGCAATAGAGAAAGAGGGTGGGACCCGAAAGGACCCGAGCCAGTATAGAACCCGGGTCTCCGGAGCGCAACTGTGTATGTGGGTGCCGGCGCCTTGATCCACTACACCATGGCGCCGGCCAGCCTACATTTTAAACGTCTAGGCCAGCACTGCAGACTAACTCTGTCGCTAATACTTGTAGCGAATTAGATGCAACGTCTTCAACAAAAGGCTAGAGTAATCCACCAATCAAATTGTGACATTCAGTGGCAGCCCGCCCTCTGGGTGTAGCGACATGCTAAGTGCTAATGCCAAGGTTCTTTTGACATTTCCAAGTTGTAAAAGTGAACCACCGTTACACCAGGTCTTGTTGCTGATTTATTGAAAACACCTTTTTAAGGTGTGCCTTGTTTACTTTTTAATACGTGTAAAGGGACACTGAGTAATTCTAGCTTTGACAGTCCTTTGTGTGTGTTTGCCTGTGCAGGTTCAGTTGTACGAGGACTTTGCCAAGTCTCGGGCGAAGGTGAATGTGGATGATGTCCTCTCCCCTTCAGTTCAAGAGGATGTGGAAAAACCCAAACTGAAGGCCACCGGTCATGTGTTCCAGGTGAGAAATCAGTAGAGGTTGTTTAGCTGTTTCATATAGTGTGTAATGTATACAACATTTAAGTTTAATATATCTAGAATTGAGGTGACTGATCAAAATTGTAATTTTTTTAAATACCTGCATCATCTCTGTATTGAAATGCCTGATAAAATTTCAGCTGATTTAACCACGACTGACTAAATTGTAATGTATATTGTGTAGGCTTTACAGTACCTGAGGAAACTGTGTAACCACCCTGCGCTGGTTCTGACACCTCAGCATCCTGAGCACAAGCGCATTAGTGAGCAGCTCAATTCCCAGAATTCCAGCCTCCGGGACATTCAGCATGCACCAAAACTCTCTGCACTCAAACAGGTAGATCCTCACTCTTAACTTCTCAATGGTATAAACGTGATCCATCACTCTGGATGGAGGCATCCAAAAATAACAAAACCGGGTTAGGGTTAACAATGTTAACCCAAAACAGTTTATTCAACTCCGTCACCACATAATACTTAGTAGAGAATAGTAAAGCTCAAATGGAAACTTGGGAGATGTAGATTCCCTATACAGGTTGTCGGTTATGGGATGTAGTATATAGTTCTGTCAACTGGAATTTTTTTTTTTTTTTTTTAAATTATTAACATAACAGCACTTGTAATTATTTTTTTTATCATGTTATTCCATCCCCTAGTTGCTGTTGGACTGTGGTCTGGGCTCATCTGGCTCCTCAGATGTCAGTACAGAAGCTGTGGTGGCACAGCATCGTGTGCTGATCTTCTGTCAGCTGAAGAGCATGTTAGACATGGTGGAGCATGACTTGCTGAAGCCTCAGCTACCAACAGTTACATATCTGCGTCTAGATGGCAGTGTTCCCGCTGGCCTGCGCCATTCTATTGTTTCCAGGTGATAAATACAACCTCTTAAATGTACATTTGAGTCCAGACGAAATTCAGTAGATTTACCAATTCTTAGGCATGTCTTTATGAATAAAAGATTAAAGCTTAATACAGATCACTAGATGGTTCTGTTCAATATGTTCTCACTACAGGGGGTGTAAACCAACACCTTTATTAAACCAATAGTGCATTAGATCTCCAACTAAATGGCATCTTGATTAATTTTTAAAAAAAAACTGTATTAAAAAGGTACAAGTTAAATTTTTGGTACTGTTAATAGAAACAAGTTTTCTTATAGAATTAAAAAATGTATGTAAAAAGAATGCCCTCAAAGTCTATTAATACCTGTTATTTATTTTACATAAGGTGGCCCAAGAGTAATTTAATTGTTCAAAAGATGAACAAAATGACAAAACATAGAACAAGAGCTTTTAGATAATTTAATGTCGAATAAATTCATAAATATTGTATTGTTTGCACAGTAAAAATAAACAGTTGTTTTGGCTAAATGTTTTTATTTCTCGCATTTGCCTGCAGGTTCAACAATGACCCATCGATAGATGTGCTGCTCCTGACCACACACGTGGGTGGTCTCGGTTTTGAACCTCACAGGAGCTGATACGGTGGTGTTTGTGGAACACGACTGGAACCCGATGAGAGATCTCCAGGCTATGGACCGTGCTCACCGAATAGGACAGGTAAGTCTTTTTACAGTTATTGACAAAAGTGACTACATTGCTTTAAGGTCGAAAAAAATAAAGCCCGGGGTTGTCCGTGTTTCAGAAACGTGTGGTGAATGTGTATCGCCTGATCACTCGTGGCACATTGGAGGAGAAGATTATGGGTCTGCAGAAGTTTAAGATGAGCATAGCAAACACTGTAATTAGCCAGGAGAACGCCAGCCTCCAAAGCATGGGCACAGACCAGCTGTTAAACCTCTTCACACTGGACAAGGTAAGAACTCTTCATTCTCTTTTGACAAGGCCAAAGCAGTCGATTATAAAATCTTACACAATCATGTAAAAAATTATCAATACAAATAACTAGCGTGGAAAAAAAATCACGATAGTTGTGTTTTAAGCTAATTAATATTTCATTAAAACCCTCATTGTGTCAAATCGGCTTCCTCCTGTGGCCATCGTCTTGAACAAAAATAGTAAAATAAAGTGGTGGCTTAGTGGTTAGGGTGTTGGACTGCAACCAGAAAGACCGGGGTTTGATTTCCAGCACCCCCAATTGCTCAGCTGTATAAAAGCGATAAATGTAAGTCGCTCTGGATAAGGACGTCTGTCAAATGCTGTAAATGTAAACTAACAACGCCTCTGACTTCATACTGTAATATGGAGGCCCTTGTGTAGTATCGTAAAGCCTTTGCCAATACACAGCCTTAGTTTAATCCCTTACCTACGTAATAGAACAGAGAGGAGTCTCGATTCATAACCTTCCTTGTACCCTAGGAGAGAGCAGGGCCAGTTTAGCAGTAGCTGGGTGTGATAAGTAGCTACTTGTGCTAGTTTCCTATGGAAAAATTAAAGTAACTTCTCCCAGAACTGCCCTATTCATGTCAGCATAGGAACGAAAAAGCCCTCTCATGCTTCAAACAGTGGGACTTAAAATGTTTGGCTCTATTTAACACTGGTGCTTATGTCTGTACACAATAAGTTTTATACGCCTTCCTATATGTATATGCACACAGCAGGACTTTGGTTATGAATAAAGACGTCTGAAACAGAGGGTAAAAACCTACATATGATTTGCTGTTGCACATCAATAATACCGATGTGCAACAGCATGATTGAATGTATGATTGTGTGCTAACTGCTAATGTCTGCCCAATTATAATGCAAGTAAATCTATAATTGGTTTTCAAATGTTACACGATGTTGAATGTATCTATTCGGTATGATTAATGCTTTGTTTGTGTTTTGTAGGATGGTAAAGGTGAGAAGAGCGACTCGGCGTCCTCTTCCTCAGGAAAAGCTAGTATGAAGTCTGTAATTGATGGTCTAGGGGAGTTGTGGGACCAGCAGCAGTACGAAGCAGAATATGACTTGGATAATTTCATGCTCTCGCTTCACTAACCCAACACAGCCTCCACCAAACCACCACTTAGAATCCACCACTTTTTATTAGTTACAGACAGCATGAGTCAGCTTGACCCCAAAAAGACCTAAAAACATCTGGATAAAACATGACCAGGATTCCTTACAAAATCTTTGCCTGGATTTCACTCTGCTGTCTAAAGACTCTTACACTCCACATGTTCACATTTTTCTCCCACACTGCCAAGCTGAGGAGAAACGCACTGGGATTAACTCTTTCTCACAGACTTGGTCCACAGCACAGATTTTTCTTCTCACACATGCTGTGGGAAAACTGTATAAACCGTATCCTGGACTCGTCCTCCTGCACTTATACAGTCTGAAAACTTGCATCAAAAATCAAATCACCTCTCAGTATTGGCTCTTAAGAGGCATAAAAGCCAACATACAAAACATAGGCTTTTGTATATATTTATTTTTGTAGACTGGACAGCCATCTTGACCAAAAAGGCTTCTGGATCCTTGTATCTAGAACACCAAGGGGACATTGTAGACACTGAAGGAAAAATATAACTGGAATAAAAAAAAATGCTAAACTTTCTTTCCACTAGAGGGCGACAGTCTTAGTCTGAAGCTCAATTAAGAACATGTGCCACAGCCTTCAGTGACATTCACATCCTGTGAAAATGTGAAAAGTCTGGCATGTGCAAGGACACGACGCTGACTGCAGTCAGAGGTACTGGTCACCTGGCAGATCTGCTTATGGAACCTTGTTGGATAGTTTTAAAAGGAAAACAAGAACTTGTAAATATTTGTCATTTGCCTTCTTGGATTAAGCCAATGGAATTTTAATAAATTCTAATGAGCTTTCTTCGCTCGTCTCTTTTATTAAAAATGTGCTGACTTTTGATTCGATTGCCTTTTGGTAAAATATCAGTACCGTGTGTGTGTTGGGGGGGGGTGTCTAGAATATCTCGGCACGAACAGTATTTTTGTAACTGATTCTGTCCAGATGACCTTTTCTTGCCACAGGCCTGTGTTGTTGATTCAAGCTGCACACGGGAAAACGAATGACTTCAGGTCCAGTTCTCTCTGATATTCACCATTAAAACAAAGGGATATTTCTCCCAGCGCATCATGTGTTTTCTTTTTTTTTTTTTAAATGGTGCGTATTTTCCACATTGTTCTGGAGTGAGATGTAGCTTTAACATTCGTCTGAAAGAAATAGTGATTAATAATGTTATTGCCAAACAAAGTTTGTCTGAAAAAAAAATTTGGAGCCTCTTACACTGTCTTGGGTACCTGAAACTGTTCCTGAACATAAGTGCAGGATTGCAGTCATCATTGTGATGCTGAATACAGTCATTTTCGTTACACAGATCTGCCATTAAAAGTTTGGCAAGAACATCTGGCCTTATTTTAACTCTCACTTAGGTTAATCTTCGCTACATTTGATGGTGTTTCCGTTCCTTATTAAAATGTTAATGATGAACATGTAGTTTTAATAATTCGAATCCTAATTTGTTTAATAAAATGGCAAAGCTGGCGATAGACTGCAGCCACCAAGAAGCAGAAAAAGAGCGGCTTTTCCATACACTCAGTTCGAAAAATAGCGGCCAAAGAGGAAGAAGTGAGTATAGCAGAAGAGACAGACGACACTCATGACCTCACATCCAGTTTATTTCGCTTCAGTTCCATAAGGTAACGCCGTCTATGTGATCAAAACAAGTGGACACATCGGCCGACAGGAATTCCAGCGTTGCACTGGGTTTGATTATAACGGCTAATTCAGGGTGATTCTGACTTTCTAGGCACTTTAACCTACTTTACTTACATTTTTTTAATGTCATTTACTATAAAACCTCTTTAGTAACTCGCTAGTTAAGTCTTAGCATTGCATAACTTATTCCTCTTACTTTAAATATTATAAATAAAAATACTTAAGTATAAATATTTGTACTTGTACATAAGTAAAAGTTTTGGCTACCTCTAGGTGGTGTGTGTGTGTGTGTGTGTGTGTGTATATATAAGATACAATAACTGTGCTTTAAAACGAGATCAGACATCAGTCATCTGGTGAACCCTGTTACTAGTCGTCTTTTTTGGTAGGTTCTAATCGCTGCACACTGACAACAACTTACAGCCCCAAGAGGACACCAAAATCTTGCCATGGTGTGGCAAGTGATAGCACAGTGGTTAAGGTGTTGGACTGCTAATTGGAAGACTAGGAGTTCAATTCCCGGCACCACCAAGCTACCACTGTTGGGCCCCCTGAGTAAGATCCTTAACCCCTAATTGCTCAGTTGTATAAAGGAGATAAATGGATAAGGACGCCTGCCGAATGCCGTAAATAAAACGCTACTTGCTCTTTGTGCTGAGACAAAAAGAAATTCCATGTCAGTTCTTCCAAAGGGGTGATGGGCTGGGCTGCAAAAACGTTGACTAAGGGAAGCATTTTGTATATTTTAGTTAAGAGCTACAGTTTTTTTTCTGGGATGAGGAATTAAACCTTATTTTAATTTTTCAAACTCTTTGTGATAGAAATGAACGGGTTTCCCTGACAAAGCCACCAAATCCAACTAATAACACCTCCACCTGTCATTCGTTTAACAGAGGAAATGCATCAGTGTGCAGAGTTTCAGGCATTTTTAACGTTTCTATTTCGAATCATAATGTGAATCAAGGCTTTTTAAGGGTTTTTAGTTCAGAAAGATTTTCTTTCCGTCATGATTAAGAACTAAATGTTTACTATAAATCGCTATATATCTTTATCTTCTGACAAAATATTAACTTCGCCTACAGCTGATCGGTGAATATAATAAGGCTTCATTTATTTGTTCGAGTGCTTCCTGTGTGTGTGACCAAGAGAGACAGAGAAAGAGAGAAAGTGAAATAGAGGAAAAGAGAAATAGAAAAATAAAGATATATATATAGAGAGAGAGAGAGAGCAAGTGAAAAAGAAATAGAGAGGAGAGAAAGAACGACAGAAAAAGAGAAAAGAAAAGCTAGATAGAGGGGGAAAAGAAAAAGAGGGAAAGAGTTAAAGAGGGTAAAGAAAAGCAAGAGAGAAATGTAGAGATGTAGATATAGAGAGCGATTGAAAGAGGAAAAGAAAGAGGGAGAGAGAAAAAGAGTTTAATAGAAAGAGAGAGAGAGTAAAGAAAAACAGAAAAAGGGGAGAGGAAAAATATGAGAGAAAAAAAGATGTGCATAGAAAGAGAGATAAAAAGTGATCAGAGGAGAAATAGAGAAAAAGGAAGAGAGAAAAACAGATTAAGTCGATGCTCCACTCAGATCATCTCCTTTCAGTGGTTCTTTCTTGTCTTAGAACCGTTCAATCACTGACGCATTCATTCCCAGAAACACTTTTAAAGCTCCACACAGTTAAAGATGCTGAAGCTTCATCACGCTTTTCTCTAAATCACTTTATCTTTAATTAAAGTCAGACGTTTACACTAAAGCGATTCCACGAGCTTTAAATAAAAGGGTAATTAGGGGTTAGTGTGTGTGTGTAATTTATCTTACACCGAGTTCTGTTAATTACACAAGCTTCCAACATTCATTTCAATAGAATAATCTATCAGCTGCAGGTTCTGTTCATGCGACAGTTCCAGGAAAACACTGAGGCCATGCAAAAGACCACCACACGGCAGCATCATACAACCAGGTTTAATAAGATCTGCTTATTAGTACAGAAAAAGGGGGAAATAATGAAGTTGGGAAGTACAAACTTGAAGCAGGTTGTAAGCAGTAGCAGCGTTGCCCTCCATGTTGTTCCTTTTTTTTTTCTCTCTCTTTCTTTTAAATCACAGTATAATTACATCAGTAGACGAGCACAGTTCCAATCTCATGATAAAACCCGTCATTAGGTTATTAATCCTCAGCCAAAGAAAGCAATCCTTCATGTCTAGACTTCGGTTTGTTTGGGGTTTTAGGTGAATAAAAAAAAACCTAGCCGAATCTACAGAGTGTAAAACAGTCACCAGGACACGGCTTGGCTTTCTCTTCTCTTCGTTCCTCAGCAGCTGTTTAGAACACCTGGAACCGAGTGATGAAATAATCAACAGTCGCCAGCGAGAGCAAAATAAAGCTTCCAGGAGGACACTAAAAAAAAGGTTCATGTGCAGGCCTGGGATTAGTCAAAAACTAAAACACACGGCTAGCAAAAGACAAACTGGAGAGGACAGACGTTCGCTCTCCTTTTGAAGTCTAATGATGTCTAAGAGATGAGCACAACACCTGAGCTGGAGCATTTACCCTAAAATTATGTCTTTTCCAAGACTCGTACACAAAACTCTTTACTCCTGAACCCCACACACGGTTTAAGAAGCTGGGAAAGTGCTGGATAAGTTGCATATCTGAGTTCTGGGTGAGTTACAGACACTGACTAGCATCATGCAGAACGGCACAGAGACGTTCCAAAAACGTTTCGGTTAAAACGTCTGGATCGGAGCAGAGAGTCGCGTACAGCACACGCCGGTCCGTTAATGGGTTAAATCATAATGTCTGGATTATACCACATACCCTGATTCCATCTTAATGACTGGACGTGACACACTGCACAGTTTATCCTCTTGGATTCTAATTCAGCTCATGATCCCCCCGTGCTGGATTTGACTAAAAATTTTAATTTCTAAATTGTGATTATTTTAAGAAATAGACGAACGTTAAGAATCTGGGGATTGTTAGAATCCAGAATAAACCAATCGGTGCTGCTTGTGGAGACTGAAGGTCACTGGTCTTTCATGCTTTTTACAGAGAAAAGTGAGTCCTGCTTTACAGAACATCGGAGGAAGTGGTAGTGTAGTGGCTAAGGTGTTCGGGGTTCGATTCCCAGCACCACCAAGCTTCCATTGTTGGGCCCCTGAGCACGGCTATGAACCCCTAATTGCTCAGTGGTATAAGGAGATAAATGTAAGTCGCTGTGGATAAGGACGTCCACCAAAAGCTGTAAATGTAAATAAAATGTGATTCATTCTGCACTGTTAAAGACGTTATTTGTTTATATACTAATTTTATATAATCTAGATTTGTTTAATATTGTTAGAAGGATGCGAAACTCTGGTTGTTGGTTTTTTTTTTTTTTTGATGGGAGGGACATCATGCGCCCTTCTTCCCTGTCAATCAACGTGATATTAGCCAATCATAGGCACTCGTATAAGGAAGAAAGCAGAGCTCTGGCTCATCTGAGTGGTTTTATCCGAGAGACAAACAATTGTGTGTGTGTGTGTGTAAGACTGTCAATATATATATATATATATATTATATATATATATATATATATATATATTCCAACCTAATTATTTCCTAATGTGACTCAGGCTTAGAAAGTATAAATTAATATACACACACACACACACACACACGTCAGGCCAAATCTCCGAGTGTGTGTAAGCGAGTAAATGCTCTCAGAAAGGTGTTGTGATTCCTGCTAAAAGTTCAGCACAATCGTGGGCTTTTGAGCGGCAGCGACTCGAGAAAGCAGTGGTTTGATTAGCGTGTAGCTTCCACTGTATTTCCACAACATTCAGCTCACATTCACGCCTTTCTGCCATTTTATTTTATTGACCATTTAGTCAATACATCACCAATATCATTTTCCATTCCAAGCAGTTATTCCTAGTGGAGAATTTCTTCCCCGCTGTACTCCAGATCACCATCCCACTAATGTAAGCAAAACAAAAACGATTTCCCCTTTCAAAAAAATAAAATAAAAAAATAATAATCTAGACACCTAGGGTGACATTACAAACGTTCTTAGTTTTATCAAATCAAATAAACCAAAAAAAAAATATTATTTTAAAGAATTCACATCATAAAATTAATTTATTCCAAGTAAAAATACAAAATAATATTAACGACATTGACCAGATATGAAAGTCTCCCCCAGAAATAGCCGATATTAATGGTTGAGAAATAAGAAAATAAGAAATTAAAAAAAAGAGGAAAAAAAAATATATGTAAATGTTTCAATTCCTTTCTTTCTTTCTTTTTTTTTTTTTTTTTTTTGCAAAAACAAAAAATCTCTAAAAATAATGAATTTTTTTTTCTCAGTATAAAGGCTACATTACCACTGGAAGGTACTAGCATGTCGAGTAGAGTAGGTAAATACACAGTAGAAAATGATTTTAGTGAATCACAATGCTTGCAATGAAAATAAATCTTGCCTCTTTTTTCTTTTTTTTTTTTTTTTTTTTTTTTTCTTTTTTACAAACAGTACAAACAGTATTGCACATTACAACAAAGAATCGAGGTTAGAGCCTTAAAAAAAAATGGGACAAATTCAAGTTTTTAGGTGAACAGAAGGCCACCAGATGAACCTCGGCGGGCTTTCAATCAACTTACAGCTGAAACTGTGTGGATCGTTGTGTGTTTTTATTATTAAAAAAAAAAAAAAAAAAAAAAATCATCATCTGTTGTTTTTTTTTTCTTCCCTCCATTATATCAAGAATCCTCGAGGATTAGTTTAGCTTAAATTATTAAACAAAGTAGGGAAATTTGCTTTTACAAAACAAACAGGCTACATTTAAGAAACATAAAAAAGCTTTTTGTTAAAAAAAAAAAAAAAAAAAAAAAAAAAATCCACAAACCAAAAAAAATTCGTTTCACTGGTCAGTAAATGACTGATTATAAACATACAAAAACCAAGGGAAGTTTCGTCAGCTGACTTATTAAGCACCTAGTGGATGTCGACTCCATCGTTTTGTTTTTTTGTTGTTGTTGGGGTTTTTTTTTTTTCTCTTTTTTTTTCTGGAGTAGGATGTAAGATTATTTTTAACACTGTGGCGTGCGGGTGGCGAAGCGCTCTCTCTCCTGTACGCCGTGTTAAGGTCGTTGCTCTACTTTTCTCTATTAGTTATAAAGCTCTAGCTCCTTCGGTTGCGTTTTTTTTATTTTTTTTTTATTTATTTATTTATTTTTTTTTAATCTCCCGAAAAAATAATAATAAATCTAAACATAAAAGCAAAAACACGTCAAAAATAAAATTAACCATCTGTTAAATCATTTTCTTGCAAATTTAAATTAATATATATTTCGTATTTGAATAAACTTACTTAGAAAATATCGATTTATCTCCTATTATATAATTTGAAAATTGAGGTATTGCAAAAGATCACGTCAGTCAGATAGCACACGTTTTTCTATTTTCTTTCTCTCTCTCTCTCTCTCAACAAAAATAATAGCTGACTGATAGCTAACCATCTAGATACAAAGAGTAGTGCATAACAAATGTCTAGTACAGAAAAGGAACAGATCTAGAAAACCCTTCTGGGTTGGAAAGGAAATATATCACAACCCCCCCAGAATTCCCCTCCATCAGGATCCTCATTGCTATTCAGAATTAGGTTTTTTTTTCCATCAATAAAAAAAAAGTAGCTCTCGTTTTACATCTTTTCTCCCCCCCCCCAAAAAAAGCGAACAAAGTGTTCCATCCTACTGATGATGGTTTAGGATTTAAAAAACCCGAGCCACGGACGCTGCTGTCTTTTCCAGCGTGACGGACATCATTACAGGCAAATGGGATGATTTACGAGTAGCTCAGTGAAACACACCGCGCTCCGGACTGTGGCGGGTTCCTAAAAGCTCGTCTCGCTCTTAAACGCATCACATCAGCAGCCAATACTTGTGTTCTCCTAAACTCCCACTCGTCCTCTGTCTAGCCCAAAGCGTAAGTCTTAAAAAAATATCCACCATCTTTATTAGCAGGTTGGTTCTATTCTTCAAGCTTTGCAGGAAAATCTGTATATATATAGAGAGAGATATATAGATAAATGTATATATAGATATAGAAATGCAGCAAGCACACAAAGTTCTGGTGACGTTAATCCGATGTGCTGCAGTCGCACTGTCTCTGAAGGGGAAAAACACACACACACACACACACACAGTGTCACTGCAGTGTTTTCTTTTTGTCTACTAATCACTTCAGTGGTCAGGCAGAAGCGACCTACTCCGACCTGGTGTTAGTTCTAGTGAGTGGAGGCGGGGGTGTGTGGGGTTGGTTTTTGTTTGTTTTTTTTGGGGGGGGGGGTACACACATCCTGCGAGTGACAACTATCAAAAGTGTGTGTGTACGTCTCAGTGTATACAGAACAGAGAAAGAGGGAAGACTGTAGGTAAGTGTGTAAGTGTGTGCATGTGTACTGTACACACTGGTTATGACGTTTTCACAGGACTTGTTAGACATCGAGAACAGTAAAAGCGAATCACAGTTCTAGGCATATACTCAAACCCTAAACTACATACTGTATAAAAATTGCACAATTATATTAACAATCACTGAAAAAGAAAAAAAAAATGTTCTTCACCTATTAGACAGAGTTTGTTTGAAGGCTTATCCTACATCTAGGCTTTAGAATAAAACAGAATTGCGCTTTAGTCGCCTTGTTCATGCGTTTAGCTTTTGACGGGATTTGACTAATGAGATAGAAAAACCCACCCATCGGGTACGATGGGCGTTTCCCCTCACGCCGGCTCTGTCTCGTGCACGCGTTCCTGCTCTGTGTCCTCAGATACCCATGTGCAAGTGGGCTATAATGAATAATAGACTCCATACTGAAAAAAATTCTATTGCATGCAGCGACCTGATTCAGATAAACATGCAGTTCAGGGGGCGAATGCTGACCACACCGAGGCCGACGCTCGCTCTTACACCGACCTGTTCACCATCTAACCAGGCGCCCTATCTATTCTTATCCACTTCCCCAGCCTGAATAAAGTACTATGGTATACGTCTATATACCATGGATTTAGCAGCAAAAGCTATTGCAACATTAATTGTACATAACACTAAAAAATAATATTTAAAAAAAAAAAAAAAAAAAAGGCCTAAAAAGTAGAAGCGAAGGAAACAAAGTCTGATTGTGCACATGAGGTATTAACTGATTTTCAAGATGGAAATCAAACTGATGTTCTCGAATTTCAGATTATTAGATTTTTGTTCTTACTAAAGGTCGTCAAATATGATTTTCACCTTTGGTAATTTTGACCCTTAACTTTTTGCACTCAGGGCAAATGTGATACAGGTTTTCTGAAAACAAGTGCATGATCTGTTTAAAAAAAAATAAATTAAATTAAAAAAAAATTAAAAAAAGGAATTATTTATGCATATAGATCTAGTTAAAAAAAACAAAAATAGAATCTTTTTTTTTAAATATATATATATATATATTTATATATATATATATAGATAGATTTTTTTTGTGGTGTGTGTAGTCTCACTCTTGTCTAATGATGTCCTATTGAGAAACACTGACTGACTAAATCAAGAGGAAATTGAAGTGAGAAAAGAATGAGATGGTTTTTGTCGTGACCTAATTAAAGTCGAGTGTGTACATGTGCGCCAAAGTGCAAATTTTCTTATCCGACTGAATGTTTGTTAGCAGAGAGTAGCTATGAAGAGCTGTGATTATTATTTAGAGAAAGAATAAAAGACCCATGTTATCTTCAGTTGTAGTTGCGGTGGTGGTTAGTTGGATGGAGGAGGCGGGGAAAGGAGGAGAAGGAGGAGGAGGACGTGTGACTCCATCATCAGCTCCAGCGGAAGGAGACGTGGCGTGGTCGGTCTCCTCCCTCCTTCACCAGCGGTTTGTGGAACTCGCGGCCGGCGCGCGAGTGGATGCTGGCCCAGCAGTACTCACAGTAGTACTGCAGGCACGTGACGTTGGCACAGAAGAACGGCGCAAACTTTCCTCCACAGCGTGCGCCCTGGCACTCGTCACACATCTGATCGTCCAGCACGTACGGCTTCACCTCCACCTACAGGAGAGACGCGGTCAGATTCGCGCTCAGCAGCAAACAGCAGTGTATAAGAACACGGGGTTTGGAGTGTGAGGATATACATGTAATATTTATAGAAGATTAACACAAAACACAATGCTGAGGCACTGCATCTGCAGCATTTTAGTCATTATTATCATCATCATCATCACTATTATTATCATGATTCTTTATAATAATAATAATAACTAATAAATAAAACCAAAAATAAATACAAAAAACTTTTTTTTTTTTTTTTAAGAGAACATTAAAGGTTATATTTCTTTATCGTTGATCCGTTTCCTATTTTAATTCTAATAAATAAAATTTTTACTTGTTTACTAATAATATTATTTTATAAATGAATGTAAAGACACAAATTATTTCGTCGTATGTCTTATCATTTATATACTAAATGAAAATTAGAGAGCAGTTTAAAGATTTAGACTATAATACTAAACTGGTTTCATGTGTAAATATTAATGTATAAAGATGTGTGTGTGTGTGTGTGGGGGGGGGGTTTAAGTACAGAAAGCTGTTTAAAACCCCAATTTTGCGGCTCAATCGGTCTCTAATTACAGGCTGAGAAACTGTTAGTGTCCAATACTGATTCCCAGACATGAACACAAATCTCCGCTCCGGTTTCCCATCAGTCGGCTTAAAGGAAACGTCAGGCTCGCCTTATCTGTAACACGCAGCTGCAACAGTAATAACAGCCGCCTCTTCCTTACATATCACATCTTATCAAGCAAATCCATCCTCTTACTGACTCATCACATAATCACACCATATACGTTATTATTAATATCATTTAAATATCAAATCAACCTAATGATCAAATACTGTCAACACATCCTGTGTAAAAAACAGCTGAAGCAGAAACCAACCGAAAAGCAGAAATCAAGCCATTTAACCCTGCCAAGAAACACACACTTCACCACACTGAATTAAGGAGGAAAGCACAAAAAAGAGAGGGAAAGAAAGGATTGAAGTAAAAAAAGAAAGGAAAAAGAAAGAAAGAAAGAAGATAGACAGGAAGGAAGGAATGAAGGAAGAAAGAAAGAAAAAAAAGAAAGAAAAAAGATAGACAGGAAGGAAGGAATGAAGGAAGAAAGAAAGAAGGTAGTAAGAAAGAAAAGAAGGAAGAAAGGAAGGAACGAAGGAAGGAAGAAAGAAAGAGAAAGAAAAAGTAATAAAGGACGGAAGAAAAAAAGAAGGACAGAAAGGAAGGCAGGAAAAGAAAAAAAGAAAGAAAGAAAGAAGTAAAGATCATGCTTGATGTTTATGCTGGTTGATAATGTGAATGTGCAAAATAAACCCTTTGAAATAAAAGCAGATGTGATCTTAGGGCAGCTTTGATCACATGCTTCTAATACACAGGCAAAATTTACCACATACACAAAAAAAGGACAACAAAAGAACTTTCTACTCGTCCTGACAAACTAAGAGCATATTAATGTCTGTGTCCACTCACCCGCTTGTCAATGTCGTTGTGCTGCAGCTGGACGAACCGAGCACTGATAGCAGCGATGTAGCTCTGCTGGTTAGAGAAAGCCACTCGACCTGCCCCTTTAGGGTACTTCAGCTCAGGGTCAGTATCAATCCCAGCATAACACACTCCTCCATACAGCCGGTCCATAATCATCGCCAGCTCCACTACACACACACACACACACAGAAAGAGAGAGAGCGAGAGAGAGAGAGAGAGACACACACAGAAAAAGAGAAAGACAGAGAGACGGAGAGAGCGAGAGAGAGAGAGAGACAGAGAAAGAGCAAGCATGAGAGTAAGAGAAAGAGCGACAGAGAGAGAGCGAGAGCGAGAGAGAGAGAGAGAGAGAGAGAGAGAGAGACAGAGAAAGAATAAGGTAAGTGTGGTGAGATGTATTGGTAGTTTATGTAGTAACACTAGAATCTTACAGTATTTGCACCGGCTCATTAAGAGCCGCTACAGAACACGTGGACCTTCACTTTAAGGACCCTTAGGAAGTTTTCTTGTTTAAGAAGTCCCTAATATTTACAACAATTTAAGGTGCTGAACATAGAGACGCGTTAGGAAAAGATCGGAATTTGTTCTCTTACCTGCGCGCAGAGGTCGAGGAACTCCTCCTACGAAGATAGTTTTACGAGGGTCCAGAGGCTGAGAGCCGTCCATCACAAAGTCACTGTCACTTAGATTCCACGGGCGAATCTGGACCTGAACGACAAACAGTGTGTGTTAATGTATACACCAGCCGAGGAAGTGTCACTGTACCAGTGTGTACAGATATATGCACACAGACATATTCTGTACAAACAGGACAGATAGATAGATAGATAGAAAGGGAGATAGTGAGAAAGAGAGAGAATGATAAAGGGATAAACAGAGAGAGATAAAGAGACAGATATAGAGCGATAAGGAGACAGCGATAAAGAGATATAAAGACAGAGAGAGAGATAAAGAGAGAGGAAAAGAGATAAAGAGAGAGAGATAGAGATAAGGAGACCGAGAGAGAGAGATAAAGAGAGAGAGATAGAGATAAGGAGACCGAGAGAGAGATATAAAGAAATATAAAGAGAGAGAGAGATGGATGGATAGATAGAATCCTTATAATACACAAAACATCAGGAGATGTAATGCGATTTTAACTCACTGGTTTGTCTTTGATGGTAGGACTGGAGACGCACAAATAGAGTTTTCCATCTTCCTCAATGCATGCATCGATGAGAGCCTGAACTGAACTCTCCTCCTGGAAAAGCAGGAAGGCGTAACCTATATAAAAAAAAGAAAAGAAAGAAAGACAGAGAGAGAGAGAGAGAGAGAGTGGGCAAGGGGAAAAGTAGGTAACGCATGTCGTCTCCAGCAGTAATGTGACATATGAAACACAGACCAGCTGTGGCCATTATTACTAATAACAGGCAAAGGATATAACAAACAAATAAACTGATGTAATGTATGTAAATATATGTAAAAAGCTTAACATGTAAACAATTAAACATATATTATATCCATTACAACTAACTTCAATAGGACAAAGAACTAATAAAGCACAAGTGGCGTGATTTCGGTTGCGATTCCACATCTGAGTCCTGCAACATTGCTGTAACTAAAAATGTCCCAAATATAGCGTAACAAACATATCTTATCATTCGATTCCCTTTTATCTGTATAGCACTTTAACCGATGGACACGTGTCTTACAGCGGCTTTACCAGAGAATACAGGAAAAGAGTGGAAAAAGTCTGTCCCTAATGAGTAGACCGGTGACAACTGTGGCAGGGAAAAAAAACTTTGAGACATTTGAGGACAGTCTGAATCGAGATTCATTATATCTATTTATTAAACAGAAAGACAGACAGACAGCAAAATGGGCGACATATTCTGAATTGAGATTTATTATATTTATTTGACAGATAGATAGATAGATAGATAGATAGATAGATAGATAGAAAAATGGTGACATACTGCCTGAATTGAGATTTTGTTAATTTATTTGACAGATAGACAGACAGACAGACACGGACATTTAGATCTAGTAGATAGATAGATAGATCGATAGCATAGCTAGATAGATAGATAGATCGATAGATAGATAGATCGATAGATAGATAGATAGATAGATAGATAGATAGATAGATAGATAGATAGATAGAGATAGGAAATGGTGAAATATACTGAATTGAGATTTATTATATTTATTTATTAGACAGACAGACAGACAGACAGATAGACAGAAAGACAGATAGAAATGGTGACATACTGAATTGAGATTATTATATTTAATTTATTAGATAGACAGACAGATAGACAGACAGACCAGACAGACAGATAGATAGATAGATAGATAGAAGATAGAAAATGGTTGACATACTGAATTGAGATTTATTTATATTTATTTATTAGATAGACAGACAGACAGGGACAGACAGACAGATAGATAGAAAAGACAGATAGGAAAATGGTGACATATACTGAATTGAGATTTATTATATATTTATTTATTAGACAGACAGACAGACAGACAGACAGACAGACGACAGACAGATAGATAGATAGATAGATAGATCGATCGATTCATTATATTTTTTTAGCCAGATAGAAGATAGACAGACAGACAGACAGGTAGACAGATAGAAAGATAGACCAGACCGAAAGATAGACAGACCCTATTGTCATTGCAGGGTACAAGTACCATAGCAACGAAATGCTGTTTTAGCAATCTACCAGAAGTGCAAACAGTAGTACTGTGCAAATGCAGATAAATATGTAAGTATGTGCATTCATAAATAAGCCTATGGTGAGTATGTGCAAAGGCGATAATGTGCAAGTATTTACAAGCAGGTAAAGTTGTGAAGGGGTGCATATCGGCATTGTCTGCATAGTGCAAAAATGTGCAGTGTGTGTGCATTGTACATGACGTATATAGTTTTTTATAGACAGATAGTGAGATAGCATTATAATGTGCATTTAAAATAGACTAATCTTTATACAGAGAAAAGCGGGGGAAAAAAAAAAATGTTACAAATTTTAAAAAAAATTGTAACAGAATAAAAAAAAAAAAAAGGAACAGAATGTTACATAGTGTACAGAGAAAAAGAGCTAAACCAGACAGCAGGTTTTCGGGTTAGTATATGTGTGTGTTTTAAATGCTGACTGTACAGGTTTTAGGGAGTTTTTGTTCATGAGGGATCGGCTAGTAAAGGAATGCACAACTGTCATGTTTTACTGTCCGCATTCCACAACAGAACCACCAGCGACGCCGAAACATCAGGAAAAAGGAGAGAGGAAAAAACTGTGAGCCAGCCAAGGAATCACTGTGCAAAAAAACCCCACGTGTGTGTGGAAGTAATTTAACAGTAGTGAATAAAAGAGTTTATAAAAAAGAGAAAGTAATGGGCCATTAGCTAGTACGGGTTCTGAGCGGTTCCCTCTTTTTAGGAACAACTCCTCCAGACAGACCTGTATGATAGATGATTACATAATCTAGGTTTAATAACAAATACTACAATGTTACAAATGCTACTAAACTTGTTCAACTTGCTGATTAACTTTAACAGCCAGTTTGCTCTGGGTTTTAAGTGGGGTTTTTAAGAAGGATAAGATTATAGCTAGCTAACGAACTGTTTATAGCTGCTAAAATGCGTACGGCATTACTCACGATAGGGATGATAAATGCATGGGTCACGATTTAATAACTCATGGTATATTGCAATACCACCGGAAAAAATAATAATAATCACCAAATCGCTAAAAATACAAAGTTAAATGCGCCCTTCTTTTTTCCGGCTATGCTTGCTTTTGAACCAATGACCGTATGTGTCAGCAACAACTGCAGGAGCGGAAGAGAAATTCCTTTGACACACTGAGGTATTTCATTAAATAAATAGAGAAAGAGAGAGAGGAGAAAACAATACGACATATTCTGACTGAAATTTATTATGTTTATTTATTAGATGGATGGATGGATGGATGGATGGATGGATGGATAGATAGATAGATAGAGTGTCTTAGCAGGGCAGTACTTCTCCGCTTGTCACATACTGAGGGACAGTCAGTAACACACACACACACTGTGACTGACTTTGAGAGAGACAGAGAGACAGAGAGAGAGACAGAGAGAGAGACAGAGACAGAGACAGAGAGAGAGAGAGAGAGAGAGAGAGAGAGACTTTGGGTGTTTGTAAGCGGTTGTCCTGCAGCCTGAGAATTAGGGATCAGGGCCAACACAGCAGGAAACCACTTGGAAAGAAAGGAACAACATGTTCTGACCAAACCATCAAAGAGGCAAATACAAAGAAATAAAATGAACACAAATACAAGAAAATTCTAAAAAAAAAGTTACAGACACAGAGAGAAAGAGAGAGAGAGAGACAAAGAGAGAGAGAGAGAGAGAGAGAGAGAGAGAGAGAGAGAGAGAGAGAGAGAGATGAACTATACAATCAGCCTATAAACCCGAGTGGTTTCCATTGATGTATAGTAGAGAGAAGGAAACAAAGGAGAAAAGTAAAATCTAAAGAAAAAAGACAAAGAATATGTTCAAGACGAGACTAAAAATAGAAAAGTGTGTGTTTGTTTTAGTTTTAATTCTGGTGAGATCACTAGGGCTCTGTGACTGAATAGTGCCCCCTGTCAATCAAAGTGACTGAGTAATTGTAATGCTAGTCCTCGAATGCTAGCTAATTCTTCTGTATTAAATGAAAAGAGGATTTTTAACCTCAATATTGGTCATTTAACACATCAACAAATAGACACACAAAGCCTTCAGTGTCACCTCATTGTAACACTAGGCAATTAAAAAAAAGTCTTTATTTGTGTGTGTGTGTGTGTTAAGACCGAGTTAAAGCTTCTAAATGTGTGAACATGTAACTCAGAGACTATTTGGTAAGCAAGAACAGCTGTGCTACTGTGTATGGGGTGGTTAGCTGATCCACCGCAGAGTTCTGGCTTTCTAAAACACACACACACACACTCTCGCATTCAGGCACACATACAGTCTCATGCGCGCGCACACACACACACACACACACACACACTTGGCACACAAGACTGTGCTTGACATTTACACAGTTTTACCCTCAAGTGCACATTGTTTATACACATAAGTAGGCTTTTTTTTTTTATTAAAGCCATTTATTTACACAAAATAATGGGATTTAGTAAAATAAAATATTTCGGACAGGATGTGTTTTGGAATTGGTATTACAAATACAGCAGATTATTTATAACCAGCCCCAAATATGTTGACTAATAGACTGTGTGTAAATTTATTGTTTTTCTAAAAATATTACTCCATCCCATGTGATACAGTGATGAAATTTACATTTCCAGTATTTGGCAGACGTCCTTATCCAGAGCGACTTACATTTTATCTCATTTATACAACTGAGCAATTGGGGGTTGAGGGCCTTACCCCGGGGCCCAGCAGTGGTGGCTTGGTGGAGCTGGGAATCGAACCCACAAGAGATTTACTCTAATTGTGGAAATAATTAGAGTGAGTGCGCTGTCTAGATCGCTCATCTGAACATCTGTCCAGACTTTTATAGAACAATTTTTTCGCTCTCTGACAAAATTCATGCCAAAAATACCAAATAAACTAAAAAAAGAAAGAAAAACAGAAATAAAGTGTAAGTATTAGTTTGATCTATAAACGATAATTATTATTCCACTTGCATATTGTGCCGGGGTTTGGGAAGTACGCCTACTAATGTAAAAAATATCAAAATGATCATTTAGATTTATTTTTTAATATTATACAATTGACATATAATTCTTTTATGAGTATTTTAGTATTAAGAAGCTGTTATTTTAATCTTTAAAATCTGCTTTATTTGGAAAGAATTCGTTAATATAAATAAATAAATTATTGATTAAACAGATTATAGGCATTGCCAAACACAATAGAATAAATAAGATCAACAATATTTTTCGAAAGATTCAGATACGGAAATGGATTAATCAGTGTGCGAATGAAATTTTCATCACGTGTTCTAAACTGTGGTGCAGTCGACTATAATTCCCACTTGACATTGCAAATACATACATCACCGATGCGGAAACGATATATAGCGTAGCTGTCAAATATATACACAATACAACAATATACTCTAATCTGATCTGGATTTGGTGAGGGAACTGAGTTGAGATGTTTTTGGGGCATTGGAAATGCTGCCATTTTTGCCAGATTGTATTGAGATACAAACTGAAGTAGTCTGTGTGTGTAGTGATAAAGTCAGTAACCACTTTACTTAAAGCCGGAGTCTGTTCCAAGAGGGATTTAAAATACACACACACACACACTTTTATATCTATATATATATATATATATATATATGAGAACCATATGGCGATGCTATTGCTTTTTCTTAAGGCCATGGGTGAGTCTCTGTCCCAGTGCGACTCACTGACTCACAGGCTCGGAGAAAAGTGATGGCTTTGCCCTAAATATCATAGAAAAGTGTGCAGGATCTTCCATTCCAAACTTTCTAAGCCTAAACTTTTTTAATAAGACAGGAGATTAATGACTGGGGGATGAATCGCACATCTTCATGGGACAGATACAAAGTGAATTTACAGAATCTACACAGGTGCATAGAACCGCAAATTAAACATCACTTTCAGCTCCACGACAGCGCTCTAGACTGCTTCTAGTCACCTGACACTGCTATCTGTTTTTCTATAGCTTAAAATGAAGAGTTTATTTAACTGCATGTTTATGCATAAAAAAATGAGTAAGTGATGAAAGAGAGAGATAGAAAGGAACGGGAACGGGAATTCTTTTCAGCCCTTCACCAGATGCAGCGCATAAGCATCAGACAGAGGAATGTGACTCACGTCCAGGCCGGTGTTAATAGTTTCCTTGATATGACGTCTCTGATCACATGTCCAAGCCAATTTTCACCCACCGAACTAATTACTCAAGGTACCAAGTACAAACGATCCTCCTTACCGTGTGTGTGTGTGTATGTGTGTGTGGGGAACACAGACAGCCGGCGTTTTTTTAAGTATGCCTGCCTAGAAGTGTCTGTACATGCTGCTGCGACAGTGCAAGCTGATTTTTCAGTCTGCAAGAGATACATGAGGTGAACTAATACCTGTCACAATAACCAGCCCTTCCTTTAAAAAAAAAAATGAGCATGAAATGTTGTCAAATGCAAATAGCCTTATTTCCATTTAAATTAAATCCCTATGGTCTAGTTTTATATTCAAAGGGAATCCGACCTAAAACTTTGCCAAATCTAAATATGCGAATCATCCGTCAAAATTTTATAAAACCTGGAGAGGTGGAGGTTTGCGCTGGAAAGAAGAGGAATGAAAATCAGTCATAGCGAGACAGAGTACATGTGTTTAGATGAAAGGGAGGGAAGTGGAACAGTGAGATTACAGGATGAAGAGGTAAAGAAGGTACAGGAGTTTAAGTACTTAGGATTGACAGTCCAGAGCAATGGAGAGTGTGTAAAAGAGGTAAAGAAGCGAGTACAGGCAGGTTGGAATGGGTAAAGAAAGGTGTCAGGAGTGACGTGCGACAGGAGAATATCAGCTAGAATTAAAAGGGTTACCAGCTATGATGTATGGTTTAGAATCAGTGGCGCTGAGGAAGAGACAGGTGGCAGGGCTGAAAGTAGCAGAGCTGAAGATGTTGAGGTTTTCCTTGGAAGTGACGAGGTTGGACAGGATGTTAGATGTTTTGGAAAGAACGTCAGGAAAGCCAGGTTGAGGTGGTTTGGACATGTACAGAGGAGGGATAGTGAATATATTGGTAGGGGGATGTTAGAAATGAAGCTACCAGGCAGAATACAAAGAGGAAGACCAAAGAGGAGGTATAGGGATGCGATAAACAAGGACATAAAGTTAGTGGGTGTGAGTGGGAAGAGGATGCAGGAGGGGAACAGTCGAAAGGAGAAGAAGAAGAGGTCTAGTTTTATATTTAGCACAGTTCTTAGAATATTTCAACACAATACAATACAATTGTAATTGTATATATGTGAGTCATGTAACTTTAAACACAGTAGTACATTTGTAAAAGAACAAGATTATAAAAAAAAAAAAAAAAAAATCTAGATACCCAACATGAGAAAATTAAAAAGGAAATTTTAGAACCTCTATTATGGTGAGTGTAGTGGGAGGATGAGGATGTTATTTGTTAGGATGTTAGGGCACTGTTTAGAGTGCCAGGCATTGTTGGGTAATAATGTAAAGGAATAGTAGGCTTAAGTAGGTTATTAAGTAAGGGGAGAATAAGTTAAGTGGGGAGAGATGGTGTAAGGGTGGTAATGAGGCTGGGTAACAAGTGTATTGGTGTGCGAGAAAATACAGACAGCTAGAAGACCAATTCTGGCGGGCAACATACACTCACCTCTTTTTTAAATTCAACAGAGAGGATAAGGATTAAGGGCCTTGCTCAAGGGCCCACTGAGTTACCACTTTTCCAAGGGACAAAGATATTATGGATAATGGTGTACAGCACATTTTCCCAACCCTGGTCCCAGGAGCTTCTTGCCCTGCATGTTTTATTGTTCCCCCTCTCTAAAACTAACCCGATTTTAATAATAAGCTCCTTAACTGTCATTCAAATGACAGATGGTACTCCCATGACTACCTGCTGGAATCCTTGGATGTGGCAGAATGTGAGTGTGTAGAAAAGCTGAGATATAATTACTGTAGCCAAACATTACAGACATTCAGTATCTGCTGAACATCATGCTGATTCATACAGACACCTTAACATCTAATTACAGTTGGTTCTCCTGAAGGAACGGTAGGTTAGTTCTTACCTTTTGGAGGAAAGTAGGATTTGCTTTCTGCTTTATGTGGCCAGTCCACCACTAGATGTCCATAGCGACGAAAACTATTTGTGATCTCATCTACGTAAAGAAAAAAAAGAAAGAAAAAGTTTGATTTCCGTCTTGGCTAGAAATAAATGCGCCATTAACAATTACAATAAAACATTTCACCAGAGAGAAAAAGACGTTTCCATCCTATATTAAGTGCTACTACAATACACACACTACCTGAGCCTGTTATGTACAATACACTTTTTTTTAATTTTTGTTTAAAAAGGTAACAACCACAAAACACAGCTCTTATGGCCAGTAGTTCTTTACCTTTACCAGGTAATCATTGCCAATGAATAATCTAACTGAAATTCAGAGATAAAAGCTGCTACTAAAAGAGGGGCAACATAGCAGAACCTAAGGAAAATGCATAAAAGTGTATTTAGGAGTGTGTCAGTGGTGATTAAACATGTCCTTAATTGGTGATTCACATCATAGGGTTAAACCTCCAGGCACATGGTGCTCAATCCCTGTCTCTTTGGGTACAACAGGTCTTCTTAAAGAAGGGAACTGTCAAGATGTTGTAACCACTGGTGACTGATATAAAACCAGTGACCAGAGGAATAAACCTGAGGAGAAACCAGACTAAAATAGAACCCAAGCTCATCAGGTATCATCTGGTATCTAAACACTGATGTGAAAAAAAACGGCGTAAATCACACACACACACACACATATAATAAAATTAGAAATTCGAAACACTTGCGAAACTCATGCCTTTGGCCCGGGAAAGGAAACCAGTGGGTTCTACAGGAAACCTCCAAAGCATGGGGACAACACACATCGGGTGGAAGTGGGAATCAAACCCCTAAACCACTAAGCCCCATAAGCTGCTAGTTATATGGGTTCTTGTTTATTAGCAACCTACTAGATATTTTTAATCATGATGCTGTTAATTGTGACCGAACAAAGTTGTCTGTGTGAGCGTTTTACATTAAAAAGGGTAAATAATTAATTTGTTATTATTAATAATAATAATAATAATAACAATAATAAATTATTTTTTATCAAAAAAGGTCACACAACATAGTAGAGAGACAAATAGTGCTGTATTTTACACACCATCACATGGTTTGTATGCCAAATACCTTCATCGATGTCTGGAGGCAGTCCACCAACAAAGACCTTTCTAGAATAGCGCTCCATCCTCTCCCCATTTTGACAGCGAGTGGGGGAGTTCAGGCCTGGAGTTAGAGACAGATCTCCATGAGCATCATCCAAAAAGCCATCTTCGAAAGGAAACAGTGATGAGCGACCTATACAGAGAGAGAGAGAATGAGAAAGATGAGAGAGAGAGAGAGAGAGAGAGAGAGAGAGGAGAGAGAAAGAGAGAGAGAGAGGCAGAAAACAGAACAAGGAGCACAGAAGGAGATGAAAGAATGTGAGGATGAATAAAGGTCAGAAAAAGAGAAGGAGAAGATTGTGCTTATTCATCTTGTTTGTGCTTTGGAATGATGTAATAGCAGTCTATTAAATATAACAACTTGGAAGAAAAGTGCTATAAGAAGCAAATGTCTGTCCAGAGAAACATTCATGAAGTGAAATAAAACACCACACACACACACACACACACACACACACACACACACACACACACATACACACATACACACACACATACACACACACACACAACACATACACACACACACACACAGATAACACACACATACACACACACACACACATACACACACACAAATACACACACACACACATACATACACACACACACAGATAAATGGGTAATATGCCATTGTGCTGATCTCCCTTTCTAATTTGCTTTTATCTGAGACGATACAAGTTCTCAGAAGAAAAGCAATTCGGAGTAAAGTCTCAGTCCACTGAGGTTCAGGCTAAGCAAAAAAATGTAAAAAAATTACAGCGAGCTGGAAACTGGGTTATGGCAGCATTTGCTTATCAGTGCAGCGCTGGGAAAAAAAAATCACAGCTAAAAAGAAAACTGTTCTAAAAAAAACTGTGTATACATTGAAAATGCATATATTTATCGTTAAGCCTGTTAGAAGATTGCATAATTATCTAGAAGTGGTGGCTCATGGTTAAGGTGTTGGACTGCCAATCCAAAGATTGTAGGTTTGATTCCCAGCTCCACCAAGCCACCACTGCTGGGTGGATGAGTTTAACCCCCAGTTGCTCAGATGTATAAATGAGGTAAATGTAAGTCGCTCTGGATAATTTCATGCTCAATATGGATGGCCAGGCTTAACCATGTGACTTTTTACACAGTATTTTTTTTTAGAATAAATAATAAATATTATGGCACCTTAAAAAGGAAAAAAAAAAACTGTGGCAAACTAGTACATTAAAGTTTTAAGAAAATATTAATAATAAAATAATAGTGTCAGTTAGACACACAGTGCATCATTAAATCATCAGGCTTTAAATACAAACAAATGATTTCTCTGTGTGTTAAAATAAATCTTGATTTAAGCGCAACTGTTTTCATTAACACTACAGGTTTATCAGCTGTTTTTAGCCGATAAAATTAAAAGATTTAACTTTTCTTTTTTGGGAGAATCTGTACTTTACTTGGGGTTTTTATAATTCTGTCAACTTTTACTTTCACTCCTCTCCCTATCCTAAATAAAATGTGTACTTTGATTTATTTCTCCGAATCATATTAGTTACTAGAAAAGAAGTGATGTCTCATTCATCAACCATTAGTTCATTTTAAACAAATCCCAAAAATGAGTCGGGAACAACGAGTCACCACAGAAAGCGATTTGCCCAAATTTGCCCAAGCATGAGCAACGTTCTGTGCGAGGAACATTAGATCATCTCCCGAATTTTTAGGACCAGGTTGTTTGTTCGGTCATCATGTGACCACTTCCTGAATCGTTATCTTACAGTCAATAACACTCTGTCATCGTAAACAGAGACTTTTGGAAGACAGCTTTTTACAAGTCATTTAAATGAGATGTGACTAATATATTTAAAGAATAGCAAAGAAATTCTTCATATTACAAAAATAAAAAAATAATAGTGCTATTTATAGAATGGAAAAGAGAAGAAAGTTGAAACTATTGAAAGTATGAAAATATTGTTGCTTTTCTATTTTGCATTGACTCAAACTTCAATAATTAGTACATTCGATATAAAAATACATTTTGTACTTAAATCCAATAAATATCACATACTTTAAAACTTTTACTTGAGTATTTTTTAAGTAAAAGAAAGATAAAAAAAATATTTATTAATGAAAACATTTATAGGTGTGAGAAAATATATTATACAGGCACCATAAAAATTAGTTTTCTTCCCAATGACATGATTATATGTACTGATATATATTAAAAAAAAGCTATATCCAAAAAAAAAGATTAGAAATCAATAAGACGTCATTCAAGCACAGCACCCGGATACACAGACAGTTTAACCTGATCAAACACAGATACAAAGAGGAGAGAAGTCAGAGCGTTACCTCTTCTGCGACCAAAACTCCTGGCTGTTCGGTGGCACAGAGAGGGAGAGAGGAGGAACATAAAGGGGACAGGGAGGAGAGATAGAAGGATCAGAGAAGGATGCATGGAGAGAAAGAAAGAGACAGACAGACAGACAGACAGAGGGCAGAAGGCAAGAAACAGAAACATAGGTTTTGTGGGCAAACATTGGGAAAATTGACTTAAGCAACAGTGTGAGATCACAGCCCCTAACACAGCTCTAAGTTTTCTTGGCTCAGTCTGTTCATACACACACGTATGCACGTAAACACACACATACACAAGGTTTCAGATGAGCTAAGGCTCAAATTGGCCAACATTGAGCTGGATAATTATGTATAATTTCCTCCATGAGTTATCTTAGGAACGGTATGATGAAAACACTGACAGAACTGAGAGATGCTACAGTACTGCCCCTCCACAAATACAGACAGCTTTTTTTATTGTCAGTCTTTGATATCAGTCATCATCAGGATTTAAAAGCATGAGCTTTAGATTGTCAGTCTAAATCTGCCACTTAGCTGCCCTGCTTAGGCAACAGCGCACAAAATATAGCACTTTTTGACCAAAGCCTGCCCCGAGTTATACAATATGACCTCATGTGCACACTTAACCACATGAGTCATTCAACATCCAAAATTTACAGTGAAAGGGGAGACATTTGCCCTGAAAAAGCTAATAATCACCAATAAAACAAAAGCTCCATGTATGGAATAAACCGAAGTGGGTGTGTAACCCAGTCAGTGCAGTACATGCACAACCTGGGCCTACAAATCCACAAATCACCAGCACCACAAGTAAATTATCAAGTGCTAGAGCTAGCGTTGTTTTTTTCCCCTATATATATATATATATATATATATATATATATATAAAAAATATATATCCATCATGTAGCAATCTTTACAAAAAAGAAAGCAGTAATCTATTTATTGACTGAGTTCGAATTTTACATGTATTAAGCTGGCAAGCGCTTTTAACCAACACACTTTAAATAGTTGGAGACTTGCCCAGTAATTCACCGGATAAGTCTTGGACTGTATTAAAGCTATTTTTCTTCCCGCAGACTGTCCCACTGAATAAAACGGTAGCAAACTGGAAGCGAAAGGTTAACGCATGCTTTCTGTAAGGCAGATGGATTGACGCGAGACATCCCTATAACGATTAACGTGAGTGGAGCGAAGAGGGCTATTGTTTTCGCTCAAAGCAGTTACTTATGTTTCTGGTTGAGGCTGGCAGTGCTGGGTTTGTCCCCTGGACGGTCAGGTAAAAACCTTAGGTTAATAGAAAATGTTGACAATTCTGTGAAAATGCTCAGGGCTGAATTTATACTTTTTGGGCTACTTGTACATGTTAATAATGCATTGGTTATTTTGGCACAAAGCAAAACAAAACAAAAAAAAAAGGAGTGTGTCACACACCATTCTGTTGGGAGTGTTAAAAAGGGTGCTAAGCTTAAATAAAGCTCATGCTGACTTGTATAACAGCATTCAATGAGCTAAAGAATCTCCCAGCATGCTCATTATTACACCCGCTTTCAAAAGCAAGGCCTCCAACATCACCCAATTGTATGACATTTTCACTGGCGGTAAATACTTTTAACTCCAGACTTACGCATCCCACATTTAGGCCTTTTTTATTATAAATGTGTGTGTGTGTGTGTGTTTTACTGCTAAAAACAGACCCAAGCCGCCCGATGAGAAGAGGTCAGGGAGTCTAAAGTGCCTAGCAACAAGAAGACGAGAGACAGAGTAAGAGATATGTGTCTTGTGAAACAATATTAAGCAAAATGGCAAGTAGGAGAGTGGGGGGCTATGTGGTCCAAAGTTTAAGTGTTTCATAAAGTGGTATTTGCTTAGGGCCCATTGGTGGAAGGTCAGGACAACTGACTGGTGAGCTTATCTCTGTGAGAATAACTGCTGTCACAATTTCGGAGTGGTCTGTGGAGTACATAGTGCCATGGTTGATCTTGGCACGGGTTTAATAACAATGACCGTACAAGTCACAGTGTAACTTTTCCATCTTTATTCCACCTTTAAAGTTCTTGAGATGTTCCTCAGCATGCTGATAGGTCCCACGTTGCTTGAGGCAAACAGGCTGGAGCCAGATCATTTACCCGTTTGATATTTTACCTTTAACTAGTTAGGACGAATAGCTTTTAAGCAAACAGACTTGTATAATCACAACATTACAATTAAGTGATGTTAAACTTTTAGGCTAACCATTAGCTGATAAGATGTGGTTGCAAACCTGGCTCTTATTTGCTTTTTATTGATAAAAGCCTTTATACTTTGTACGACTGAAGCCCTGCTCCTATGAACACTTAATGTTATCCTATGGTTGTTGAGTTAAAATTGAATGAGTTGGTGGTCATCCCAGTGAATGGAGTTGTTTTTGCCCTCTTCCAGGCTGTAGATTTATTGTCCCCAATGTCTGCAGACTGATCTTATTCTTATGGAAAAACTGTCTTAAAGGTTTAGAAATGGATACAATCAGACAATCTTCCAGTAGGGACGGAATTGAACTCTTCTTTTCCTTACTAAAATCTTGTTCGATCCCCTGCTGATTTTGTAAGTTTGCCCAGTCACAAAAACATGATATTTCTACCATTTTAAATGGTAGGTTATTTTTACAGTAATAGACAGAATAACAACAAAAACTGAATAGATGGCCCTGTTCGGAAAATTTATTTAAAAAAAGTTCTACATTGATTTGACAAGGCCATGTACCGACAAATCCTGGGTGAGAACCTCCTTCCCTCAGCCATGACATTAAAAAGGGGGGTCGTGGATGGATATTCCAGCGTTACGATGACCCAAAACACACAGCCAAGGCAACAAAGTAAAGGTTCAAGAAGAAGCATATTAAGGTCCTGGAGTGGCCCAGCTAGTTTCCAGATTTTAATCCCATATAAAATCTGTGCAGGACGCCAAAAGTTTAAGTTGCCAAACGTTAGCCTCGAAACCTTAAGTATAAGTATATTCAATTCATTGTCATTGTGCAAGGTACATGTACAGCGCCAATAAAATGCATTTTTCGCATATCCCATCTTAGTAAGTTGGGGGTCAGAGCGCAGGGTCAGCTATGATACAGCGCCCCTGGAGCAGGAGGGGTTAAGGGTCTTGCTCAAGAACCCAACAGTGGTTGACTTGCCGGAGGTGGGGCTTAAACCCAGGTGTTTCTGGTCTTCAGATTAACAATTCAGCACCTTAACCATTTGAGCCACCCTGCCCCCAATGACTTAATGACTTGGAAAGGACCACCATATTGTTATTTCTAACCAATTAATACTAAAGATTTAAAAATTGTGCGAATATCTGTAAAAAAAACCCCCTATTTTCATATCCTACACATTATATATAATATTTCATATTTCCCTTAAAGCGGGGGTGTCCAGTCTCGGTCTTGGAGGGCCGGTGTCCTGCAGAGTTTAGCTCCAACCCTAATCAAACACACCTAAACCAACTAATCAAGATCTTGCTAGGTATACTTGAAACTTAGAAGCAGGTTTGTTGAGCCAAGTTGAAGCTAAACTCTGTAAGACACCGGCCCTCCGGGGCTGAGTTTGGACACCCCTGAATGTATAGATGTATAGATAGAATGGAAATAGAATCTTCTCCGAAAATTATAGAAGTAGACTGGATGCAACCGCCGGCTTGGCAGGAGTAAAATTTTGTGGCATAATCCTGCAACTCCCTTACTTTAGTCTGCAAACTAAATGACTATATTATACCCGTAAATTTACAAATACTACAAAAGCAACTAGAGAAAACAGAGGTCCACATGCAGCATGTCCATGAGTTAAGTAAGGGGCCTTCTGAAGGCATCCCTGTGGGAGGATAAAATTTGGCACCGTGTTTACCCGCTAAACTTTAGCCCTAAACCACACTGATGCAGCACCGGGCCAGAAAAATGTCTTCAAATCAACCCTGTCTTACCAAGAAATTGACACACATGTGCAACACCAACTGACAAAACAATAGACACCTACTGGATGCCTCAGGCACTGCCATACATTCGAAACCCCATGCTAAAGGGTGTCGAGCACACAAGGGTGTGTTGATCAAAACCAGCTATTCTCTAAAAAACAAGCCCATATGCTTAGGGCAGTGTCCTTCTTTAATACCCCCTGCAGCATCTGTTAAAAGGGGTCAGAAAGAATATATTTTTGTTTGGAGGCTGTTATTCTCGTGCTCATGCATGCAGGCTGTGTGTTCAGCTGGCACTGGCACTCTGGAAAAACTGAACAGGGCTGTGAGGCAGTATTGTAAACTATGATACGTACAGCTGGAAGTTCAGGTTATGTAAAGGTACCAGACAGGCAAAAATGAGACAGGCTTACAGCCAGCTGTTCTTATGAACAACAAACTAAATGGAAAACACACCACGCCAGGATTTAAGGAACAACTACTTAAAATAGTCCATTTACAGTAAAGGAAACAAATTTTTGATTGCCCCCTGATTTTGTACTGCCCACTGACAAAACAATGATCAGTCTATAATTATAATGGTAGATATATTCTAATAGTAAGAGACACAATAACATCAAAAACATCCGAAATATCAAAATTTTAAAAAAAAGCTATGTTATAAATAAGTATTTGACCCATTTGCTAAACTTGGTGGCGAAACCTTTGTTGGCAATCACAGAGGTCAGACGTTTCTTCTAGTTTGCCAGCAGGTTTGCACACGTCTCAGGAGGGATTTTGTGCCACTCCTATTTGCAGATCCACTTCAAGTCAATACGTTTTTGAGGCTGATGTTTGGCAACTAAACCTTTAGCTCCACAGATTTTCTATGGGATTAAGATCTGAGGACTGGCTAGGCCACTCCAGGACCTTATTCAGCCAACCCTTTGTTGCCCGGACCGTGTGTTTTGGGTCTTCGCCATTCTGGAATATCTTTCCATGACCCATTTTCAATATCCTGGCTGGGGAAACGAAGAAGGTTCTCACCCAACATTTAATAGTACATGGCCCGTCCATCATCCCTTTGATGCTGTGAATTTGTCTTGTCCTTTTGGCAGCAAAACACCCCCCTAAAGCATAACCTCCACCCTTTTACCCAGTTTTTCCTCTGAATAATTTGGATATTCCGATAGGCTTGTACATGTGCCTTCTTGAGCAGTGGGACATTGTGGGTGCTGCAAGATTTCAATTATTCATGGCGTAATGTGATACCAATTGTTTTCCTGGTGACTAAGGTCCCAGCTGCCTTGACAAGATCCTCCTATACAGTTCTGTGAGATCTTGCATAGGTTCCTCGACCGAGGGAGATTGACAGTTATATTGTGCTTCTTCCATTTGCGAATGATCACACCAACTATTGTCACCTTCTCACTAAGCTGCATGGCAATGGTCTTGTTGCCTATTCCAGTCTTGTGTAGGTCTACAATCTTGTCCCTGACATCCTTGGACAGTTCTTTGGTCTTGGCCATGGTGGAGAGTTTGGAATCTGATTGCTTGACTGATTGATTCTGTGACAGGTGACATTTATAGAGGTTACGAGCTGAGATTAGGAGCGGTCCCTTTAAGAGAGCGCTTCTTACCTCAGCTTGCTACCTGTCTAAAAGACACCAGAAGTCTTGCTGATTGATGGGGAGTCAAATACTTATTTCACTCATTTACTTTTTAACTATTTTTGGAGGTTTTTGTTGTTATTCTCTCTTACAGTTAGAATAAATTTACAATTTATTTTGTCCGTGGGCAAACATACAAAATCAGCAGGGTATCAAATAATTTTTTCCCCCTCACTTTACTTGCATTCGGGGCAGATTTGCTATTAGTTCGTTTGCATATAACCTGAAGCAGAAAAGTGTTTTGCAATGACAGCACATGTGCAGAACAAACAAAAATCACTCACTCAGTGGCATTATGTGTTCTGTTGCGGGGTGGTGAAAGTTCAGACCCATGCGTCCTGTGGAAACAGAAAAAAAGAGACAAGATTGATCGGTACTATTCTAAACATTATAAGCAAAATTGCCAAAATAATTTTTTTAAAGCTGCCATGTTGCTCAATTATAGCGTCTAAACTTGGGTGACATGTAGCTTTTATTTATCAAATGTACACAAGAAAACAAATGCAGGCCTAGTGTACATTTAATATCTTTCCTTTAAATATTTTAAGAATTCTACAATAAAATTTGCAGCTGTAGATGACAGGAAAGGCAAAAGAGGTGCATATTTCTCAAACCCATCATGTGACGCTGCTTCTAACACAACTGCTGACAAGCTGTGCAAGGAAGTGCATGTGACAGCTATAGGGTCTGGAATGAGACGCACCCAGAACGGAATACGGTACACGCTAAAAAGACATGACAGCAAAACAGTCTACAAACTCTTTCCTGCCAAAAGAGAAGAGCAGTCATAAGATCAAGTAGCTGCAAGCTTTAAAACGGCTGATTAGGAAATCCGCTGTTTGGCAAATGTAACATTATTGCACAAGTATGTTGAACAACAGCTCCTGGAAGCCCGTGGACTTCGCCTGAACATTGACAGAGGATTAGATTGAGTTTGGGTCGGTGTTCGTTTGAATTCAGCTGAAGCAAAGGCATGGGACTGTGCAGCATAAGAGAGCTTCATAGATCAGACAATATAGAGGGAATGCTGGGAATTCGACAGAGAATGCATTCTGTGCCAGGCTTAACCACCCCAACCCTATCCTAGGGTTAGAAAGAGAGATGTGCCATCTGTAACTCTCTCTCTTTGTCTGTCTGTCTCCCTCTCTCTCTCTCTTTCTGTCTGTCTGTCTTCCTCTCTTGCTCTTTCTCTCTCTCTTTCTCTTCCTCCCTTTCTTTCTGTCTGTCTCTCTCTCCCTCTCTCTGTCGGTCTTCCTCGCTCTCCCTCTTTCTCTGTCGTCTCTCTCTCCCGCTCTTTCTGTCTGTCTCTCTCTCTCACACCGGTCTGTCTG